>CM053785.1:563780667-565005667 GCA_028749045.1 Cupressus sempervirens | reverse complement strand
TACAACACCTAGGGAGGAGAGAAGATGGGAAGGGAGGGAATCATGTGATTCCCTTCCCTTAAATAAATAAATTTGCATGCCTTTCCTTGTTTAATTAATTATTTTCTTTTTTTGTTTTATTATTTTCTTTTAAGTGCATGCCCTATTACCTTGTTTCTAGCATTGTATTATTATTTTAATTAATCAAGGTCCCTCCCTCCATAGACATAGGTGATGGTTTAGGGAATTGTGCATATTTTAAGATGTTGTAACATAAAGGTATTTTGAATAATTGCAACTTATCTACATAAGCACTAGTCACAGGTACTTTATGAATTAGCCTCTTTTTAGTTGCTTTATAGGTTGCTATCTAACTTAGATTTTGACCCTATATATTATTATTTTTATGACTAGAAGATTCTTAAGAATGATCTTTGATTATTTTAGTAGTCTATAATTGGAGAGTGGATTATTTTCACTCCCCATACATTTTCCAGAGAGTGAAGACTGCATGTGTAGGCTTATTCCCTCTTAAATTTTATACCCTAAAATCTAAATAACTCATCTTTTCTATTCAACTCTGGTGTCTAACATATTGGGTTGATAGTAATATAATCCTATACTCTCATTTCCATATAAATAACTAGATTAGGGATGTATTTAGGAATCACTTAAATAATTATTTAAAACATGAAATGATGATCAAGTAGGAAGTTAATAAGTCGTTAGTTTTCATGAATAATGGTATTTAAATGTCATTGTTTGATAACCTAGTGCTAAGGGAGATTTCTTTACATGAACATACCCATTGAAATATTTTCTCATGTATTACTTTTTGAATTCAATCAGTCAATACATAATTATCAAAATTTGGCTATCCTTTGAACAAATCCACTTTACATTTGACCATGACTATTTTCCATTTCCTTTCATCTAATGCAAAGAATTATATCCTTCAACACAAAAACAAATGATATATCTAAAAAATTCTTTACTTCCTCATGAGACCATTCTTTACAATGTTATATATAAAATCTAAAGAGCTTTTTTATAGCATAATACACAAAACAAAAAATGGAAGCTTTGTCCTCACCAATGCAATATTCCAAAATAGGGAAGAATACATCACACAATACAACCATAGAGGTTTTAACTTTGTAGATACAAAGCTCAAGACATGGAGGAGAACTTCATCCTTCTAAACATACCATATAATGGCATATCTTTTGCTTCTTCAACAATGCAATGGGGAACCCATCATATATTCATGGATCCAAATGGCATAAAAAAAAACTGTAAAGAAAACATTGACACAAGAACCATGGAGGCTCACCTACCAACCTAGGCTTCTAAGAAGCCACCCACCAAGTAGGGGAAACAAGAATTAAATGGGGTTACACTCAAACCTTTCATAATGCATGCAAGGATGATATCACAAGACATTTACAAACCCTTCCAGGTTTAACACAATGATTCACCATTGGAGTCATGAAACAATGAGTGAATGTGGGCTCTCCGAAGAGGAGAATGTCATATCCATATACACATATACATTTGCTATTGTATAATGCCTCTTCAAGGCTATCAAATACATCATCCTCATCACATCAATACACTTATACCTTCCATATTACAAATGCCTCCTCAAGGCTATCAAAATACACTTATACCTCCCATAACAACAAGATATATGGGTTCAATGGAGCCCATACTCCATGAAATAAAAACTATCTTCTCTTCAAGAAAATATTTTCTCAAATACATTGTTGAGCCCAACTAACCCCTTCACCCAAGGCCTCTCTTCCCTCCCCAAGGTGAGTGAAGCCTCCACACCCATAAATATTTCATACAAAACATCAAGGAAAAATGAAAGAGAAGTTCATCACAACATTTACACATAACAACAAATGTCACACCACATACATTACATATTTCCATTCACAATATGAACAAGTATTCTACACAATGAACAAGTACCATGAGGATCGTCGAATGGGCACCAACCTTTGTCCAAGCTATTGGAAATGAAAGTTGTTGAAGAGCCCCCTATTTCCTTAGCTTCCTCTCCAAACCCTAATTGTCTCTAAACTTAGACAGTGGGTGAACACTCCACTAGTTTGTCAAAGTTCCCTAAAATAGACTCTTCTGCTACCTCCTTTTGGAAAAAAGTACCAAGCCACTATCTCTTACAATTTTGTACCTACCAAACTTGTTACTTTTGACTAAGAGCAAAGATGGGTTTGGATTGATGGGACAACTAAATTTTCGAATTGGTGGAAGAATGTATTGGTTAAGGGGTCCCCTAGGCTAGCTAAGAAATGAAATGGTCAAATTTAGGCCCCTAACATGTTATGCTAACATATGGGTAGCTTATTTTTAGAAAAATGGCACTTTGGGACCACCTATTGACCCTCTAAAATCCTTGTCAAGTTTCAATTTGAATTTTCCTTGATGGTGACCCATCCTATCCTTTCTTCAAGTGGATCTAATTAATCATATGAAAGATAGTTAGTTTAAGGTTAATTATAACCATGACCGAAACCCGAGGTGACATGTCATCAACACATAAAGAACTACAAGTGTCAAGTGACACATTAAAACACATTACACATCACAGTGACATGTCCCTAATTACTCATGAATATAAATTCACCACACACACAAGCTTACATTTACAAAATAAAACACAACACAATGAGGCTTTTGAATCTTCCAAGATTCACATTGGCTAAACCATGCTCACATAAGTTTGGATCTTGTTTCCCCCAAATAATTCCATGATTCAATTGCCTGCACACTAATTCAAACATCAGTAGCCCAATGGAAAAAAATTGTATAAAATGCATGCATATAAGTGCGTGACAAATTTCATTTTAAATAATTCACCTTGACATCATAGTCAATTTTCATTTCCTAATCATTTTCATATAAAGTATTTAAAGCATCAAAATATCATAATCTGCATATCAACATTAATATCTAGTCAAATGATCAACTAACATTCTGAACCACATCATAATCCATTTCATATCATAATGATGAAATGTTGAATCTATATTGTTAAGTCATTCAACATGAAAATTAGTTCTGAACACATATTTTAGGTCAAAATCATCATAATGTAAACATCACAACTAATATCCTTTGATTATCTTAAGTATAGTTTGATTGCTAAAAGTATCACGTTATAATTATGAGCTAGTACATTATAAGGTATATCATTTTTTTCAAGTAAACAAGATGTTTGCATAGTCATGTCCCATAGTTTCAAAATCTATCGTAGAATAAATCCATTACATTTTATTGGGCTGTAAAATCTATCCTTATGAATATCAACATATCCACCTAATACTACTTGGAAAATAATTGGATTATTGCATTGCATCATACTGAGTCCTACCATGTTAATTTTGATTACAATTTTTCATCTGTAATTATTAGGAATGTTCACAAGAGTGCATGTTGATTTATCTTTCCAAAATTCAATTATCCTAATAACCCATACTATATCATGAAACCATCAACATAGTTTCCAAGTTATGACATCTTGAGCCTTTATTCCATAGGCCTTAGCTTATCAACCTAATATAATTCTGAATATGATACTTAACACAACAGAGGCTAAAATGTGTATCAGTCCTAATAAGATCTTAGGTTCATATTGGTAAAGGAAATGCCAGTCATGGCATACTCAAATCCCAAAACCTACTCACCATCATTTGATCATAAGGTGTATGATTCACATTCTATACATAAGAGGTAGAAACATGAAATTTCATCTTCCAACTCTACCTATATCTAATCATATTCCTATTATTAGGATTTAAAAATAGGGTATTGGGGAAGGGGCCTTACACTAGGTGCAAGATCACTATAAAAGCCTATGATGGGGTCAAAAGACCTTCCAAAGGTCTGATTATACTTCTAATCAAAGTTGGTCTAGTTGAGAAGGATGTCATTTTACAAGTCCTAGACATACCATTTGCATACAATTTGTTTTTGGGATGATCATAGATTCATGACATACAAGTAGTACCTTCTACATACCATCAGTGAATCAAGTTTCCTTTCAATGGTACTGAGATAGTTGTCCCTGGTGACAACTCCATGTCTATCAACATGTTATCTATAGTAGAAATAATGGTTCCACATAATCACTCTACTCATGAGCTGACATCATCCTTTACAAAGAGTGAGCATAAATTGAAAATGATGATCCTTGGTATGGGTGAATACAATCTAGACTCTATTGTTTCTTTACCTAAACCATTCTGCTTATGCAATGAGTCTTATTGGCACCTTTGTGCAATCATCAATTTCCCTTGAAGAAGAAAAAGTGGAACAAATAATTAAAGATTGGATCTATAGGTAAGTCACAATCACAACTCCTATTTCTCATAAATGATATCGAAACAAATATAAATTTATTGCAAACATGGGCTATCAGGGCCATGGGTCCTTAACTTGTAACAAAAAAGCTTTAGTTGAACCTTTAAGTCATACTCAAGGTCGTGATACTTGAGATATGGCTAGCCTAGCTTTTCGGTTAGAGGATGGCATACCAACATTTGATCAATGAACACCCATGTCTAGTAAATTAGAGGATGATGATCCTTCCTTTGTTGTTGCTACTTTGCAAGATGAGGACTTTATGCCTACAACTTCTCTTCTTTGGGGAGAATGAATGCTCACTACCAATAATGATGTTGAATCTTCCACTTCTCAATAATTGTAACAAGAGGAATCTAACCATGAATACATGAACAGATGATGCATTAGAACAAATATTGTTCATCTAATTGCTAGAGATCAAAGTATATAGACTTTCATGAGTATGAATGGAAAAGCCTATAAAATGTATCTTGTGAGTTAGGAGTGGACGATATTCATTCCTATGCAACCCAAATGAATGTAGTTGAAGAGTCTAGTATAGGGTCAAATGATTTTGGCTTGCAAAATGTTTTAGTGGATCATGCGGGTCCCTCTAGGTCTATTCCTAATCTGGACTCTTTTACCATGTTCACTATAGGCTCAACTTTGCATGTCACCAGAGATGACTCTTCTTATTAATAACCTTGAAGCTTCCACATCACTCTCATTGATTCACCCTAATCTCATAGATTGGTCAATTCAAACCAAAGACCTAAAATACCATCTTTTCAAAATGATTATGAGATCACTTGTTACCTAAATGCCATTGAACCTATAGTTAACATGATGAAATTAGATATCAAGTACCTTAGTCATAAAATTAAGAGAAAAAACAAGTGGTTAGATGGTGAAAACCACATTGTGGTGGTATCTAAGCCTAAAAATAGTAAAAAAAATGATGTATCTAATGGTGAAAACCTCCATAGCTAGAATCTCCTAAAATTATCCATGTGGCTCAATCACTGTCAACTGAGGAAAAGAAGATTTTTTCCAAATTCTTTCAAGAGAAGAAAATCAATTTTGCATGGACAAATTTAGATATGCCAGGGCCTTACACATATCTTATCATGCATTATTTATCTATCTCTCCTAGCATAAAGCTTGTTAAAAAAAAATGAAGAAAGATGCATCCACATGTAGCCTTGTTGGTCAAAGCACAGCTGGAAAAATTTTTGAGTGCAAACTTTATTTGAGCTATTGACTATGCAATATGAATTTCCAACATTGTACCTATGTCTAAACATGATAAATCAATGTAAGTCTACACTAAATTTAGAGATCTAAACAAAGTATATCCCAAGGATGATTTTCTACTACCAAACATAAACATGATAGTGGACATGATAGCAGGTTACAAAATGTACTCTCTCATGGATGGTTTTTCTAGGTATAACCAAATTAAAATTTCTCTAAATGATCAAGAAAAGAGAATCTTAACATGTGCCTAGGGTACATTTTACTGGAATGTCATACCTTTTGGGCTCAAAAATGTTGGTGCTACCTATCAAAGAGCAATGACTACCATCTTCCATGATATGATGCATAAAAATATGGAAGATTATGTTGATGGCACACAAGCTAAATCTATAAAGTGAGACACACATCTTGAAGACCTTAGTCTAATATTGGATCGTATGGAATAGTTTCAACTTAGGTTGAACCAAAAAAAGTGTGTCTTTGGTGTCACATCTATTAAAATTGCTATTCTACATTATCTTAACAAAAGGCATTGAGTTTGATCCTGAAAAGGTCCAAGCTATCATGGAAATACCTCCTTCAAAAAATATTAGTCAACTTAGAAGTCTGCAAGGACATTTGCAATCCATCAGAAGATTCATTTCTTAGTTGGCTGATAAAGCTCAATCTTTTGACAAGAATTTGCATAAAGGCTCTACTCATATCTGGAATGATGAATGTCAACAAAGTATAGACCAAATTAAAGGGTACTTGGCTAAACCTCTAGTCTTGATGCCACCCATTCTAGGAAAACCTTTGATCTTGTATGTCTTAGCTACAACTTCTTCTATCAGAGCATTATTAGCCCAAAGTGATGAGACTGGTAAAGACAGACTATATATTACATCATTCAAACTTTGGTAGCTTATGAAATGAACTACACCAGTATCATATTAGAACATATAGTTCACTTGATCTCTAAAATTGATCCTTTGAAATATTTGTTGAACAAAGCAGTGCTTACTAACCGTCTAGGTAAATGGATGATGATTCTTTTAGGATTTTGCATTTAGTATGTCAAACATAAAGCCATCAAGGGGTAAGTCGTAACTGACCAATTGGCTAAATTTCCACTAGAGAATACAACACCCATGCAAATTGAGTTTCTAGATGCCTCAATTATGTACATCACTAAGAGAACTTGGAAAATGTTTTTTAACAATTCTCATACACAAAATGGGGCTAGAGAAGGTATCCTATTTAATTTTCCCCCATGGTTATACAATCCCAAAATCCTACAAACTCTTGTTCCCTTGCACAAATAACATTGTAGAATATGAGGCATTAATAAATGGGATCAAAATGGCTCTTGAATGGAGATTGAATTGAACATCTATGGAGATTCTCAACTTGTTATAAACTAGCTAAACAATGAATATCAAACAAAGGATGACAACTTTTGACCTTACAAGAAGTTGATAGATGCTCTAAGGAACTATTTCACTTTTGTGACATTTCAGTAAATTCCAAGAGTAGAAAATAAGGTTTCCAATGGTATGGCCACTTTAGCATCTATCCTTCAACTATAAGAACATGAATTGTGATTTGAGTTCTTGGTGGAAGAACTACATCATCCTACATATGATTCCTTAGACAACCAAGTGACTTGCATTGTTGTAGGTCATGATTCAACCTGCTATGTGGCCATCTTCTCTTACCTACATGACTAGGTTATTTTTGAAACCCTCACACACAACCAAAAATGCCAACTCCTCCATGATGCTTCACATTAGCTGAAGTCCATGATGAAATTTGTGGGACACATTCTAATGTTCTTGCACTTGCTTAGAAATTACATAGGGAAGGTTATTACTAGCCAACCATGCAAGTTGATGTCGTTCATTATGCCAAGTCCTATCAAAAGTGTCAACTTAATGGCAATTTAATTCATACTCTTGGATGTGAGCTGACTCCCTCAGTGACATATTACCCATTTCAACAATGGGTCTTTGACTTGGTAGGAAAAATTCATCCAAGTTCATCTAGTGGTCACGAGTTCATTATTAAAGCAACTGATTATTTTGCTAAATGGGTTGAACTTATACCATTATTTGCTGCTATAGGAAAACATGTTGCCCTATTTATGAACCATGTCATTTTTTGTTATGGTATTCATTCCTCTGTTATTACTGATAATGGATGATAGTTCAAGAAAAAAGACCCCAAACAACTATGCAAGAAATTTTGAATCAAGTAGCATTGGTCCTCTATCTACTACCCTCAAGGAAATGACCAAGTTGAGGCCTCCAACAAAACATTGCTAAAGATATTACACTAAATCGTTCACAAGTCTAGGAGAGATTGGAACCTATAGATAAATTTGGTACTTTAGGCCTACATAACTACTATTCATATGCCTACAGAGGCCACACCCTTTTCTCTACTCTATTGCTCTAAGGCCATTCTCCCAATAGAAGTTGAGATCTCGTCCTTGCGAGTCTCCTTACACGAGTTAATAACTGATGAAGATATTAGAGCTATGTGAATACAAGAACTAAAAAATCTTAATGAATGTCGCAAGGCTACTTTTGATCACATGAGGGCTTATTAGAAGTGCATGTCTACTTAGTATAATGAGAAAATTCACTCATGTGAGTTTCAACTAGGTGAACTTGTGCTTATGAACTATCTATGCCTGAGGGGGAAGAACTTGTAGAGCCTATCATTATCCTACATTTGAAGAAGTTCTATTGTTAGATGCTTGTTTCTCAGCTATCTTGTACATACTTATTGATCCTAAATAAATCCTACAAAATTAGAAAATGTCTTGAAAAAATGGACATCGTAGTAAAAACCTAGCAATAGGTGCTTTGATGTATCACCAAAAAAATTGAAAAAAGTCCTAAAAAAATCTGCCAAGTGGTGAAAACTTGGAAATAGGCACTACTTGAAACCCTTGCACCTATGTCTATTAGTCTCAATCACCCACTTTGCACCACATTTCCTAGCTTGGGATTGTTTCTTGTCCTTGTCTTGGGGGCACATCCACTTAGCCTATTAAGGTGTCCTTGTGCATTAGGGTTTCTTTAGTAACTCACAATAGTGTTTCTCAACACTATCCCCCCTCCCTAACTTGACATCAAGTATTTCTCAACACTTCTTAGATAGTTTACCTTCAGTCTTTGATGTTGCGATATTTCTCACTATCAGAATCAAGTCTTGAAGAAGTGACCAAGTGAATTACACACACACACACACTTAAACACTTAAATGACTAACCTCTGCTGATCATTATTTTCTTTTTGTGCTCTCTATGATGATTTCTTTTCTATATGTTCCCTCCTTAATATTCTTTCAAGGATATCATGGATTAGAAGACTATGGGCACCGGACATGTTTTCTTAATTTATGCTTGTGGGTATACTTTGTTCATCTATAGTGTTTAAAAAATTCATTCTTGTCCTATTTGACACTTTGACTTACAAATGTATCATCCTTGACTATTTTTTTCAAGACTACACTCAAAGGTTATCCTGGTGCTTATGCCTTGATATAGGTGTAATCTTGCTAAATCAAACTTAGGGAATCTAATCACGTAGTCATCTTGACTTACATATCTTCGATGCTTAGATTGGATTTACACATACCTATCTAATATTGATCATATCCATATCCTCATAGTTATACTAGTGATCGTTGTATGATCTCATGTTGTCCTTAATAAAATGCTCAATGATGAAATTAAGATTCTAAATGTTATGCTCTTCTTGTTGGTGAACCACTTTGCATATTAGCTTGCATCATAGGTTAGTTCTCTAGCATAGTCTTGCATTACTGCATATGAGGAGAGCTCTCTCTTCATGTTTTTTAAACATGTCAATAACTTTTTTCATATGCTTCTTTTCTTTCTTCTTTATCATGTCTTTTCACCTTCTTTATCTTTCACTTCATCTCTATTTGCTATCCTATTATCACAAGGGGTTAATCTAAAAAATCACATTCAATCTATCCAAGTGTCACATGTTTCAAAAACATAAGTCTAATGTCATACACATAAAAGCTAAACTTTACACATGAGAGAGATACATGAGCATATACATATAAGTATCAAAGAAATGCATATAAACATCACATGAAAACTTAAAATGTTGAAACATCCATCAAAATAAGACAAGTACACAAATCTGTCAATCAAATCTAGTATTTCATATATATATATATATATCAATATGTCATAGTACATATACAAATTCAGGATCCAAAATCTAGATACCCATCTCAAAAATATATGGAGTACAATCAAAACTATCAAAACTATGAAAATTGGCCTATGATTGACTTGCACTCTCTACAATTGGTGGTGGCCCTGGTGGCAGATCTTGTCTCTTTTCTAGTGCTTGCACCACACCCTCTAATCTCCTAGCTCTCTCTAAGTACATAGGTGCCTATCAGTCTATAGGGACTATAACAACATATATGCCATGATAATATGTTTCTCTATTCATTTGTTGCTCCATCTCTTATCAGGCCTCTACTAGATCATCTCTCAAGGCTTGCTCTTGTCTATCCACCTTTGCTCATGCATCCACTAGCTGTTGATCTCACACAACAATGGTCACTTGCACTACCTGTAACTCAGCCTCTTGAGCCTAGATCTTGCCATCTTAGTCATCACCTATCCTAGTTGGTTTCTCTACCTATACCTCTACCCACACTACTCTCTACCACCTCAGTGGCACCTCCTCCTCCTCCTCCTCCATCTTCCTATCATCTTGAACTTGTGCTTGTCTCCTCCCAAATCAGGAACTATCTCGAATCCATCCATCTCCCATCTCTACCTCCACCTCCTCCATGTCCCCCTATTGTGGCTAGCACATCTAGCTCTATAAAATAAGCAAAGGATATCTCTACATCTTGTATAGATAGGCTGGATCCTCCCCTACATTAGCTACATCTGGGTGATAATCCCAAGGAGTCTATACAAGGGCTGCTATCTCTTGAATCTATGTCTGATAGTCTGGCATAGGTAGCCATCCTTCTGCTCATCTAAGTGGAAATGAGCATAGGTGGTAGTCTCTTCTAAGACCACCCAACACTCTACAAATTGAGACCATACTTGATTGATCACAAATATCTCCATGATCTCTGAGTTCTTGCCTACTAATTGTCTACTATATCTCATATACTCTAACTCTTAGGCATCCAACCCTCTATAGCACTCTCGATAGGGCCTCCATGTAAAATTTGTTCGCTCATAAAAAATGTGCTAATAATAAGTGACATCCCCACTACGAGTCTATGGGAGAAATCCTGCGTATCCAAAAATGTAAGGTTGGCTCCACTCTTGTGGCTGCGCCCATGTTCATATTACAACAATGTGCTCCCATGCCCAGATCTATGCTAATACCACTCTGCATGCCCAATAGTGACCTTCATGGTAAACTATCTCATGTAGCTCATGATACATATCTACAAGAATAGTTGGCCCCTATGCCATCCTATGAGGCCATACATTCAAGTATGCCACCAGTCTGCCCCATCCTAGTGGGAAGCCCTTCTAGTCTCTCTCAATCACCAACACTGGAGTAGCTAGAGAGAATAATAAACATGGTAGGGGGTAATCACTCCCATACTCATCAATGAGTTGCTCCTAACTTAAATGACAATCCAAGATGGTGACATCAAGTAATAGCTGCTACATCACTGCTCGCCCCTCTGTCAAGGTCTAATCATAGTACACCTATGACATATAACCAAAACTAACATTAGTATACCTCACATCAATATCAAAACTTGCAAAACATGACAAATCAATCAAACATACATCTCACTAGATCACCATAGCAAGGTACTCAAAGGATGTGATACACATCCTCTAAAGTGATTGAGGCCTCCTGAGTTGGCAAATGAAATGTGTTATGCTCACTATGCCACCACTCAACAAGTGCAATCAACAACCCATGATTCACCTATATATGGGGCATCTGTATAACCCATCTCAAGCCCATACTTGATATAGTAGAAATCTCATCATTTGTCAGATATTGTAGAACCTGCAACCCCACCACTTTGGGGGCTCTAATGAGAAGTGCAAGAAACACTTGCTACAATACAAGACATGCGAACATTAGTAGTACATCAAAAACATGATCAACACTAAAAATTCAATGAAAAAAATGCTTCAAACATGATCCACCGACTTTGATGTCACCTATTCCTAGAATGCCACTCTTGTTATTGTATTCACCTAAAAATGGTCATTTAGACTATTACCCCCCCTTCTCAGCACTTTGGCTAATTTAAATTAATCATTTACCTAGACAAAATTGCTAATGATCAATTATTTTGATTATAGCCTATAGTTTGACCACGCTATCCTAAGTTCATTATTTGACTAAAAGAACGTGTCTTCTTTTAATTAATTAAAATACCCCATTCTTCTAACCCACTTAAAAGTGCACACATAAAGTCCTTTTCCTATTTTACAAATTAAAAGAAATGGCTTTGTGACTTTTGTCTTGTGTGGAAAGTCAACTTCTATTTTATTGGTTGACTTGTGTGTGTACATGGATCACTCACATTTTCAAACTCCACCATTGATCTTCCATCATCTTGACTTTGATCTCTACTATTTGTATGACTTTAAAAGAAAGAACTCTCCCCTTGTCCAACTATCTACACTCTCGAGTATTGTTATGTTGCAGGTTTACCATTCAAATTCTCAAGAGCTTTTGTGTAGAACTTATATTTCTTGTCTACATTCTCTCATATCATAACATTTTAGCTTAGAATCATGTTGCATGTAGCTTACCTTCCATTTTGAAATAGCTTAAATCACATAGCTTAATAGTTAGATTTGTAACACTCTCATTCTTGTTAGCATAGTTGCACTTTGCATTTCATGTTAGCTTAATCTACATTTTCATTGCATCTTTGAGGCACCCTTTGTAGACATTTGTACTCTTGCATCTCATCTCTAAGAAAACCTTCCATTGCATGGTTTACTAGCAAGAAGAGCATTCATAAGACTCAGTTGAGAGCCCCTTTCATTTGAATCATACTCTCTTGCACTCCATAGATAGAGATATCTAAGCCAACATCCAAGCATTCAAAACTCATGGAATCACTTTGATAGAAGGGTTTAGAGTGTGACACATTTCTTAGTGTATAGTTATATGTATCAGTGACTGAAAACTCTTTGGGAGCCTTATTAGCACAACAAGACCAGTTTGGAAAAGAAAAGGCTATTTATTATATCAGTCACACTCTAGTGGGATATGAAATTAAGTCATAAATTGAAAGAGCATTCATTTCTGCAAAAAAATTATGACACTACATGTTATCTCACAAAGTCACACTAATTGCAAAGATTCATCCCCTGAAGTACTTGCTTAGTAAATCAACATTGATAGGATGACTAGCAGAGTGGGTTATGGTACTAAGTGAATTTTACATTGAGTATATAGATCCAAAATCCATAAAAGGATGGGTTATAGTGGATCAACTAGAAGATTCCCCACTATTAGATGAACATCCAATATATGTTGAGCTTCTAGATGTCAAAATCATGCAGCTATCAATGCAATCCTGGAAATTATATTTTGATGGCTCATTTACCAAAGATGGTTTGGGAGTAGAAGTATTCATTGTTACACCACAAGGATACAAAATACCTATGCCTTACAAACTATTATTCCATTGTATGAATAATATGGCTAAATATGAAGCATTGCTCATTGGACTAAAAATGGCAGTATAATGGAAAACAATAGAGTTGAATGTTTATGGAGACTCCTAATTGATCATTAATCAATTTAATAATAAATATAAAACCAAAGATGATAATTTACTACCATGTAAGAATATGGTATATGACTTCAAATAGTATTTCATAGTGATCACATTTGAGCAAATTCCCCAACAAGACAAAAAATCTGCAGATTCCATGGCAATGATTGCTTCTTTGCTTGATATGGAAAACAAATAAGATTATTTTTAGTTCTTAGTAAAATCCTTATCTTATCCTTCTTATTATGATCCTGACTCTTCAATCATATCTAATCTAGTGACTCAAGATTTGCTGATATATGGAAAAATCTATGCCTATCTAATACATAATATCCTACCACCCAATTTAGAATGCAACCAAAAGAGAAATTCCCTTCATAAAACATCTCATTACACCTTAATTTTTGATAATTTATATAAATGAGGTCTTGATGGTAATATCTTACATTTTCTTAAACACAATGAGTCTTAGACTTCTTTATGAGAAGTACACAAGGGTATATGTGGGTCATACTCGAGTGGTATTTCTTTGACTAAGAAAATTATATGTATGGTTTATTATTGGCCTACAATGGAGTCAAATTCCTTTTAATATTCCAAGAAATGAAAAAATTCCTAGATACATGGGAATCTAATTCACTCATCAATTAAGGAGCTTCATCCTTTTATAATAATATGTCTATTCAACCAATGAAAAGTTGACCTCATTGGGGAAATTCATCCATCTTCTTCCAATGGATATAGATTCATCATTACAAAAAAATAAAAATTTACCAAATGGGTTGAGGAAATTCCACTCATAACTGCCATAGGGAAAAAAAAGTCTCCATGTTCTTCCTTAACTATATCATCTGTCGATATGGTACTCCAACATTCATAATCACAAACCATGGTAAGCAATCCAAAATAAGGATGTCAAAGAACTATGTGAGATGTTTCACATCACCCATAATTCTTCCTCTATATATTTTCCATAAGGGAATGGTCAAGATGAGGCATCTAATAAAACCATCATCAAAATCCTTAAAAAAACTCTCAGTGACATTGGTCATGACTGGTATGTTCAACTCAATCCAACATTATGGCTTATCACACATACATTCATGTATCTAATGGAGCCACTCCATATTCCCTTATCTTTGACAATGAAGTGATAATTCTCCTCAAGGTTGATTTACCATCTCTTAGAGTGACATTAAGAGATCTTATTTTGGATGAAGACTACAGGGTATCACACTCACAAGAATTGGAATTGCTAGATGGAAAGAGACAGAAAGATTTTGACCATTTGAAAGTATATCAACAAAGAATGTCCCATCAGTACAATAAAAAATTGGAACCTCAAGAATTTCAAGTGGGTGACCTAGTCCTAAGAGAAAATCCAAAGAATCAAGTTGGCAAAGAAAAGAAAGGAAAATTTGAAGCAAACTAGCTAGGTCCTTCTGTAATTATTGTTATATTTCAATCTAGGGCATATCAATTATCAAATTTTAAGGTGAATTTTTGAATGAACTTATCATTAGCATGTAGCTTAAGAAATTCTCTATCTAAAATCCTAGTGCAACGGATGAAAAATACCAAAAGAATAAAAAAATCTCAAAAGTCCCAAAAAAAAAACAAAGAAAATGGTAAAAATATAGGAATGGGTATCATTTGTGACAAACTAGCTCTTTATATATTAGGGTTCTTCTGAGTTCTCCATCACATAGTCTGTATCCATCATTCCATCTCTCCCAACCTCATCATTTGGCTTGTACATATCCATAATAAACTAGTTGTCCACGTATTTTGCCACATCTATATTTGTAATAAAATTTTATCATAGCTTGGTCTATTTAGATTTTCATCCATACCTCTCTCTGTGTCATTCTCCATCCTAATAATTTATTCAAGGGCCTAACTAGGGGCATGTCCTTGACCTAGTTTAGGAAGTGGATCTTTGGCAAACTATGTCTCAAATGAGGGAATAAAAAAAGGATTATGTTTTAAAAATCTTTAGACAAACAAACAACAACCAGAAAGTACTTATAAATGCATTTTAAATGTGGACTCATAACTCATAATGATGAATCAAATTTTTACCTACATCAAAGATCTTCAACTTATCCCAAAAATCTAAACAAATCACATCAAACCATAACATGGTCTTTGGCAAGATATTTGTGCATCTAGTGATAATTTTTGATTGATTATTAGATTACATTAATTTATCAATTTTGATTTCATTGTTATAATGCTCCTATGCTATTCAAGGATGTCTCAGTGGTAAAAGTTAATCTCTCCCATCTACCATGATAACTAGAATAGCCTAGATGGAACATGATATTTTTCTTTGTTTGTTGTTGGTGGGGTATTTCCTATTGTACTCACTGAACATTTATTTTGAAGTATATGTGCTTAATGGTCTTCATGCATCTAATGAGCATTCCACATTGAAAATTTTTTTTGTCACACTATTGCTCTAATCATGAAGAGACACACATATCTTTACCTCAACTATTAGTTCTTATGATGAATTGTAAAACATTCCTTGTCTATTGATTAGGCAAATGGAACTTAGGTCATCTAGGTTCAATTATACCTAGATGCTTGTCAAGTTTGCAATACTAAAATCCATATAAGGAATTCTTTGGTCATCCTAGCTTAATTATACCATGATAATTGTGTTCTCTTCCAATATTAAAGAGCCCAATGATGATTAAAATTCATGTTACCATTGAAACCAAGGTGTTACAACACAACGAAGAATGTGAACTTTAGTGTTACATTTATAGTTTACATTTACCTATCCTTATTCAATTTCCATTCCATAAATATTCATTTCATTTTGAGTATGTGAGTTTTCTTTTATAGATTATGAGTCATTTCTTCTAGGTCTTTCATTTTATTTCATTAGGTCTTTTAGGGTGACATGTTTTTATTATCTAGATTGAAGCTATTGGAACATTAACCAAAACATTTTCATTTCATATATATTTCCATCATTAGAAATATCTTTCACTTTTCACATTTTGCAAATATCCATTTATCATTTTAGGTTAACTGATCATTATCATTCATTATTACTCATTTTCCATTAACATTTGTCATTTTAGTCATCCATACATAGTGAAACAAAATGTATTCATAAATCATAGACCATCTATCATAAACCATATAGAAATATTACATAACATAAATTGTATTACCACATTTTCATCCACTTATAATAAAACATCATAAACCATGTATATAATTGTGCATAACATCATGTCATATCATATCATGCATAATAATGTGTCAATATCCATCAAAAATAAGCAACATAGAAAATCCATGTAGTCACAAAAATAATAAGTGTCCTATGTCCATACTCCTACATTTATTCATGATCAAAAATCATATGAAAGATCCAATAGCTCATGATATACCATAAGAATAACAATATTTCTCAAAATAAATAGTCCATCAAAGTAGAAATTTTTTTTCCATGGTGTATATAAATACTCTAACTTGTGCTACCACCAAACTCTATATGTTGATCTTAGTGCCCAAAAATACAAGATCTTGCACCCTTTTCTCCAATAGTCTCTAGCCTAGGAGCTCTTGATGCCACATCACCACTCTCCCTATGTGCTCTTCTGGTTGTTTGACCATACTTGAGCTCTCTTAAGCTCCCCATCCACTAATTGTTAGGGACAACCCTCTCATAGGGATTTCTCTAGTATGTGATCTCTCTGCCCACCCACAACATCAATCTAATGCTCTTGGTGTTTAGAACTAGTGTAAAAGATCTCTCCATCCTTTCCAATAAACCCTTAGTTTCTCCTAATCTCTCAAATTCTCTTTTTCACTCTTTGAGTGCAATGGATAGCTGACCCCCCAATCACTCTATCTATTGCTCTAGCTGGGGCACCCTAGCTACTTGCCTCTCTACCTTAATGAAATCCTCTATAGCTCACTCTAACTCATCCACCTCCTCACCACCCTAGGCATATACATCATACTCCCCCATCTCCTTGTCCCATGGTATACCCTATATAGGATCATCCCACATTAGTCTATCTTCCTCCTCCCTTGTCTTGCAACCCTCGACACCAATATAGGTACCTATCTTGGTATTGCAGCTCAAGGAACCAGTCTCAACCATCTAAATATAATACTACCATCACCACCACCACCATCACCTCTCCTACCCCATCCTTTCCTATCATTCCCAACTACTAGTGGTGACTCATTTGGTGTAGATATCTACATAAATGGATGAATTTGTAAATATCTCACATATTCCACTATGAATCTAGGATCCACTATATCCCTCTATAAACTCCATGCCTAGAAAAGAATAAGTCAAAAATCCTATAATGAAAACTCATATGAAGCCATTAGACCGTAATCTTTGTGCTCCTGATGTTTGCACACAAACTCTACAACACCCCAAAGCATCCCTTATAACCATCTAAATTTTCTCATTACTTAGCCTACTAATTATCTCTCTATTATGTGTGATTACATGCTGATCAACCATCTCATCTCAAAATAATAGCCCATGTCTCTCTCATCATCATGGTCATCACGGTCCAAGAATGGTCTCCATATAATTGAATCCAATGTGTCCAACATATATCTCCAATAGTCCAATCACTCTAGCTTAGGATAGGAGTAAATAGTTGAGTATAAATGGACATAGGAATGTTTAGCACCCCTAAATCTCAAGTGCACTAGTCACAATATGGTTATGTGCTCTCACACCCACACATGTAATAGAGTCACACCTACTGATAATGATGCACCACTTTGGTACACCACCTGATGTAGATCATGATATAAGTGTACTAACAAACACACTCCCTAAGAAAAATAGGTCCCATCCTCCATCATCCTCTATAGAGTTTATCCACATCCCATGGAGAATCTCCTCAATCTTTGGTCTAGATATATGTACCTTGAGATCATCTCTAGTAATACCGTTGGCAATGGATCATATGCCTGAATTATGAAATCCCAATTGATCTCATAATCATCACCTCATCTCTAAAAACATCTTGACACTCCTCTAATAAGTCATGTTGATCATTCTAAACTAGATTTCCACTTATTGGAAGTCTAAGGATCTTGTAGACATCCTCCAACATCACACTCATCTCTTATGTCAGAAAATAGAAGGAACTCATCTTTGAGTTCCATCTCTCAGCTAATGTTGTTAGTAAACCAAGATTGGCCCTGATCATGGGCCGATATATAGCATGATGGAGTCCACACATGAAAATTAAAATGTGATCACTTCCTATCAATAGTGATCTCAAAGACTACGTATCCAATAATCTCTCCCCTTACATTAGTATATTGAAAAAGTCCTCCTAGTCACATTATATAAAACATGCAATCAGCTATCCTAAATAGTTATCATCAAAAATTATGATATATTTATTTTATTTTGCCTAATTGGGTTTCTATCTAATGTTGCTACAATAATACTGACATTAGTCTTATTAGTTATCCTTATTAAACAAATCGATCATCACTCTATCTTATCTAACATATAATTGCAACTTTCTATCACCGTTTCCTCAACCAAGGAAAATAAAAGTTCTACATGACAAATGTGCATCAACCTAACATGTTTGTCCAATTTTACAGATATAAGAAACCAAAGTGGATTAGTGCCTCACAAATGAGCATTTATCATAAATGTGCACAATCCCTAAACATTTGTACATATACCCTAAATAAAAATGCAACTTTCACAAATTCGTAACATCCCTACCTAGATGTGCCTAACCACTTTACCAATACATCACTTTAAAAAAATGCACAATACTATCCTACATCTATGCATATTTTTCCTAAAAATGCGCTAAATCATCAACAACTATACAAATACATAGTATAACTACACATTTGTGCACTACAATTGTGCATTTGTCCACGAAAATGAATAAAAATAAAAATAAAATCTAACATATCTTATCAACCTATCAAAAAGTATCCAAAATCTATCAATTCTAAAAAAATTTCATGCTACAACTATCAATTGACTGAGAGGGATCAATCACTCACAAGCTCTTCATAGTCAGCTAGCTGCTAGAACCTTTCAACTCACTTGAAATGGTGCTTTACTATTGGGAATGACATTGTTGCTATCCTAAGCTCTCCTTCGATCTCCAAATGCCAAGTGTACAAATGGTGATTCATCCACCTTGTCTTTTTCCTATATATAAATGTCGGACCCTTTTTCTTTGGAGTACTACCATACAACATCACTTTTAATTATTTTCTATCATTTGTACTATTTCTTTTTGTCTCTTATCAAAATATTTCTCAAATCAACAACTTGATCAATCTTTCAAAGGGGCATCCCATATAGTCTATTTCATTACAAATCTTGGGGTAAGGACAACAAGTTCAAGTGCTAGCTATCTTTGAAATGATGCGTTGTCTACACATTATTCAAAGAGGGGCAACATGTATACATTTGTAATTGGTCAAGTCAATTAATTAAATATTTTAATATTTAATTAATAAATTTTCCTCTATTAACTTTAGAGAATTATTTAATTAATTAATTTAATTCACTCTCTATTAGTTAATTAAATATTTTAATATTTAATTAATATTGTCTCTCTATTAGTATTAATAAATTGTTTAATTTATTAAACTAATTTACCTAAGTTAGTTACACTATCCTAAGTCTTCTAAATAAATCTGTTAAATAATTTATTTAAATTGCTTAATTATCCAGTCACTCAAATGGCTGAGTCTTCCACTCCACCTAGTCAGTCCATGTCATGTGCCACCTCATAGTTGCACCAATATTTAATTTTAATTAATTATTAAAAATCCTATTTATCCTCACCCATGTGTCCTATTTTATGGGGCTAGGAGAGGATTTGTGGTCTTGAAAAACTCAACCTCAGAGGCACATGTCTCTGGGTGACTAAGTCCTCTTCCACTTCCCCTACCAACTTGGAGTCAGTCAATCCACCTCATACAGTCAATAGGGGCTCATGAGTCACTTTCCCATGGAGTCCTCTCTAAAGCTAGAGTCTTTGCAAGAGGTCTTTATGAGATGTTTTCCAAGTGTCTTTCCTCTCCCTAACTTTTCTCTCACAACTCAACTAAACCCTTGATTTCCTCCATCTCTCCAACCAAGTCAATATCATCTGTCCATGTGTCCTTAATTGTCTCTCCACCTAATCTGATTTAAGAAATGGGCTAAAACACAATATCTAATGAGAATCAAGTACTTGCAATATCAATGTTCAATTTTAGGAAAAACTTGCAAAAGCTTGAAAGAGTTGTATGAAAACCAAAATTCATCATATTATTTGAAAATGTAAGAATATATACAATGAAAAAACATCAAAAGTCACCATAGCCATGAATTCAAAAAGTATATATGGCTATAATAAAAACAATAATATTTAACTAGAACTATGAAAAAGCCAATTAAAAAGGCCTAGAAAACATTTTTTAAATGTGAAAAACTTTCAAACATTTGATCATTCTAGATAATCTAGATCACCACCATTGGATACTTCCACCTAAGCTAGGGCCTTCCTGAAGTCTATAAAAGGAACCTTTATCTCCTCCTACCAGGGACCTAGAATTTGAGAATGTAGAGTATACTTAGACTTTATGTTTGTAATTTGTATTTGAGCATTGACAAGAAATTATTCATCAATTCCATAGTTGTTCACCTCATAACATTAAAATCTTAATCTTTCATCATCCATCATCATCTTCATTTAGCATTCTGGATCATTTGATAGATCTTGATTGAAGATCACAATCTCCAAAACCATGAAGCATCTTGAAGAAGGGAGCTGATCACAATTTGAGGGCTCACAAAATTAGGAAACTCAAGACTAGGAGGACAATGGACACACATTACAACTTGGTCAGGAAAAGGTCAATATTATATTTTAATTTATAATCCTTCATAGCACAAGTGTTTATTTTCTTAGATTAGTTATTTAGGCATTGTCAAATAGTTTTGCATACAATATGGTCTATATTTTTTTTGGGTACCCAATTATTTGGAATAGTAAACCTAGCCTTTCTGTGAATGAGATCTTTGTTAACGTTTTGCATGAGTTTGATTCTAAATTAAATAAGATTTGATTTTTGCTAATCACTTGTTTTTTCTGGATCTTTTGAAAGTAGAGAAATGAAGAGATTTTTCATAAGAAAAAGATGGACCTTACTGGGTTTAGCTTTAAACTCACACTTTCTTATTTTTTTTACAATTCAAAGCCATTATTAAGATTTCTAAAGACAAATTTCAGCCCTCAATTAGAGATGGGGCAATGATAATATTTTAAAATGAAATTGAAGACTATACATTGTTGGAAGACTATCAGACTTGTACCACATATCATATTTCTCTAATGGATAGAGGTAGCTTACTTATTATGGATATCACTACATAGGGAACATCTTATAGCGACAAGTTTGAGGATAACAAGATAAATAGTACTATATCAGATAATGGTCATATTGACAGATGGATCATCACTGATGGATGGGATCCGATTAATTATTGGCAAAACATTTGATAGTAGAAATAGAACCCATAATGAAGATGAATGGAATTAAAGATTTGAAAAACATAATGTTTTTAATTTAAAAATTTGATCCTATATTGTAATTTATAAATGACTATGTCTATGACTCTCCTAGTGTCAATATAGTATGGTTTTAATGGTTGACACCCTACTAATAAAATACTTGATCTGTCATGTTGATAAACCATTTGAATATATAAAAAAATTATGACAAAATGAGAACATAAAATATATATGCCAAAATGAGAACATAACATAGATATTCTAAATTGAGAAGATAGCATAGATAACATAGAAATTTTAAGTTTCATTTTAAACTAGCCTTTGAAGATAACTATATACCAATAACATTATTCTATTAAAAATAAATCAAATCTAAATCTAAATTAATAGGAGAGAAATTGCAAAGGTTACAATTATGGAAATATATATACATAAAGGAATGAAAATGATACATCCCTTCATTTAGATAAGTAGCAATGCTACATCCCTTTATTTGAGTAACTTGTTCAAAAAACTATAAAAATTTATTTTAGTCTTTACTATTATTTTGGTAAAACATGAGTTGCAATTCTCTTTTCAAGGGAGTATAATTTTCCCCTTCTATGTGATGTACACTACATTTCTAAAAACATGTGTTTGATATTTACCATGTCTACACTTTGGACTTAAACATCATATATCTAAGTTTTAAAGAGATTAAGAAGAAGGGAAAGTAATATACATATGGGAAGGGTCAGTGGAAGGAAATGTATAGAGTAAATAATTTGATTTTACACATCACTTGAACAAAATGCAATCTTGCAACATGGGTGATAGAATTATAATTCTTGCATCTCATTGGTAGGAGTGATGTGTTTGGCACAACTGTTTGAAAAAAATATCTTTCCAAATAACTTTTTATGATCTTTAGTTTAGTTATTTGATTATTGCAATAAAGTTACATGGGGAAACACTATTTTACCCTATTGGTTCCTCAAATTATTGGTCAAAAACCTATGAACCTTGCCTACTCAATGCTGGGAAATTTGACACAATTTGGCCAACAAACATGTTTGATCCTTTGAGAATCAAATACCACTACTCTTCAAACCATGCAAAACCAAGGCAGGTATACCTTCACAATAACTATTTATAATGATTCAAGTCTTCTTAGTGTCAAATTTCTAGATGATGCTCTTGACATCGCAAGCAATTCTCAAGGAGAAATCATAAGTATAAAATTGAATTCTTAGACTGCTTTATGGATGATTGGAGATATGAATGAGAGTGGATTATTGACATATATATGAATTAAGAGAAGAATCACACAAACTATAATTATATATCAAATAAAATGAAACAAGAAAGATGTGTCTTTAGTTCAATTAGGCAAAGGGAGTTAACCTTGTAGGAAATTATCATCAACTACCAGACATAGATCTTAAAACATGAACCTTAGTCTAAATAAATTTAACCCCAACTCAAGACAACCAATTTAGACAAACATCATATACCATGTAATATTTTACAATCAAGAGTGTACATGAAGTTAGATCTATCAAATAGTAGTTCTAGATCCAAGAGGACAATATAGTATGCAAGTATTAAATAACCAATTTCCCAAATTCAAAAAAGATCAATAGCTTTTATTGATTCAAAAAAGGAAGTCCAATTGAGTTGTGTTCAGCTGCATTACCTAATCAAATACAAAATTATCCAACTAGTATCTCATGATCTTTGTAATGTTTATATTATGATTGCTATTGTATTTATATTTTTGTGAATGATCCTGGTATCCTTTATAGAAAATCAAAGGATGTGTACAAGCTTTAGATCATCATGACCATTCCTAACTAAAAATTAAATGTAACTAAACACTTTTATTACAATATAAATGATTATATTAAAATAATTAATCTAGAGGCCTTGTGCTATTATTGGCACCTTTTGATAGGACATGTTCTTTGACTTGAAACCAATCTTTGATAATCAAATTATGCTTCTTCAATCTCCCCTTTGTTTCATTTGGAAAATGTTTTTATGATTCCTCATTATTAATCATTAGATGAACATACCCATACCCTACACTTAAAATAATTCATTGAGACACTTTATCTTTTAGAAATAAATTAAAGTCTTATCTTTAATTTTTGTTTGTTTAAAATGATGTGTAATCTTTCCTACATAAAAACTTCATCAAAGAACTTCATATTTGATAAAAGTATTTGATTAAATAGTAGATCAAATTACATTAACAAAAATATGCCTTAGCAATGATTCTTCATATGTATATGAGTGTGTATATTTATGTGTGTGTGTGTGTATGTATGTCTATATCTATGTATGTATGTATATGTGTATGTGTATGTATGCATATGTGTATGTATATGTATACATATATATGTGTATATATACATATATATACACACATACATATATATGTGTGTATATACATATATATACACACATACATATATATGTTGGAAATATAAGAGGAGTATTTGAGAGGGGAAAGGTGAATCAATTACTACAAAAATAAATCCTAGATCCCTTAGATGTCAATACAAATCAAAACATAAACTCTGCTTAAACTATATTACTATTGTAACTCAGTTAACACTACCAATATGTTGTAACTCAACAAGCATTTTAATATCAACTGTAACTCAGTAAATATTGAACATGTAGAACTTAAGATGTTAAGTTTGATTAATCTTAATAAACTTATTTACATACACATAAAAGAAATAGCAAGAACACAATTGACATGGGATTTAATTTGGGAAAAATCACCAATTGCAACTATTTGCTATTTTCCACTCTTTTGAATTGAGCCCTATTAGGAGCCAACCTTGTTGAAGGTTACAAAACACACTATTAGGTGTGACCCTATTAAAGTATTTAATCACCCTATTAGGATTGGCCTTATTATAGGTCTTTAGAAAATTTAATCTAGAAATGCCACCTTGTTAGAGGATTTGGCAAATAGTTGTTAAGCTAACTCTATTAAAAGATTTGATACACTACTACAATTATTATAGAGTAACAATGATATAACTTGATTGCTGATGCAACTGTATTATTGATTTTAGATCTCTATTATGGCTTCAACACTTGATCCTCCTTGATCAGATAAAACTTTGCATCTTAGTCAACTTAGGATACTCTATTATCCTTCAAATTTACTTCATTGGTTTATCTTTTCAATCTCATGCTTCTCATATTCAATCCCACAACTTGACCTTATGCTTATTTCTTTTTCCTTGTCAAGTCAGCTTGAATACACTTATAAATATTCAATATTTATTCCTTATGTTGGCTAGACTTAACAAATAAATTCAGTAAACTAAACATTCTAATTTAAGAAAATCCTTTGTTACCCAACCCAGCTCCATAAGCACTAACTCTAAAATGATTTTTCTATGTTAACCAAGTGAACTTAGTTAACCTTGCAACTTCATAAACTTCCTTTGGTAACCAAGTGAGCTCAGTTAACAATGGTTCCATAAAAACTTTCCTTTGTTAACCGAGTGAACTCGGTTAACACTAAACTTCTATGAACTTCTCTTTGGTGCCCAAGTGAACTCAGTAAACACTATCTTTTGAACTTTGTTTACTCTAGAATGCTCAATAGACACTGAAAACTATCTTCATCACCTAAGTGAGATCGGCAAACACTAACTAGTAAAGATATGACATTTTGTGTAACATCAAAGACAATATACAATTGATCAATTATTTTCAAGAATCTCCCTCTTTGGAATTAATGGCAACACATTCCATAATATAGTAAAATTTTAAAGAAAAAAATAAAAGCAAGGATAATATCCTTATTTTATTCTGATTCTCATCCATGGGAACTCCCTTTATCAGTGTGAACTCCCTGTAACATCAATCTCTCCCTATGGAATGATTTTCTGGTTAATCTAATTATAGTGATTACAATCGCAAACTCCTCTTTGATATCAACTCAAGTTCATTATCTCTCTTTGACATCTCTAACATATATAAAAGTATCTCTAATATATGATAGTAAACTCTTCCTGTATCAGATATAAAATTTCTCTGATGTATGACAGAACTCTCCCTATGTAACATCTTATGCCAAAGCTAACATTCAGTAAACTTCCATATACCTAATGTACTAATTCATATACAATCTTCCCCTTATAATACTACATCAACTTGACTAATCTTCAATGTTCTTAGTTGATGTATCACTAAAAATTTGATTAGTGAGCTTCAAATAGGGGAATGAACCCTAGCTTATCTCTTAGATACAAAAATGCATCCTTAAGTAATAGTTTGGTGAATATGTCTACAATCTATTCTTTTGTATTCACATATTCCAATTTTACTTATCTTTCACTAATTCTCTTAAGAAATTATACTTAATTGGAATGTTCTTGGTTTTGGTATGTATCACAAGATTATTGGAAATGTTAATTGCACTTGTGTTATCATAGAAAAAAGCAACTAGATCTTTAATCTCATCCTTCATACCTATCAACAATTGTTTGAATCAAAAAATATTTGTACAATTGACTATTGCAGCAATATATTTTGCTTCTACTATTGACTAAGAGATATAATTTTGCTTCTTGCTTGTCTAAGATACTAGCCTCTTTCCAAGAAAGAATGCTCCACCACTAGTGCTCATCCTATCATCAATGCTTCTTGTCTAATCAGCATCAGTGAATGCTTTTAACTCAAATTTTCCTACTTTATTATACCACGAACCATAATCTCCAGTACCCTTTAGATACCTCATGATTCTTTTGATTGCCATCATATGATTTTCTTTTGGATAAGCAGATAATCTTGCCACCATTCCAACTGTTAATGTTATATCAGGTCTTGTATGTGACGCATTGTAAAATTTTCCAATCATTGATATGTATGTAGTCTAATCTACTTCTTTTGAATCATCATCTTTTGGATTCTTATGTCCATTGGACATAGGTGTTCCAATTGGTCTAGGATCCTCTATTCCAAACTTGTTTAGTATCTCCTTGATGTATTTTTATTGAGTAATATAGATACCATCCTTCTTCTATTGAATCTATAGGCCAAAAAAGAATTTAATCTCTCCAAACATTAACATCTCAGATTCCTTACTCATTTCCTTAGAACAATATATATACAGATCATCATTTCCAGTAAACAATGTATTATCCACAAATATTTCTGCCAACACAACCTTCTTATCTGGTCCTTTTTTGATGTATAGGTCACTATTATCTTTGGTTCTTTGAAAACCAATATTTATGAGATAATTGTCTAATATCTCATACCATGCTTTGGGGGTTTGTTTGAGACCATACAAAGCTTTTTTTAGTTTGTGAACCATGTCCCTTTTGCTAGGATCAATGAAACCTTTTGGTTGCTCAAAGTAGACTTCCTCTTCTAAGATTCTATTTATTAATTTTGATTTCACATCCATCTAATACACTTTGAATCCTTTGTGTTTTGCATATGCAAGGATATTTCTAACACCTTCAAGTCTAGAAATAGGAGAAAACATTTCTCGATGATCAATACCTACCTCTTAAGCATAACCCTTACAAATTAGCCTTACCTTGTTTCCTAAAACTTGTCCATTCTCATTCAATTTATTTTTAAATATCCATTTTGTGCCAATTACATTCTTACCCTTGGGTCTAGGAACAAGAGTCTTATTCCTTTTAATCTGATCAATTTATTCATTCATAACTTCAATCCAACTTTCATTCTCTAATGCACCTTTTAAAAATCTAGGTTCAATTTTAGTAAGAAAACATGTACCTTATAACTTGTTCCTTGTAATTGTACCAACTAATTGATCTCTAATGATTTTCTTAGGTCCATGATGCCTTCTAACATATCCACAAAGTTTGGCCTCCTTCTTTATGAAATCACTAGGTTTACAATGATCTTATATTTGATGCATAGGTCTTACTATTTGTGACTCTGGTCCATCAGAGTATGACTTGGTTTCCTCTTGCTAAAACTTAGGTTGCACTTGCTACAACTCAAGTAGAATTGGAGATTTTGGGGACTTAAGTAGTGAAGGTTGTTGATTCCCATGTGCTTGAATATTAGGAACAATATCATGCTCATAATAAACAAAGTTTCTATAGTCTTTAGGTTCCTTATTGCTTTGTTCTTCTCTCTTTTCTACAAACTCATCAATCTTCACATGTGCACTTTCTATAACTTTATGAGTAGATAGATTTAGACATTTATAAGCTTTTCTCTTATTTGAATATCTTAGAAATATTCCTTCATCACTTTTCAAATCAAATTTTCCTTTTCTAAATTCCTTCAAAATATAACATTTATTGCCAAATACTTTGAAGTAGCACACATTAGGTTTATAGCCATACCATAACTCAAAATGTGTTTAATTTGATTCCTTCATTAAAAAAACTCCATTCAAGGTATGAACTGTAGTGTTGATTGCTTCCTTCTAGTATTTGATAGTAACATTCTTTTATATCATAAGGGTCCTTGCACAAGCCATGATTGATCTATTCCTTCTTTTAGCAATTCCATTCACCTTAGGTGTGCCAGGTGTAGGCACTTGTCTTTTGATTCCTTTCTCATTGCAAAATTTATTGAATTCATTAGAAATGAATTGTCCTACTCTATCCAATCTTAAATATTTCAATTTCTTTCTTGTTTCTTTCTCCACTCTATCCAGATACCATTTGAACTTTTGAAAAGCTTTTGATTTGTCCTTTAGATACATAATAGTCATCATTCTAGAATAATCATCAGCAAATAAAATAACATTTTTATCTCCTATGTAGCTTTCAATGCCAATAGGTCCATAAAGGTTTGTATTGACCAACTCCAACAATTCTTCAGAATGATAGTTTTTCTTTTAAAACTTGTCTTTCCCATCTTGCCAATTTGACAATTCTTGCACATGCCCATGTCAGGTTTCTTTAGGCTTGGAATGCCTCTAACCCTTTTTTTATTTCTTATGTTTTTCAAGTTATCAAAAATTACATGGCATAACCTCTTATTTCATAAACAACTTTCTTCTACTTGAGCAATGAAACATGAACTTTCATTCAAATCTAGGTGGAATAGGTTACCTTTTGTTTGCTTGCCAATCCCAACCAGATTACCTTTTCCATCCAGTAGATTGGCCTTTCCATTCATGAATTCTACCTTGAATCTAATGTGATTCAATTGAGCCACACTAAGTAGCTTATGCTTCATTCCTTTAACCCAATAAGCATCATCACATCTGAGATCATTGGTTAGTGCAATACAACCTTTACCTTTTACATAACATGGTTCACCATTGCCAAATATAACACTTCCACCATCATAGTATACTAAGTTCTAAAATTTAGATTTGTCACTAGTCATATGGTAAGAAAAACCACTATCAATAATTAATGTATCATTCTTACTGATATTTGAAATAAGTGTCATTTTATCATTCTCATCATCTAATTCATCCTTAATAGCAATACAAACCATTTCATCTTCTTTTTCACTACTTATAGAGTCTTTAGAAATGTAACAAGATTTCTTACCTTTTTCCTTGTAGTCCTTATAACTTTTGAAGTCCATCCTTCTATTGTGCTTTTCATTCTTTTTGTCTTCTTTGACTTCTTTGTTTGGACACCTTGTAACAATGTGACCAACCTCTTCATAAGGAAAGAAAATCAAAGAAATTTTTCCTTTTTACTTCCCTTTTCCCTTGGGAAATCTTCTTGAAAGTAATGCTTCAATGACTTCAAGGTATTTATTAGAACCATCTTCATCTTTACTGTCGGATTTCCTTTTAGATTTTGTAACTTTCCTCTTGAGAGATAGTTTGGCTTGAAATGCATACTCAAGTTTGCTAGTATTAGTAACATAATTGTCATAGCTATCTAGCTCAAAAGTTGTCAATCTTCCCACTACTGCATCCAATATTATATCATTCTTAGGATTTTATCTCATCTCTTCAATTTCTAACACTCTAATTACATATATAGGAATAATTTCTTTGAGAAACTTGTTTACCACCGTCTCATCTCCAATCTTTCATCTTGAGGCTCTGATTGCATACACACTAGCTTTTAATCTTTTACTATATTTTGCAATATTCTCATCTTCTTACATTCTTATTTGATCAAATTTTCCTCTAATACTTTATTCCTTGGCTCTTCATACATTATAATCTCCTCCATAGATGTCCTTCATCTTGATCTAGATCTCATGAGCAGTACCACAGTCTTTTACTTCATAAAATTTAACGTAGCTAAGAGTTGAAGCAATATTAATCATCATGATATTATGATTCTTCTTTGCTATGATTTGTTCAAAAATCATAGTTTTAGTAGGTGGCACATACTTGGCATCTACATACTTTAGGCCTAAGTCTCCAATGGTTTCCAAATGCAATCTCATGAGTTCCTTTCATGCATAGAAGTTATCTCTGTTCAACTTGGGGATCTCCCTTTTGTAAGACATCCTAATCTTTAACTTAGGTCTTCGAAACCTTCTCTACAAGTGCCAAAAGCTTTGATACCAATTGTTGGAAATATAAGAGGAGTAACTGAGAGGAGATGGGTGAATCAATTATTACAAAAATAAATCCTAGATCCCTTAGATGTCAATACAAATCAAAACATAAACTTTTCTTAAATTGTATTATTGTGAACTTGGTTAACACATAGGCACTCAGTTAACACTACCAATATGATGTAACTCACCAAATACTTAACATGAAGAACTTAAGATGTTAAGAGTGATTGAATTTAATTAACTTAGTTGCATACACATAAAATAAATAGCATGAACATAAGAGACAATAGGATTCTAATGTGAAAATCCAATTTGGGAAAAACTACCAATTACAACTAGTTATTGTTTTTCACTCTTCTAAAGTGAGCCTTGTTAGGAGCCAACCCTATTAAAGGTTACAAAATAAATTTTTACATGTGACCATGTTAAAATATTTAATCACCTTATTAGGAGTGGCCTTGTTAGAGGTATTTAGACACTTCAATCTAGAAATGCCACCTTGTTAGAGGATTTGGCAAATAGGTGTTAAGATAACTCTATTAAGAGATTTGATACACTAATACAATTATTATAGAGTAACAATGATACTATTAGCATAAATTATGATGATGCTTCTTTGGAAGAGTATTCTAATCATTGGGTAAGTATTGACATCTTACATTCATGACTTTGCTTGCCATTTATGTCAACATAGCACAGTTTCTATAAAGACTAGCTGAGTAGCAAATAGAGATCTTGATGGTACAAAAAATGGTTTGATTCTTTGGTGATGCAAAGTTATGGACATGTTCAGTACATTGTCTTGATGATTTAGTCAAGTGCACATAGTTGAAGTTTAAGATGTATGGAAGTTGCACCTAATTTACAGAGAGCAATTCAGAGACAAAGTATTGGGAAAGCAGTTCTTGATGTTTGTTGGCTATCTTGCATATGAGATATAATGAAGAGATACATAGTTAGGCAGTGATAGAGGATAATCATGTGGTGACATCAGCAAGTATGTAGGCCCTAGTATTGCACATGTGAAGTTTTCTATAGACTGTGAGCTAACAGTGCTATTGTAATTATAATTAATTAATTATCTTATTAAAATTAATTAGAAAAGCCTCAAGGCTGACTCAAGGAATTATTATGAAGACATGGTATAAAGGAAAGATATTTTACTTGATTATTAAGAAAAAATATATTTTAATTTTTGTATAAGTACAAAGTGCAAAAATGAGTAGAGTGCTTACTAAATGTGTGTAAGCAATCCAAGGGATTATTGGATGTGAGATTTGTGATCTATTTACAAGATCAGAAGGAGAAAAAGTTTGATTTACAGGATAGAGAAAGAGGAAGAAACAACACAATGCCATTCTATTATTTTGCAAGGAATAATATAGAGATCATTTGGATAGTGGGTTCATTGGTCTTTCCCTTGAAATTGTTTGGGCAGTGGGTCCAACTGTCTTCCACAACTCCTAACAATGTTGGCACAACTCCTAACATGGTTGGAATCTCATAACATGAATTCAAAGTCTCCTAATAGGGACTCATATATATTGAATGTATTCATAGACTCCTAACAAGGTCCATCCTCTAATAAGAAATAGTTATATTAGTACATCATATTATGGGTACCATACTCACCCAGGTTTTTCCTTTGATCAAGGGTTTCCCTAGTTAACATATTTAGTGTTATTGTGTGTGAGTATCTTTTTTTGGTTTCAATTTATATTACTCATATGGTTAAGTTTTTTTAAGCTTGATAATTGTGATAATAGTTGGATAACTGTTTCAACTCCCCCCCCCCCCCCCAAAAGTTATATCAATGGACTATATATTATAACAATTGGTATCAGAGTATCAAGTGCTTGAAGGATAATCTTAAAAACTTTGGGAGATTGATGGAAAATCTTTTCAAAAATGATAGCCCTAGGTTTGATGGGACCCACTATGGTAGCTGTTGGAAGGAGAAGATGAAGACTCATCTATTGTGCATGGGTTTGGGATATTGGATCTTGACAAATGGTAAGAAGATAATCATTGAAGAAGAAAATCTTGAAGGATGTAGTGAAGAAGAGAGAGATCTATTCATGCGTAACATGAGAGCAAGACGAGCTCTACTAATAGCTCTTCCAAGAAATGAATACAGTCAGGTAAAGTCACTTGTAACATCTTATGAAATTTGGAAAGGATTAGAATCTAAGTTTTAAGGTGATGATCATGCAAAGAGAATGAGATTAAAAAATTGAATATGTGCATTCCAAGATGCTATAATGATGGAAGAGGAATCTATAACAAGTTATATTGGTAGAATATCAAAAATTGTTGTAGGAATTCAGTCTCATGGTGGAACCTAGGTAGATAATGAAGTCATATGGAAGATATTGAAAACTTTAACACCACCATTCAAGCCAGTAGCTCAAATGATTCAACTAGTAATTCCTTGCACGAAGGATTTTACAAAGGAAATGTTGCTTGGAAGATTAGAATCAACAAAAGCATATAGCAAGAGTTGAAATAGGTTTCAATGTCCTGAACATTTGACCTAATCTAAAAAGAAGTGTAAGCACATGTGGAGATTTTGCTGGTAGCAGTAGATCTAATGAAGATGAGAAGATTGAGGAAGGAGTAATCCTTCTTGTGAAAAGAGAAAAAGATGGTAAGGAAATATTTAAATGTTGGACCTGTAATGAATTTGGTCATTATGCATCTAAATATCCTAAAAGATAGAAAAAGTATAAGGGAAATTTCAAGCCTAGAAGATATAGAGATATAAATCAATTGTATACAAATGACGATGAAGAATCTAATGAAAATGGTCAAAGTAAAAGTGATGATGAATTGGGATTTGTGGCCATCAAAGAAGATGATCTTGATAGAGAAAGTAGGGACAAAAGAGGTATAATTTCCCAAGTGAGAAAGAAATATGATTAGATAATTGATAGTGGTTGTTCACATCACATGATTCATGATATGAATAAATTTGTTAAGTTCAAGAATCATAATGGAGGTATTGTTAAAGTTGGTAACAATGCATCCTATCATATAATAGGAATTGTATCCATTACTCTTAATGGTGAAACTAATATTGATGATGTTTACCTTGTTGATGGATTGAAGCATAACTTTATCAGTGTTGGATAGTTGGTGGACAAGGGTTATATTTTCTAGTTCACTGAGAAGACTTACATTATCAAAGATAGAGATGTTAAGATGATTGGAATTGGCACTAGATCCAGAGGTAGTGTATTTTAGTTGAATCCTACTGAAATGAAATGTTTGGTAGCGTGGATAATAGTTGGTTGTGGCATAAAATATTAAATCACATAAAATTTGATAATATTGTGAAAGTTAGTAGCACTTATGTAGTCAGAGACTTGCCTAATATTACTAAGCCTACTCACATTGTGTGTAAGTAATGTATTTTGGCTAAGCAAAAGAAAGAATAATTTCCTAGCAAGAAGTTCACTACCATAGAGAAGCTAGAGATCATTCACACCAATCTAAGTGGTCTTTTTAGAACAAAAGGATTCTATGCGGAAAGGTATTTTATGATTTTTTTTGATGATTTAACTAGAATGATGTGGGTAGCATTTCTTAAAGAGAAATCAAAAGCTTTTGAGAAGTTTAAGATATTTAAGAATAGAGTTGAGAATGAATTTGGTGTTAAGATAAAGTGTTTGAGATTTGATAGAGGAGGAGAATTCACCTCTAGAGAGTTTAACAAAATTTTTAAAGAGAATGGAATGAAAAGGAATCTATATGCACCTAGAACACCTAAGAAAAATGGGATTGCTAAAAGAAGGAATAAGTTAGTAGCTGAAGCAGCAAGAGCGATGTTGTTTCTAAGACATCTTGGAGAGAAGTAGTCAATATAGCAGTATATGCTCTGAACAAAGTACATATCAAAAAAGGTATGAGCAAGACACCTTATGAACTATGGTTTGGTCATAATTCACCATCAATTAAGTATTTCAAAATATTTGGGAGAAAATATTACATTAAGAGAGATGATGACATTGGAAATTTTGATCAAAGAAGTGATGAAGGAATGTTTCTTGGTTATTCATTGAAAAGAAATGCTTACATATATTTCAACTATAGAACTAAGACAATAGTTGAATACACTAATGTGAGGATAGATGAAAAGTTTCAAACTAAGGAAAAGATGATAGATTACAACTTAGTTAAAGAAGAATATAATTCTAGAATTTTTAGATAAAATGTTGAAGTTTTCTTTTAGACTAACAATGATTTGCAGAATGATGTGCTAACTATTGAGCAAAGTAGAGAGTAGATATTTGAATTGAGGAAAGGGATAAGATTTGATATGTCAACTCCTACCCCTAATAGGAATTTGACAAAGCATTAGCCTCCTAAGCATATAATTGGAAGCAAAGACAAAAGTGTTATGATAAAGAATATTGTAAATGAGGAGATATGTTTAATATCTCAACTTGAACTTAAGAGCACAAATGAAGCCTGTAAAGATGATCATTGGATTCAAGAAATGTAGAAAGAATTGGATTAGATTGTGAAGAATGATACATGGGAATTAGTTCCTAGACCTAAAGACAAGAATGTGATAGGAACTAAATGGGTATTCAGAAACAAGATGAATGAGCAAGGCAAAGTTGTAAGGGACAAGGGTAGACTTGTATGCAAAAGATATTCATAGCCAAGAGGCATAGACTATGAGGAGACATATGCACATGTAGCCTAAATGGAAGTAGTAAGGATGTTCCTAACTTATGTAGTGGATAAGAAGTTCAAGGTTGATGGATGTTAAATCAATCTTTCTGAATGGAGAACTTAAAGAAGAGGTATATATTGAGCAGCCTAAAAATTTTCCTTTATTAGAAGACAAAGACATGATATGCATATTAAAGAAAGCTTTATATGGTCTTAAGCAAGCACCTAGAACCTAATATGCAAGGTTGGATAGTTATTTGACAAAACCTGGTTTGTTAATGGTATGGCAAACAATAACTTGTATTTGGAAGAAGTTGAAAATGGTTCGTTGATTATTGTAATATTTTTTGATGACAACATTTTTGGAGGTAATGATGAAGCAAGTTATAAGTTTTTTGAAGAGATGAAAAATTAGTTTGAAATGATCATAATAGGAGAAATGTTTTCTTTCCAAGGATTGCAAATTGTACATAGTAGTGATGGTATTTTCATTTCACAAGCTAAGTACTTGAAACATTTCTTGTTTGGTTTGGAAAGTTGTAAATCTATCGGTACACCTATGATAACTAGTCACAAGATATCTAGCAAATATGACACACCTAAAATAGAGTAGAAGAAGTACATATCTATGATTAAAGGTTTGCAGTATCTAACTCACACTAGACTAGATATAGAAAATGCAGTTGGGATTATAGCTAGATTTTAAGTTGATCCAAAGGAGTATCATTTTGCAATAGTGAAGAGAATATCCAAATATTTTAAAGGGACATTAGACTATGGAATTTGGTATGATAAATTGAGTGGTTTCACTCTATGTGCATATACTAATGCTGATTGGGTAGGTAGTATGAATGATAGAAAGAGCACAAGTGGTGGAGCATTCTTTCATGGAGGAAGATTGGTTTCCTAGTTAAGCAAGATGTAAGAAATTATTTCACAGAGTACTACTTAGCCAGAGTATGTTGTAGAAATAAATAATAGTAATCAAGTTATGTGGATGAAGTAGATGTTGAAGGATATCAAAATTGAATTTGAAGAACTTATTATCATTTACTGTGATAACACAAGTATAGTGAGTATGTCTAATAATCATGTATTGCATTCTAAGACTAAGCACATATCTACTAAGTATCATGTGTTGAGAGAGAAAGCAATAGAAAAGGATAGTAGAATAGAGTATGTGATTACTAAAGATCAGATAGTAGATATCTTTATGAAGCCTTTGCCTTAAGATACTTTTGAGTACTTAAGAGGTATGCTTGGGGTTATGTCACTACCTACTTCTAAGTAGATGATGCAGAAAGTGCATCCATATAGTAGTACATAGCACTATTGTTAGCCTATATTAAATGTTGATGCTTCCCATGTGGAGAGTATCTGTGATCGTCTGAGTCACTAAGGGCTCCTAGTATTTGGTTTTGAATAGTGTCTTTGGACACTCAATTTGGTTGAAGACTTGGAGCAACATATTGGCAATTGGTATTTAACAATTGGTATGTAGTAACATTGAGATTGAGGTTCTTGACATTGATGTCAATGGGGGAGAATATGCATGAAAAACACATCTCTTAAGGTATGGGGGAGAGATATCTCTTTAGAGAGAATTAGAAAGATTCATGAAAGGAAGCAGGAATATGCACCTGATGTATTGTGAATTGTTTAGTACAAAGTAAAAAATTGATGTATAAGAAGGAGTATGCACCTATGTGCATCTATTCTATTTGAGATTCTTTTCAGCATGTGGATAATTGATGCTAGTTAGCAGTAGAAAGAGAACACTATTTGGTATTCTTGGAACTTAGATAATTTTTCATCTATGTTGTCATCAATTCCAAAGGGGAGATTGTTAGCATGAATGATGATGATATTACTTTGGAGGAGTATTCTAAGCACTAGAGAAGTATTGACATGTTGCATTCATGACTGTGTTTGTCATTGATGTCAACATAGCACAATTTTTGTAAAGACTAGTTGAGCAGCCAAAAAAGATATAGTATGGACAATGGTTTGATTTTTTGGTGATGCATAGTTCTGGACATGTTCAATACAATGTCCTAATGATGTGGTCAAGTGCATAGATTTGAAGTTAAAGACGTACAAATATTCTACCTAAATTATAGAGAGCAATTCCTAACATTTGTTGACTATCTTACATCTTAGATGTAATGAAGAGATGTATAGTTAGGTAGTGACAAATGATAGTCAAGTGGTGACATTAGCAAGTATGTAGGCCCTAGTATCACACGTGTGATGTTTTCTATAGACTATGAGCTGCAATACTATTGTAATTGTAATTAATTAATTATCTTATTATAATTAATTAGAAAAGCCTCAAGGTTGACTCAAGGAATTATTATAAAGATATGATATAAAGGAAAGATGTTTTCCTTGATTATTAAGTGAAAAAGTATTGTGATCATTGTATAAAGTGCAACGTGTGAAAAGGAGTAGAGTTCTTACTAAATAAATGTAAGTTATCCAAGGGATTATTGTATGCTAAATTTGTGATTTGGTTACAAGATTAGAAGGAGCAGAAGTCTAGTTGATAGGAAAAGGAAAGAGGAAGAAATAATATAGTACCATTCTATTATCCTACAAGGAATAATATAGAGATCATTTGGAAAGTGGGTTTATTGGTCTTGCCCTTGAAGTTATTTGGGTAGTGGTTCTAGTTGTCTTCCACAACCCCTAATAGGGTTGGTACAACTCCTAATAGGGTTGGAATCTCCTAATAGGGATTCAAAGTCTCCTAAAAGGGACTCATATGTACTGAATGTATTCATAGACTCTTAACATGGTCCATCCTCTAACAAGAAATATTTATATTAGTACATTATCTTGTGGGTACCATCCCCACCTGGATTTTCCCATTGATCAAGTGTTTCCCTACTTAATATATCTAGTGTTATTATGTGTAAGTATCTTGTTGTAGCTTTGTTAGAAGTAGTAATCTTTCCTTGGTTGTATTTATTTATTAAATGGGATAAACCAAGGTATCCCTTATGTATGTTATCCTTTAGTACACATGTGAAGGACATATTATTTTCTTGTCCTCTAGTCCACATGTGAGGATAACTCTTTTTTTTAATTCTTTTATTTGTAGTTTATTCCTCCTTAAGAGGATATTGAAACTTTGCACACACTTATTATGAATGGTGGCATTCATAGAAATGGGAGTTACACATGCGACTCCTTTCTCATCTCTATAAAAGAGATGCCTCTCTTATTCTTCTACAACTACTTCTTCTACACATCATCTTGATGTTATTGTAATGAGCTATTTGCTCTACCTTCTCTCTCTCTCTTCTTTCTTAGGGCTTTTTTCTTCCATTCATAATATTACACAAGGGGTTTTCTTTGCTTTCCCCTTTCAAAATCTCTTGTCTCCATTCTTGTTGATCCATTGGGAAACTCATTTGGTTTATGGTAATAATCTTCACATTAAGCTCTCTTGGATTATTTTATTAGTTTTCATTTTTTCTCGATTTCTTACAAGTTTCAATTTATATTAAGGCTGATAATTGTGATAATAATTGGATAACTGATTCCCCTCCACACCCCCCCCCCCTTTCAATTATATCAGTGGACTATATATTCTAACAAATATGACCTAATTGTTGATGCCACTATATTGCTAATTTCAAATCTTTTTTCTAGCTTGAATACTTGATCCTCCTTGATTAGATAAAAATTTGTAGCTCAGTAAACTCAGGATACTCTGCTATATTTTAAATTTTCTTCCTTGTTTTATCTTTTCAATCTTGTGCTTCTTATATTCAATCCCACAACTTGACCTTATACTTATATATTTTGCCTTGTCAAGTTGGCTTGAATACACTTACAAATATTCAATATTTATCCCTTAAGTTGGATAGACTTAACAAATAAATTCAATAAACTAAATATTCTGATTTAAGAAAATCCTTTGTTAGCCGACCTAGCTTGGTAGACACTAACTCTGAAATGATTTTCCCATGTTAACCAAGTGAACTTGGTTAACACTACATCTTCATAAACTTCCTTTACTAACTGAGTGAGCTCGGTTAACACTAGTTCCATGTCAAATTTATTTTGTTAACTGAGTGATCTCAATTAACACTAAAATTTTGTTAACTTCTCTTTGGTGCTCGAGTGAACTCGGTAGACAATGTCTTCTAAACTTCGTTTACTCTAGAATGCTTGGCAAACACTGAAAATTGTCTTCATCACCCGAAATCGATAGACACTAACTAGTAAAGATATGATATTTTGTGTAATATCAAAGACAATATACAATTGATCAATTATTTTCAACAATATAAACATATATACATATACATAAATATACACACGCATATATAGAGATAAATATAGATACATACAAATATATATGCATATGTATATGTATATATGTATACATATATATGTATACATATATGTATATATATGTATACATATATATGTATACATATATGTATATATATGTATATATACATACATCTATATATAAACATGTGTATATATATGTATATATAAGGGCAAGAAATATAAAATAATATTCTTATTACCCTAAAAATATTTAATGCCTTTAAAATGAATCTTACTTTTTATTTTGGACATATAAGAAATAAAACTTTATTTAATTAATACCTAATTAGGAACTAGGAATTTAATTTACCAACATGCAAAAAAATGTTTTCAATTTTATGTCACAATTAGTAAAATTCAATTCTACATTTCTCTAAATATTTCATTAGAATATTGTGCAACATATTAAAATATTGTCAAATCCCTCCTTACAATAATATCAAGCAATAATGTCTTGATAAAATATTATTTCCTTTTAATAAGTTAAACTAATTAAATAATAATAAATTGAAATACCTTTTACTAAAGCTTCAACAATAATAAAATTCAATTTGAAAATATTTAAAATACACATGAAAAGATAATTTATTACTTTGAATTTGTACCCTTGAAATATTTTCTCAAATATGCAATCACGATATGGTAAAATAAAATAATATTAAACTTAAAATACCATTTAGCTTTTTTGTGATTTTGGAGGATTTGAAATTTTACCTTTTCGAATAAGTGAATGTGACTCTCTTGTAACTTCTCTTATGACTTGCTTTTTTCAATTTTAATGAGGATGGAAAACTTATCTTCTGATATTGCAATTTTTTGCATTTTCGCAAACCTCTTCAGCATAGCTTTCCATTTCGCATGACATATTAGGTTTAGGGTTTTTGGGTCATCCATTTCATGTTGCAAGGTTTTGTAGGTTGATCTCATTTTTTTCATCTAGTAGAGAGGAGACAACTCAATATTGGCATCATACATAAAGGATCATGGATCAATAGACAAGGATAGATTGGCTTTGATCACCTCAGGTATTGATTTCAAATATCAATTTCTTATAATATATATACATTGGGTGTGGTAGCATTAAGCCACCCTCTCCTTATTATTATATCATAGATATTTGTTAGAAGCCACCATAAGTTATTTTAAAAAGTTCTCGATAACCTTGTTATACAAATTTCATAGCTGTAGCAAGTGTAGGTTGTTGTCTGACAGGTTGCACTGCTAAAAAGGAATCACTCAAACTTCATTGCAATTTAATCTAGAATGATCATTAGTATGGGAATATTTTTGTTTTTCTGTGGATATATTTTGAAATTCAATGTGTGCATCTCCATTAGAAGAAATATAATTTATTTCTCAATTAAGAAGACCAGGTAAAGCTCCCATTACATGAATATTGAAGAAAAATAGCACTAGTAAAAATGGTAGCCATCTATCTTGTAGTAGGTGAGAGCAATTTGTGTGTTATCAAATGCATACTTGGAAATAAAATATAGGTGCTTCCTTCATTTCTTGGGTGCATTGTCAAAGCTACCCAGACATGTTTTTCACCATGCACATAGCTTATGACATTTGAGAATACAATAGAGTTGATTTGATGCTCTATGATCACCATATATATGCTTGTCATAACTAGGGGGTAATCTTGCATACTGATAAACTCACATTGTCTACCTGATACTATTTTTCTATTTACCAATAGTGACACTCCATGGTATGATTAATTACATAGTTTTCCAAAAGGAAAACTACACACAGTGGTGTTCGATATTGTAAACCAAAGCCACTATTCATAACTTGATCTCCCGAGCTGCAAATAATTTTTTTAATATGGCCCACATTTGGTGGCTTAAAACTCATCATTGACCTAATTTTCTATTATGATAAGTATAGTTTGGAACCCATGCAATGTAGAAAAAATCTTATATGAGTACTACCATATTCCAATGTACCATCGAGAAAAAGGGCTTTGAATTAATAATGCATATAATCATGGATTTGATTCATTGGAATCATCATTATTTTGACTCTATCCCTTATCAAAGATTTTAAATATATAAAGAATGTTATTTTGTGTTCAACAAATAAAGTTTCTAAGCATTAAAATGTACTCCATTGTATTAGACTTGCACTTCTCATGAAGATCATAAAAATATTTTGAAAATGATCTTAATTATATTTTAACTTAATTGCTCTCTAATCTTCTTATAGACCAACTAATATATTTATAGAAGATTAAATGCATTATTTAAGAAAGTATAATTCAACTTTATAAATGCATTTAAAATTCAACATTTAGGGCAATATTGAAATAATATAACTTTTAGAGAAAATGTTTCACATTTAGAAATATACTTATGTATTTGGGTTGCAAGAGCTATTGGAAAGAAAGATTGTATTGAAGATTTCATACACAACTTCATTTGATGTAGCCACATATGATGGATAGAGGATATTTTGATGGTCACTTTAATAAAATTTTCATTTTAAAACTAAAATTTATTAAGGAAATATTATCCTCTGAAAAACATAAAGGTATTTGATTATGCATGATGTAGTGAGACAATTAAATTAAATAGATGGTTCCAAAATGCATACCTAAGTGATTTCTCATTTAAGAAGTACATACTTGGGACTTCGTCGCCTAATTGGGACTTGTAAATCGATAGAGAACATGTCCAAACATGACAACAAGATGAGATTGTATATGAAAATTCTCTCTTTTTATAATTTTGGGGACCATTAAATGTTGCAAAATTTAATATCCCAATAGTGGCTCTTTCTAGAGACATATGCTCCTTGTGAGCATAGCAACATCCCACTTGTCTCTAGAGAAGAAGACAATGCATACATGTTATGATGTAGAGCTGAATTGGGAGGCCCCAAGCCTCCCAAAAATTGAATCTTTTCATTTCCCTCTATCAAAAACTTTATTTTGATCATGTAATAAAATTAGAAATCTAAAAACATTCTAGACATTTTTTATTAATTAATTCTTTTGATCTAAAGAGTATTATTCTATCATCCATCCTAACTTGTCATTTTATTCTTTGAACATAAGATATTCAAGGTTTTTCATTCATTTCCTTTGTAACTTTCAAGAAATAAATGTTGGAAATATATATGATAGGCTAAGTTAGTGAGAAAAGGAGTGAATCAATAACTAATAAAATTTAATCCTTTATAACCAATTAATCCTTCATGTGAATTCTGATCTAATTGCATGCATGAAAATTTGAAAGCATTAAAACATTCATAATACTTTTGACACACAATACGGTGACCCAGAAACCTTCCAAATAGAAAGTAAAACTGGGGTGGGGATGATACCCACAAGCTTTAGTACTACAATATAAAGTTGGCCTGTAAAGGCTTACAATGATCACTATTGATGATATACCTTATTAGGAGCAATAAGCATTGCTAGGTCCACCTTGCAAAAGGATTTACTAACATACAATGAAGTATGCACTCAGTAAAGAGATTTACAAAAGACTGTTAAGTCTACTTTGTGAAAGGGTTTAACCAATCCACCTGTTAGGATGAAATAGTGGCTGATCTTTGATCTGCAACTTGGTTTGTTGAGTGAGATTCCTTTGAGTGTAATTATCACCTTGCTATAATAGATAAATCTTTGTTGCTCCTTATGTTATTGTAGCCTTTGTACTTTGCACTTCTATTCTTCTTTACTTGTTACATTACTTTTTTATTTTGTATCTTTGGATGTGATACAATACATTACACATATATAAATCCAATTTAAAAATCAACAAAGTCAGCTACAATACAAGTTTACACAAAATACACAAAGTTGGCCCAACTATAAGAACTTGGGTTTTGAAGACTAGCTCAGTGAGGTTCTAATACTTGGCATCCACTATCAATTCTAGGCATCTTCATGCTTTTAGAAGTTGTAGAAACTTGGTCCATACTGATCACTTCCAAGTAGTTTGAACTTGGTATGTAGACATGACTCGGTGAATACTGCAAAACTTGACATATAAACTGAATCACTTCATTCATACTACATAGCTCGATCAAAGCTATCATTACAAGCTTGGTATAAATTGAATCACTTGGTTAACACTTAGTGGCTCGGTCAACACTAGATTCACATTATTGTAACTGTGAACTCAGTAAGCACTGCACAAATTGATTTGCACTGACTGACTTGGTAAACACTAAGAGGCTCAGTTTACACTGATGATGACCAACTTGGTAGAAATTGCTCGATGCAAATTGAATACTATTTCTTGAACTCAGTAGCAACTAAAGAACTCGATAAAGCCTAAAATTCTTGTTTAATACTATCAGTTGTACAATAACCTCAGTAGATACTATCTGTTTGAATAAGTGTGTGTCACTAATAAAAAACTTGACTATAATATCAACAATGTCCCCCTTTGGCATTAGTAACAAAAACACTTATTAGTCAAAACTAAATTCTCAAAAAGTTCAAGAACACCTTTTATTCTTCATCTTGTGTCTTCAACTTGGTAGCATACTTTTTTTTTGAGATTTTTCAAAGTTTATTTTATAAGAGATGTATCTCTGAATATCTATACATGTATATAATATGATGTTGCTCCCCCATATATATATATTTAATAATATATGCATCTTCTCACCTTTTCCTTTTATACATCACATCTCTTCCCCCTTTACATATGCTTTAAGTGTTATATATTTTCTTCCCCTTTTTGTATACCACATCTTATATTATATCTTCTCCTTCTTTCTATATGCCTTATATACATCATTTCCCCATTTTTTGACATTAATTCCAAAGATGTAATCTATATATTATATAGTAATGCCTAAATGTGACAAGAAATTAGAATGTACCTTTGGAATCAATGCTATTGTCTTGTTCCAATTTTCTTGCAACACCTTGAATGTGTGCAATGCAACTTGAACTTTTACTAAAAGTTCTATCATATGGTCTGCAATAGAGAAGTTATTAACATGGATGAGGGTTTCAACATGTACAATATATTTCTACAATGTATCCATGTTAGAGAGAATCATGCCCTGTATGTCTAGTAGTGTAGCTCTTATCCTAGCTTCTTCTCTTAGCAATTCTGTCTACAAATCAGTTAAAAATCTAATCTTTGTATAGTGGGCAGAGTTGTAACTTTGGTCAACTTGCAACTGTTGTTCACTTTCCTTTAGATCTTTATCAGTCTTTTAAAGTTTATCTTTAATTTCCTTGGTGAAATTGGTAGTGTCATAGAGTTTACTAAATAAAGAAGTCACATTGTTGCAAGAGGTCTCTAATGAGCCTAGAATAGTAGAAAAGTCTACTTGATGAATTGCAATATTTTGTGCTACTAGCTCCAAAACTTTATTCTCAAATTTCTTCTCTGCTCTTTTCAAAAATTTCTCTTGTCCATTCAAATCTTCATTGAATTTCTGGACTACTTCTACTAACTAAGCCAAAATTGGTTGAGAAGAGTCAACCTCTAATTTGATTGCTTCTTAGCATATTCTTAGCATATTCAAGCACTTGAAATTCTTTATTTCTTTCTTCTCTAAGCCTCTATTGCTTAGCTTTCTTCTGAAGAAGTTCTCCTATTATGTGTATTTGATTAGGATTAAAATTGGAGATATCCCAATTTGAGATGACTATCTCCTCATCAAGATCAATTTCTTCTTCCTTTTCTTTTCCTTTACTCAAAGCTTGTGTACTCGGTTGAGGCTTGGTCTCAACTATCTTGTACTTATTATTTGCATACTAGGAATGGAAACAATAGTAGAAATAGTAGGACTAGTATATTGCACTTATTGAAGAAATACATTCTATGACCAAAATTGATAAAGGAGAAAGTATTGATTGCTCGGTAGATGAAGGGCATATCACTTCTGTCAATGAAGTTATGAGCTGAACAAGTACAAAAATTGATTGAAAGCTTGTACTTTCAATGTTTGACATAACCAATTCTATAGTAGCTTTCTCTGAGCTTTATGTCTTCAATGCTTTGATTAGAGAATGAGGGAGTGAGGCTATGACCACTACTATAATATTCTTGGGGTTGGTCTCCTCAATATTCTTAACCTTTGGTATATTTTCCTCATTAGCTTCATGTTCCCATTCCTCATCATCTATATTGTCATAATGTGTTTCTTCTCCATCATTATTTCCTTCTTCTTCCTTGTCATCATCATCATCATCATCCTTAACACTAACATGAACTATAAAATCATTTTTCTTGTGAAGATTGAAAATGGTTTTCCATGTGTTATTTACATTCCTTGCCACATGTTCAATGTCATTTATCAATATCAAGCAAGTGTTAAATTCCAAGGTAAGTTTATCTTCATTTTTATCGATGGATTATTTCACCTCTTTTTCATTCAAACTCAGCATGGAGTGCCTCATGGTCTGCTCATATGTGTCCTTTCCAGTCTTCATAGCATTTTCCCATCTTGGCTTGATTTTCCCATCTTAGACATAACCATGTCTTCAATTTTCTTCTCCTCCTCTGCAGTTCTTGTCTCATACTTCAATGATTTGAAATTTTCCATACCGGCTCTAGAGTCAATATCCTTCAACTTTTCTTGGAATGAAGGTGGTGGTTGTCTGAAGATTACATCTCCTTCGTCTTTCTTCTTAGATGCCCTCTTAGTGATTACTACAATAGATGGTTTTGCAGGTTTGCTTATAATAACCTTACCTTTTTTCTTTATAGGTTCCTTTTCTTCTTCTAACTTTTTTTCATCTTTTGCATCATCTACCTCAATGCCATCTACTTTTCCTTTTATCAATAGAAGAATGATATTTGTTTGTTTCAACTTTGTTATTCTCTTTGAAGTTAATGTTGAATCAGTTCAACTATTCTCTTTGAATTTTTTATGCTCTCCATGTTCTTGTTGAACTGATTCAACATTAACTTGGCTAGGTCAAATGAAATATTGTTCTTGACCACTTTGTATGTGAGATCCATGGCTTTACATGATACATTGTTCAGTCTGCTCAAGCTATATATTTGATGTATAATGACATGTATCCCAAACTTCAATTCCATATCAATGACATAGTTGATTTTCATTCTCCTTCCATCCCACTCGACAAGGGTTTTCTTTCCTAGCTCCAACTGATTTAAGGTTTTGGTCTTTTTTTCCTTGGTCATCATTGGAAGACCTATGATCCTATGAATAATTTTCAATAGTTTTCTCCAACCACAACTATCCATTATGCACACAATTGAGGATATTTAATTTGAAAGGCTTGCGGCATGTGAGGAACATGAGTCAAACCTTTAGCTTCAAGGTGTTGATGTTTTGCTTTTAATATGCCATTCACACATAGCTTCTCTAAGGTTTCATCCATTTCCAAGGTTCCTATATCTCGGATAGCACATCAAAAATGTGAATGAATATCATTAATCAATAGTACCTTGAATGACTCTAGTTGGATCTAGCATTTCAGCAACTACCAGACTAAGCTTAAAGTCTGGTGCCTTCCATTCTACCCTCAAATTTACATATCTAACCCTTTCTTAGTCTTTCTACTAGTGGATGTCATTTTCTCAATAGGGTTTATGTAATGCTTCAATATTAATTCACACGGATCACTCAGATACACTAAAATTTTCTTTGTACAAATAGCTCTTGAAAATTCATGGTAACAAATGAATTTTATTTCACCCTTTTTAATCAAATTTCACCTTTCAATTTTTCCATAAATTCTTGGTATAATCACTTGGTTGATGACAGTTTGTCTTCCACTTCACTTGCATTAAATTCTTGGTAGAGTCATCCTTGACTTGGTGTCCACACAATAATCTAAGTAACTCCTGACCTTGCTTGGTAGGGTCTTGTAACTTGACTTTGCTCAACAATGACTAGCATTTTCTTAAACACTCAGTGAGCCCTTCACATCTTCAATGCTAATATGGATCTTTTATTCTATTGACTAGAACTATTGTAAGATGTCTACTTTAGAGTCCTAGTTCAAGTTCTTCTTGTGGTAGATCAAGTAGAAATGCTTGAGTCACCCAATTCTTGAGTCTTATTTGCTTCATTACTTGGTCTAGCATTCTTAGAAGATTTTGGAATCCATTACTGTCTCATTTGCTTTCTAATGTTATCAACTTTTTCCTTCTATTCATCTTCAATTCTTCAAATATTTATATAGTTCTTGGCAAGATGACCAAGTTCTATACAAATAAAACATCTTCTGGTAGTGTCCCTTGTCCTCATGTGATGTTTTACACAATTCATTCCAATGTGTCCAAATTCTCCATAGTAATGACATATGCACCAAGTGTTGTAGTCCAAACAAAATATAGCTTTTACAATTTGTTCTGTTGGGTTCAATATCTTAGTTTTGCATTCAAAATATTTGTGCCCATGCTTCTTGTATTTGTGACATTTTCCTTCAAACTTAGGTTTCTCTTTGTATTCATTAGCTTTATGACCATGCTGATTACAATTGTAGTATTTTCCATTGAATTTAGCTTTGGCATTGCCACAAAATTTGTTTGATGTATGACCTATCTTACCATAGTGATTGCAAGTAGGTCTTTGATTCTTTTGAGCTCCTTACTTGGATGATTCATCTTCTTTTATATATCCAATTCCTACTTTTCCTTTCTATCTGTATTGGATTTTCTCATTTAGTTAATTCATATTTGCTTGATATTTCATCATCCTCTCATTGTTTTTCCTTTCAATGTTTAGATCATTCTTCAATCTTTTATTCTCTGATCTTAGATTCATGATTTCTTCATTTACATTGGTGAGTTGATTAATGAAGTCTGCCTGCTGAAGGGGTAAGTGCTAAATTTCATTTTTCTTTTCTTCTATCTCTTCTTTTATCTTATTTTTCTCTTCCATCACTTCACACAATCTTATCGACTAGATTTCTTGCTCTCTTATCAACTTTCTTACTTCTTGAATTGTACCATTCTTTTCTAATAGTTCTTTGATTGCCTCATTTATTTCATTTGAATTGCTTTTTGAATGGATGTCTCAATTTTTTCTTCATTGTAGAGTTTGCCATTCATTTGTACTATGAGATCTTTTCTTCTTTTCAAGGATTGAGAGAGTTTCTCCTTTGCTTTCTTGAGTTTCCCAATAGCCAATTCCAAATCCAACTTTTCATTGTCAATAGTCTTGTCAAGTCTAAATACTTCCATAGCCTTTGATCTTTGCTCAAGCTATTAAACTTATTTCCTAAGAGCCACAAAGCTCTAATACCAATATTGGAAATATAAATGATAGGCTAAGTTACTAAGAGGGGAGGGGTGAATTAGTAACTAATAAAATTTAATCCTTTATTGCCAATTAATCCTTCATGTGAATTCTAATCTAATTGCATGCACGAAAAATTGAAAGCATTAAAACATTCATAACACTTTTGACACACAATATGGTGACCCAAAAACCTTCCAAATAGAAAGTAAAACTAGGATGGGATGATACCCACAAGCTTTAGTACTATAGTATAAAGCTGACCTGTTAAAGCCTACAATGATCACTTCTGATGATCTACCCTGTTAGGAGCAATAAGGATTGCTAGGTCTACCTTGTAAAAGGATTTACAAACATACAATGAAGTATGCACTCGATAAAGAGATTTACAAAAGACTGTTATGTCTACCTTGTGAGAGGATATAACTAATCCACCTATTAGGATGAATATTGGCTAATCTCTAATCTATAACTTAGTTTGTTGAGTGAGATTCCTTTGAGTGCAACATTGATCACCTTGTTGTGATAGATAAATCTTTGTTGCTCCTTATGTTGTTGTAGCCTTTGTACTTTGTACTTCTATTCTTCTTTACTTGTTACATTACTTTTTTATTTCATACCTTTGATGTCATACAATACATTACATATATACCAATCCAATTCAAAAATCAAAAAACTTAGCTATAATACAAGTTTACACAAAATACACAAAGTCAACCCAACTACAAGAACTCAGGTTCTAAAGACTAGCTCGATGAGGTTCTGAGACTCAACATCCACTGTCAATGCTAGCAATCATCATGCTTTTAGTAGATGTAGAAGCTTGGTACATACTAATCACTTTCAAGTAGTTTGGACTTAGTTTGCACTGGTGACTCGGTGAATACTATGAAACTCGACATATAAACTGAATCACTTGATTCATACTACATAGTTCAATCAGTGCTATCACTATGAGCTCAGTATAAACTGAATCAATTGGTTAACACTAAGTGGCTTAGTCAACATTAGATTCACATTACCATGACTGTGAAGTCAGTAACCACTACACAACTTAGTTTGTACTAAGTGACTTGGTAAACACTAAGTGGCTCGATTTACACTAATGATTACCAACTTAGTAGAAATTGGTCGACACAAACTAAATATTGTTCCTTGAACTCGATATCAAATGAAGAACTCGATAAAGCCTGAAATGCTTGGTTAATATTGTTAATTGTACAATAAACTTAGTAGATACTATCTATCTAAATAAGTGTGTGTCACTAATAACAAACTTGACTACAATGTCAACAATAAAAACCTATGTTGATGTTTAAAAAATCTCCATTTCCCATAAAGAATCATTTCTTTTGGAGACTTTACGTCATGATTCTTAATGCTCCAAAGAATATTACAATAGTAATCCCTAAAATCATTAATAGTGATAACCATCATCTTATCTATTTCTTCCTTTTGGCATTCTAAAAGTATTTTTTCTTTCCAAAACCAATTTGATTTGAGATATATTTTTCCCTTTCTATATACAAAATTTGAAAAAATAGGAGAATCAATTTTGAAAGTATTATCTTCTAATGCTTTATGCAAAGAAAATTTTAATAGGTCTTTAGAAAAACTTACCTTAGCCTACTACTCACAATACATACCTAGGTCAAGGATGTCATCCATTTCTAACCTTTTATTAATGTAGCCTCTAATATCTTATATTTGATTATTATATAAGAATTTGTTAGATATATTCTAGTGCATACTTTCAGTAAAAGGATTTTCCTAAGAATCCTCATGTACTTCATCAACAGAAGAAATAGTTTCACTAACATCATTCATTTAAATTTCTTCTTATAGAAATACTATATATGGATTTATTTAATTCCCATACTCTAGATGAATATCTATTTCATAAAATGGATCAAAGAATGTTTCTTCATGTCTTTCTGGGTATTTTCTTGCTAGTTTATCACCAAATGTTTTATCCTCCAAAAACTTATCATCTTGTAATGACTTGTCGCATTTTTTATTTTCATGTGTTGAGGAAAAACTTAGACTATTTTTCTACAAACATTTCTGATATTCAATGTCTAAAAAATCAAAAATTGTCTTCTAGACTAAGAAAATTTTCTTCCTAATTATGGGATTTATTAGTATCCATTTTTTTAGGAGGCTCGTCTTTGATAGATTCATTTTCCTCATAGTCCAATATTTTTTCTTTGTTGGGAACTTGATTAGGGTTTTGTTTCTCTTCTAAATTATTTTCATTATCCTCCTCCATTTTTACATTATGTAAATATTCAAATAATATCATTAAATCAAGATCACCTTATATTTGTACTTCATTAATTTTGTTCAAAAATTCGTTGAGTGGAGGATTCAAGTCTAATGGTATCTGATCATAAACATTTAGCATTCTCAAGAAAATATGTGCTACAAATTTACCTTTGTATTTTTTTAGATTGAAAAATGCATCCCAGGGGGATGCACAAAATTCTTCTTGCATGATGATCTTGTTCCTCACAATCTAATTCTTCTCCCTTAGTGGAGTCATCGATAATCATTTGAATAGAGTCACCACCTCTTTTCAAGGAAATAGCTTCTCTTTCTTGTATATGAAACTAACAAGTTTAGGTAACTTTACAATGTTAATTGTGAGAAAATATCCCCAGTAAAGTCACAAATCTGTTGGTTCTTCAAATTATTGGTTCAAAACTTATGAGCCTTGCCTACTCAATACTAAGAAATCTGACATAATTTTGCCAATAAATATGTTTGATCCTTTGAGAATCAAATATACTACTCTTCAGGCCTTACAATACCTAGGTGAGTATACCCTTCACAATAACTATTTATAATTATTAAATTCTTCTCAATCTAGGCTTTCTAGATGATGCTCTTGAGATGGAAAGAAATTCTCAAGGATAAATCACAAGTATAAAACTAAAATCTTAGAATGATTTTATGGATTATTGGAAATATGAATAGGAGTGGATAAATTACATACATATGAATTAAGAAAAGAACTACAAACTAAAATTGTATATATAATCAAATGGAACAAGCAAGACCAACCTTAGTTCAATTGGGCAAATGGCATCAACATTGAAAGAGCTTATCATTGTACTCTTTTGGAGATGACTGATCACACCATCAACTACTAGACATAGAACCTAAAATATGAGCAATAGTCCAAATGAATTTAACCCTAATTCAAGGAGACCAAATATACAAACATCACATAGCTTGTAATATTTTCTAATCAAGGGTGTACATGAAGTTTGATCTACAAACAATAGTTCTAGATCCAAGAGGACAATATAGTATGCAAGTATTAAAAAACTAATTTCCTAAATTGAGAAAATAATTGTATCTTTTAATGATTCAAAAAAAGAGGTAAAATTGATTCATGCTTAGTTGTATTACCTAACAAATGCAAAATCATCCAACCAATATCTCATGATCTATGTAATTTTTATGTTATCATTACTATTGTATATATCCTATTGCAAATGATCCTCATATCCTTTATAGAAAATCAAAGGATGCATACAAGCTAAAGATCACTGTGAATATTGTTAACTAAAAATTAAATACAACTTAGGACTTTTATTACAATGTAAATGACTAACATAAAAAATAATTCATCTAGAGGCCTTCTACTATTATCTCCATCTTTTCAAAGGTCACGTCCTTTGACTTGAAATAAATCTTTGATAATCAAATACCACTTCTTTAATTTTGCCTTTGTTTCATTTGGAAAATTCTTTCTAATGAGAAAACCCAACACATAAAATAATTCATTGAGAAGATTTATGACACAAGGATAGTTAAAAGAAAGGATACTAGTCCAATCATCTAATGCAACTACCAAGAGCACACACAAAATCAAAAAATAGAATTGCAGCCAAGAGATAAAAGTGTCCACAGATTTGTTAATTGATTACATAGTTTGCATGATAAATATATGCAAAAACATCTAACAAGTCCAGTTGTGAGGCCTTTTGAGTTACAACCATATACAAAGAATTAGAACATCAGAGTCCATACTCATAATATTTAGACTTTCTTCCTCTACCCTACTACTCATGCTACTTTCCTACATCAAATCCAAGTTATTATATAGCTAGGTAGACCACAAGTTAGATAGTTAGGAATTTAATTACAATATATGTCTTGTCTTTGAGATGTAAACCATAACCCAAGAAATGGGCATCAATTATTCATGCACTCTTGAGGATAACCCCAAATACAGTCAAGGAGTTGGCTCCCAACTACACAAGACACCACATCTTTATGGGAAACTATGTCAAAAGAAAGAACATCTCATGTAAGATGAAAACAATAGAAATAGGGACCAAAAAGAATGACATAGAACTCAAAGAATTTGACACTTCAACTTTTTCACTCTTAGGATAAGGACTACAATTAGGTCCTTAACAAGATGCTAACTATGCACATCACAAAACTCAAGGTAGTAGATGCTGCTTTAAAACTAGTATAGGAAACATAATTTTTTTTAGGTGATGTAATATTTCTCATTAACCCAAGATGCTCTTGCATCAGACATTTTGGATAAGCCAAGAATTGATGTCCACATTAAGAAATCTTGATGTTCTAACCTGAATCATAAAGATCCAACTCAACTTGTGTTATCCATGAACTATCTTCAAGTGGTTTATCTTTCTATTGAACAAAGCATTTCATGTAGTCTTTTCCTCTAGTAATCTTACTTACCCTTCTATCCAAAACCATCTCAATATTGTCATCCTTCTTCTTAGGATAATTTAGGCTATCTTTTAATTCCTCATTTACTCCAAAGTACTAACAGATGTCTACAATATTCAATATTGGTGAAACATCCATGTCTCCAGGAACTTCAAAAGATTTCCACTATCAAAATTCCTTACAATTTTACAAGAACCAAACCTCTTCCTCTTAATCTTACTATAGGTACCAACTATAAATATGTTCTTCTTCAAATGAACTATTACTTCATCTCCAACCTCAAAATATTTACACCTCCTTCCTTGATATGCTCTTTGTTTATGCTCAAGGTTACTATTCTAAATATTCTCTTTTACTTCCTCATGAAGTCTTAAAATCCCTCTACTTTAGCACTTCCCTTTGTCTTGGTACTCAAATCTCTCATTTCAATTATTCCCTTAGGATTCAATCCATTAACAATCTCAAAAGATGTCTTCTTGGTACTTCTACTCATAGAATTTCTATATGCGAACTCTACTTGTGTTAAGATCAAATCCCAATTAGCAGGCTTTTTCCCAATCAAACATCCTGGTAAGTTATAGGCCAAACTTCTATTAACTAGCTCAGTTTGTCCATCTATCTCCAGATGAAATGTAGAACTAAATTTCAATTTCATATCCATTTTCCTAAAAAGTATCCTCCAAAAATGACTAGAAAGTTTAGTGTCCCTATCTAAAATAACAGTCCTCGGAAACCCATGTAATCATACTATCTCCTTAAAGAATAATTCAGCCACATTTACTGCATCAAATGCCTTCTTACAATTATCTAAATTAGAAATTTAGGTTACAATACCTAGTGTAGAACCTATGGTATTGTGACTAAATTGAAAGTAGTTAAAATGCAATAGTAGATGTTCCACAAGCCAAAATGTGATCCATTCATTTTGAATATTATAGCTTATACAAGTTTGATGGATTCCAAGGGTCGCCATTATCCCTTGGATATGAAAGAAAAAATTTTGCAAGCTAATTAATTAAAAAATAAAATCTAACAACTATTAAAACTATAAAAATCTATATTAAAATTTATGTCTACTAGTAGAAGTCGTAACTTTCTACTCATAGCTTGAAATCATGTACCATTAGAATTTCTCACAAAATCTTCTAGAGTTCTAAATTTATTGCCTAAAGTCTTAAGTGTAGAAATTTGATTTCTTGGCCTTATTGAAGCCCAAAAATGCCCCAAAGGCCTCCAAAAATGAAAAAAACTAGAACATAGAAAATACCAAAAAGTGGATTTCGATATTTTCTCATTTTTGCTTATGCCAACATCCTCTGCATCTTCCTGGATTGTGTTTTGATCATACAAGGTATGAAATGAGCCATTTAAATTTTTTTTATCAATTACTACTAGAATAGAATCATTACATCTCTATGGTATAGGTAAACCAAGAACAAAGTCCATACTTATATCTTCCCAAGGTTTATCAAGTACAAGAAATAGTGAATAAAATCCCAAATTTTGACTAGGTCTTTTTGATGTTTGGAAAATTCTAAAAACTTCTAACCATATTTAGTACATTCTTATAGATTTGAGGCCAAAAATACCTATCAAAAATGTACTTCACTACTTTATCAATTCCAAAATGTCTAACAAGTCCTCAACTATTTTTCTCCTTCATGATATTATCCCTTATAGAGCGTCTAGGTATGCATAGTTGAGTTCCTTTGAACAAAATGTCTTCTTGAAATAATAATATCACTTATTTTGTTTACTCATCAATTGATTCTTACAATATTTCTAAGGTTTTTCAAAATCAAGATCAGTTTCATACAAATATTTCAAATCACCAAAACCAAGTACCCTAACTATCATTTGTGTCATCAGATTTCTTCATCTACTCAAGGCATTTTAATATCCACTTTTATGTTTCATCACAAAGGAAAAAAATCTTCAAATAATCAACCTACTTCATGTGTCTCTTATTCAACTTATTCTATCTCCCTAAATACTACAAATCTTTATGCTCAATGTACACCACAAAATATCTAGGCATCAAATAATATTTCTACATCTTTAAAGCTTGAATAATAGCATAGAATTCCTTATCATAAATTGAATATCTTTTCTTAGCATCATTCAACTTCTCAATATAGAAAGCTACAGGTCTTCCTTCTTGACTTGAAAAAGCTCCAATGGTGCTTCTCCTAGCATCACAATCTAATTGAAAAACTTTATTGAAATCAAGAAAAACAAGTATAGGCAATTATGCTATCCTTTGTTGAATAATTTTTCAAAACTCTTGTGTGCTCCACATGTCCATTTGAAATCCCTTTTATCTCCTCTCATGGTTTCTATCATAACATTACATGCTAAACTAGAAATTTTTATGAACTTTTTATAGAAACTCACCAATCCATGAAATAATGTATCTTCTCCAACATTCTCAGGTGTAGGCCAGTTAAGAATATTTTTTACCTTTTTAGGATCCATTTTCAAACCATCAAGTGAAATTACAAAACCAAGATACACAATATCTTTATGAAAGAACATTTCTTGAAGTTAATCACCAAATTTTCTTATTTCAATCTCTATAATACTTGTTTAAGGTATTGAAGGTGTTCTTCTTTGGTCTTACTGAATATTAGAATGTCATCAAGATATACAATTACAAACTTACCTAATAATTTATTGAAAACCTCATTAATTAGCCTCATAAAAGTACTAGGTACATTAGTTAAAATGAAAGGCATAATCAAAAATTCATACAACCTGTCATTTGTCTTAAAAGAATTTTTCCATTCATCCTCTTCTCTAATTATGATATCATGATAGCCATTTTTTAAATCAATCTTTCTAAATTACTTTTCTCCATTCCAACAATTCATTTTGTCATCCATCCTATGCAAGGAAAACCTATAGTTCACTGTGATCTTATATAGCTCTATAATTAGTGTACATTCTTCATTCTCCATTCTTCTTAGGTGTCAATACATCATGTACAGCACAAGAACTCAAACTTACTCTAATCAGGCCATTTTCAAGAAGTTCTTGTACTTGCCTATTCAATTCAAAAATTTTAGTAGGTTTCAATCTACGTGGTTCTTTATTAAGAAAACTAGCTCCAGATATCAAATGTATATAGTGACTAATACTTCTTATAAGAGGTGAACCATTGGATACATTATTATAAATAATTTCTTGAAATTTTGTCAACAAAGATTCAATCTTAAGTGCATGCTCAATTTTATCTTATTTCTCTCTTTCCATGAATCAAAGAAAAATAAACATTTTGCTCCTTTGCATCTTTAACAAACTAATTTCCTTTAACCAAACATACTCTTACTAGGGTACAATGACTCTCATCAAGATTTTCTACCAAAGGTAACAATATTTTCTTCTTCTCATAAACCCAAATGGTATACTAATTCAATCTACCATCATGAAAAGCTTGTATATCATAGTGCTAAGGTCTAGCCAATAGAATATGAGAATAATCCATAGGCATAATATCACACAAGACGTCATCATTATAATTCCAAATTTTGAACTGCAATGTGATAAGGCTTCAAATGTCTCAATCATTACAACTGCAAATTGTTAACTAGCTCCTCAAATGCCAAATTATTCAAACTTCTTCTATCAATTATTACCTTGCAATATTTTCTAGTGATCTTACGCTTAGTTTTGAACAAAATTCCTCTCAAACAAGTTTTTTCATCAATCTCCTTATTCCACAATATTCTCCTTATCATCAAGTTCTAACCATGCTCTAGTTCATTAGGAATTTTAGTAACTTCTTCACAAGCCAATGTATTACTAATACTACTTATAATCATCTTATTAAAATTGTTGCATTCAAAAGCTCTATGTCCTTCTTCCCCACACTTGAAACAAGTGCCCTTAAACCAAGATCTCTCTTCTCTTTTACTACCATTGTTATTCCTAGAGTAACTAGTATATATACCTCTAGTGTAATTACCTCTTTTCCTAGTTGGTTCTTCTTTCCATTCTCTATTTCCTTTGTATTGCATTGGTTGTCATCTCTTCTACTTTCTCCATGTGTTCTTCCTTTTTGTCTTTGATCATGTTTCTTCACCAATATTTCTTCATCCTTTAAGGCACTAATATTATTCTTCCACACTATCTATCTTAACATAGATATATTAGCATGAATTTTGATGATACTACATTGGGGAAGTATCCTAAGCATTGGAGAGTATTGATATGTTACATTCATGACTATATTTGTCATTGATGTCAACACATCAATAATTTTGTTAGGACTAGAAGAACAACAGTCAATAATCTTAGTATGCATAGAAGCTGAGGAAGTTTTAGATGATGCATAGTGGAGGACACGTTCCTATGGTTGTCTTGATGTTGTGGTTAAGAGGACTAAGTTTGATTCAATTATATATGGAAGTTACACTTGATTTACTAGAGGCAGTGCAGAAATATAGTACTAAAAAATAGAGTTTTGATGATCTATCACTATCTTTTATCTGAGATGTAATGAAGATATGTACAATTACATAATAATAGAGGATAGTCATTTGATGACACTAGTGTGTGCATGAGACATAGTTTCATACGTGTAAAGTTTTGTATAGACTATGAGCCAACAGTGTTGTTGTAATTGTAAATTAATTAATTATCTTATTTTAATTAATTGGGAAAGCCTCAAGGCCGACTCAAGGAATTATTATGAAGATGTAGTGTAAAAGAAAGTTATTTTCCTTATTTTTAGTGTATCTTAATTTAGAGAATCAAGTGGAATGTGAAGTATTAGTATGCATGCGAGAAGAAGCAAAATGCTTGTTGAATGTGTGTAATCAATCCAAGGGATCATTAAATGTATAGTATGAGAACTGGTTACAAGATCTAGAGGAGAAAAAGTATGGTTGACAGGACAAAGATAGAGGAAGAAGTACATTTTAGTTCTATTATTCTATAAGGAATAATACAGAGATCATTTGGATAGTGAGTTCATTGATCTTAACCTTGAAGTTGTTTGGGCAATGGGTCCAGCTATCTTCCACAACTCTTAACAGGGTTGGGACAACTCGTAATGGGGTCAAAATCTCCTAACAAGGATTCAAAGTCTCCTAATAGGGACTCATATGTACTAAATTTTGTCACAGGCTTCTAATAGGGTCTATCCTCTAACAAGGAATATTTATATTAGTACTTCATCTTGTGGGTACCATCCCCACCAGGGTTTTCCCTCTAATCAAGGGTTTCCCTAGTTAACATATCTGGTGTTAATGGTGTATGAGAATATTTTTGTGGTTTTAGTTAACATTACTCATATGGTTAATATTGTTTAAAGAGAACAATTGTGATAATTGTTGTATAATTGATTCACACCCCCACCACTCTCCCCCCCCCCCCCCCCTCCTAGTTTATCAATGGACTATATATTATAAGAAGCTAATCTCATCTTGAATTGATCTCCTTAGACCATTCAAGTATCTAGAAAAAATTTCCACTTAATTTTCCACATGTTAGATTCAATATCCAATTTGTATTATTCCTTAGTGTACTCCTTCACTCGTATCCTTTTTTGTCTTAGATTATGAATTCTTCTCAGTAGGCTAACTTGGTAATCTTTAGGAAGGAACTTCTTCATTTTTTCCATGTCTTGATCTTTTCTTTAACTCTTTTTTGTCTATAGGTGCTCCCACCAAAGTCAATCATGACCCTTCAACATTTTGACTACTATCTTCACCTTCTTTTTATCAGGAGTGTTTTCATAATCAAAGTACTTATCCATATTAGAGATCCAATCCAATAAAGTAACAATCTAAAGTCTCCCATTATAGAAAGCAACTTCAACAACAAGTCTAGAGTTTTTCTTAGACAAAACTCTAATAAATATTTCCTCATATTTTCCCTTTTTAGGTTTAGGGTTAGGGTTAGGTGTTGCTTCTTTGCACTAATATCTTTAATTTGTACACCTCTTCTTTGGGTTGTCTCAAAAGCTTCAAGTCTTTCTACAATCTATCTCAACTTGTCTATTATAGCATTGTCTAAATTTCCTCTACCTCAAACCATCTTGACAATAGTTCATGCAAGATCATAACCTTTTATAAGTTATAGGTCATATTTTAGATCTACCATCCTACAACCAATCCAATTAAGGTTCTCCATGATCCAACTCACATGAAATAAAATCAAGCTCTTATACCACCTGGTGCAAGGATAGTTAAATGAGAGGATGGAAGTACAATAACCTAAGAGTCCTACCAAGAGAACATAAAGAAACAAAACACGTAATTATAGCCAAGAGACAACATTATTCATATATTTACTAATTGATTACACAATTCACATAATAAAATATATGCAATAACATCTAATATTCCTCACTATGAGGCATTTTGGGTTATGGCCATATAAAAAGAATTACAACATCAGAGTCCAAGATCTCAATATTGAGACTTTCCTCCTATATCCTACTAATCATTATACTTTCCTACTTCAAATCCAACTTCTTATATAGCTAGCTAGACTACAAGTCATCCAATCAAGCATTTAGTTACATTATAGGTCATGTATTAGAGATTTTTGGTTAACATTTTACCTTCCTTGGATTTTGGTTTATACCCTAACTCTTAATGTGCCCAATGTAGTGAAAGAAAAAGTAGTTAGCAACAGATTGGGTCAATGTAGGTGTTCTATCAAGAACCCCTAAATTGAAAGGTACAACTCTCTTGTGTGCAAATATTTGCAATAAATATTGTTTTTAGTAGATCAACAATATCTATGGGTATGCTCTTAACCAGATAGAAAAATTGGTATGACCATATTGCTAGAGACTTCAAGAAATCTAGGTAGATTTTAGATGATGACTCACAACCTACACAACTATCAATGCACGTGAACCACTTTTAAGCTCTTTCAACACCTAAATGTGGCATATTTAATATACTAAATGCAAAATGTAGTAATGCATGACTACCTAATAATGCATACTATGTAAGGAGAAGATGTTTGAATAACTAAGCAATACTCAGATTGCCAAAGTCTCTACAACTTCACAACAACTATTTGTTTCCTAATTAGTAGCTTGCATCAACCAAATCCAAAATTTCTCACACAACAATTAAAATGCACATGCACTAACTTTTATAGAGAAAATGAAATGAGATAATACTAAAAATGATGGGAATAAAGCTTATAACCACTAAAATAAAGGAAACAAACTCATGTTCATTTGCAATCCCATAGTTTTCATTAACAACATATTTCATTCAAGAACATACAAGGACTAAGACTAAACTAACATGAATGACATAACTAAAATATGAATGTAGATTCTCACATAGTACTCATAGCTAAAGGGGTTTTTCCAAATCCAAATTATCCCGATCTTATTTATTTCTCAAAAAGTACTTGAATCACTCAAGAATCATAAATCATCAGTTACACTTCAATACATATGAGAAAGAAGGAAAAAATAGTTAGAAACTCTCAAAACCCTAATATTTTGGCATCATTACATGGTTTTGGTAATGTTCCTAACTCTGGTTTTGATAGCCTAAAACTCCTTATTAACTTCTAGCATCCTCCATTCCTTTTGCAGTTCACTGTCATTCTAGAATGTGCTCAAAATGCTTCATTTTCCCTTACTGGTTCAAAAAAACCCTTCAAACCACCTTTCCCATTTCATATTTATAGTCATTTCTCTAAGTTAATTCTTTGTCATCAATGTACCATCTTTAGTTACCAAATTGATGATCAAGATTGGTCTTTTTGCTTTGATTGGCCTCTTAACTTTATCCTACCTTCACTAAGAAAATGGATGGCCATGATTAATCCAAGTCAACAATCATGACTGAGTCTTCATGCTTTGACTAGAAACTACATGTTAATAAGTTGGGTCTGCACCCCCATATGGCATTACTCTATTTTCTCTTGGTCCACACATTTATCTTTTTAACTCTTTTTTGATTGTCATTTATTTCCTCAAAATCTCCAACCACGATCATGCAAGAACTTTTTATTTATAATCTAAATCTATGGTTTTTGTTTACAAGTCATTTTTTATCCCTTTAATTTTTGGCCTAAAATATATTTAGGTTTGGATAAGTTTCATTATTCTAGAGACTTTCTCCAAAAAAAATTGTCCTTCAACATTTACGCCTGAAACACAACTAGGGCCATTCGATCCTTGTTGATCAAATGTTGTGTAACACTTGTTAAGGATGTCGATGTCATAATAGATGTTATGTCAATTATGCTACATGTCCTCTTTCTAGGGAATATGTGAATACAAGTCAACTATTACCAAAATCAACTTGAAATTCATTTGGAGTCATTGTTCTTCTAATCTTCTGATGAGTTGATGGGCAAGCATGATTTGTCCAAGGCTAAATCCTAGCTGTAGAAAATCCTTGGTGTAAACCATTATTTAAAACTCTCCAATGTTGAGTGGGACACATGGTACACTATTATTATGTGGCTATAACTAAAATCATTTCAACTTTCTATAATGATATAATAATGACCATTGATCTTGAGGTCAATATGTGACTGAACTTGATTTTGAGCACCACTATAGTTGCTTGGTCCTATTGAATGCAAGTCACAATGTTGTTATGTCTCTTTGGCTAAAGGAATTGCAACTTTTTATAACAACATAGTGAGATTCATTGATCTAAGTTGATCGAGTAGCGGTCATCTTGATACAATGTCTATGCTTATTTGTTAGGTATAACTTCATGAATTCCTCTTTGACTATGTGGCAAGTGTTAACATTAACTTCTCCAAAAGTTTTTTCCTTCGACATTCATGAAACCGATTTGAGTGTGGACAATTGTCACTATTCCAAAGATTTTCTACAAAACTTTTTGTCCATCAACATTTAGGTCCAAAACACAACTAGGGTCATTCGATCTTAGCTTTTTTCGACGATCGAGATGAATTGATGATCTAGGCCCGCAACTTACTAGGTTGAAGGAGACCTACGGCTCCCACCACAACATGAAGATTAAAGTCTTTGCATCTAGCTAAAGTGGTGAAGTGAGGGTTGTTCGATTCAATTGCTTATTAACCACTTCACTTGGCTCGATGTGGGTCCATTGTCACATGGATCTTTATGATTGTAGATTTGACTCTTCAATTCTTAGTCACACGAGTCCTTACTTATATGATATTTGAATTTTCTTCCTCCCAACATGGCTGATCACAATTTAATTTGGACCATTTCTCTGATCACATCAATGACCTAAAATGCACCACCAACTTCTATCTACGCTTTCCATGATGTCTCCATTAAACTGGTTTCTTCTTCATCACTCTAGCTTTGGATCTTCATGGAATATTTTCCTTTGATATACATAGAATTTGTTCTCCACTTCAAGTAGGTTCTGAACATGGATAGATGTATCGATAGAGCTCATTTAGCTTTCTTCTTATCTTAGGAAAAGCTTTAGACTTTCCCACTGATCCTAGAATCACCTAGCTAAATGATAGTGCTTAACTTGCTCCATTTCCCACATGGGTAGGCTCATAGGGGTAGACGAGAAGAAAACCCATCCTAATGGTAGTCTAGACTTGACTTGACATATTTTGCATTGGATTACCATTCACTTAGGAGCTTAAAAATGGGAAGACCTAAAGTACATCAGCAACTAGCTCTATCTTGGGGACTTAGGCATGAGAATTCTCAAGTAGGGACCAAGATATCTGTAGTTTCACATAGTTGGGATGAAATACTTTAGAGGACAACAACTAAACTAAACACATAACATAAAGGAAACTAAAATAGGAAGCTAAACTAAAGCACTCAGTGGGAAAGAAAGCTACCTAGACTAACTCTAACTATAGGGGTTGCATTCTTTCAACTATGTAATTGATATAATTTTAGGTCCTGGCCATTGTAGGATAGTGGCAAAACCTCACTAGTGGGATAGGAAAGTATGAAATAATTATTTTAATTCACTTGCATAATTTTTAAGGGACCTTTCCAAAGAGAATGAAACTTATGGTGCATAATTTTGGGTTTACATCTCTTATCCCACAATAAGACTAGATCATATTTAATGAATTTCCTTGGCCTTGCTCTTTTTTTAAAGAATCTCTTCACACACTTCTAATGCAGATGTCGTCAACCAAATTTTCATGTTCCTCTTCCAACTTGGTTAGGTACATTATTTATTTTTCTAGGCCACTTTGAAGTATATGGTCTTCAATTGTCTACTGCAACTTGCAAACTAGTAGCTTCAATGGAAGGGGAATGAAGGATATAAGTAAATACACAAAACAAATCCACAAAGCCCTTGAATACCTGTATGTAGAAAACTTGTCATAGAGAAGAAAAAGATAAGAAGAGGCAAGGGTTTTCTCTAAAAAATATGCAAATGTATTCTTAGATAAAGAAAAGATGTAGATTATTATAAAAGATCAATCCTTATAAAAGGAGGTCAAAATTTGAAAGGGTAACCTAAAAGGTAAAAGCTATTTAACAATTACTAATTAATTATTAAATAGAGAATGCAAAAGGTGCATAAAGAGAAATCTTAAGAAGGGGGAAAAGGTAATTTAATTAATGAAATTAAATCAAATTTTTTTCTCTAACACCCCCCTTAACATGAGCAAAAATGCAGTTACAACAATGCAGAAAGAGCAAGGAAACTATAATGCAATGCTAAAAGAAAACTTGAGTCCCGATAACAAGGCCTGATGAGGTATCCAATCACAACCAAATCTATATGAAATGGAGAAATATAGAAAACCCAATGGGAAAAACTCTACTCCAAAAAGAGATAGCTAAAAACCTAGTGAAGGACTACAAAAGCCTCCAACTAATGGATTGTTCTAGCAATTAGGAACAAAGAGAAATCATGAAGAAAACCATTGAAGCATGTAGAAGCTACAAAGATCAATCAAAATTAACTACTAATATGAAGAACCTCCACTGAAATAGAACCTAACCAAGTAGAGAAGATGGTAATCTACATCAAATTAGGAGGCACAAAAAGGCAAACAACTAAACCCAAGATACAGATGGCATAAAACATCAAATCCTAAAGAGCTTATAAATTGAACATGGAAGCCTAAAAGGGTGAGGTGACAAGAAACTAGAAAAGTGGGCTAAAAGAAATACAAGTCAAGGAACCATGATCATGATGCACAAAAGAGTACATACATGTGTACTGAGGTGATCAATCTCAGACACATCTTGAGGCCAATGTCTCAAAAGAAAAGCTCATTAGGCAAAGGAAGATGGCAAACAAAAGAAACACATCAACCCCCCATAGCACTTTAATCATGAGTAGTACATGTACAATAAGGCACAAGATATGGTGAATCTCAAAAATACAATAATTGCACAAGTGTTCTCAAATGGCACTGCTTTAATCAAAAGTAAAAACAGGGAAAAACTACTAAAACAAAAATACAAATGCAATATGACACTTTATCTTAGTGAGCTTGCAAGAATAAATATCATTCCACAAAATGGACCCCAGACCTAAAACACCCAAGATATCCACCATAGTAAAATAAAGAAAAAACCACAATATAAATATCTTCGAGTAGAATCTAGAAGAAACACAAGCATTTCTAGAAAGAGTATTGAACAAGCTTTCCAAAAATATAACATTTTCAAAAAATTGAGTTAGGGTGCTCAAGATATGCCCTCTAAAGTGAAAAATAGAACACCCATCTTTGACTACCCAAATAGGCAACCAAACTGCATCAAAACTAGAAAATTCCTATGCCATTGTCTCTATCAATGCCTTTTTTGGATTGTAAAAAGTCATCTATATGCTCAAGATATCATGAAAAAAAAATAGGGACCCTAGAAATGCATCAAAATTTAATTTTCTTTTAAAAAATAATAATAATAACATTTTTAAAAATGTTGCTAGAGGAGTGCAGGTGGAGTAGTAGCTTGGCTGCACTCTAGGTGGAAGAGCCACAGTAGCGGTGGTGGGAGGGATGTTTTTTGTAGAGTGGAGCTGCTATAGAATCACTAGCGGAGATCGCAATAGTAACCATAGTGGTTAGTTGACCACAATAGGTCAAAAACCTATAAATTTAATTTTTAAGTGATTTTTAAAACAATCTCATATTGAAGTGTGTGTAGAGGCCATATGGCCTTCTAGGTAAAAAAAATTGCCTCCTGGATCAACGTTGTCCAAAATGGATGAACTTTATATGGAAATAGGGGTTTTGATGCCTTCTAAATCCATCTGCGAGATCTTTTTGGCCTCAACCTGCTCTAACAATCAACGACCCCTATTTTCTCAAGAAATATCCAAAAAATTCTAGATCCGATCTGTCAAACCCCCATTCTCCTTTTTCTCCAAATATTGAACAAGCTATAGTAGATCTAGCTCTAATACCATGAAGAATTGAAGAAAATATGCAAAAAAAATCCACGAAGCCCTCAAATACCTGCATGTAGAAAACCTACCATAGAGAAGAAAAAGACAAGAGGAGGAAAGGATTTTCTCTAAAAAATATGCAAATTTATTCTTAGATAAAGAAAAGATGTAGAATATTACAAAAGATCAATCATTATAAAAGGAGATCAACACCCAAAAGGGTAACCTACAAAGTTACAAAGGGTAACCTAAAAGGTAAAAAGCTATTTAATAATTAATAATTAATTATTAAATAGAGAATGTAAAAGGTACATGAAGACAAATATTAAGAAGGGAAAAAAGGTAATTTAATTAATGAAATTAAATTAACCTTTTCTCTTAACAGGGAAGACTAGCCTCAACTCCATATACTAGCTCAAATGGGGAAATACCAATAACCCTCTAAGGTGTTACCATATCTACCTAAAGAGCTTCATGTAGCTTCTTGTGCTAATTCTTTTGGTTGTCAAAGACAAGCTTTCTCATGATGTTGAGCAATTTTTCGCTACTTGATTGTGCTTGACCATTTCCTTGAGGGAATTTTCTCTCATGAATTCACAAACAACTTTGGAAGTTGTTCTCTTAGTAGGCTTAATTACTTCCACCCACTTAGTAAAGTAGTCTATAGCAGTAATAATATATGAATGTCTAGTAGAAGAGGAGGGATTAATTGGGCCAGTAAAATCAATTCCCTACTATTGAAAGGGGCCCTCTATGACTACTGTTCTTAGACGCAAGATAGCCAACTGAGGTTTACCAGTGAACAATTTGCACTTTTCACATTGGGCTACCTATTTGTAGGCATCCTTAAACATACCTGGCCAGTAATAAAATTACCTCAAAATATTACATGTCATGACTCTAGAATACTAATGCCCACCACAAGCTTCATCATGGAAGGCTTCAAGAAATCTCTCTTGTTGAGGCTTATCTACACATCTTAGGAATGTGTCATCAATCACCCTTTTGTAAAATTGACCAGCATAAATGACATACTTAGTAGACTTGATCCTAAGATCTATTCTCTTCTTATGGCTTAGTCCATTGGGGCATTCTCCATAAGCGAGGAAATAAACAATATTTGAAAACAAAGGGTCTTGGAGGCTTACCATTAGGGCTCTTGATAATTTTTCCTCTTCATTTAGTTGTAGATTTTCTACAATTGCTCTACACAAACCTTTTCCATAGATCAACTTTATAGGTTTTAGCTCAATGTCATATTCTTAGACTTTGGCTATCCATGAATCTCTTGAATTGCATCCTATTTATTTATGAGTTAAGATAATTTTGACTTCTAAATTGGGAACATAAATGATTGGATGAGAATGCTAAACATAGAACCTAAAGTTCTTTAGGGCTCTGACCATATAATAGGCATGCTTTTCCATTTTGGAGTACCTTAGTCTATGTTCCTTGAGGGGGGTGCTCATAAAAGTAATAGGTTCTTGGATGCCTTGTTTTATTGCATGAGTATGCTAGACAATGTATGTGTTGGTGCATAGAAATATAAAATAAACTCTTTGGTATAATCTAGATGAACTAGGACATGGGCATGAGCTATAACAATTTTGATCTCATCAAAGGCCTTTCTTCTAAAGGCACTCCACTTAAATTTATGACTGCCCTTCATCATGTCAATTATGCATTTTGTAATTTCAAAAATGTCAAGAATAAAATGCCTTAAGAAATTTACCTGATGAAAGAATGATTTAACTTTGGTTTTTCTTGTTGGTAGGTTGAGTTGATGTATAGATTTGATGCATTCAGGACCAATTTTATGTGACCCAACAACTTTCTCTTTGTTCACAAAAGATTGATTTCTTAGGATTAAGGGAGATTCCATGTTCCCCACATCTTTTCAACACCTTCTCCAAATCTCTCAAATGATCTTCTCTTATTTTATAAAAAACTATCAAGTCATCCAGGTAGACAACAATGATTTTGTCCTTCAAATATACAAAGGATGAATTCATGGCTCTTTGAAAGGTGGCTCCAACATTAAGTAGCTCAAAGGGCATTTTGTTGTTAGTAAAATTTCTCCATGGAGTGGAGAATATTTTTTTAAGTTGATCATCTGGGTGTGCTTCAATCTGATTGTAGCTAGAGAAACCATCCAACACAAACATCATTTCAGAACCATTCGCCATTTGTAGCAAATAATCTATGTTGGGGAGGGTGTAGTTGTCATTAAAAGATGCTTGATTTAGATTTCTAAAATCAACAGAGATTCTGATCTTCCCACTTTTCTTCCTGACAAGGATGATATTAGGTATCCATGTTGAATGTTTTATTGGGTAAATTATCTTAGCTTCTAACATTTTATGAATTACTTTGAAGATGGCATCTAAAATAATTTGGTTGTAGTTGCATTTCTTTTGCCTAAAAGGAACTAAATTAGGCATAAGGGGAATTTAATGCTTAAATCCACCATCCCTGAAGGTTATTAGGTCTTGATAACACCATGGAAAAGCATCTTGATATTTAGAAAGTAAAGCTTTAACTCTGATTTCTTTTTTTGGTTGAACAACAACTACCAATGTTGATCATTTTAGGCTTGAGTTTAGTGCCTACATTTAGTCCTTCATAATCATCTAAGGTTCCACCTTTCCTACCTCTTTCTCCCCTAATATATGCATCTTGTATATTGAACAACCTTTCAAAGAGATTAGGTGTCTAGGCATTTTGTTAGCTTTTAATTTTTCTACTCCTAGCTCCAAATCTTTCTTTTTATTAGGAGAGAACTCGTGGTAGGTTCTTTGACTTCCTTCAAAGTAATAGTTATTGAAAGGTTCAGCTCCTTCTAGAAAGCACTGGATATTCTTATCATCATTAAAGACTTGCCATGATTCAACATTATCAAGTAAATTAGGTCTGAAGAGGATTTCAACTTTTTATTCTATATCTTTGAATTTTGGATGGGGTGACAAAAGGGATGAAGAGGGAGCTACCATATCATCCCTTACATTTTTCTCCCTTGGAACAAATTGTATAGAGAAGGCATCAAGGTCTTTTATCTCATCCTAGGCTTTGTTCCTATAATTTCTAAGTCTTGGGTTTTTCACAATATACTGACTTCAAACTTGTTTCACTATGAGTTATGCATCACCTTGGGATTTTAGAATTTCTACTCCTCTTTTGTTTGCAGCAGTAATGCCTAAAAGTAATGCTTTATATTCAGTAGTTTTGTTTGTGTTTTTGAATAGCTTGTATGCTAGTTGTGTCAAATCTCCCTCAGGGGAAATAAGCACCACACTTACTCCTAAGATACCATATTTTCTTGTGATTTATGTTTTATTTTGGATGCATTGATACCATGTTTTAGATGATGTTAGTATGTTTTACTTTATGAATTCCTTTATTGTGATGTTGTATCTTATTTCTTAGTTGATGTTTCTTACCACTGCTATGGATTAGTGATACTTTTGGTAGATTAGCATGTTAGATATACTTGCTTCTTGTGATATTAATTGATGAGCTATTAGTGAGAAAGATAGCATAAGAAAAACCTAATGATCTTGTTGGAAAGTTGAGATTTCATGCTCAAGGGTATGGTTAGGGCCCTTGAGGTCTTTGCATGATTCCATTATGGAAGGGACAAAAAGAGAACAATTGTTCTAGTTTGGTTACTTCTTATGCTTATTATTTCCTTTCATTGTGATGTTTCTTATGTGCATTCTTTACTTCAAGGATTTTGATTATCATGGATTAGAGTAGTATGATGTTATATGAGGTATGTTGATCCTCTTTATACTTCTTGATCCTCTCTATTGTTTTCTCCTCAAGTTTGGTGGTTCTAGTACTCCGTGGTGTGGAGGTTTTATCTCTCCATGTTTTCTTTTATGCATTTAAGGGTCATTGTCCTTCTAATGTTGTGTGGGAGATAAATTTCTCACATGACAATGCAATATCTTGAGTGAAAAAACCAATCTAGCACTTGGAAAAGAAAAGTCTTGCACAAACCTTTGTTGTCTCATATGAGCCTGGAAAGGTATCTTGCCTAGCTTGTTGGGAGTACTCGCATGGGAGCTAGTCCTGAATTGTGTGAGCTTTTAGGATTTTTTGTCACATGGAAAATAGGGAGTTTTTTCATGTAGTTCGAGATGACACTTTTTGTACTTTTGGATACCCTTTTGGAAGTTCTTTCTCCATAGATCTTGACAGTTTTCTTATTGGAGTTCATGATGTTAATGTGATGACATCTCTTTGTTATGGTGTTTTAGCTTCATAAATGATTTTGTATGGATTAACCAATTAGGAACTTTAAATTTGGGCTTTAAAATAAACCTCAATTATTATGTTAGAATATATCTTGAGATTAACATTGTATGATTAATTCATGTAGATGGAATGAATATGTGTTAGTAAGTGATGATCGGTTGTGGATCTTTGGTTGACTTGTTAGTTAAGTATTTCATTACAAACCCTTTAGTATTTGTTTTTGCTTGTATCTATGCTTTGTCTTAGAAAAAATATGTTTGTTTTTATCCTTTCTTTTCAAGGATCTTCGGGTTACAAATGCTCTGACGAATCTTTTATGTAGGAAAATTACACATCATTGCACAAAGACCAAAATTAAAGGTAAGATATTAATTTATTTGTTAAAGATAAAGTGATGTAGGAGCATCTTTGTTCAATGAGCAATCTTTCATCACCCAAAAACTTTCTTGTTTTCTATACAAGATTTTTGTTTGCAAAGTGGCCATTATTTCCTTGAGTTTCATGATGTATGCAGTCAATATCTTGTTAAGGACCTAATTTAAATCCTTATCTTAAGAGTGAAAAAGTTGAGGTGTCATATTCGAGTTCTATGTTGTTCTTTTTGGGATCTATTTCTACTACTTTCATTTTGCATGGCTTGTTCTTTCTATTGGCATAGTTTTGTATGATGATGAGACATCATGTGCAGTTGGGAGCCAACTCCTTGATTGTGTTTAGGGTTATCCTCAAGAGTGTGTGAATAATTGTTGTCCATTTCTTCTGTTATGGTTCACATCTCTGTTGGTTTTCTTTAGGTCTTCCCAGTTTTGAGCTAGTAAGTAAATGATAATCCAATGCAAATAATGTTAAGTTAGGTCTAGATTGCCATTAGGATGGATTTTTTTCTCATCTAACCCTGTAAGCCTACCCATGTGGGAAATGGAGCAAGTCAAGCACTATTAATCAATTAAGTGATTCTAGGATGGGTAGGCAAGTGTCAAGCTTCTCCTAAGACAAGAAGAAAGCTAAATGAGCTCTATCAATACATATATCCATCCTTAGAACTTTCTTGAAGTGAAGAACTAGTTCTATGTACATCAGAGGAAAATATTCCATGAAGATCTAGAGCTGGAGCGATGAAGAAGCAACTAGTCGAACAAAGAGATCATGGAAAGCATAGACAAAAGTTTTCAATGTGTTTCGGGTTGTTGATGTGATCAGAGCAATGGTACAGATAAAATCATGATCACCCACGTTGAGAGGAAAAAAAGTAAAATATCATATAAGCAAGGATTTGTGTGACTAAGGATTGAAGAGTCAAATCTCTAGTCATAAAGATATATGTGACAATGCATGCACATCGAGCCAAGTGAAGTGGTTAATAAGAGATTGAATCCAATGGCTCTCACTTTATTGCTTTAACTAGATGCAAACTCTTTAATCTTCATGACTAATCCATAGCAGTGGTAAGAAACATCAACTAAGAAATAAGATACAACATCACAATAAAGGAATTCATAAAGTAAAACATACTAACATCATCTAAAACATGGTATCAATGCATCCAAAATAAAACATAAATCACAAGAAAATATGGTATCAATGCATCAAGATAAAACATTAATCACAAGAAAACATACTCTGGATACACTGAAGTACCAAGTGAACATCAAGCAAATCTACCAAAAGTATCACTAATCCATAGCAGTGGTAAGAAACATCAACTAAGAAATAAGATACAACATCACAATAAAGGAATTCATAAAGTAAAACATACTAACATCATCTAAAACATGGTATCAATGCATCCAAAATAAAACATAAATCACAAGAAAATATGGTATCAATGCATCAAGATAAAACATTAATCACAAGAAAACATACTCTGGATACACTGAAGTACCAAGTGAACATCAAGCATCTACCTCAAATAGGAAGTAATATTTGTACACTAGTCCCTAGCAGTGGCATAGGTAGCTATGCCTCCCAACCATATGGTACCTATAGACCTACTCCTATCATGTTGATGTTGATAATGACCAGACCACAATCACCCATAGAAAACACACATGCCAATCAAGTATGATACCAACACCTATATGATCATGAAGATAATGCACTACATCAAGTCACTCATTAGACCCACTATAGGATAACTATGTGGGGAATCTAGTGGAGTGTATATTGATTGTCATCAGAAAGTCCAAACTAAATATGGTGTGGAAAAAATCCCTTAGGAAATCATTACAATGTTCCCTTAGACCTACAGGCCAACTCTAGAGGTACAAACTCTCAAAACTATGGGCCAACCATACAAGTATTATCTCATCTTATCATTAAGTTTTATTTCCCCTTTATTCATTTGGTTATTACTTGATTAAAAAATCTCCACATTACATACTCATGCTCATCACACAATGAGTTCTCATGGGAAATAAAAGCTCCCAACCCAACCCCAAAATGAACACTCACTCTATTGGCCCATATCCAAGAGTTTGGGTCTCACAAGATATTGTCATACACACATGCACATACTCATGTGAAGACACAACCATCTTCATGAATGTAATCATATAATACCAATGTAAGGATTGGATATGAGAAGTGCACCAAATGATACAAACATAACAAGCTCACTCAACAGGTCTATATCTAGGAGTACCAATTTAATGTAAATCTTAATAATAAGGCAATAAATCACCATGCATCATGAACACACTCAACTGGTCTCAATCTAGGAGTATATATTTGGTGAATCCCAATGTACACAAAGTAAAAGCATAACATGCAAAGAAACATGGAATACAATCCATTTCCACAATCCAAGAAGACAAAGCTAGACCACCAAACAAATTATGGATGGCATGCAAAATGAGGCAATAATAAAAGCCCAAAATTCCAACTTCTTAGATAGAAAAAAAATTGAAACCCCAACTCAATAATAGGGTCACAAAACCAAGGGTCTAATAAAATTTACTAACAAGCTCAGATTTACAATCTGACTTACTCAAATATATGCAATCACGATATGGTAAAATAAAATAATATTAAAATTAAAACACCATTTCCCTTTCTCACTTTTTAGGATTTCAAAGGATCTAAACTTTTTCCTTTTTGAAGAAGTGAATTTCACTCTCTTGTACCTTCTCTTATGACTTACTTTTTTCCATCTTGATGAGGATAGAAAATTACCTTCCGATATTGTGATTCTTTGTATTTTCGCAAAACTCTTTTGTATAGCTCTACAATTTTGTGAGAAATATTAGGTTTAGGATTTTTGGGTCATCCATCTCATGTTGCATGGTTTTGTAGGTTGATCTCATTGATGTTATCTTATAGAGAGGAGGCAACTCAATTTTCACATTGTGCACAAAGGAGCATGGATCAGCAGACAAGGACACATTGACATTAATCACCTTAGGTGTTGATTTCAAATATCAATCTCTTGCAACACACACACACACACACACGTTAAGCAAGGTATCATTAAATCACCCTCTCTGTATGATTCTATCATAGATATTTGCTGGCAGTTGCCCATAAATTATTTATCAAAGTGCTCGATACACCCTATTATACAAATTTCATACTCATAAAAAGTGTGGGTTGTTATCTGGTGGGTTGCATAACTAGGATGAAATGCTTCCACTTCATTGTGATTTAATCTATAATGATCCCCAAGCTTGGAATCCTTTTCTTTCATTATAGGTCTATTTTTCAATTCAATGTATGGAGCTCCATTAGAAGAAATATAATTTGGTACTCAATTAAGGAGACCTGGTAAAGCTCCTATAACACGAATCTTTAAAAAAAATAGCTCTAGTAAAAGTGGTAGTCATCTATCTTGTAGCATATGAGATTGATTCCTATGGTATCAAATGGGTAATTAGAAATTAAATTTGGGTTTTTGCTTCATTGGGCCACCCTTAAACATCACACACTAAGGAGAGAATTAAGCTTGGAGAAAATAAGGCAACTTTGACTATTTAACACTTTTAGTGTTAGAATGAAGCTTTGTGTGTGATGTTTAAGTAGTTCACCTTCATTTCCTGAGAGCATTGTCAATGCTTTTCTTCATGGAAATTTCTTACTTCATTTTAGAATACAATAGACTTGATTTGATACTCCATGATCTCCATATACATGCTTGTCATTACCAAGCAAAGGGGTGGGGAGTTGATCTTGCATACTAATTATCTCACTATATTTGCACGATTACTAATAGTGACACTTCATATTGTTATTAATTACATGATTTTCCAAAAGGAAAACTACACACAATGGTATTTGATATTGTAACCCAAAGTCCTTGTTCATTATAACTTCATATCTTGAGTTGCAAATAGAATCTTTAATATAGCCCATGTTTGGTGGCTTAGAACTCCTCATTGACCTAATTTTCTATTTCGGGGAGAATACTTTGGAACTCTTACAAAGTAGAAAAATTCTTATATGGGAAATATCATATTCCAATGCACCATTGAGCAAAACGGATTTGAATTAATTATGCATATAACCATGGAAATGATTTGTTAGGATTGTCATTATTTTGACTATATCCCTTATTAAAGATTGAATATATATAAAGAATTTTATTTTTTATTTAACAAATAAAGTTTCAAATAATTGAAATGGACTTCAATGTATTAGACTTGCACTTCTCATTAAGATCATACCAATAGTTTAAAATCATCTTGATTATAATTAATTTAAATGTTCTCTAATCTTCTTATAGCCCAACTAATATATCTACAGAAGATTAAATACAATATTTAAGAAAGTGTTTAATTCAAACTTTATATTTATTCATTTAAAAGTTAACATTGAGGGCAATATTGAAATAATTTAACTTTCAGAGAAAATACTTTGCATGTAGAAAGATACTTAGCTATTTTGATTGCAGGAATCATTACAAAGAAAGATCATATTGAATATTTCATTCACATTTTCATTTGATGCAGCCACACATGATGGATAGAGGATATTTTAATGATCACTTTAATAAAATTTAAATTTTTCATGATGTAGTTGTTGGAATATTCAAGTAGGAACAATGCTTCTGAGAGGGAAGGGGGGGGGGGGGGGGGGGGGGGGGTGTGTGAATCAGAAGTATTGTACCTTGACCATTAAAACTTTTAACTGAAAGTAGATTGCATGCATATAAACACATCAAACAATTATGAAAGACACATATGCATCACCACATAACACTTGAGATTTTGGTAACCTAGAAACCCTCTAGGAGTAAGAAGGTAAAACTGGGGTGGGGATGATACCCACAAAATTACTGCAGCAATAATGTTTAACTACTTCTAATGGTCTACCCTATTAAAGGATTTAATCACCTATTTATAGGATCTACAAAATAGCTATTAAGCTAACCTATCACCATAGGGTTTCCTTTCTAATATAATTGCTAGAGAGTATTAGGTATAATAAACCTGATAGCTTATAGTCCTTCGATTGTTGAATATAGGCACTTGATCTACTTTCTCTGATCTTGATCCTCTGTGATTTGATACTCTTCACTTTGAAAATAGTTTTCCTTACACACCCTCGTCCATCCACACACATTCAATGAGATTTAGCCTTCCTTATAAAGACACTCGAAGACTTAGGGTTAGGTATGGATCTACGATCCATATTGAATCTTTGTTTCCTTCTCATTCCTTGCACATTTACTATTGGTTTCATGCCTTCTCCATTTTTCTTATTGGCTGCATGTAGATCACATAGGAAAGACAAAAGATTCATTCTTATCTTTCTAATCCTTCAAAATTCATCATATGTCGGCCATGAAAATGGTTTACATCTGCATTTGTAAAGTTACAAACTCATATGTGCATTATGTGTTGCTCAGCACATACTGATTCCAAATGCTCGGCACATGTAACAAACTGGCTTACTCAGCTCCTGTTGTATTTTTGTATTGTTCGACATTATCTATGACTCGACACTCAAATACCACTTGGCACTTATATCATGCTCGGTACCTAAAGTCATTCGGCACTTGATCTTCACTCAGCACCTAATCTTCACTCGGCATCTAAAGGCTTTCCTAACTCGGCTCATTTGTGGCTTGGCATACATGGTGTACTAGGCTCCAATGTAGAAAGTGGTTAAGTGTGTTAGCACTCAGGTGTCAAAAACCATTTTGAGGTTAACAATCTCCCCCTTTGACATGAGTGAAAAAAACACTTAACTGACCTTATGAGTACATTTACTAATCTGCTCGATGTACATACAAAGGTTTAAAAACCTTAATCAAAATTTTTTAATTTACAATATATATACCTCAAAGTTATTGTAACTCCCCCTGAATTGATTGTGCCATTATCTGTGCTATCTAAAATTTTATGCTATATATCATGCTCTGCCTTTTTATCTTATCTCCCCCATTCTCTCATCTCCTTCATTCTTGTCTCCCCCTTTTATCTTGTCTCCCCCTTTTTGATACTTATGTCAAAGGGTTTTAAGGGTTAAGACCATATTTTTCCAAAAATGTGATGTTTACCTCCATAATCATCCTGAGAGCTGCATCCCAATTATGCAAAGCAATCTCCAATGATTTATGCTAGAGGACAATCTCTGCAGCAAGGTGAATAAGTCCTTCTAAAGTAGAAAGATTAGGGTCTTTCTTGAGAACAATTTCAGCATAGACTTGTTCTTTATGGAGGATTTCCAAATGTGGGGTAATGGAGGATTGGAGCTGTAATAGTTTTTCCTTGATGGTGGCCTCTTTTGCTATTAATACAGCTATTTATTTTTTAGTGTGAAGCATTTGAGCAAAATGCTTCTCACTTTGAGCTGGATCTTTTGGTAGCTGCATGCTAGAAATACTCAAATTTCTCTCCAAGCTCATTATCTTTTGGCTGGTCTCTTGTGTGAAATATGAACAGTCACACAACTTTTTGTACAATGAGAATATATTCTCAAGTACCTTTTTCACTTTGTCTATGACCTTTGCCAATTCAATCTGTGAAAGTGTTATTTCACTAGATATTTTCTCATTAACTTTTCCTTGAAATTTTCTTTCAAACCATTCCATTAGTTTTGCATTTGTCTCTAGGTTTGCATATGTCACCTGTTTAACAATATCTGATAGTTGTTCCATGATATGCTTGGACTCATCTGGTGACTAAATACTGAAGGCATCCATAAATATGTCTTTAATTTCATGTAAAGTTTTTTTTTGTTGATGCTCCTTCCTGAGTATCTCCTACCTCTTTCTTCTATTTAATGCTTCCTGCACCTCATTAATTTGATCAATGTTTATTGTTTTTGAGTCATAACTTGGTATGACTATCTCCTCATCTAGTTTAGGGTCTCCATAGTGAAGTACCATTGCAACTTTTGTAGAGCTTGATCCTGGTGCTGATTGTAATGGCTTTTGTGAAGGAGTCCTCGAGGTAGGAAAATTTATCAATATTTGTATTGCCTCCTTCTCTTTAGGGGTTTCTTCTATTTTCTCCTCCTACTATCTACCTTGATCAATTATTGTAATTGTAGGAAGTGCACCTTGAGTTTGTGTTGTAGGATCAGATGTAATAGTTTATCCTGTTTGTTCTATTTCTTTGTCTACTGCTGCACTCAGCTTCTGAACTGTGGTGTCAACTATGCTTGTTGATACAACTGTTGGCATTTGAAGTTTACCACTAGTAGCTATAGAGATGATGGAAGGTGGTTCTTGTGGATTCACCTTATCTCTAATTGTGTTTTCTACTGGTTTTTCTAATTCATCCATATTGACCAATACTGGATCTGCACATAATCTTCCTTGTTGCATGGATTGGTCAAGGATTCTTTTGAGATCTTCTGCAGTTAATGGATTGATGTTCTAAGCAAAAATTTCAAGAACGTCTTGCACAGTTATAGTTTCTGCAGGTGTGATGGGTACATGAGGAGGGCTAGAAGGTGGCAATTGTGTGTCTTGCACACTTTTATCTTGTTGCTTCTCTTCCTCAACTGTTGCCATTTCATTTTTATTTTGTGTCTCCTCCTCTATTTCTTTCTTTTCTTCTTCCTTCTTCTCTTCTTCTTGTTTCTTTTCTTCTTCCTTCTTTTCTTCTCTACCTTGCTCTACTCCTATCTTCTCTTCTCTCCTTTTTCTTCTCTCTTCTGGTGGAGTAGTAGCTTCTTCCTTGTATTCTTCTTCAAGAAAGTCTTCAATCTTTTTGTACAAGTTCTTCCATGATTTTATTGTTCTTTGTACAATATCTTCCATTTTGTTTTGGAGAATGAAGAATGTCTTGTATTTATGTGTAAACTTGGCATTGTGCCTTTTGACTGCTTTCTCTATTTGCTCCTTGGTCAAATCAGGCAGTATGCTTGCTAGGGTTGTTTCTCTCATCTCCTTCTCTATTCTTAAATAGAAATGTCATCTGTCTTCTACAATTTTAGATAGTTCATCTGGCAATTGTCCATCTAGTTCAAGATGAGTGTACTTGAACTATGCCATCATTTCATAAACTTATTCTTCTATCCTATTCTGTTCTTCTTTAGTGAATTTATTGAAATCAACTTTATTTATGTTGCTTAAATCTCCATTTCCAATCTTTTTACATAATGTATCAACTGAAAAATGGCTTACCTTTTCAGATTGATCTTCTTCATCAGTATCAGTTTGAGCTACATATTTTCTTCTTTTCCTTGGCTCTTCCTGTGTCTTCTTGATTGGTTTCTTCTTTGTAGCTTCCTCTTTAGCGTTTTGAGCAGAGGCCCTTGTTGCAGCTCTGGTTGTTGGCTTTTGGGGTGATGGTGTGGCAATTTTCTTTGGTTTGGGCTGAGCTGGAGGCTAATTTGTTGCCTTTCTCTTCTTTGGCTCAGCTTGGGTTGGTGCTTCCTTAGCTTCTTCTTCCTCAGCACCTTCCTCCTTGTCTTCACCTAGGCCTTGAGTTAATTCCATTGGGCCTTGCTCTTGTTCATCCTCTTCATCATCATTTTCATCATCATCTTCTTCAGCTTTAGCCTCTACCCCTTCACCAAATTTCTTTTTAATTTTCTTCATCAATTTATCTTTCTTTTTTAATGTGGAGGCAGTTTTTAATTCCATATTTATCTTTGACCTTACCACATCATAAGTGCCAAAGTGTGGGGCACTCTTATCTGTCTCTTCTACCAATAATGTAGTTATTGGTGTAGATGCTTCATCAATGTTAATCTCATAACCAAATGGCCTTAGCCATCTCACCCTTGGAATCGCTTCTCGAATATAGGTGAAGTCAATATCAACTAAGAAGCATATATCATTAATATGGTTTTCTACTATGTAAATTGGTATTCTCACCCTTTGCTTCATGGATTTCTTGAAATCCTAAAAATAACTTGTCATCAGGGTATCAAAATTATCTCCCATTTGTTCTATATATTCATTTATTTGGGATATGATAGTCCTATCACTTCTCCATGTAACTTTTCCAAAAGAAAGAAATTCATTCTAAACATAAAAGAATATAAAAACCAAAATTGCTCCAAATTTGCATTGGGCACCCTTTGACCTTCTTATAGCTATTAGGTTTTCATTTATCTGTTGTAGTTGCAGTTCAGCAAGATCATAAGTATGATCCTTTTTCACCAATTTGTAACCTACATCCACTGCAATACATGGCACACTGTTGAGTCTACTAGATTGGTAGAATTTGTGGGCAATAACTCTAACAACAAACTCAACTAGAGGATCCTAAATGGTATTAATAGTCATTCCTCTTTTGTTCCACTGAGAACCTGTGTTCTTTTCTATAACCTCCTTAGATTCACTTCTCAAGGTCTTGTGCCGATCTAGGGTAGGATATCCAGTTACCCTATGAATGATTCTTTTTGTGAGTTTGACAAGGACATCTTCCAACCATAGACTACCATCATGAATTTTTCTCAATACAAGTCTGATCCACTTTATCTTGAACTCGGTGGAAAAACTCAAAACTTGTGTTAAACCCTTCCTTTCAACAATTTTGTATTCATCTTTCAATACTCCATCGACACATAGCTTCGCAAAGGCTTCTCTTATTTCCATATCTCCTAGGGCTCCTATCTTGCAATTGTGGCATCTTCTTACATCCTGGACCATAACAACATTTGGGGGTATGCAAGAAAGGGCTTCGACTAGCTCATTTTTGTATGAAACTTCAGGAATGGGACAAAAATTAGGCTGCCTAACCTCATTAGATACTAGCTAAACTTCAAACAACTCTTTGCCCTGGGTTTTCTCGAACCTCAAAGCCATTTATGCAAACTAGGGTTTCCTTTACAGAAATATGAAACTGCGTAGCTTAGCACAAATGAAAATACCTCAAGATCGATGAAAATGCATTGTAAGAGGTTGCAATCTACTAGGAATGTTGGATTCTCTACTGTGAAGTCGCTCTGAACTCTTTATCTCCTTTGCTTCTTGATCGCGATGAGGAAAAATGATTGAAATCATGATAATATACCCTATTTCCATCGCATTAAATGCTCAAACAAACTCGGCTTATGAAGGATTTTAACATCACTCAGCTTGCACTACATTTCCATTTTACTTGGCTTCCATAGGAGTTGCTCAACTTGGTCACTGTTAAGAACTCGACATCCACTAAAGTTTTACTCGGCATTCAAAGACAGCTCGACATCATCATTTAAAATTTTGTCTTGGCATCTTGTTTTATGCAGATTTATACTTTGCATTGCTTCTTCATGGTTTATGGCTGATGTATGATACTACATTATATGTATCAACCCCATAGGCTCATCTTGTGATTAATTGGATGAGAAATGATCACTTGACCTTGTGGGTGAAGTGACGCTTTCATTGGATGTACTTGATTCATTCTTTCTCTTCCATATCTTCTTCATGTCTATTCTAATGTGTTCCACATCAATCTTTTCTTTGCCCTTGTTTGATTCAATTTTTGGTGCTTTTGACCTTGTAGGATAGTTTCTGTTGATATGACTAGCTTTCAAGCAATTGAAACATGTGGTTTGGCTTAGCCACCTACTATAATTCCCTCTGAAATGTGTTCTTATGCAATTCTGGGGTATATGTCCATATTCTTAACAATAATGATAGCTATACTTGGTGTTGTAATCCCAATGGTACTGACTTTCATTTCTTTTTGTTTTTGTTGGCTGAATTGATGTCCACATAGGCTTTGATCTGCATTCAAATGCTCTGCGTCCATACTTCTTACAATTATGACAATGTCCGTCAAATCTTTGTGTCCTTGTAACTTTGGATCTGTAATCTTGTGTCATATGTCCTTGCATGTTGCACTTGTGACAATCACTCTTGTTTCTGGGTGTGTTTGTTTGATTAATTCTTCTACTCCTGCAAAAATTAACAATATGCCCCTTTTTATTATAGTAATGACAAGTAGGTTTAGAATCCTTACCTTTGTCACTTCTTTGCTCAACACTCTTTGATGATTCTCTAATTTTAGTAATGTTGTATCCAAGTCCTGATGTATCATGGGCTGATCTTGGAAATTTCATCAATTGTTCAAAGTACTTGATGGCTTCACTTGATTTGTTGAGATTCTCTACTACCTCTTTTTCTCTATTCAATTCATTTTGTAGTTGTTCATTTTGCATCTTCAAAGTAGAGATCTCAATATCTTTCATATTGAGTTCATGATGAAGATTCATCATTTGGGCAAGTGTGTCCATCTACATGTTTGAGATCCTTGATAATTCAGTACATTTTTCTTCAAGTCTGTTTGCAAGATTTCTTTTGTCATCTTCCATCATGACTCTATCCTCAACTGCTCTTTTCTTTTGTTTAGTGATTTCACATAACATCATGGCCTGAGATTCATGTTCCATCTTGAGAGATCTTAACTCATCTATTTGAATTTTGTTTTTCTCCATCAGTTCTTCTATTGCTGCATCAAACTCTTTAGTGTCTCCATTGGTACACAGTTTTGTGGTATCAATCTCCTTGTAGTTTATATCATTTTCAGCTATGGCTATATCCTTCCTTCTCTTCAAGGATTTTCTCAGTTCCTCCCTTGCTTCCTCTACTTTGTGTAGGGCCAGTTGCACATCAATCACTTGATTATCAATAATCTTCCCAATTTTGAAGACTTCCATATTCAGACCTTTTTCTCCAAGCTGTTAGACTTCTTCTTGTGAGAACCTTGCAGCTCTAATACCAATTGTTGGAATATTCAAATAGGAATAATGCTTCTAAGAGGGGTGGGGTGAATCAGAAGTACTATACCTTGACTATTAAAAATTTTAATTGAAAGTAGATTGCATGCAAATAAACACATCAAACAATTATGAAAGACACATATGCATCACCACATAACACTTGAGATTTTGGTAACCCAGAAACCCTCTAGGAATAAGAAGGTAAAACTAGGGTGGGGATGATACCCACAAAATTACTACAGCAATAATGTTTAACCACTTCTGATGGTCTGCCCTGTTAAAGGCTTTACACTATATCAATAGTGACCTGATTAAAGGATTTCAAACACTTTACATGAAGTGTTACCCTGTTAAAGGATTTAATCACCTATTTATAGGATCTACAAAATAGCTGTTAAGCTAACCTATCACCATAAGGTTTCCTTTTTACTACAATTGCTAGAGAATATTAGGTATAATAAACCTGATAGCTTACAATCCTTCGATTGTTGAATACAAGCACTTGATCTGCTTTCTCTGATCTTGATCCTCTGTGATCTGATACTCTTCACTCTGAAAATAGTTTTCCTTACACACCCTCATCCATCCACACACATTCAATGAGATTTAGTCTTCCTTATAAAGACACTCAAAGACTTAGGGTTAGGTATGGATCTATGATCCATATTGAATCTCTGTTTCCTGCTCATTCCTTGCACATTTACTATTGGTTGCATGCCTCCTCCATTTTTCTTATTGGTTGCATGTAGATCACATAGGAAAGACAAAAGATTCGTTCTTATCTTTTTAATCCTTCAAAATTTGTCCTATGTCAGCCATGAAAATAGTTTACATCTTCATTTGTAAAATTACAAACTCATATGTGCATTCTGTGTTGCTCGGCACTTACTGATTCCAGATGCTTGGCACCTGTAACAAACTGGCTTACTCGACTCCTGTTGTATTTATGTATTGCTCAGCATTGTCTATGACTCGGCACTCAAATACCACTCAGTACTTGTATCATGCTTGGCACCTAAAGTCATTCGACACTAGATCTTCACTCGATACTTGATCTTCACTCAGCATCTGAAGACTTTCCTGACTTGGCTCATGTTGTGGCTCGGCATACATGGTGTACTAGGCTCCAATGTAGAAAGTGGTTAAGTGTGTTGGCACTCAGGTGTCAAAAACCATTTTGAGGTTAATAGTAGTGAGATAATTAAACTAAATATATGGTTCCAAAATGTGTACCCAAGTGATTTTCGAACAGGGCTTCATTGCATATGAAATTTACCTCTTGTGTGAATACTTAGCACCATTAATTGTTGTAAATTTATGTTTCTTTGGGAAATATTATCTTTGATGGACATTGGCAATACCATTAGCAATATCTAGTTTGTCAGAGTTTTGACGAACGTTCAATGAAAATTGGGGAGAAATTTTCCAAAACTTGACAATTTCACACTTTCTACAACATAATGTTTGACAAAAGGGATAAAAAATGTATTTCTTCAAAACTCCTATTGAATTTTCATTTCAAATGTATTGGTGAGAATGGGCTCATTGGTATTTGTAGATATAAAGTTGTGGGAAAGAATTGCAAGATGTACCCATAATTTTGTTGAAGTAATGCAACTTTGAATACACCATAACACTAGAAGTGATGTATTGTTAGAAATTTTATTTCAAATAAATTGGAATGGAATATACACTAGGTACGTAAATTCCAAAATGACTCAATAATTATTGACTCATGAGTTGTCGTGACCATTATGAGTGCACATAAAATGAACAATTGAAACATCTTTAGAAACATTAAATTTGTAAATTATAGAGGTATAGACATGGGAAAAGAAATGTCATGTTTTTCTTTGTAAAATGCTTTAGTAAATTGAGTCTCGTGAACTAACATATTTATCATTTATGTCAAAATAGATTTGTTGAAAGGGCAAAATTCCTTAATATTGGCCATCATTTTATCATCTTGTGCATAAATGGGAAGACTCAAAATAACATATGAAAAGTTGTAAAATCATAAATGGAGGAAAATGGGGGAAGAGACCTAGTAACTAATAGGGGTCTAATAATCATGATAGTTTTGTCATGGATACCCCTAATTATCTCTCTTAATAGATCACAAAAAATAAAAACACATTTAGTAAGAATCAATCAAGTATGCACTAATAGTCAATCATTTTAAATATTTTTAAATCTTTTTTGGTTGGTTATTAACCAATTTGTGCACCACTATTGGGGCATTTCATAGACTACTGGTATATTTAACCACAAGTATTGGTATTTTTTGAGTGAATGACTATTGGAGCATGGACATAGCAGTTCTAAGAAAACATTTTGAAATGGAACTTTTGGACCACTTCATCCTCCACGATCCCTAGAGAGAGATCCATGAATATCCAAAAATTGAAACCTTTACTTTAAACTCATCACTCACCTAGAGGTAAATTAAAAAAATTGTGAAATCTAACTTGCAATTTACAAGTTCTAGGTGCATGAACTTATCTTGGGAAGTTACCAGGGCTTTCCCCTAGTTGCTTCTTATTAATAATCTTTTATTAATTTTGAATTTTATTTAATGTTAAAATTATAAATATTTTATCATTATTATAAACTAGTTTTAATTAAAACATACTAGTAAGATATCGAAAATATTAAACCTTAATTAATATTGAATAATAATCTTATTTATAGTATAATATGAAAATGGTTTTTATAATGACATCTTTTTACATGTATTTAGATATTCTACATGTAGATATGCTAATATTGTTTCTAATTGCAAAATTTTACCTTTGTTCCTTAGTTCTTCTGTGGCATCAACATTTTGATTCTGTAAGGTTAAAATTTACCTTTGTTAATGTTCCTAAAATATATTTATTTTTTAACATTTAAAATAAAATATTGCAAAATTAATCAATGTAGAGGAAGTGGATGAAGAAAATGAAGAGGAGGGAGAGAAGGAGAAGAATACTGAGAAGAAGTGGTGCTACTAAAAATCCAAAAATGTCAACCTATAGCAATTATATGATGTTCAACTATCAATATAACGATTACTATAAATATACAATATATATCTCCAAGATCATACTACTAATGCTATAATTGATTTTGTTGACAACTTGTAGGGCACAAAAAATGAGTGTTAAGAATTGTATACCAATGTAGTGTAGCCAACATGTAAAAGGTAAGAAAAATTCAAACAGTTTTCCAAACAAACACCTAATAGTTTAAATCAACTAAACCCTAGCACCAATATGTGCAAGTGCTAGTATTACTATTTTGTGAACGGATAATCATGGCTCACCTACACTTATTATAGGAAGATGTGTAGCCTTAACTGATCATGAGGGGGTTATTTGCCCCTAAATTTGAGTACGTAATATACACCACTCATTTATTTGCAACTCCACATGTCTATGGTAAATTTGATGAATCAAAGTATATAAATATCTATGATAGAATTAAATATATCAATAATATTTTCAAGTCTAAGGAAAGGGTCGCATGGAGGAAGCTTGTGCTCTATTTTTGTGGAGCACAACATCCCATCGTTATAAAGAATTATGACTTAAGGTTTAATCAAAATCTTTTCCTACAAAATAAGAGCCTTGACTTTTTAGTCCTCTCAATTTGAGCAGATGGAAATGGGGTGTGGCTGAAAATAGCCCCACCAATTTTGAGAAATTTTTTTGTCACATGTCAACAATTATTCATTTTTCCACCAAAAGCAAATGATAAATTTAAAATCTTGACCTATTTTCATCCTAAAATTCATGAGGTTGGCCTCCTTAAATTGAGGAGCTAAATTTTTTAAGTTGGAACAAATTAAAAAATTCATGCAACCAATCACAATTAAATATTCCCACCAGCTTCATTTTAAAGGAAACCCCCTTCCATAAGACCCAACCTAATTAAGAGAACGACATGGTTGTAGAATCTAACATTTGGTCACAACCATTATAATGTTAATTATACAATTTTGGACTATTTTTAATGTCTCCTTTTGGAAGAACAAAAATATTCATGATTAAATTAATGACTATAACATTCACTGTCATACAAGTAAGAGGAATTCACACATCACTAGTATAATATTAAGCATGTCAAGGAATATAGTGTTATCTTACATTTCTTATGGAATCTCAAATGAGGACTTGGACATGATCTATTTACATGCATCACCAAACAATAGAAAATATTTTGAATTCATTTAAAAGACCAAATCCTAAGTTTGTTTTCTTCCTCTTGGAAAGAGCTACTTTTCTCTATACCTTCCCACTTTCTCTATATTCTTTAGCTAATCAAAGGAATTTATTGGTAAGGAATGAACATATGTGGATAAAAATGAATGGACTTTTCCTAGATTATCAAATTAATTTCTTTCTCTTTTATAAATACTTCCCTTGGTGCATGCCGAAGACAAGGAGTAAAATATCCAATTTATGATGGGTGGTTTATTTTAATATCTTTTATTTTATATTTTAAGAAAAAAATTGATTGTCAGATTATTTAAATTTAAAAATTATTTAACAAAATTATTTTAAATTTAAATATTCTATAAACTAAAAATTAATAAATATAAATTAGTAATATATACAAAAGTCCTTATGAATAACCTTTAAATATAAATTAATAGTATATACAAAAATCTCAAAAAATAAAAACAAGTTTCTAAGTTCATGTTTGTTATTTCAAAAGAATAGTAAATTAATATAAATACATAAGAAATAGTACAAAAACATATATATTACATATTAATACTATATTTATTTTTAATTTATTTTTAAAAATCATTAATCTATTTTAACAAGACTTCATATGTATTATACATATTATAAAATTAGATATATTTGTATATTATTAAATAAAATACTAAGTTGCCTATAACAAATATAATTTTCATATTGACAATTTGCTCAAAGTTTAGCCTATCAACCCATACAACATAAAAGTAAAAAATTACCAATACATCCATCAAATTTCAAGCTTGATAGTCATCCATTTCTATAAAATGCTCACACATAGCAACAACCCTTATTTCTCCAAAGGTTGAGGTAAGATAATTTATGTTTAAATGTATTTTTTTTTGGTGTAAGAATTTATGTACTACTTTCTTCCCAATTTGATGGATAAAAAATGTATATTCTTTAACAAAATGATATCTTTTGCATCTAAACATGAAATTTCTTTCAAATTTCCATAGTTACAAGATCACTTATGATATTATTTAAAGTTAAGTACATTTTACTATCTAATAATATACTTACATTCAATTTCATTCTTCAATTCATAACATGCCAATGAAAAATCAAAATTATACATTTCATGGACTTCGATATCATGTAAGGATAACTATTAAGGTTCATAGTCAATCATGGAAGTTAGGGTTAGGAAAATTAACTTCTCTCCAATCATAAATTTGAAGAACTGGGGATGTTTATTAGGCATAATCAAATACATTCGTTTTTCAAAAAAATTGAATGAATCGAACATCAAAGGCACAAGAAGACTATTATTTCCATGTTTATGCACATAAGGTTTAGAGTAACAGACAAAAGTTGTAATCTATTCTATTAAGCATAATCTTTTCTAAGTGGTGTGTGTTCAAAAAGGTCATATTATATGCACCCACAACTTCCAAGGAGCTTGCCTCCTCTACCTCAACCACACTCTCATCTTCAATCATGCAAAACTCAAACACACTCAAACCAACATCAATGCAGTTAGTGGTTGAAATATCATACCAAGGAATTTATATCATAGTGCATTGAATGACCATCATATATATGCATGTATATTCAAGTAATAATTAAAGATGTGATATCATAACATGTTACATAATTATTATTATAATATCATATCATATAAAATTATTACTAAATGCAACACATCAATATATATCGTTATCAAGGTAATCATACAACATATAATTATTATTATGTGTATTAAATAATGTTATAATAACTTCAAAATTTAGGCCGAAGATAAATTAACTAAAGGGGTTTAACTCTAAGAGACTCATGAAGACCAAAAACACAATCACATAGTTAAGTAGCATATCAATGCTATTGACTAGCTCATATAGACCAACAACCATTTAATCTCCAATCAAGATCCATCAACTAAGTCAAAGTGTGTTTAAGATTTCCTAAAAAATAGAAGCCGCACAAGGTATGCTTAGTTGCTATCTTCAAAACATGTGCAGTAAATTGAGTATTTTATGTGTTAATTTGATCACTACGAAGTGTTGTCCAATTATTCCCTATATAATTGGTTTCTCTAAAGAGGATTGAAGGAAATTAGATTGTTTATAATAGTAAAGTTCAATTTATTTTCACTAATAGGGTTGGGTGGTTGATGGTTTATGAAAAGACTCTTGAATTATCTTATGAAAGTGTGTGAAGTTTGAATCTTTGACTATATGCCTAATGGATAAGGGACATCTTTGTTGATGAAATTTATTCTATTATAAAATAGGATGCAAGTTTTACTAATATTTTCCAAACATATTTTGAGACATAGAATAGTTTTACAAATTAGTTAAATATGTTAGGAGATTAGTATAGTGTATTAGGGTACAACTACCCGAGTCTTGTAGAATCTAAAGAGAAGAATATTTGACCCTCTTGAAGTTAAACCTATTTGTTGGTCAAAATTATATATTCAAGATTGTAAGCATAGGATATCCTAATTTCCAACTTTTGATTTTGAGAACCAATAGATTGAATACTATAGAATTGAAATGTTTCATAATATTTTAAGTCCATATAGAATTGTGTATATAATTCATAGGTTGCATGGAATTTACCACTTATAATAATTTTTGTCACATTTTAAGTAGTATCATGAGTATGATGGATGGAAGGGTTAATTGTCTTTTTCAAATCTCTAAGTCTTCAAAGCTCCAAAGTCACCAAGAAAACCTACAACATAACATTATCATGAGAGTCTAAGATTAGAGAATGAGGAGAGAGCCCTCTTTTTTAAAGAAAAATGGACAATTGAGATTAAAAGCCAAGAGAGGCTTAATCAAGGAAGGAGAATGCATCTTGAGTGATCCATGTGCACAAGCATCTTCACCAATTACAATCAATAGATAACTTTTGAGAATGTTTGAAATGTGTGTGGGAGAATTAAAGTTATTTTAAAAATATAAGATTCCTCTCATATAGAAAATTGTGCATTCATGTGTAGACAAAAATATCTTTTACTTTATTTTAAAAATAGGAATAATGCTTTATGTGTGCACGCTTGCGATAAGTGAGAAGTGGGGAGTTTTATTTAATTAAAAGGGATCATGTTCTTTTAATTAAATAAGAGACTTATGATAAGGTAGTCAAACCATAGGTTATAATCGACTAAATATATTTTTGATGATTTGATCAAAGATAAGTCATAGATAAATTATAAAAAATTGCTAGAAATGGGGCTCATAGTCTAGATGACCATTTTTGAGTTATTTATACATTTCCCCTTTTTAACTAATGTGTGATCAATCTAGGATGACATTACATCAAAGAATGAAGAAGTCAAGAAAGCAGTTAAAATTGACTTCGAAGAATGAACTTCAGAGAGAGATAGAAAATCATCAATGTACAATAGGTTAGTAGTAGTGTTGAAAATTAGGAGAGAGATAGAAAACATAAATACTTGAGACAAGCACTAATATGTTAAACCAAGTAGCCAAAGAAAGTAGATAAATTAAGAGAAAATAGAAAGGTTGAGCATATGATCCTAAGAAAAAGATAGCCATAGAAAAGAAATTTGTAACAATGATAGAGAATTCCAGCCTCTCAAAATAAAAATAAAAATGAGATAGAGAGATGTATAAATGAGCTAGATATGACCAAATCAAGATAAAGAAAAGTCCATAATGATAGATAAGTGATTAAGACCAAAGAGTGACCACCAAGCAATGAAGATATATTCTAGTTTGACTGAGTCTAACCAACAAAGATTGAGCATGAGCATTAGGTCAAAGAAAGAGGAATGGTGAAATGAAATGTATAAGATAAGAAGAGAGTAGAAATGATAAAGGAAAGAATAAATGATGAATGCCCTAGGAAGATTCAAAGATTAAGCCTCAAAAAGTCAACCAGCTGCACAAAAGAATGAAGAAATTTAAAATACAATTTCACCAACGAGATGAATTTGGATTTTAATTTTGATCCCAAAAATGGATCCAAGACATCAAAATTAGGTAGTTTTAGTGATATAATTAACCCTTTGGGATGACTTGATAGAAAAAGAGGCAAGAAAAATCCAAAAGGAAATGACAAGATATGATTGAGAAGAAGTGAGAGAAGATGAATTTATTTAGCTAACACGTCCATGAAAGATAAAGAAGACTCTCTCAACATTAAAAAATACAACACTAAGCTAAAATGAGCCCTAAAATGCAATCTAGGATGCAAAAGGTGTGATTGCAAGGGTTAAATAGGTAGGTCCTAGTTTTTATCATCGAGCCTTATTAGGGAGATTGGAAGATCATACAATCATCACTAGTGTGAACTATGAGGATATGAATATGATCTATATCAAATAGAATGTGTAAATCTAACCTATGAATCAAAAACATATAGGTCAAGATAAATAGTGCAGTTAGATTCCCTAAGTTTAATGTAAAAAGATTATGCTAGCGTCAAGACACAAAATATCAATATGGCCATAAGCATGCACTTGCAAAAAAAAAAAGACAAGGCTGATAGGTTGTAGATCCTAAGTGTCAAATGGGAGAAGCAAGATGCTCAAGACACCTAAGATCGACAAAGTACACCCACATGTAGAAAGAAAAAGAAAACATGTGACATGCTCCCTACCTTCTAGTCCATGACATCCTCAAGAGACTATTAGGGAGGGAACACTCAGTAAATAAATCATCATAGACATCACACAAAGTAAAATAAAATCAACACATCTCAGCCAATGTTTAATGTTTAAGTGTGTGGGTGTGTGTGTGTGTGTGTGAAAGTCACATGAATGTCCCTTTAGGACTCAAGTCTACCAGTAAGAAGTATCCCAACATCTTAGAATATAGATAAAGTATTTGGTAAGTGTTTAAAAACACTTCATATCAAGGGAAGTGTTGAAAACATTGTTTAGTGAGAGTTGCCAAAGAATCACCTACACAACAAAAAGACCCTGATAAGATTAGACAATTTGTGTCCCCTAGATGTAGATAAGATTTAGTTCCAAGCTAGGTAAGGAAAATTAATATAAGATGGAAGGATCATGAGCACAAATAAATATCTAGATAGAAATAAATGTAAGGGTCTCAAGTAGAGCATATTTCCAAGTTTTTACAACTTGGCAAGATTGACTAGCTCTTAAGGAAGATCACATTATTTTGTTCCAGTGTCAAGTAACGTATAGGAAATGATGGATTAGCAAGATGATAGAAAAGAAGAGATGGATAGGTAAGGATTAATAATTGAATGAAAGTGATCCTCAAGGATTGGCTCCTCAAGAGTTCTCAAGCTAGGGAAAGATGGTCATAAGGAGCAATTTGTGTATAAGAGAAGAAATCCAAGAAAGGTGATGACATGTAAGATAAGAACTTAAATCCACTAAGAAAGATAACATATAGGATAAGATGTGGAATCAAATACACATTCAATAGCATATAGGATAAGCAATGGTAGTGAATAAGCAAGATAACATATAGGATAAGTAGTGGAAGTCAATAAGTGAGATAACATATGGGATAAGCAATGGAAGCCAATAAGAAAGATAGAATGAAATCATATAATCCAAAAGAGTAGACATGTCAAGAGGCCTAAAAAACATGTTTTTCTTTATTGTGATCAAGAACAAGGGGTCAACTAGATAGGATAGAGAAATAAGAATGAAGTTAGATATGAAGGCTATGAATGAATGAGCAAGCACAATAGGGAAGATGATGGATAAAATAGTCAATACACAAGAATAGCTCAACATTGTCAAGATCAAAGAGGAAAAATAGAATAGATGGATTATGGAAGAATTACGCATGATGCATGTTTTCTAGGTTTTCATAATGGTACTTATCCAAGGTGCCACAAGAAGTGGTTTTCACCAGGCACATTTTTTTTTGTTTTTTTGTTTTTTTTCTTTTTGGATTTTTAGAAATAGGTCAATAATTTTCAAATTGGATAGTTCTCCTATAGGAAAAATAAGTCATGATATGCCAAGACCATAGATAAGTATGCCCAAAGATGTTGATAGGGTGAAGGAAGAGAGATGGTGGTGTTGGAATACTTTAGACTAACTGAGAGGGAGGGGAGGGGGGGGGGGGGGGGGGGGAATCAGTTATCCAAGGTCTAGATGTATAAATAAAGCTTTTCAAAGCTTAGTGAACCCACAAAACATTTATCTTCATGCATGCATCCATAAGATTATGCAACCACTTAAAACTTGTAGGTTACTATCAAATCAATTTGCAAAAATGTAAATATGAAACATAATAGATTTAGCAACATATTTACACAATGATTTACTTGGAAATCCAATTTGGGAAAATCACCACTAACATGCTACCCTTTTTCACTCTTCTATAGTGATGCCCTATGAAAGGCCAACCCTATTAAAGATTAGCAATACACACTATTAAATGTGACCCTATTAAAGGATTTCAATCACCTATTAGGAGTAAGCCTTGTTAGAGGACTTTAGACCATTCACTTGGAATGTCACCTAGTTAAAGGATTTACAAATAACTATTAGGTCAACCTTAATCCAAAGGATTTACCCTAGACTAATACAATTATTAGAGAGTAACAGTAAGGCTTGATCTAATAACAACTTACAACTCCATTTGAAAATTAAAAATCTCTATTCTAGTCCTCCGTTCTACTTGGCCTTCACTCATTTCAATTCTAATAGCTTGTTCAACCTTTAAGAATTCATACCCTTAAGCCTTCTTTCTTAACATGTCAATACAGACTCTTCGCTTAGGTAATTTGAGGAAGCAAAAACTCTTGACTCCTTGTCTTCCTTAGGTTCTCACACATGAAAACCCTTGCTTCTAACCAACGATTCTTATAGATAGGAAATTAAGATCATTTTCCACTCATTCTCCATCATCCAATTAGAGTTAGGGGGTAAAAGAATAGATCTGTGTCACCGTTCAAGATACCAAAACTTGTTTTGGTCAAATTTCATTTCTTTATCAAAACTCAATTTTTTTCAAAAACTAAAAATACATTTTTATAAATCTCATATTCAATATCATCATTATATAAATTTTTGAGTGTTTTGATTAGTTATAATATGTTATAATTTCAAAATATTATAAGTCAATATTTCAACATTTCAGAAGATGCTCACTCAAAAAAGGAAAAAAAAATAGTAAATCATGTCAAAAAAATAAAAAAATAAATTTATCTCTAGTGGAGAGAGTCCTCTTCATGAATATGTATTTTTTTTCAAGAAGGTGTAGATTTGATTGGGAAGTTTTTATGGGGGGGAAACTATTGGCTTCTAAGAAGGTCGAACTTGAGTACTTATAACAAAAAAAATATGGATAAAAAATAATTATTTCTTTTTTTGTTTTCTAGCTATACATGTCATCTATAAGATATTTTCAAATCAACATGTAATATCCCTTTTCCGAACATTCCTCATTTTTCCTTCAAATTTTATATTCCAATCCTTTTGTATCCTTTTTCATAATTTGATATCCTATGTATGTGTGTATCTCCAAGAAACATGCCCTTTAATTATTAATATTAATTATATTAAAAAGATAACTATATTATATATTATTTTATTAAATATGAATATAAATTATATAAATCATATTCCTTGTAATTAATAATACTAGTAATAAGCAGTTAAGATATATTTCTCAATAGTTAATTTATGTATATATATATATATATATATATATATATATATAATTTATTTATATTCAATAATATAGTATATTAATATCTAATATATATAGAAGTATATTTATTTATTATATACACGTATAATTAAATGATTATATATATATAATTTTTCAATTTATATACATTATTAATCTTTTTTTAGTAATATATAATACTTATTTATTATTAATTTATATATCAAAATGGGGATATCACAATCCTGCCCTCTCAAATTTGCTTGTCCTCAAGCAATTGATTTGATCCTCATTAATTCATAGTCTAGATTCATTCTCTTTCCTGCATGTGTTAGACATTTGAAAAGTAAACATGTTAGTATATAATAGCATGTACAAGAACATATGTATAAAAACACAAAGTAGACACATTAATGCATGAAGATGCGATGCAAACACAAGGTAAAGACGAATGCATGAAGACATGAAGAAGAAACGAAGAAAACACATTGATGCATAAAGACATGATGTAGACACATAATATACATGTTAGAATCTATCTTAAAAATTGAAATAATGAAAGAGTAAGGAAATGTTTTTAACACTTTTATCATGAATGTCGTGCTCCTTTCCTTTTTTTTGAAATAAAAAGTTCTTAAAGATGCATATTTTCTATAGCTAGTACTATAATAGGTTGTATCATTTCATGGTGGATGGTAGATTTACTATTGCTTGAGGTTGGACATGCTCAACTTGAGTCTCCCTTAGATTTTTAATCCATATTGGGATCCTCTCATCCCAATGCAACTGATTTACTTCTCCCCTTGTGCACACTCCCTACCCACTAGAAACATGCTTAATTTAGATGTGGATGGTGATTTACTTCTTCTTAAGGTTGGACACACTTACCTTGGGACTCCCTCAGATCTTTAATCCATGTTGGGATTCTCTCACCCCAACGTGACTGATTTACTCCTCCCCTATGCACACTCACTACCCACTAGGAACATGTTTAATTTCATTATGGATGGAAGGTTTACTACTGCTCGAGTTTGGACATGCTCAGTTTGGGGCTCCCTTAGATCTTTAATCCATATTGGGATTCTTTCACCCCAACACGATCGATTTATTCCTCACGTTGTGCACACACCCTATCCATCATGAGTTTAAGCATAAATATTTTTAATAATGTCCCCTTCTCGGACCTTTCTTTATAATTCCAATTTTGCAACTCATAACTTTTCATGCCAATTTTTAGTATCATATACATTTGAAATCTCACTTTAATTTGATCCTAAAATAATAATTCAACCTTACAGTGAAAATCTAAATGCATTAAATAAGGAATCTCATAAAGGTCATCTTAAAATCCAAAAATAAATAAATTAGAAGATGATATCACTATAATGTCTTTGCTTACAATCTACTTAGATTTTTAAGCTAGTATAATAATTCCATCTTAAATTGAGAGAACAATACTTTAAAATATAATTTTATAACGAAATAAAACATTTAATAGAATCAAATCTCAAAAGAAATAACTTATCTTGATTTAAGTGATGGAATGAATTTCATCTGATCGAGGAATTTGATGGATTGATCATGTTAAGAAATTAGCTCATTGTGATTGTACTCAGTCTTCAATTTACATCCTCTCTTGTACCAATATGATGTTTCATGATGATGTTGTTTCATATCCCCTATGAAGTTTTATGATTTTCTCTCTCCATTTCAAGGGCAATGTCCATGTTTTTGGGGTTGCTCCAATTTTTGTGTTTTTATTATGTTTTTTTTTTTTTCTAATATTGTTTTTTCCCTTTTTGATCTAATGACACCTTTCCAATATTTGTCATATTTTCTAATGATATTTTTTCAAGATAAACATCTTGAAGGAATTTAGGTTCTGATATAAGCTTCTTAATATCTATCCCTTATGAATCTTCTTAGTAATTTTTCTCAAAAAAATCTTCTTTCATGTGATCTATAATGATGCAATATCATTTCTTATTTATTTCTTCATTTTATTGTTGAAATCTATATCCTTGTGCAGCCAGTATTGATTTTTTATTGCATAGTAATGTCTATCATTCTTATTGCTATTTCATTGAAAATAATCTCCTTGACTTCAGGTGACACTAGTTATTCGCATAAGTCATATTTTGACTAATATTAATATCCGTCGACTTTTAGTGTTAATTATATATTTCAAAATAGCCCTTTTACTCCTTTCTCCATGGTCAAGTTAAGCCTCATACAATTTCAATTTTTTTCATCAATACATACTCTTCATTGTTTTTCTTGTATTCTTTTTAAGTTCACGTAAGATAAATTTTAAATATATTTTTTTATACAAATTAAGAAAAAATAATTTTATTGATTTAATGATCTCTTTCAAGATTTATGTCTTATCATTGTTCTTTTGGTATATTATAAGTTATTTATTTTTAGCTAATGCCCATGAATTATTTCTAAGTTTGTCTCTCCAAGAATAAGGAAAATCTGATGCAAAATGAAGATTACTAAAAATGGTCAATGCTTATTTATTGTTTCATTTCTTGTGATAGAATATATTCTTAAGGCTATTGTGATATGAAGAAGACAGATTTGTGTATTTCTAAAAGCTTTTTTGTTGCATCCTCTATATCTTTTATCTCCTTATTTATCTGATGTATGAACCCGTGACCAATAGAAGTCTTTGGTTTGAAACCTAGTTTCTTAAATTAGTTATTCTTCTTTTCTAATATATCTTATCATTTATTCTTTTCTTGTTGGCTTAAAAATATTAGCATCATGTCTTCCATTATTCTTTACATAATTCATGAGCATTTTTACTCTAATTTAAAAGCATGTGTTTATCTTTTCTGAGAAATTTATCACTTTTGCAAATACATGATGCCTACATGCTCAAGTTCTTTGAAAACAACATGACACATCTTCCCATTTGGTGCAATGTAAATGACAATGTGAAACTACCTTTTTGCCAGGTCCTAGGAGAGTATCACATGGAATTTTCAAGATATAATATTGTTGATCCATATGCATTCATGAATGAGCACTGCCCATCTTTACTACCACTTATGAGAGGCCCAAAGGCTATTAATTTAGACATTGTAGATAATTTTTCCAAGATGCTAAAGCATATTAGTATTGGTTAAGGAAATAGTATTTCTTTCTACATAAGAAAAATATGCTTTATTCTTTTTATTTTCTAATACCACTATAATCATTCACTGCATAATATCATTTTTAATAAATTATATGCACTACTTTATTTTATCATGTATCCATGTTGGCATCTCCATATGAATCATTTCTTGAACTATGTTTTTGTTGTATACATTTATGACATTGTAATCATTTGAGGTTGTATTTATGTATATTTTCTTTCTTGATTTTTTAGGTTGCCAGGATCATGTTCTGATATTCACTTTTAGTCTTACAAAATGTCTATTGAAGTTCTTCCCACCCATTTCCAAACATTCCTCATTTTTCCTTCAAATTTTATATTCTAGACATTTTATATCCTTTTTCATAATTTGATATCATGTGTGTGTGTGTGTGTGTGTGTGTGTGTGTGTGTGTGTGTCCAAGAAACATGCCCTTTCATTATTAATATTAATTATATTAATAAGATAACTATATTATATACTATTATATTAAATATGATTATAAATTATATAAATCATATTCCTTGTAATTAATAATACTACTGATAAATAATTAAGATATATTTGTCAATAGTTGATATATATGTATATATATATAATTTTTCAATTTATACACATTATTAATCTTTTTAATAATATATATTTATGATATACATGTATAGTTATATGATAATATTTATGATACACACACACATATATATATATAATTTATATTTTTCAATTTATATACATTATTAATCTTTTTTAATAATATATAATACTTATTTATTATTAAATTATATATCAAAATGGGGATATCACACCACAAGAAAAGATGATTTGCATTTTTTTTTTACGAGAACTACACCCTATATTTTTTATAGTTTAAAAAGGGACTTCAAAAAAAAAAGAAATGAATAAATTCTTACTCAAAAAAAAAAAAAAAAAAATGATAGGCATAAAATTCATCCAATTCTACACATTTCATTAGTTTATATTGTCTTCAAATTCTAAACACAAATACCATTTTTTTGCCATTATTGTTGAACTGTCGCATTCTTATATCTTGTTTCTTCATAAAAGGTGACACAGGTTTGTGCTTTTACCCTAGGACAAATTAGGTATGATTCAATGAATCTACCTCATATTTCATATCTCTTTTAGAATCTTCTCCTTCAATCCTCTTTGAATTCACCTCAAAATAGTTTACCTTGAATTATGTGCCACCAACTCATTAATCTTATCTTCCACTTGGTTCACATTATTGGAATTATGATATATTTGTCATTAGTCACAACACTTATTCGATTTTGAATGCTTATCGAGCTCATCACCTAGTCTACAGTTCACACCTAGCATTCAACGGTTACCTTATAAATTCCATAGGTAAACAGTTGATACTGAGCATTCCTTTGGAAATTGAGCATATGGGCAGTTTAGCAATATTTACCAAGTTCACAGTAGTTATGGAGCCGAACAATGTTCTCCAAGCAGTTAGTGGTTACCGAGCCGAACAGTGTTCTCCAAGCAGTTAGTGGTTACCGAGCAGAACAGTGTTCCCCAAGCAGTTAGTGCTCACCAAGTGATCAAGGTAAACAAAGAACCTAGTGTTTACCGAGTGATCAAGGTAAACAAAGAACTTAGTATTTATCGAGTGATCAAGGTAAACAAAGAACTTAGTGTTTACCGAGTGACCAAGGTAAATGAAGGAATCGGTGATTACCAAATAATTCAAGTAAATGAAGGAATCAGTAGTTACCAAGTGAAGAAGGTTATCAATGGATTCAGTTTTCACCGAGTGACACAATATTCACTGAGTCATCAATGGTTATCGAGTTTCAAGCTACTTAGAATGATTAGTATGGACCGTACCTCTACTCTTACAAAGTGCATGATGATGCAGTGTATTGTAGTGGATGCCAAGTATCAAAAGGTCACCGAGTCAGTTCGTGGAACCTGAGTTTTCTACCACCTGGTCGACTCAGTAATACTTGTTCACTTGTATTTGGCTGACCTTGCCAGTGTAAATATTGAAATGGTATATATCATTGAAATGATGAGATGTTGAATATCGTTGGTTGTGTTGTGTTGCAATAATTTGAGAAGAAGGAAAGCGAATCACCAGTAGAACAGAGGAATATAGCAAGGTCAACATTGATGCAGAAAGGATATATTCATCACATTAGGTGATCAGAGCACAAAGGATCTTATCAGAAATCAGTTGTAATCAGATCCACTGCTTCATCCTAACATGTGAATCAGTTTTCTAAATCCTTTAACAAGGTAGACTTAACAGTCTTTTGTAAATCTCCTAACAGAGTGCATACTTCATTGTATGTTTGTAAATCCTTTAACAAGGTGGATCGAGCAATCCTACTTGCTCCTAACAGGGTAGATCATCAGAAGTGATCATTGTAAGCCTTAACCGACCAACTTTATACTATAGTATTGAAGTTTTGTGGGTATCATCCCCACCCCAATTTTACTTTTTAATTCGAAGGTTTTTGGGTCACCAAATCTATGTGTTCATGTGTTACAAATGTTTATCTTTTCATGCATACAGTAGATTAGATGGATGAATGATAAAATATTATTATGCAGAATTGAGTTAAAGTTTTAGAGTTACTGATTAACCCCTCCCCTCTCAGTAACCTTGTTAGTCTTGATTATTTTCAACAATTGGTATCAGAGCATTGTGGTTCTCAGGATAAAGCTTGATAGCTTGAGCAAAGATCAAGGACAATGGAGATATTCAGACTTGACAAATCTATTGAAAATGAAAAGATAGATCTAGAAATGGCCATGACTCAACTCAAAGAAGCAAAGGAGCATCTTTCTCAATCTCTGAAAAGAAGGAAGGAACTTGCAAGACAAATGAATGATCATCAGTATATTGAAGAAAGGATTGAAGACCTTTTACCATCATGCAATTCAAATGAAGCTAATGAAGCAATCAAGGAACTCCTAGCAAAGAATGGTTCTCTACAGGAAGAAGTAAGAAAACTCAAAAGAGAACAAGAAGTCCAATCCATCAGGTTATGTGAAGTTTTGGAACAGAGAAACAAGGAAAATGAAGACTTAGAGGTAAGAAATAATCTATCCCTTCAGCATGAAGATCTTATAGGACAACTATCTAATGCAAATGAAGAAATTATGAATCTAAGATTTGAGAATGAAAGTTTGAGAAATGATTTAATCACTGAAAGACAAATCAATGCAAGTTTGCAAAGTGATCTGAGATCTGAAAGAAAAATCAATGAAAGTTTGAAAAATGACTTAAATGTTGAAAAACAAGTCAAAAGGATGATAAAATCTCAAGCAGATATGGATCGATTGAATTTGCAAAATGAGTAGAATCTTCATAGACAAAAAGGTAAAGCAGGCCTTGGATACAATGAAGAAGGTGAATCTTCCAAATAGGGTACCCAAAAGAATCAAATACCTACTTGCAATCACTATGGAAAGTTAGGTCATACATCTAACAAATGTTGGAGCAATGGTAAAAGAAAATTCGGTGGTAAATGCTACAATTGCAATCAACATGGTCATAAAGCAAATGAATGCAAAGAAAAACCAAAGTTTGAGGGAAAATGTCACAAATGCAAGAAACAAGGTCACAAGGCATCTAAGTGTAGATCAAAATCATCCAATCCAGCAGAATAGGTTATCAAAGCATTATTTGGTTGGGACTACAATACTTGGTGCAGATGTCACTATTGTGGAGAATATGGACACATTGGAATAAACTGTGCAAGGCATCACCTAAGGAAGAAAGATACTACTATAAGATGTTATACATGTACCAAACTTGGTCATATATCCAAGAATTGCATGAATATAGGAAGAATTGAAGATGAAAAGAAAGCCAGAACTGACAACATTCGAAAGCAGATGAGACAACAGTGGATTCCAAAATCTACCGAGCCAAAAAATTCAAATAATGGCTATGTCACTCAAGAAGTGGGTGACTCCACCATTTCTAATTAGACTCATCAAGAAGGATTAGGAACTACATCTTCAAGCAATATCCTAAGCAGTTCCAAAATGTAGAAGTGCAAAAGACAAATTAGTATTTTAGATACTAGACATAGTTCATTGTGGTGCATCTACCGAGCAAGGTTGGTTTCAGACTTAACCGAGCTAGGTTGGTAATGTGAAAGGTTTTGTTTGTTTACCAAGTTGCAAGGCTTATCAAGTAAGTCGATGACTATCTAAAAAACCCTAGGTCATCTCATCTACCTTCATACCCAAGCATTAATGGAAAAATTTTCATCAAAAAGGCAGAGTTTGATCTCATTTTTCACCGCGAATTTAGAATATACAGAGTGAAGAGCTTCCAAGAGTGCAAAAGTAAGTTCAAGCAATTTGAAGTGATTTTCCAGCAAAGAATTTGTCTAACAAAATCATTCACTCACCAAGCAGCAATGGAATCCACAAGCACCAGCAGCAGCAAGGCAAAAAGAGGCTCTGAAATGCTTGTGAAGAGAGTAGAATGGAAAGCACCCAGCTTCAAGCTCGTTCCTGCCATAGCTGAATCGCTTGACCCACATGGAGCCCAATCAAAAATTTCACTAAAGGTACTACTTATAAATGACATTCATACTCATTTCAAATGCACTGTTCAAGAAATAGGGACACTAGATATGGATAATGCCCTAACTGAGTTGTGTGTGGATGGAACTCTCAAACCTGAGTTCAAACATCTTGAAACCAAAGGTTTGACCCATATCCCGCACCTGCCAAGGAACTTTCAAATGAAATGGATAAGATACATTTTAAGCCGTGTACATAATGGTCAAATGTGGTTAGAGAAACCCATCCTAATAATGAAGAAAATGATTCATAAGATCACAGGTTTGCCAATGTTAAGTAAATCAAAAACCACCAAAACCCTAAGTCAGGATGAACTCCAGAAGTTAACCCTAGCTGAATGGGATGGCAGAGGATTAAAACCTAACAATGTATCTAATGCAGAGTTAAGATTCAAAATTTATTTAATTGCATATAAGATGTATAGTTCCATCAGATTGAATAGCGTGCCCTATGAGGCTGTAGATTTAGCCTATAAGATTGTGAAGAAAAACATGGAGTTTGACCTAGCAGATGTGCTGCTAAAACAACTTAATAAAAACATGGACAGTATAAGGACCTCAAAAACCAACTCTTGTAAATTTGGTAAGCAGGAAAGGTAAGCAGGAACCTATACTAGTTAGGCCTGCACCCACATTCGAACAAAGGCTCAAACAATTGGAGGAAGGAGCTAGAATCACAAATTTCAAAGAATTGAAATTTGAAACTAGAACTAATGCGGAGAAAATGCAGATTGAGGAACTAGTACTCAGCAAGATTGGTAAATGGAAATACTCCCCAGACCAAATTGCCCCTCAAATCTCAAAAGAACTACTGGAGAGATTACAAATGAGATGGGACTTAGCCACCCAAATGGTAAAAGATATTTATGAGCAATCTCTAAAGAATCTCCGACCAAGTCTCACTGGAGTAGAAGTAAAAGCTGAAATGAAAAACCATGAAGGTAAAATAATGATCAGATTCTACACTTGTTTTATTTTGATTAAAGACATTGAACATGTTGTAAATGATGCTACAAACATGTGGAAAAACATCTATCATCTACATAAGCCCAGTGTAGACCCAGTAGAAATCAAAGATGATGATAGCAATAGTGATGATGAGCTTGATAGCACTCCATCACAGTCTCACCAGGAGAGCTGCATGCACTGATGGAAGATAAGGAGGAAGAAGACAAGGAGGAAGAAGCAAAAGAGGCAGATAAGGAAGAGGATGACCCTGTAAAAATTGCAGCAGTAGTTATTGCATCCTTTGCTCACTCTCCACCTAAAACTGTGATATCATCAAGGTTGGAGTCAGCTTTGGCAGGTTTGGTCATAACTACATCAGATATATCATCTACACCTGCCACATCTTAGCTCCAGGTATCATCAATGGAAGTGTCTACCACTTCATCTACTGAGCTGCATACCTCCACTTCATCTACCGAGCTGCAGGCAACTTCTTTGATTATCGAGTCATCCACTGCAGCAGTCACCACATTAGAAGTATTTATTACTCCTGCAGTATGTACAGTAAGTTTTCCAGTTTGCTCTCCAATTTTGTCATCTTCAGCTACATTAGCACCAATTTTTGCACCAGTAAGCTCTTTAATTGTAAATATTTTGGTATGCACATCAACTCTGGGAAGTATATCAATTTTGGATACATTTAGCCCCTCTCTCAATCTTCCTTTAGTTGGTCCTATTCCAATTTTGACAGCCAGCCCAACCTCATCAACCATTGTCTCTATTTTCAAAGCCAAAGATGTTAGTACAGAAAAAAAAACCAAAGACTCCATTAAAACTTCTGCTTACAGGCAAGACAATTGATGATGATGTAGACTTGGATACTGAAATTGTCATTCCAAAGATAGATACGGATACTACTTCAGTTGATGAACTAAGACTGCTCAGTCAGTGCATAGAACTGAAGGCAAAGTAGAAACAACTAAGGAATGAGAGAGATAGAGAGTTTAGAATTATTGATGAAGCGAAAAATATAATTACTGAGGCTATAGGTGTTGATGTTGATACTTCTCAACACATTTTTCTACAATTAGAAGAGGTAGTCAATAAATTCAATGAGGATACCTCCAGTCAAGAAAAGTTGATAGAGAAGGCAGAGAAGAAATTTGATAATAAGGTGCTTGAGCACATTGCTCAGCACATAGCGATAAAACAGGTTGAATTAACCACAGTTTTGGCCAATATTGAAAATTCTTTTAATAATGTAACATCTCTTTTTGCTAAGCTTTGTGATGTTACCGAGTTTACTAAGAAGATAAGAGAATAATTGAATAAGATAGATGAGGATCTGAAGGCAAGCACACAAAACGTGAAGCTTGACCCCAGTTCAACCTCATCTCATCACCTCAGAATCAAATTTTTGTTAGAAAAACAAGCAGAATTGCTGAGAGAAGAGTCATGGATCTGATCTACATTGTTAACTATTCAGAATATGATCCTTCCCATCATGGACACAATGCAAAAGCACATTACCCATTCAAAAACATTGATCCATGACAACAATATCTCCGTTGCAGACCATGTGATCGAACTCTCTGCAAAAATTCAAATAGCTCTGTCCACATGCAAAATCCTGCAAGAGAATTGGGACAAGACTCTACAACTCATTCTTCAGGTACATTCAGAGTTTATCTCACATCTTGGTGTTTCTATGTAAATACATTTTTTTTTATTCTTTGGCATTATTGTCAAAAAGGGAGAGAAAAAGATACTCAGAAAGAGTTATTAGTGAGATAAATGTATAAAATGGACAAAGAGATACTGTAAATAAAAGTCATATAGCTCATGTAAATACCTTGTGTATATTGTATGGGGGAGTCATATGTAAGGAAGCCATGTATATTCAGCAGAATTAGTTGTCAGTATGTCAAATATTGTATATAAGTTTTGGCTCATAAGTGTTTTTGTCACTAATGCCAAAGGGGGAGATTGTTGGAATTATGATATATTTGTCATTAGTCACAACACTTGTTCAATTTTGAATGCTTACCGAGCTCATCACCTAGTCTATAGTTCACATCGAGCATTCAGCAGTTACCTTATAAATTCCACAAGTAAACAATTGATACCGAGCATTCCTTTGGAAACTGAGCATATGGGCAGTTCAGCAGTATTTACCAGGTTCACAGTGGTTACCGAGCCAAACAGTGTTCTCCAAGCAGTTAGTGGTTACCGAGACAAACAATGTTCTCCAAGCGGTTAGTGGTTACCGAGCAGAACAGTGTTCCCCAAGCAATCAGTGCTCACCGAGTCATCAAAAGAACTTAGTATTTATCGAATGATCAAGGTAAACAAAGAACCTAGTATTTACCGAGTGATCAAGGTAAACAAAGAAATTAGTGTTTACCGAGTGATCAAGGTAAACAAAGAACTTAGTGTTTACCAAGTGATCAAGGTAATCAAAGAACTTAGTGTTTACCGAGTGACCAAGGTAAATGAAAGAATCAGTGATTACCAAATAATCAAGGTAAATGAAGGAATCAGTATTTACCAAGTGAAGAAGGTTATCAATGGATTCAATTTTCACCGAGTGACACAATATTCACCGAGTCACCAATGGTTATCGAGTTCCAAGCTACTTTGAATGATTAGTATGGACCGTGCCTCTACTCTCACCGAGTGCATAATGATGTAGTGTATTGTAGTGGATGTCGAGTATCAGAAGGTCACTGAGTCAGTTTGTGGAACCCGAGTTTTCTACCACCTGGCTGACTCAGTAATACTTGTTCACTTGTATTTGGCCGACCTTGCCAGTGTAAATATTGAAATGGTATATATCATTGAAATGATGAGATGTTGAATATTGTTGGTTGTGTTGTGTTGCAATAATTTGAGAAGAAGGAAAGTGAATCACCAGCAGAATAGAGGAATACAGCAAGGTCAACATTAATGCAGAAAGGATGTATTCATCACATCAGGTGATCAGAGCATAAAAGATCTTATCAGCAATCAATTGTAATCAAATCCACTACTTCATCCTAACAGGTGAATCAGTTTGCTAAACCTTTTAACAAGGTAGACTTAACAGTCTTTTGTAAATCTCCTAACAGAGTGCATACTTCATTGTATGTTTGTAAATCCTTTAACAAGGTGGATCTAGCAATCCTACTTGCTCCTAACAGGGCAGATCATCAGAAGTGATCATTGTAAGCCTTAACTGGCCAACTTTATACTACAGTATTGAAGTTTTGTGGGTATCATCCCCACCCCAGTTTTACTTTCTAATTGGAAGGTTTCTGGGTCACCAAATCTATGTGTTCATGTGTTACAAATATTTATCTTTTCATGCATACAGTAGATTAGATGGATGAATGATAAAATATTATTATGCAGAATTGAGTTAAAGTTTTAGAGTTACTGATTCACTCCTCCCCTCTTAGTAACCTTGTTAGTCTTGATTATTTCCAACACACATAATGCAAGAAAATAAACTTGTTAGCTTAGATCCATCGAATTCATGATCTTTCAAATAATGCAACCACTTAGCATTAACTTGCTTCTGATGCTAGGCACATACTATGTTGCTCGACATCAACTAAACTTTACTTGGCATCCATTGTTTTGCTCGGCATACATTAGAATATACTTTTACTCGGCTCCAATTGATTTTTTGCTCGGCTTGCACTATCTTTACTCAGCACCTACTATCCAATCGGTCCAGCTTGGCAGATAAACTTGGTTTAACTTATTCTTCTAAACTTGTTTAGTGTAACCATCCTTTGTAACCTTAAGTAGATTATCAATACATCATGATCACTATCTAGTTGATTCTTGTACTCCTTTACATATCATAACTCAACCTTTTCTCTAGGTGTTATTGTTATATCTTTTGATCAAATCCTCTTCATCAATCAAATAAGTGATAGTACTTAAATCTTGTAAGCAGTTATCTTACTAGCAAATAGCAGGTTTGACATTGGTGAAAAAACAATGATTGAAACATATAGATCATACTTGTATTAATTTGTTCTCAAAAATCTCCCTCTTTGGCATTTATGGCAAACCAAGCTGATCAACCAAACTAACTAGGTTAAAATAGTAAGACCAACAAAATACCAAAAAGAAAATAATTCCTTTTATTGAAATCTCTCCCTCTATTAGCAACTTTTATCTTCTGAATAGGTTATGAATGTCATCCTTATAACTCCATCTGAGTTACTTCTTATATCTCCCTTCTAGAATTATCTTCCTCTTGCTAGGTAGAATGGTATCAGTAGATACACTTTCTTTCTATTAGCATTTCTCCCTCATACTATATGTGTGTTAAGATTTCTCCTTCTTTGTTCAATATCTAATCTCTTGTATTAATTTTGATCAACAATTATCTCCCTCTTTCTTTTATTTTCTTGAATTTCCCTTTATCAACAATTATCTCCCTCTTTGACAACAATGCCAAAGACTTGTCATCTGAATATGAAAATATGAACTTCTTTAGTTTCTCCCTTTGTCACCTTTCTTGTGACTAATTTGTAGTTTTGGTTATTTGATTACTTTAGACAACTCCTAAAGTAAGATCCACTATATCAATTTGTAACATATGAAAATTTGCTTGTTTGATGTAGGGCACTCCTTTTGTTACTTAAATAGCCTTTGATAGGGGTATCACCCCTAGTTTACCTCTTAGATACTCATGAGAATCCTTAGGTAATACTTTTGTGAAGATATCAACAATTTATTCTTTTGTGTTAACATATTCCATCTTAACCTCTTTATCTTGAACTAATTCTCTCAAGTAATGATACTTGATTGCAATGTGCTTAGTCTTTGTGTGCATCATAGGATTCTTTGATATATTTATAACACTTGTATTATCACAATAAAGTGTCACTGGTTCTATGGTCTCTTCCTTCATACCTTTGAGTAGTTGTTTGATCCATACAATGTTTGTACAATTTATAGTAGCAGCAACATATTTAGCTTCAACAATAAATTGTGAAGTGCAATTTTTTTTCTTGCTAATCCATGTAACTAGCCTCTTGCCTAAAAAAAATGCTCCTCCACTGGTGTTATTTCTGTCATTAATGTTTTCATCCTAATCAGCATCATTATAGGCTTTTGATTCAAATTTTTCATTTTTCTTATAGTATAAACAATACTCCTCTATTCCTTTCAAATATCTCATTATTTTCTTTGCAGCCATCAAATGATTCTCCCTGGGATTAGCAAAGAATCTTGCAACTATCCCTATAGATAATGCAATGTCAAGTCTCATATGTACTATATATTGTAATTTTCCAATCATAGACCTATATAATGTTTGATTCACCTCAGCTGAATCATCATTCTTTGACAATTTGTGTCCTATCACCATAGGTGTACTTACTGGTTTGGAATCCTCCAATCCAAAAGTTTTCAATATTTCCTTGATATATTTTGGTTGAGTGATGTATATACCATATTTTATCTAATATACTTGCAAACCCACAAAGAACTTGATCTCTCCAAACATAGACATCTCAAATTCTTGCTTCATTTCACTTATAGAAGCCTTACATAAAGCATCTTGACCTCCAAATATGATATCATCAACAAAAAATTCAGATAATAAAATACCTTTTCCTTTTTCTATCTTCTTGTGTAGGTTGTCATTATCATCAGTCCTTTCAAATCCAACCTTCACAAGATAATTATGAAGTCTCTCATACCATGCTCTTGGTGCTTGTTTCAAACCATATAGAGCTTTATGTAATCTACATACCATGTTCTTATTGTTAACATCAAAAAATCCTTCTAGTTGTTCTATGTAAACTTCTTCTTCTAATATGCCATTTAGAAATGCAGATTTAACATCCATTTGATAAACTTTGAAACCTTCGTATGCAGAATAAGCAAATAAAGTTCTTACTTCTTCCAATCTAGCAACAGGAGCAAATGTCTCTTCATAGTCAATTCCTTCTTCTTTGGCATATCCTTTACAAACTAATCTTGTCTTGCTCCTTTTGACTTCACCATTTTCATCTAGCTTGTTTCTAAATACTCACTTGGCGCCAATCACATTTTTGTCTTCTGGTCTAGGAACTAAAGTCCATGTTTTGTTTTTCTCAATTTGTTCAATCTCTTCTTCCATGGATTTACTCTAGTCCACATCTTCTAAGGCATCTCTCACTAATTTAGGTTCTTTCATGCTCAATAAACATCTATCATTACTCAATTTATTTCTTGTCATTGTTCTAGCATCTTTATCTCTAATGATTTGTGCAGCAAGATGATGTCTCTTGACATATTTGGACAATCTTGGTTCAACTCTAGTTTCTTCATTTGGCCTTTCAACTTTAGAGTCACTGTGTACATCTTTGTTAGGTAGCTCAGCATCTCTTTCATGTACACTAATCTTAGAATCAGAATGTGCTTTAACTTCATTTTGTAACTTGGCATCTGAATGTAGCTCAATTCTTGAATGTAACTTGACATTCATAGTATGTGAGTTGGCAATCACTAAAATTTGTTGTTAGTTTGTAGCTTTATTTGTAGGATCCTCTTTAATAGGCATACCTTCATAAAAGTATAAAAATTATTTGTATTCTTCTGGTTCTTTCATAGGTTCAACCTCATATACTTCTATATATTCATCAAAATTTACATTTGCACTTTTCACAACTTTTTTAGTGTTAGTATTTAAACACTTATGAGCTTTACTTCTTGTGGAATATCATAGAAAAATACCTTCTTCACTTTTTGCATCTAGTTTACCATTCCTAAATTCTTTGAGATTATAGCATTTGCTTCCAAATACCTTAAAATATTTTACATTGGGTGAGTATCCATACCAAAGTTTAAAAGGTGTTGAATGAGTATCTTTCTTGACTTGTACATGATTCAAGGTATAGATAGTTTTACTTATAGCTTCTCTCCAATATTTCAAAGAAACATTTTTCTCAATAATGAGTATTCTAGCATAGTCCATTATAGATCTATTCCTCCTTTCAGCAATTCTATTTTGTGCAAGGGGAAAATGTCTATCTTTTGATTCCTTTGTCATTATAGAACATCTCAAACTCATGTGATATAAATTCTCCTCCTCTGTTAGATCTCAAACATATCAGACTTTTATCTATTTCCTTCTCAACTCTTGCTAAGTACCACTTAAACATTTGGAAAGCATCAAATTTCTATTTAAAAAACATAACTCTCATTATTCTAGAATAATCATCAACAAACAACATAATGTACTTATACCTTTGTAGCTTTGCACTTCAATTGGTCCACACAAGTTAGTATGAACAATCGAGGTATGAGTTTTAATCTTAAAACTTGACTTTGTCATTTTGCCTAACTCACATTGTTTGCACATTATATTATTAGGTTTATTCAACTTAGGAAAACCTCTAACTTTTCTCATGTTACTGATACTAACCAAGTTATCAAAATTAACATGACATAAACTTTTGTGCCATATCCATACATCATCAACTTTTACAACTAGACAAGTAGCATCCTCTATGTCAAGGTAGGATAGATTACTCCTAGTCTAATCACCCTTTCCAATTAATTTTTCATTTGTGTCATATATTTTAGCAATATTATTTTCAAACTCAACCTTACATCCTAAATTATTCAGTTGTGACACACTCAACAAATTATAGTTAAGTCCTTCAACATAGTAAGCATTGTCACATAAAATCTTATCTATGAGTTTGATAAAACCTTTTCCTTTTATCAAAAATGGTGCATCATTACCAAATTTTACAACTATTTCCATCATAACAATTCAAGGTAATGAACCTACTTTTGTCTCCAATCATGTGATGTGAACACCCACTATCAATGATCCATCTATCATTCTTGTTCACACAAGTCACAAGTGCAATTGCCTCATCTTCATTAGATTCTTCCTTCATTGCAACATACACCACTTCATCATCATATTCATCAGATTCATCTTTTGTTTCCTCTTCAAAAATGTAGTAAGACTTCTTGCCTTTATCTTTGTAGTCCTTGTAGTCTTCATCTTTTTAGGAATAAGGTGTCTCAACCTTGGATAATTCCTATTCTTATTATTTTTTTTGTAAATGTATTTTTTGTAAATAATGTAACTAAGTGTGAATGTACATGTCTAGTTGGCATGTTGATGTGTCACTCCACTTGCATGTGTCGACATCTTGAATTATGATGAATTCCTATGATGCGTAAGAGTTATCTTTGGAATATTTAATTGTGTGTAAGGAGATCATGACTAAAATGGTTATGAAAGATTCCTAGTATGCGTAAGAACCATTTTTGGAATATTTAATTGTGTGTAAGGAAATCATAACTGAAGATGGTTATGATGGATTCCTATGACATGTAAGAGCTATCTTTGGAAGATGCCCTAAGCACATTATATAAGAACTTTGAGGGCTATAGATAGTTGGAGAGAGTGTGTGAGCAGTGTATTGTTGATTGCTACTACATAAGTCTTCCATGTCCTAAAAGATCTTGCACTGCAAGTATGTTGTAACCTTTGAGCTGAAGATAATACATTGTGTAGGTTTTGGAGGGGTGGGGTTGTTTTACTGAAAAGTTTTTCCCACTGACATATCTTTGTGTTTATGCATTTTCTTTCTCTATCTATTTTTTATATTCATGGTTGATTGCAATATTATTGTTTACCCAATATTGAATCTAAAATTGTGAGGATTTAAATAAACTTTGCACAATACTTTCCTTAAGGGATTAGTGCAAGAAGTTGTTTCTACACTTGAGTTTCCTTACAAGTGGTATCAGAGCTTGATCAACTTTTTATCCTAGTTTTTGGGTAGGGTTTTTGAGCTAATCTCAAGTTGAGTGAGAGTTTTGTGCAGAGCATTTTGAATCTTATTTTCAGATTGAGATGACTAGTTCATCATACGAAAAAATGGAGATGGAAAATTTAATGGCAGTAATTTTGAGTTGTGGAAACTCAAGATGGAAGACTTTCTTGAAGATCATGATCTATGGGAAGTGACTTCACTTGATGTGAGACCTACAACAATATCTCAAATAGATTGGGATCTCAAGGATTAGAAAGCTAAGGGTCTCATTAGACTCTGTCTAGCTGATTCAATTCTCCTAAATGTTCTTGATGAGAAGACCACAAATAGTTTGTGGACATGGCTTGGGTTTGTGTATCAAGCCAAATCTTTGGTGAACCAGTTGTTCCTAAGGAAGGAGTTGTATTCTCTAAGAATGAAGGAAGGAGGTTCTGTTCTAGATCATCTAAATGCTTTTAATTTACTGATTGCACAATTAACATCATCTAATGTCAAGATAGAAGAGGAGGATCAATGTATGATCTTATTATATTCCTTGTCAGATTCATGGGTGTTAGGATTAAACCACATATAGAAATAACAATTACATGAAAATATAACCAATAACATAAAATAATAGATCACATAGAAAAGAACACAAGGCACCAAGATTTAACATGGTTCACCCAATCCCTGGGCTACATCAACCAAACAACAAGTCCAATCTTAAGTGATTACAACTTGATTACAATCTGTAATCCCTTACAGCTCAATACGACTGCAAGAACCAATTTTGCATCACAACTTAGTGAAAAATACCTAACCCTAAGCCCTTTTATACAAGTATTTATGCCACTTTAGGGTTACAACATGTCAGCCACAATGAACCACGGCCCAATTTTTTTTTTTTATGAAGTATGTACAGTACTTTCCTAATTAGTCACCACAAACTAACAATATCTCACTTGGGGACTGATCATTCTCCACACTAAACAACAATCTCCCACTTGGAGATTGATCTTGTAGCAATACTACTACCACATGGGGCTCCCACTAGATCAAACCACCCTGGACTCTACTATTTTTTTATTCATGTTCAATCTAGAAGACCAACCGAAGCTAAAGAGAAGTTCAACTTTTCTCTTGTTACTACCTTTGTCAACATATTTTTTGGATTCTCATTGGTATGTATCTTCTCTAGCTTTAACTGTCTGTCCTCCAAAACTGATCGAATGAAATGGTACCACAACTGTATGTGTTTTGTCTTTGAATGCATAGCTAAATTCTTTGCAAGATGAATGGCACTCTAACTATCTATGAACAAATAATTATCCTTCTGAGGATGTCCCAATTCTTGCAAGAAGAACTAAAGCCATATCATCTCCTTGGCTACCTCTATAGCAACTACATACTTTGTCTCTGTAGTGGATAAAGCATTAACCTTTTGTAACCTAGAAACCCAGCTCATGGCTGCCCCACCAATAGTAAAGACGTAACATGTAGTACTCTACCTGGTATCAATATCCCCTACCAAATTTGAGTCAACATAGCCTTGTAAATTAGTAGTAGAGCCCACAAAGTGTAAACACTTATTGAATGTTCCTTTCAAATATTTGAGAATCCATTTGACTGCATTCCAATGCTCAATACCTGGATGACTCATATACCTGCTAACAACTCCCACTACATGTGCAATATTTGGCCTAGTACATACCATAGCATACATCAAGCTTCCTACAACTAAAGCATAGGGTACCTTGGACATCTTATCCTCCTCTTCTTGTGTCTTGGGGCACATATCCTTAGTCAATTTCAAATGATCAGGTAAAGGTGTGTTGGTAGCTTTAGCATTCTCCATAGAGAAATGTTGCAACACCTTCTCAACATAATTAGCCTGAGATAGCATCAATGTTCTATTTTTCCTATCTCTACAAATCTTCATACCAAGAATTTGTTTTGCTGCCCCCAAATCCTTCATAGAAAATGCATGTGCTAATTGGCTTTTCAGCCCCTTAATGTGATCCATGTTAGACCCAGCTACAAGCATATCATCAACATATAAACATAAAATAATGTAGCTATCATCATCTAACCTCTTAAAGTAGACACAATGATCTGAATGACACCTACTATAACCATGCTCATACATAAAATAGTCAAATTTCAGATACCATTGCCGAGATGCTTGCTCCAAGCCATATAAACTTTTCTTCAATTTGCACATTAAGTTCTCCTTACCCTTGACTGCAAATCCTTCTGGCTGAGCTATATATATCTCTTCATCCAAATCACCATGAAGGAAGGTTTCTTTAACATCCAATTGCTCTAAATGTAAATCTTCAGTAGCCACTAGAATTAAAATAGTATGGATAGAAGTCATTTTAACAATAGGAGAAAATATCTCATCAAAATCAATTCCCTTTTTCTGTGCAAATCCTTTCACAACTAAGCTGGCTTTAAATCTTTTCTTACCTCCATCCTCTTCTTTTAACTTGTAAACCCACTTATTCTGTAAAGCTTTTTTACCTACAGGAAACTTGCATAAATCACATGTTTTAGTCTTTAACAAAGATTCCATTTCATCTTTCATTGCAGAATCCCACTAAATCTTAGTATCCACCTGCATAGCTTCATCATAACATTCAGGTTCACTAGAATTAGTAAGTAAAATTGAATACAAAGAGGGAGAAAATCTTTGTGGAGGTCTAATTTTCCTTGTTGATCATCTAACATTCACCACTGTGTGTGGTATTTTTTGTTGTCATTGTTGCACATCATGAGGAATGGTTAGAACATAAGCTTTCGGAGTATCATCCAACACTACATAATCATCTTCTTTCTTTTCATGTTGCTGCAACAGATCTTTGTACAATACGTTCTCATTGAATATGACATCCCTACTTCTTACAATTTTATGATTTTTAAAATCCCAAAGCCTATAACCAAACTCATTAATTCCATATCCAACAAATACACATTTCTTTGACTTCTAGCTTGGTTCTATTTTCAGAATCTATGTGAGCAAATGCTTCACAACCAAAAGTTTTGAGAAAAGAATAACTCACCTTCTTACCAGTCCATGCCTCCTCTGGAATACCATAGCCCAAAGGAGTAGAGGGACCTCTATTAATCAAATATACAGTAGTATTGATAGCCTCCAACCCACATGTGTAAGGGCAACCTAGCATGTAACCTCATGCTCCTTGCGCGTTCCATTATAGTCATGTTCATGCGTTTAGCCACTCCATTTTCCTATGGAGTCCTTGGAATAGTTTTCTATCTACAAATACCATTAGTGGAGCAATAATCTTCAAATTCATGACTGCAATACTCACCATCATTGTCAGATCTAAGACATTTTAATTTCTTACTAGTCTCATTTTCAACCAAGCATTTCCATTTCTTAAAAGTTTAAAATACATCAGATTTTTGTCTAAGGAAATAAATTCATACTTTTCTAGTTGTTTCATCAATAAATGTAACATAATAATGAGAGCCTCCAAGGGAAGATACCTGAGCTGGTCCCCATACATCGGTATGCATAAGCTCTAATTTCTCCTCTATTTTTTCCTTCCTAGTCTTTAAAAAACTCACTCTCTTTTGTTTTCCATACACACAAATTTCACAAAAATCCATATTAACACATTTTAGACCTGGTAAAACTTTCTTTGAATGAAGTACTTTCATACCTCTCTCACTCATGTGCCCAAGTCTATTGTGTCATAGTGTTGTATCAGAATCTACATCAGCTATTTGTTCTCCCTGCTCAACTGCAGCAATTGTTCCTAAACATTCTTTTTTCTTTGAAATAATTAAAGTAGAAGGAACAATATGAGTTGTACAAAGATATAAGGTGCCTACTTTCACACCTTTTACTACTACAAGGGAACCTTTTGAAACCTTTCAATTTTTATCATTAAAATAACTACACAACCCTCATCACCTAGTTGCCCTACTGAAATTAAATTCTTACTCGGCCTTGGAACATGTCTTACCTCATGTAGTAGCCAATGATTCCCATTCTGCAAATTAATCTTAATTTTTCTCTTTCCAACAATCTAACAGGGTTCATTATCCCCCAAATAAACAAGCCCAAAATCCCCTTGGACATAATTAATAAAATAACCTCTATGAGGTGTAGCATGAAATGAAGCACCAGAATCTAAAACCCATGAATTATCAAAAATTTCTAAAGATAGAAGCAAAGCATCCTCTTCAGATTTGTTACTTACCACATTTGCCTCCTTATCTCCATCTGATTTATCTCCTTCATTTACCTTTCGATTTCAGCAATCTTTCTTTTTATGACCTGGTTTCCCACAATACCAGTAATCATTTAGTCCTCTCGATTGAGACCTCTTCCCCTTTGACTTTCCTCTTGATTTTTCACGATTTCTAGAATTACTTCCTCTCTCAGTCGTTCGGCCCCTGCTTTGTGTATTCAAAGAACTTCCTAATGTAGATCCACCTGAGGTTTTCCTATGAGTTTCCTCACTCAAAATAACACCAATCACATCATCATATTTTAGGGTACTAGATCCAAGAATAGAATTAATCACAAACATTACCAAGTCATTCCAGCTTTCAGGCAAAGAACACAAAATCAAGAGAGCCCTATTTTCTTCATCAAAATTGATACCCACAGAAGATAATTGACTAGTAATAGTATTAAACTCATTTAAATGATCTGCAATAAATCCACCTTCTGCCATTTTCATATTAAATAAATGCTTCACGAGAAATACCTTGTTTGAAGCAGAGGGCTTTTCATATAGTGTCGCTAGGGTTTTCATCAACTCTTCTGTCATCTTTATTTTTGTAATATTAAATGCCATTGATGGTGCTAGGCATAACCAAATTCTTCCAAGTGCCTTTCTATCCAAAAGATCCCATTCATCATTTGACATAGATCCCTGATTCTTGGCTTTTCCTTCCAACGGCTTCCATAAATCCTTCTGATACAGATAGTCTTCCATTTGCATCTTCCATAACTGGAAGTTCTACCCATTAAACCTATCAACCCTCAGCTTAACCTCATCTGCCATCTCTCCCACTCAACTGTGAGACTCCCACTAAACTGTGAAACTTTCCTGCAGAGGATAACTAAAATATAACTAGGCTCTGATACCACTTGTTAGGATTAAACCATAGATAGAAATAAAAATTACATGCAAATATAACCAATAACATAAAATAATAGATCACATAGAAAAGAACACGAGGCACCAAGATTTAACATGGTTCACCCAATCCCTGGGCTACATCCACCAAATAACAAGTCTGATCTTAAGTGATTACAACCTGATTATAATCCATAATCCCTTATAGCTCAATACTGCTGCAAGAACCAATTTCGCATCACAACTTAATGAAAAATACCTAACCCTAAGCCTTTTTATACAAGTATTTTATGCCACTTTAGGGTTACAACATGTCGGCCATATGTCAATCATATGTTGGCCACATTGTTGACCATAGCCCAAAAAAAATTTAGAACCCCAAAGAATTTATAAAGTATGTGCAGTACTTTCCTGATCAGTCACCGTAAACTAACAATCTCCCACTTGGGGATTGATCAGGCTCCACACTAAACAACAATGGGACCATCTTGTGATGGCTCTTGGAAGTACTTTAGTCACTTTTAGAATGGATGATGTGGTGTCTTTGTTGTTATCTGAGGTGACATAGAGAAAGTCATCAAATTCATCTAAGGAAGCTCTTGCTATTCGTAGTAGATCCAATGATAGAGGAAAGAAAAATGGCAAGAAGTCTGGAAAGGGTAGATCCAAATCTTGTGGAACATCAAAGACTCCTAGAAAGTCCAAGGTGAAATACTAGAACTGTGATAAGACTAGGCACTTCTATAAAGACTATAAAGAGCCAAAGAAGAAGAAGAAGAAGGCCTCAGATTTAGGTTCAGAAAAATTTCAAAAAGATGGCAATGCTTTCATTGCAACATTGGAAGTGCATGCATCTAATGATGTGTGGTTGATGGACTTGGGTGCTTCTTTTCACATGACCTCTCATCAAAGTTGGTTCTCAAAGTATGAATTTTTTGATGGTGGAAAGGTGTACATGGGTGATGATTCTCACCTAAAGATAGTTGGATGAGGATGGGTCACTATCAGATTCCCTAATGGATGAGTAAAGTGGATCAATGGGGTAATCCACATCCTTGGTTTGGCACGAAACCTATTATCTATAAGTATCTTGAATGATGTAGGTGTGCAAGTTGTTTTTTCTAAAGATGGATGTAAGATGATGAGAGGAGCTATGGTGCTTGCTAAGGGTATTAGGAGAGGTACTTTGTTTTAGCTTGATGCATGCATTTCTCAATGTAATAGTTCTTTTGTTTCAAAGAAGAGAGTAGCTATCATTTTATCCCCGCCATCTGAACAAGCAGTATAGAAGACTATGGTTATTGGTTCTGATGGCAGTGTAGCATGTGTCCCTAAGGGTGCAAATACATTAGAAGGAAAGCTTCCTATAAAAAAGACAATGTTGTGGCATATGAGATTTGGCCACATTGGTGAGAAGGGTATCAAAACACTGATGAACAAGAACATCATTGGGGGGTTAAATGGTTTTAATCTTGAGTTCAACTTCTATGAATATTGTGTCTATGGTAAACAAAATCGTGTTCAATTTTACTCTAATTCTCATAAATCTTCTGAAGTTTTGGATCTTATTCATTCTGATGTATTTAGTCCTTTAAAAGTTCCTTCAATCTTCAAGTCTATATTTTTTGTATCTTTCATAGATGATTATAGTAGAAGGAAATGGATTTATTTCCTAAAAAGTAAGACACAATTCTTTAGTTAGTTCTGTTGGAGTTGAGGAAAGCCAACTCCGAAGACGCCAAGATCACCTGCATGCGAACCTGTCAAAGAGAAGCCAAAGAAGGGAAGAGCATGGAGCACGGGCAAAAACCCTAAACGGACATGAGAGCCAAAAATGCAAACACAATAAGAAATGTATTTACAATAAGAAAATGGCTTCCGATGTTATGTTACAATGAGAGAGAGCCCGAATATAAAGAGCTCATGGAAGCTTGTAGAACAAGCTAGAAGATAAGTGTGACAACTAGAAGGGAACAAACTCCCGTGTTGTCACCAACATGCATTAAATACGAAATATTAAATAAATGCATGACCTAAGTAAACTTAAGCAATAGAATAAATAATTAAATATTAATTATTTACTCTAACACCCCCCCTTAAGTGCAACTTAGGGAAATGCCTTAAGCTCACAAAGCTAAGATGAAATGCATAATGGGTCCCGGCAACGAGGCCATTTTAGGTACCCAAGTACAATGCAAGAAGAAATGAAACCTCTATAAACGGGGAAAGAGAGAAAACCACATGGGAAAAACCCTCCCCTAAAAAGAGGTAAGAACCTAGTGAAGAACGGAAGAAGTCTCCAACTAGGGAAATTGTCCCCTAAAACAGGAACAATGAATGATCATGAAGAAGCAGCATCACTGAAGCATGAAGAACCGCAAATCTGTCAAACTGCTGATCTGAAGAAACCTCCATGGAAGAAGAAGGCACGAACTGAGCATGTCTATATGGTAGATGATCCATCTCACCGAAATGCATAGGTAGCCAGCCACTGCAATCGCCTTGTATGTAGGATCAACCACTAAATACATAGTTCACACTATCGAACCATCGAACCATGGATGCATTAGAACACAGCATAATCCCCCCTTAATGCAGACGGGGTGTGATGACAGGCAACTGAGAAGGTGAGCCAAATCTTCTGCAAAAGAACCAAGAACGAGGAGAGAGGGAAAGAAGTACAGACACCGATAAAGACACGGTCTAACTGACTCTACATGGGCTAATGTCGTGGAAGGGACACTCACTTGACAAAGGGAGAATGCCTAAAACAGCAAACAAATAATCCCCCCCATGGTGCTTTATGAAATAGTGCAAGTACACCTGACTCAAAACAACGTTCATGACTCCCAGAATGCAAAAGTGACAGTTTATCTCAGTGCGAAATAGAAAAGTGCTTCAAAAAGATAACTACAATGATCAGAACTGAAAAAGAGCTGAACCAAAAAAAAGTACAGCCGAAAAGAAAGCAAACCATGCCAGGAAAATGATCCTCGGACCTAAAACACTCAAAATATCCACCATAGAGCAAAAACGCCAAAACTATGATAGAAAGAGAAGAGGCCAAAAGTGAGGAAAAAAGATGACAGTTCTGAAAATTACACAGAACCAGCTTTCCAAAAATATAAAGTTTTCCAAAAACAGACATGGGACGCAAAAGATATGCATGCCGGAGTCAAAAACAGGACTTCGGACTTTAACTGAAAAAATGAGCAATAAAAATGCATCAAAACTTAAAAATACCTGCACCAAAATCTCCGTCTCGGAACCAGCTTTCCGGCGCTTCTTTCGGATCGGAAAAATACCTCCGTATGCAAGAGTTATGGCCAAAAAACCACAAGTAGGTCCAAAACCAAATCAGGAGAGGTGCAAGGCAGGTTGATGACATCGCGCTGACGTCAGCAAGTCACGCGATTAAATTTGACGGCTTGAAGGCCGTCGCCGCAAAAAAGAAGTGCCACGTGGCATAGCCACGTGGCAGCTGATGTGGCAGCTGATGTGGCAGGGGTGACGTGGCGGGTCCACGTGGCAATGTGCCACGTGGCGCCCATGCCACGTGTCACCCCCGCAGTGGCCACAGAATCCTGACGGGCTGCAGAGTTGGCGCGAAGCGGCGACAGGGTGGCGGAGCCGGCGGAGGTGGCCGCAGGGGCGGCGGAGGCGGAGGAGCCGCCGGCAGAGGTGGCCGCAGGGCGGCGGGCTGCCGGTGGAGGTGAAGACAGGAAAAGGGCCGCCGGAGGAGGCGCTCAGGCGGAGCGCGGAGGTGCAAGCGGAGCGCGGGCGGCCGCCGGGTGGCGCGGTGGTGGCCGCTCGGCGGTGCGCTCTGCAAATTTTTTTTTAAATGCTGAATCGTCCGTACATCCGTACGGGAGTGCCTCCAGCCAAAAAAATTTTGCCTCCCGGAGCTCTGTCTCCAAAAACGAAAAGTTTTATATGAATCCTGACTGCAAACGGCCTTCCGGATCCAATGGTGATGTCCGTTTGGGCTGAAAGTGCTCCGAAAATTCGCTGATCCCCTGATTTGAAGAAAAATTGCACAAACAAACTAGGGTTTGTGACTTCAAATCATGGCTTCAAAATTTCTTCAACGAAGCTGCAGCAGGAAGGCTCTGATACCATGTTGGAGTTGAGGAAAGCCAACTCCGAAGACGCCAAGATCACCTGCATGCGAACCTGTCAAAGAGAAGCCAAAGAAGGGAAGAGCATGGAGCACGGGCAAAAACCCTAAACGGACATGAGAGCCAAAAATGCAAACACAATAAGAAATGTATTTACAATAAGAAAATGGCTTCCGATGTTATGTTACAATGAGAGAGAGCCCGAATATAAAGAGCTCATGGAAGCTTGTAGAACAAGCTAGAAGATAAGTGTGACAACTAGAAGGGAACAAACTCCCGTGTTGTCACCAACATGCATTAAATACGAAATATTAAATAAATGCATGACCTAAGTAAACTTAAGCAATAGAATAAATAATTAAATATTAATTATTTACTCTAACAAGTTCAAGGAATTTAAAGCCCTTGTAGAGAATCAAACTAGTAAGAAGATTAAGTGTGTGATAGAAGAGTTCCAAGAGTTTTGTAAAGAAATAGGTATCGAGAGGCATAAGAAAAACTCCTTATACCCCACAGAAAAATGGGGTTGTAGAAAGAATGAATAGGAAACTAATGGACAAGGCTAGTAGTATGCTTAGTGGAGTTGGTCTTGAACAAAAATTTTGGCTTGAAGCTATGGCCACTACTTGCTATCTGGTTAATAGATCTCCTACATTAGCTCTTGTTGGTAAGACACCCATGAAGGTGTGGTTTAGTAAGAAGCATTCAATTAGACATCCTCATGTTTTTGGTTGTGAAGTTTATGCACATGTTCCAAAGGAGAAAAGATCTAAGTTGGAAAACAAAGCTATCAAATGTATTCTCATTGGATACAAAATTGGTATGAAAGGATACAAGATTTGGGACCCTGTGATGAGTAAGGTGTTGTATAGCATAAATGTTATTTTTAGAGAGCTAACATCTTCTTCTATTGTGTTACAACTAGATGAAAAAGAAAAGAAGGAAGATATTGTTCAGTTGCCTCCTACCCCTGAGAAGACTGAACAGAAAGACCATGTTGTGTCTAATGATGAGAAGAGCTCTTGTAGCTCTAATATTTTAAAAGAAGAGGAAGAACAACCTCAACCTCAGCCCTTGAGGAGATCTGTGAGAGTAAGAAAGCAAATAGAAATTTTTGGTTATTCTATGTTAGATTCTAGCTATGCCTTTGCTTTGATTACTAACATGGATGATCCTGGATCTATGAAAGAGGCTATGGATATGGAAGATGTAGGTTCCTAGATTGATGCCATGGATGATGAGATGGCTTCATTAGATAAAAATAGAACTTGGGACCTTATACCTTTGCCTAAAGGATGTAAACCTATTGGTAGTAAATGGGTTTTCAAGAAGAAATTTTGTGCAGATGGCAATGTTGAAAGGTACAAAGCTAGATTGGTTGTAAAGGGGTATTCATAGGTAGAGGGAATAGATTATGGTGAAATATTTATTCTCTCCTATTGCAAAGTTGACATCCTTTAGATTTCTATTATCTCTTGTTGCATCATATGATTTAGAGATAGAACATATGGATGTGAAGATAGTTTTTCTTCATGGTGATTTGGAGGAAGAGATTTATATGTCATAGCCTGAGCACTACATTGTTAAAGGTAAATAATCTTTGGTTTGCAAATTAAAGAAGTCTCTGTATGGTTTGAAACAATCTCCTAGGATGTGGTACTTTGAGTTTGATACCTTTGTGTTGTCAATTGGATTTGTAAGATCGAAATCCGATCATTGTGTTTACTTTAGAGTTGAAAATGATCCCCTTCTTATTATTGCATTATATGTTGATGATATGTTGTTGTTTGGAAAGGGTAAGGGTATGATTTTTTATTTTAAATTTCAGTTGTTAGCATAGTTTGAGATGAAAGATCTTGGGTAAGCAAGGTACATCTTGGGTATGGAAATTAGTAGAGATAGATCTAACAAAAAACGTTGGTTGAGTCAACATAATTATGTGAAGTCTATGTTGGAAAGGTTCAGCATGGAAGATTATAGACCATTGTGTGTTCCTATTTCTATGAGAACAAAGTTATCTATAGATGATTGTCCAAAATCTCCTAGTGAGGTGGAGGAGATGAGTAGAGTACCTTATGCTAATGCGGTTGGCAATCTTATGTATGTTATGGTATGTACTAGACTAGACATTGCCCAAGTAGTGGGAGTTCTAACCTAAATTATGGCTAATCTTGGATGGGTACACTAGGATGTAGTTAAGAAAGTATTTAGATATTTGAGGGGTACATCAAAATACTCTATTTTTTTATCATGGTAACTCTTTTGGAGCTCCACATTCAATTTTTATTCATGGGTTTGTGGATTTAGATTGGGCAGGTGATATTGATAGCAGAAGATCCACCAGTGCTTATGTGTTCACTATGTTTGGTGGTGCCATCAGTTGGATGAGTAAGAGACAACCTGTGGTTTCTTTGTACACTATAGAAGTTGAGTACATGGCTACTACTCATGCTTGTAAGGAATCCATTTGGCTTAGGAGATTGTGTTTTGATATTGGTGTTGATGCAAGATAGATTATTATTTGTTGTGATAGTCACAGTGTTATTTTCCTTTCAAAGAATCCAACTTTCCATGCCAAAACGAAGCACATTGATGTGCAATTTCACTTTGTAAGAGATATGGTAGAAGATGGAAAGGTAAATTTGGAGAAGGTAGACACTATAAAGAATGTTGCAGATGCATTGATGAAACCAGTAGGCATAGAGAAGTTCAAATGGTGTTTGGAGCCTATGGGCCTTTCAGCCTATGATGGCTAGTTCTTGTTATGTTCATGTTGCTCTTACAAGGTGTTCAACAAGTGGGAGAATGTTAGGAATAAGGCATCTCAACCTTGGATAATTCCTTCTTCTTCTTTTTTTTGTAAATGTATTTTTTGCAAATAATCTAATTGTGAGTATACATTTCTAGTTGGCATGTTGATGTGTCACTCCACTCACATGTGTTAGCATCTTGAATTATGATGCATTCCTATGACAGATTCCTATGATGTGTAAGAGCTATCTTTAAAATATTTAATTGTATGTAAGGAGATCATGACTAAAATGGTTATGACGGATTCCTATGATGCGTAAGAACTATTTTTGGATGATTTAATTGTGTGTAAAGAAATCATAACTGAAATGGTTATAAGGGATTCCTATGACACATAAGAGCTATCTTTGGAAGATGCCCTTAGTGCATTATATAAGCACTTTGAGAGCTATAGATAGTTGGAGAGAGTGTGTGAGTAGTGTATTGTTGATTGCTAGTCGATAAGTCTTCCATTTCCTGAAAGAGCTTGCACTGCAAGTTTTTTGTAACCTTTGAGATGAAGATAATACATTGTGCAAGTTTTGGAGGGGTGGGGTTGTTTTACTGAAAGGTTTTTCCCCACTGGCATATCTTTGTGTTTATGTATTTTCTTTCTCTATCTATTTTATGTATTCATGGTTGACTGCAATATTATTAATTACATAATATCAAATCTGAAATTGTAAGGATATAAATAGAATTTTCCCAATACTTTCCTTAAGGGATTAGTGTAGGAAGTTGTTTTTGCACTTGAGTTTCCTTACACATCTCTTCTACTTTTGTACTTTTTACCACCTCTATAATTCTTCTTCTCTAGACATGTAGCAGCAATATGACCAACCTTGTCACAATTAAAACAAATGATAGGTAATTTACCTTTGAACTTGCCTTTACCTCTATGGAATCTTCTTGCTAGTAGTGCATCAATTTGTTCTACATCCTCCTCATTTGTATCACTGTCACTAGACACATACTTTATCTTTTTCTTCTTCTTCTTCTCATAAGGTTCCTTCAATGATAACTTAGCTTTGAAAGTAGATTCAATATTCTTAGGTTTGTAATTATCAAAGTTAGATAGTATAAAGGTAGTGAGCCTACCTACCAAACCTTTAAGTGATAGATTATTCCCTGGTATACATCTCAATTCTTGAATTGTAGTAACTATAATAGCATACATAAGTGGTAGTCTTCTTAAAACTTTTCTTAGTATAGTATCATCATCTATTGTGCCAATAGCTCCTCTTATTGCATTAATAATTCTTTTATCCTTATGACATATTGAGCAATATTTTCACTTTCTTTCATTCTCCTATCATCAAACTTACCTCTGAGACTTTTAGTTTTGGCTCTTAGAACATTAGTGTCTCCTCCGTAGATGGTGGTTAAGGCATCCCACATTTTTTTTGCACTATCAAAAACTTTGATATCATCAAATTCAACATAGTTTAGGGTAGAAGCAATCTCAAGCATTGCCTGGTTATGTTCTTTCTTCTTTTTCATATCCTCGACAATTGGGGCTCCAATAGGATCAACATGCTTAGTAGTAATGGTTTATTGTGCATGATCTCCAAGTCCTCCAAGGTGTGGCTTCATCAAAATTTTCCATGTAGGAAAGTTATCTCTATTAAGCTTGGGTACTTCTCTTGTTGACATATTTATCTTTGTGCTTCTAGTACCTTCAAACTACTCCTCTTAAATAGATGGCTCTGATACCAATTGTTGGAATACTTTAGAGTAACTGAGAGAGGGGGGTGAATAAGTTATCCAAGGTCCAGATGTATAAATAAAACTTTTCACAACCTAGTGAACCCATGAAATATTTATCATCATACATCCATCCATAAAATTATGAAACCACTTAAAACTTGTAGGTTACTATCAAATCAATTTGTAGAAATGTAAACATGAAACATAACAAATTCAACAACACATTTGACACAATTATTTGCGTAGAAATCCAATTTGGGAAAAACCACCAATAACATGCTACCCTTTTTCACTCTTCTGAAGTGATTCCCTGTGAAAGGCCAACCCTATTAAAGGGAAAAATACACATTGTTAAATGTGACCCTGTTAAAGGATTTCAATCACCCTATTAGGAGTGAGCCTTGTTAGAGGACTTTAGACCATTCACTTGGAATGTCACCTGGTTAAAGAATTCACAAATAACTATTAGGTCAGCCTTAATCCAAAGGATTTACCCTAGACTAATACAATTATTAGAGAGTAATAGTAAGGCTTGATTTGATAATAACTTACAACTCCATTTGAAAATTAAAAATCTCTTTTCTAGTCCTCCATTCTACTTGGCCTTCACACATTTCATCTCTAATAGCTTGTTCAACCTTCAAGCATTCATACCCTTAAGCCTTCTTGATTAACATGCCAATGCAAACCTTTCTCTTAGGTCATTTGAGGAAGCAAAAACCCTTGACTCCTTGTCTTCCTTAGGTTCTTGCACATGACAACCCTTGCTTCTAACCAACCATTCCTATAAATAGGAAATTAAGATCTTTTTCCACTCATTCTCCATCATCCAATTTAGGGTTAGAATATATTAGGTAAGATTCAATGAATCTACCCCATAGTTCATATCTCTTCTAGAAACTTCTTATATCCTCTTTAATTTTGCCTCAAAATAGTTTACCTTGAATTCTGTACCACTAGCTCATCAATCTTATCTTCCACGTAGTTCACATAATCCAAGAAAACAAACTTGTTGGCTCAGATCCATCAAATTTAGGATCTTTCAAATAATGTAGCCACTCGATATTAACTTGCTTCTGATGCTCCACACATACTATGTTGCTCAACATTAGCTAAACCTTACTTGACATACACTAGAATAAATTTTTACTTAGCTCCAATTGATTTTCTACTTCACTTGCATTGACTTTGCATGGCACCTACTATCCACTTGGTCAAGCTTGGCAAAAAAACTTTGTTTAACTTGTTCTTCTAAACTTTTTTAGTGTAACCAACCTTTGTGACCTCAAGTAGATTATCAATACATCATGTTATCACTATCTTAGCAAATTCTTGTAATCCTTTACATATCATAACTCAACCTTTCCTCTAAGTGCTATTGTTACATCTCTTGATCAAATCCTCTTTATCAATCAAATAAGTGATACTACTTAAATCTTGTAAGCAGTTGTCTTACTAGCAAATAGCAAGTTTGACATTAGTGACAAAATAATTATTAAAACATATTGATCATACTTGTATTAATTTGTTCTCATCAGTCTCCTTCTTCAATAGGTTTTAGGATAAGTATATGGAAGATAAGAGTTCATGTCTTGAAAGGATTGTAGGAGAATGCATAGTAGGTAAGTGTATCTTTGAAAATATTGCATAAGGGTAGATGACAAAGTGGGGAAGCTCAACATTGACACATGCCTTGGAGGATTTTGAAATAATGGAGCAATCATGGAGGAAACAAGTTGAGGTTTAGATGTATGAGGTGCTAGGAGAATTTTAGAAGAAGATGGTGTGGAAGCCTTCAAAATCTTTTAAGGAAGATGTTTGGAAGAAAATGGAGTGGAAGCCTTTGGAAGTTTGAATGTAAACTTAGATTTACATTCAATATTCAAGTATTTCAAGAGAGACTTGGGAATTCATATAGATTTAGATTTTCCTTTGCATACTTTAAAACATATTTCTTCAATAATGGGTTTAGGAACCCATATTTTCTTTGATTTAGCTCTTTGGGTAGTGGACCTTTTGTGGTCTCTTGAAAATTTGTTCTTTCTTTGTATTCACATGTCAATTAGATAGGACATAGTGATCCTCATTTGTAATTGGATTCTTGTGTTTTTTCTTAACTTGATCATCTAAATTGCTTCCAAAAGACTTGGGATTTTTGGATGAATAAGGCTGATATGAATGGTTTATATGGATAGATGGATGGAAATTTGTCAGGGAAGAGTGTTTTTGTTGATCTTGAGGTGTGATAGGAGAGCTAGGGAATGAGTTGGGAATGGAAGTAGTAGATGGAGGAACATATGGTCCCAATATGGATGGGAGGTTGGAAGGCTTTAGCTTAGATGGATAAGGACCAAGGATAGATTTGGGAGATGAAAATGGATAGTAAGTAGGGATATTAGCATCTTTCAAGTGGGGAATGTGACCATGGCCATCAATAGACTCATGAGTAGCTTGGATAGGAGAAACACCTTTGATATGAGCATTTGAAGCTTGACCATAGTTTTAAAGTGGATATGGAGAAGTAGAACATGGGAGGACACTTTGATCTTGATATGTTTCTTTAGATAGCAAGATTGTTTGTTTCTTCTAGTTCTTTGTATCGAGTGTATAGGTCTTGAAACCCTTTAATAGCATAGAAGAACTCATGATCATCTAGACTTGGTTGAGGTTTTTAGCACAATGTTTGAAGCCCATAGTGGTAGATCAAGAATGAAGGAGACTAGGGGAAAATAATAAGGTGAAACAAGACAACTTGATGTCCAAACTAGAGAGGTAGAGTGTTCACTTGTCAAAGAGAGGTAGCAATGAACAAGTGACTTATCAAGAAAAGTGACCATGCAACTTAAGTCACTACAAACTCAAGTCAAGATTTAGGAAGAAGACCAAATATCAAAGTAGACAAAGAAAGAGAGATGAAAAGTGAACAACTTTCCCAATTAATTATTGTAGTCAAGAGATCAAGGTAACCGTTTCATAAAAATAAATTCTTAGTATGCTAGAATAGACCATGAAGATGGAAAATACTAAGAACACTAAAACCAAAGAGCCACTTTGAGTATGTTCAAGCACTAGAGACATATCAAAGAAAATTCACATGATGGAACCCCCTTAGTAAGCAACACAAGAAAAATGTATAGACTTGATATTTTGACTTGGAGAAAAATGTTTTGGACTTTTTTTCTTCCTTTTTGATTTTTTGGGGTTCTTTTGTGTTTTTGAAGTTTATGATTCTTTTGGAATTTTTTTAATAAAAAAACACAATGAAAACAAACAAGAGGAAAAATTCCTAAGGCTAATTTGATGGATGTGTCCCTTTTTTTCCATTCAAGTACACCAACAACCTATTAAGGTTTCTATAAGGATGTATGAGCTCAACTAGGAGATTTCCTTGATATATGTAAGGTACGTGAGGCCCAAATCTATAGATGAAAGAGAATATTGTATAATAGCTGAGAGGAAGTGGTAACCTAATCCTTCACTTTCCCAAGGTATAAAGGTCTTTGGAGCTTAGCTAAGACTGGCAATATAGTGCTTCCAAGAGGCATCTCTTTATACTCTGCTAGAACATGGGAGTTCAAGTTGTCCCCTAGAGTGATCACTTCTCTAGGAAGGCCCCCTAAAATAAAAAGAAATATCCCTTATTTATCTTCCCCTCAAACTCCTTAACATGGATGCAAGAAGAAAACATAAATAAGAAGACCTTGGGGATCAAAAGACAAAGGGGTTCATTTTTTGGCCCAAATCCAAGTGTGAATGATTCATTTTAAGCTTTTTTTTTCAATGTTGGGAAGATACACCAAAAAATTTGAGAAAAAGAAAGAAAATTATTTTTCAATGAAAAAGGAAGAAAATGATCACTTTTTACAATTGAAATAAGAAGGCTTGGAATATGTGCACCTTGATTTCACTCTTTCCAACTTTTTCCATTTTTTGCTCTTTTGACCTCCAAGTTTTCTTCACAAACTTCAATGAAGTGCATGAAATCATGAAGAAATAGGAAAATTCAAATAAAATACATTGAACTATTTTATTCCATGCAAAATGAAAACTCATGCATTGGACCATGCATAAATAAATTGCAAGCTAACCACCAAAATGCCTTTTTCTTCTTCTTTTTTGACCTAGTCAACAACAAAGGGTTTGTATGCCATGATTTTGACCCCAAGAATGAAAATACAAAAAAGAGACCTATATTCAAAATTATTTATATTTCCAAAAATGCAAGAGTTTTGGGAATATCTCTTAATTTGTACCTTAGGAACCCATTTTGACATAAATACCATTTTTTTAAAATTGAGTCATTGATCCCTTATTTGACTTCCAAATTCAAAATACAAAGAACCAACCCCATGTCGAATTTAAAGAACTTTCTGAAAATGTAAAGTTTACCAAAAAAATTGCTGATTTGCAACCAAACCCAATTTTTTATGAAAAAGAAAAAAGAAAAAGCCATACCTAATGCACATTAACTCAAAACAATTTGAAAATTGGACTCACACATTTTAGATGCATCCCCAACCTAAAAAAATAATTTCAAAAACAAAATCCAAGTGATTGAAAAGATATGGACAAATCTTTCAAAAAATAGGGTTTTGGCATTCAAAGTAATCTGCACAAGGGTTAGCTTTAAAATCAAACTAAGAACCCTAAAAAACATCTTGATTAGATATCATAAGTTTCTATAAAAAAAATAGAAATCAAAAATGAAACTAAAATGAAAGAAAATGAACCTAGAAATTTGATTCAAGCCCCATAGCAGGTGCCAAAAAATGTGTATACAAGAAGTGTCATAGTTCTATAAACCATTGTTCTTCAATATCCCATGAAAGAGAGAATCTCAAGAGGTGGCTTATAGCTCTCTATCCATAATGTGCAAAGGTGCAAGAAATGAAATGGTGGCTCTCAAATGAACCAAATCTATGCAAACCTTGCAAGGTGCACCATAGAATGAGAGATTCAAAGAGTGAAGGCAACGAGTTCCAATATCCAAGAATCAAAAGTATTGTAGGCACACTAAAAGTACCCTAATTTTTAAAACTTTTAAGTCGCCACCCATGATAAATTTCCACTAATGCATTCCTTGATTCTAAGAAAGTCTCTATGAAGGATTGAATTATTACTGAGTCCAGATATGCAAATGTGAAAGCAAATGGAAGTCAAAGTTCATTTTTTCACCATGGAGAAGCACTTCTTGAATTTTCCACAATGGAGTAGTCAACTTGGGATTTTCTACCGAACGGAAAATTGTAGTGGAAAACTCATTTTCCACTATGCCTTTCACAGTCATTTTTAGATTTTCCATTAGAGAAGCAAATGTTTCATTTTCCACCAACGGGAAAAGCGTAGTGGAAAACTCATTTTTTGCTACGCCCTTCACAATCATTTTCAGATTTTCCATTGGAGAGGCAAATGTTTCATTTTCTACCAAAGGGAAAAGTGTAGTGGAAAACTCATTTTCTGCTACACCTTTCACAATCACTTTGGAGTTTTCCACAAAAGGGAGAAGACAAAAATTAGATTTCTGCCAAGAATGAAATTGAGTGTTATATAACCAGTGACACAATAGCAAAGAAGAAGCATTAGTTGTTAATTATTTACATAGTGTAGCTGTTACTAGAATGTACAAATTTCACCTACAATAAAGAAGTGGAAAACTAAGAACTTGGTACACTTTTCGACCTTCATTTGGTATTTTCCACCACAAGCATTCCAGAGAATTACTTTCAAAATTTAGTAGAGAATCATCATGGTAAGCATGGAAGAACATATTGCTAGGTTGAAGAAATCTAGGTTATAAAGCATTGAAGGAAGAGTGCTAGAAACTTTATTTTATCAATTCTGATTTTGCAACAGTCATATAGACCAAAATTCAGTAGCTCATACCTTTTGACTCGATGATTATTTTTCTAATCGCTTTGTTTAGAATGTAGAAAACTAAGTTTGGAAAAACATATCCAAGAATGAGTTTGATCCAACAATGGAATAAAAAGATATGCCCCATGAAACATGACCCATTTTTACCTAGCAGTAGTATTTATTTCGTTGTCTGCCCAACAAAGGAAAGATTTTGATATTGATTTAACATATTTAAATATCAATTGTTAAAATATAATTTAAATATGTTAATAGATATATAATTATTAACTTTAAAATTTAATAAGCATATCAATTTTCAAAAGGAAAAAGATGAGAAGTCAAAGAGACAAGAGTTGGTTATAGAACTAAAAAGTCATTAGAAGAAACCAAATGATTGCTAGAGAATATTTATTGTAAAACCTTTTCATTTGCAAAGGGTTCTTCTTTTCTGCAAGAGTAGGTATTGCTAGAGTAGAGGGGAGATAGTAGTTTATGTTATTTATTTTATTTCATGCATTTAGCGGTTTTATGTTTTGGATTTCTGTAAAATATTTGGCCAGAGTTGCAGGCAAATAAAAATTAGAGCATTGTATTTGTTGTGTTCAAAACAAAGAAGAGTTTTGCTTCAAATCAAAGAATTCGGGTATTATTTTCTAAATATATTCAATCAAAGCATTGTTGTGTTCAGTTTTGGACATTATCTTGCATCTTGTGTCAAATAATGAATGTGTTGTAGATCAAAGTATTTGCATGTATTCCTATTACAGAAATCTGAATATTAAATCTTCATTTCTTCATTGCATAGTCTGCATCCATATTGCATTATCGGTATCAAGAAGTCATAGGAATTATGGGTTCTTGGCATTGGCTAGGTTTAGAAGCTAAAATTTGCGTGAGTTAGTTCTATCTAGGGCTAGCTTGGTTTTCCCGCTTCCGTTCTTAGGTTAAGAACATACCCAATTAGTTTAGGAACTAGTAAATTCATTGAATATCATTTGATAAGGGAGTTGTACCTTTCAATTCAGAGGAAATCTATCAACCTGGAGATAGATTATCAAACTGTTGGTATCTGGTTGTTCTTTTAGATTTGGGCATTTGAGAGTTAAATTAAAAAGAACAAATCTATTTACCAACAAATATGAAATACAAATGCAATCTAAATTAAATGAGATGCAAGATGCAAGATGCAAACTAAACTATAAAGATGAGAGTATTAAAAATCTTTCCTACTTAAGCTATGTGAGCTAATCTAAAGCATAAAATAAAGACTAAGAGCTAAAATTCCATAATGCAAGTAGAATGAGAGCTAAGCTAAAATGCAAGAGTGCAAGAATGCTCCAAGTCTTCAAGGCTCCAAAGTCACCAAAAAAACTAGCAACATAACATTAGCATGAGTCTAAGATTAGAAAAAGGTGAGAGAGACCTCTCTTTTAAAGAAAAATAGACAATTGAGATTAAAAGCCAAGAGAGTCTTAATCAAGGGAGGAGAATGCATCTTGAGTGATCCATGTGCACAAGAATCTCCACCAATCACAATAAATAGTTGACTTTTAGAGGGTTTAAAATGTGTGGAGGAAAATTAAAGCTATTTTAAAAATAAAAAATTTCTCTCGCATAGAAAATTGTGCATTCATGTGTAGACAAAAAAGTCTTTTATTTTATTTTTAAAATAGGAATAAGGCTTTATGTGTGCACACTTAGCATAAGTGGGAAGTGGGGAGTTTTATTTAATTAAAATGGAGCATGTTCTTTTAATTAATTAAGAAACTTGGGATAAGTTGGTCAAACCATAGGTTGTAATTGAATAAATATATTTTTGATGATTTGATCAAACATAAGCCATAGATAAATTATTCAAAATTTCTATAAAGGGGACTCATAGTTAGATGACCATTTTTGGGTGATTACATAAAGAACCAAAAAATAAAAACCCCCAATCATTACCATATACAAAAGAAACAAAAACATTACATGTTATGAGAGACCAAAATATACCCTTATAAAATGGGCTACACATGAAGAAGACCTCATCTCTCAAAAAACAAAAATAACCAAGTGAAATGAGAACCATGAAAATGTCCTTATAATTTGGGCTATATACACATATGGCTTAAGAAATCCTGTGAAACATTGTATCATAATTTTTTAATGTCTACATTATATCATTAGAAAACTAATCATTATCCACAAAATGGTGTAATTACAACTATACATTTCCAAGTACAAACAAGTTACAAAATGTCAGTTTCAAGCTTGTCACATTAGATGTGGTAGTATCATATCAAGTTAACTCAAATTTGAAACTAGCATAATTCAAGATAATCTAGGTGGGATCAATGACAGAAAATGTTTGACCACCCCCAAGTTTTATTGTCATGCTTCCATAAACCAAAGTGCCATGTTATCACAAACCATAAAAGCTAAGCCAAAAAATGTTGAAACCCCATGAGACACCCCACCAAAATTGCATCCATGTATGCACACACAAAAACTTAGGGCTCCATATGTTAATATCATTCCCCACTTTGATTTTATATTGATAAATAGTCATTTAAAACCATATAGTTTCTCCCTAGTCAAAATTGGGAGGCAAAATTTTCAGACCTAGTTTGCATAAAATAAGCTATTACTCTATGGGAAGAATGTCATCTTCTTTGAGCACCTTAGAAACATTCAAAACTAAAAAGGCCACTAGGAGCTTCTCAATATCATCTTTTAGAGTGACTAAAGCATTTGAAATCTACAATGATGAAGAAGATGGATTGGTCAAATCAAACTTATTTGGAGACTGATGAATTGGGGCAAAAGTGCGAGTACCAAATGGAGAGTAACCTAAATTGGTAGAAAATGATGGAACCCTAGATAAAGAGAAGGGTCAAACATGGTGTACATACCCTAAGATTGAAAGAACCACATGTAACTTAGTGATCATTTTGTTACTATATTCATGAGGAAACTCCTAACCCACAACCCTAGCTGTGATTCGAAATGGTTCAATGTAGTAGCAACAATATTTGGAAATGATTGTGTTGGAATTTTTTGCATCAACGTTTTAGATCACAATTTGTAATCCATCATTGGGATAGAAAAGCTAGAGGATAAATTAAAAAATAGATTGCAGACTAGGGGAGGTGTGAAAGGGGTAAAAAGAGAAAGAAGGCCCAAAGATCAAGGCTAGAGAGAGAAGAGGAGGCAAAATAAAAAGGAAAATCATAAGATAAATATTTTTAAAAAAAAAAGAAAACAACCAATCAAAAAAAAGAGACAAAAAGGAGAACGGGTTATGTATGTATGTATATGTATATATATATACACATACATATATATATGTATGTATGTATGTATGTATGTGTATGTATGTATATATGTATGTACATATGTATATATATATATATATATATATATATATATATATATATATATATATATACACATATATACATACATATATACACATATATAGATTTTTTATTTATTTTGGTTATATTATATATTCAATGATTTTTTCTTTATTTAGTTATTGTGTGAGTTAATAATAGATATCTTTAGTTATTAATTTTTTGTTTTTATTTATTTTCTTTTCTTTTCTTTTTCTTATTTATAGTTAGGTTTGTATGAAATATTTATTAATATATTAGTTATATATAATCGTATAACTAATATATAGTATAAATATTTATTACGATGGAATAATTATTTTGTTTCATATATATATATATTCTCTATGCAGTGTGTAATATTTATCTCTATATTATTTATATAAAATCATTTAACTAATATTTATCTTATGGTTATCCTTTCTCTTTTATCTTTTTATTTTGCCCCCTCTTCTCTCTCTATCCTCGATCTTTGAACCTTCGGCCTTCGTTATCTTTTTTCACCTTTTACTCCTCCCCTAGTCTATAATCTATTTTTTGGTCTATCATGTAGTTCTTCTATCCTAATAATGGATCAAAAAGTGTGATTTGAAATGTTGATGCAAAAAATTCCAACACAATCATTTCCAAAAATTGTTGCTACCAAATTATGGATTGTAGAAAACTAATATCTATAATGGTTCAATGTGTTGCATTCTAATAATTATCTTCATATTGTCAAAGAACCTTTTTGTATTACTACTTTGTCTTCTGGGGTTCACATGTGAAAATACGAGAAACTACTAGCTTCCCCTTCCAGAGATCATATTTTTCATGAAGTCTAAAAGATTGATATTTATCTTAATCTCAACACTTACTATTTTGTTTATAATCTCCTCTTGTATAGCCCAAAACTGCGCCATGTGCATATTGTGAGACAAAAATATTAAGGCCATTTGTGATTGGAAAATAAATCTCCATTCAAATGAAAAAAGAACCTCATCCCCAAAAACATATTTGACAGCTTGAAATCCATACAAACAAGATGACACAAACACATGGGTTGGTTGAACATTCGAGATGTTATCTTCAAAGGGTCTTTCCCAATCATAACTTTCAAGTCTTACTTTGTAATTCATAGGGAAATTGTCCATATCAATGGCAATGAGAAAAGTAGAGAGGAAAATGAAAGGTAGTGTGTATGTGATTAATCCTAAGCAATGGTCATATTTAAGGAAATTTCATACAAGAAATAATCATTAAAATGTGTTCCCAATTTATAAAAATTTAATTGTCAATTGCATACCCTGTCATGATGTTGTAGCCATGTATGAAGGACCTCAAATTTAATGAGTTAAAGGTGGAAGCACATCCAAGGATCACTCCCATAACCAAAGGATATGAATAAAGTTTTGAAATCAGCTATAGTTTAGAGAAATGTAATTTCATCTAAATAATTTTTTGAACACACACACAAATCAATCTGAGCATGGATAAGAATTTCATAAAAATTCATAATGGCATCAAGCCCATCATTAAATAAATTTATCATTCCCATTTTGCAATAATGAAACATCACAAGAAACTACCTTTATTGAGAATAATACCTATAGTTAGGAAAAATTACTTCATGTGAAGATAATTGTTATGTACTTACCAATGATTTTTCATGCTCAAATGCATAGTTTAATGACATGTAGTTTCCAATGTGAGTATCTTGTTGCAAAGAGTTCATATTGATGTCATGATATCTTAAATTGGCTAGACAATCTGCTACCAAGTTCCCTTCTCAAAGAGTATGAGAAAGTATGCATTCTATAAATGAGTCCAACATGTGCCAAATTTGTTATAGAATATGAGCCATATTCCAACTGTCTAAAGATCTATTAATGCAAGAATTGATAATTACCAATGAGTCCTACTCAGCCTAAAGTCCTTCAACTTTCAACTTTTTTGCTAATTTTAATACACCAAGTATAGATTTGGCTTCTACAATGTTATTAGTACTTGAAGGAATCTTTTGAGAACTGAAAGATAGAAAATTCCCTATTTTATCATGAATACATGCTCCAATCCCTAAGGCACTAGGATTCTCCCTAGAGGAACCATCAAAATTGACCTTCAAGAGAACATCAGCAAAGGGAATCCACGTAATTGTAGATCTGTCTAAGTTTATCACCACTAAATATGAGTGTGGTGGAAAGGAATTTCAATTATTGACTACTATGATATCCCAAGATGTAATACATGTTTTCTCTAAACTATTTCTATATGAGATAAGGTGACCTATGTGATTAAAGATTCAATGGTATTGATAATTGAACTTAAAGTAGATGGGGAGTTCCTAAATATCTATTTATTTCTTTCCCACCAATACCCCACACTACTAAAGCTGGTATACACTTCCATAAACATGCATAAAATGATTGGTGAGATAAGAAAGGATGCCCTTGTAACATATCCCAAAGTGATGCAGGGAGTGGCGTGAGTACATTTAATTTTTGCATAAAATAGTGCCAACATTGGTGCACTATTTCACATTGGAGAAATAAGTGATCTATTGTCTCAACTTCTTTTTGATACATGACACATGTAAAGGCTTGTGCAATGTTCAAATTTTCTAGTTCATCACTTGTTAGGATTCTATGTCATAATGTTAGCCATGTAAAGCATCTTGCCTTAGGTAAGACTATTGAATTCTAGCAAAAAGAGAAGGATCGACATTTTGGTCTACACTCAGTCATACATCTAACTGCATTATATCCCTATTTGATTGAATAATCTCTATCCTTAGAAGGGGCCCATAAAATTTTGGTTTTTTAATAGAAATGAATGTTGATCTCTAACCCATGTTTCCTATTAGTGGTAAACACTTAGTCATTTTTGAGGTAGAGTCGGTCATCCATCATTACGACCAAGCCATCTAATAAGGGTTGAGTAATGTATGATAAGCTTGTTCATATTTCAGTTTGAGTCAAGCAAGTCTTTAGTTTACGAGTACTCCAATTTGGACTGAGTGATAGTGTATGTTGAGTGTGTCAGAAGTAAGTAAATGTCGAGCAAAGAAGAGATAGTTTATGCCAAGTGAGACAGTTGGTGTCAGGCATTCAGAAGCTGAGGAACAATATGTATATTAGTATGGCTTGAGCATTAGGATATTCAAGTGTTGACTAAACTAGTTTTGATATATGTTTTTTGTGATGGCACAAACACTTATGTAAACAATTATGGGTCAACTTCTACACTTAATTTATGAATTGTAAAGACATTTGAGGAGGTAATTACACATTTTCTCAAAGATCATTGATCCCCATGTGAGGTGATCAACCAATCAAATAAATGGAAGGAATAAAGAGAAAAAGGGATGAATCTAGATCATTTATCATGATCTATAACCTTCACCATATATGTATTTAAGGGGGTACCCAAACCCTAAATTAGTAAGGATGTGAAGATTGACGAAGTGATAGAGAAAGAGGGTATGTTTCTATGTTAGAAGTGGAGAGACCAAACAGAGCAACCTAGTAGTGAAGGAGAAGATATGTAATCTAGCATCATAGTGCTAACTAAAGGATCAGGTAGTGAGACACTCTAATCAAACATCTTAACAGATTGGTTTTAACATGCATATTTAAATCTCCTAATAGAGTGCTTGCTTAGTTGTAAGTTTATATTCTTTAATCAAGGTAGACTGATTAAGTCTTGTAAGCTCCTAATAAGGAAGACCCCTTATAGGGTAGATCATTAAAGTTATCAAACATTGTAGCCTTAATAAGAACACTTTATTGTTGTAGTAGTGAAGATTTATGGGTGTCATTCCCACCCTAGTTTTACCTTCACCTTGGAGGGTTTCTTGGTTACCAAATCTTGTGTGTTATGTGTTTACATTTACTATGATATCTATGGAAGTGATGGATACATAGATATATTTCAATATTACAATTTATAATTATATGGTTTATGATCTAAATTAGAGGTGAATACATTTAAGTTGTTATTTGTTTCAAGAAGTTAAAAAATTTAAGATCTCAATTCATCCCTCCCCCCAACTCCTCTTAGTATCTTAGTTTCCCATTAAGACTTCCAACAATTGGTATCAAAGCTTTGTTCTCTTAGAAGAAGTTTAACATCTTGAGAGTTGAGATATTGGAGATGAAAGTTTACAAGTTGGGAAAGATCGTTGAAAATCAAAAGCTTGACATCCAAATCATACCACAACAGTAAGAGAGGACTTTAAGAAAATCTTAAAGAAGAGAAAGGACTTGGATATTCAGAAGAATGATATTGTGTATGTAGAATACACTAAAGGGCTACTTGAAGATGGAAATTCTAGTTAAATTGATGCACCAATAGAAAACTTATTGGAAAAGAAAAATACACTGATTAAAGAAGCAAGAGCACTAAAGAGAGAACATGAAATCTAGTCAGTGAGATTTTGTGAAGTAACTAAATAGAAAAAGAAAGTTGAGGGAAAAAAATCATGGTAGAAAAAGACAAGAGACAAATGGCTACTAGACTTGGTGAAAGGACATCTTATGTGTAGAAGCTCACAATTAATCAATTTGACATGATGAATCAATTGCTACTTTCTAATTAGGAACTAAATAGAAAGGATATTTAGATTGCATATTTGAGATCACAAAATGATCAACTAAGGAATTAGTTAAGATCTGAGAAGGAACTATTCAAAAGGATGAACAAGCCTAATAAAGCTATAAGATGCTTTGAAGAACTGATGAGATCACCAAGAACACCTAGTGACACCTTTAGACTAGGATATTCCAAGCATCTATCATCCATTGAAGAGGGAGAGTCATCAAAAAGTGGAGAATAGAGGAATGAAAAGTCAAAATATAGAAAACCTACATGTCATCACTATGGGAAACTTGGACATATAGCCAATATCTGCAAAAGAAAGAATGGTAAGAAAAATCCTAAGCCTAAATTTAATGGACACTATTTTAATTGCAAGAAACAAGGACACCAAGCACATGAATGCAGGTCAAAGGCTAGCAATACACAAGTTGCACCTAGATTTGAAGGTCATTGCTACAACTATCATAAATATAGACATAGAGCTCAAGAATGCAAATCCAAAGCAAAATCCAATTGGACAACCAAAAGGGAAATAGATGCATCCATGAAAGGTAATTTCTAAAACTAGGATTACAACTCATGGTCTAGTTATCATTATTGTGATGAATATGGTCATATTCTAAAAAAATGTATCAAGACACATTTCAAAGGCAAATACATGAGTTGGTTGAATGGAAATCAGGTCTATTTTAGTTGTCACAAGATTGCATATATAAGCAAGAGCTGCAGGACCTTAGCACTAGCACCAAGAAATGAACATAACAAAGAAAAAGACATAGTTGATGTAGAGAAGATAAGAAATGAGATGAATCAAACCTAGAGAAAGAAGATAAGTTGGAATTACTGGAACTAGTGAAGGTAAAGTTATGCAATCCAATGGATCAAGTGATCACACCATCTCTAACTTAGCAAAAAAGTTATGTAAGGAACTATACATTTAATTACTACATTTTATACTAGTTCCTAACATAATATATGTTAAAGTCCATATTTGCATGAATTAGGATGCATTAGGATATATTTGAGGAAATAATTGAGCAAAGAGACTATTTGCATGATTAATGTTGAGTATCAATATTAATGTCTATAGTTACTGAAGTACTAAAGGTATTATTGTTGTTTTTGAGTTACTCAAAAAAAAATTATAAACCCTAGCAAGAAGATATTGTAGCAAGCACATATATTGAGATGAAGAAGGTAGGAAAGGAAATAAAGAATGATCAATTGGTGAGTAACAAAACTTGTCCACCCCTGAAATTCCAATCTATATGTGTTAAAGAGAGATCCATCAAGCACCTTATCATTGACTCCATCAACAGTGCTCATGATTCATGATGTAAGGTCATGTTCTACATGAAAAATTGGTGAAATTGGAGATTATGAGTTGAGGAAAGCATACAAAAAGTTGTGTGAAAATGGAATATTGAAGGATGAACACAAAATTGTCACTGAAAAAGGGTTAGTCTATGTCCTAGATTTTGCTTGTGATTTAAAAATTGAATGGACAAAGATAGTTTTGATCTGAATTCACCACATGCAACTATGGTTGGAGAATGGACTGATTAAGATTACCAAAGAAATCATCCATTGAGGCATAGGGTATCCTACCCTAGATTGAGTGAAGACCATGTGTTACTAAGCCAGAAACCTAATTGAAGAACAAACAAAGGCCAAGTGGAATGACCAAGGAATGGTAATTGATGGAATTGAATATAGTGTTATTCAATTTGTGGTTTTTTTGATAACTCACAAAATCTACCAGTCAATTCAACCAAATAGTGTGCCCTGCATAGTAGTGGACCTAGTTTACAAGATTGTGAAGAAAGACCACAACTATGACCTTGTCGAGTTACAATTGACATGACTAGTTAAGATTCTTGGAGCAATTAGGAAGGCAAAAAGTACTTCATGTAAGTTTGGATCACTTATCATGTGTATATTATTCTATGTGCAAAACACTTTTCTTACTTTTAGAGATATTATCTAAAGTACAGACTGACCTATAACATAGTAGATAGGTGATTTTGTTCAACAACTTGGAGAAAACTATGATAGTTTAATGAGTAGTTATTTGAGGAATTTAAGAAATAGATTGAGGAAGCTCAGAAATAGAAATAGGTCATTCAAGCCTTAGTACAATTTTCAAGTATTATGGCAGTATCTACTAAATCATTAAGTGTCACAACTAGTCAACAAATATAGGGACCAAGTACTTATGCAACGCCTTTTCAAATATCACTATCAAGTGCCAAATGTCCTAGGTCAAAGAAGTTGAAGAAAAAGGTTAAATCACCTAGGAAGCCAGTGACGTTGGATCTTGAGGTCATTGTCATTCCAAAATATGACCCTAAACAGATAACCTTTGAGAAAATGCAAACTTTGTAAGATCTCTTGAAAAGAAAGATGAAACAAGAATAGTTGAGAAGGAAACGTTAGCAACAATAGGTATTGCATGAAATAAAATATTTTTTTGTAGATGTCACTAGTACATTAGGGATCCATTTTTTACCTAAAGTTTTGATGATAGGCTAATTTGGTTTATCAAATTCACTTTTTTTTTAAATATGATCTTGATAACATCAAAATTTGATGATACTTAAGTTTTTTGTCAAAATTTTGATGGCACTTAAGATATTTTATCAAAATTTTGATGACACTTAAGTTTATTGTTAAAATTTTGATGTTTTTGGGATATAAATAGAAAAAAGAGAAGTGAAACACTTCATTTTGTTTTCACGTGATAGATTGTGGGTGGGAGGGTTCAACATTGTTCCTGTTGAAACCTGATAAGAGAAACGCCAACCATGGTAAGAGAAACTTGTTCCTTGGGTAAGGGATTTTTTGAAGCTTTTGCTAAGTTGGGAGAATAGAAGGGAAACTAGAAGTCATTATATTTTGATTGATTGTGTTATAAATTCTTCACCCACCTAAATTTTTCATTCATTCTTTAATTTAAAATTTAGTAGTGAATATATATATATATATATATATATATATATATATATATATAGTGTGTGTGTGTGTGTGTGTGTGTGTGTGTGTGTGTGTGTGTGTGTGTGTGTGTGTGTGTGTGTGTGTGTGTGTGTGTGTGTGTGTGTGTGTGTGTGTGTGTTGTTGTGCCCTTGTTATCCATGTCTCTGTGGTGATATTTTTCAATGGAAAAGGAAGGATTTTGTATATACAATGTAGTACAAGTGGCTTACATACAACCATATTAAGGGCTCGTGGGAGTAGCAGGAGGCTAGGTCAGTCAATAGTAGTTGTAGTAGTAGTATTTAAGGGCACAAATGAGACATAGATCACAAGGGTAAAATAGAGACATAGATTAGAAGGGAAAAATAGAGACATAGATTACAAGGGCACATTAGAGACATAGACCACAAGGCACAATAGAGACATAGATCACAAGGGCCTCAATGACTTTAAGAACTTGAGAATGATTATGCTAATAATGTTGATCAAATCTGATATAAATATTTGGATCTATATCCTTTACTAAAATATCCTTAGTGGTCTTACTTCCAAAGAATGCTAATATTTTTTCAAACAAATCAATCAAAGCAAGATATTCATCATTCATTATAGACTTGTAACTATAAAATTTATTTATTCTTGGAGAAGTTCTAATTGTAACTATTGTCATCTAGGCTAAAATGCTTGATTACATACAAAACAATGAAGATCATATGTATTAGATTATCAACTATTTTCTTTGTATTCCTAACTATTGTGTCCAACTATTACTTATGGTTCCATGGTTTTGTCTCCCTCTCACTATTTTATTTTATTTGATTATAAAATTTTGGCTTTAAAATTTAATACTTGGTTTTCTTATGATTGGTTCACACCCCCTCATAGAGATAACATACTCCAACAATCCTATCAATGACACCCCACATAGAAAGAAATTGAAAATAATTTCAATTAAGATTATCTTCTGACAATGATGAAATTGTAAAGGAGAGAGATGAAAATGAAAGTGTCTTATTTGTCCCAAGAATTTATAGGAAAAGAGACACAACTTTTGCATCTATATTTGATGTTTGTTACATTATTTCAATCATGATGGCTTGAACGTTTAATATGAATGATACACTAAAACCTAGACACTTTGATTATATTGTGTTTGCTAGTTTTGTTTTAATTTTAAAATTGAAAATTTAACTTATTGTTTGAAATATTTAAAAGCTAACCATATTCAATTGTGTTGGAATAGATAAAAACTCTCCCTTCTCAATTGACCTATTTTCTCACTATATTGAAGCACCCTCATTCCATTAGAAATGACAATATTTTTAAAAATGCCTTCAAATTTAAGTCACCTAGTGAAAACTTTCCATCCTATATAACAATAAAAATGTTCCTAATTTTAAGACCATCAAACCAAGTTTTGAATCCAAAACTCAAATTTTGAATCCCCAAAAAAAACTTATTAGTATGAGCAATAAGGGAGCCACAAATTTGGACAAGTGAATCACTGAGCTTGTCAAGAGCCATGGATTGGGAAATCTTTAGGCCAAGAAAAAAAGGTCTTTCTATTCTGGTCATTGATTTTCATTCACAATGAATTTGATATGTATGTGTTATGAAGGATGCTAGACTGTATGATGTCTCTTCTGAACCAAATCATTTACCTCAAAATTCTTGAATCAAGAACTACCTTATGGTTTGTCATCCAAAAAGACTATGTGCAAGGTTTTCATCCTAGAGATAAAATCAAAGATAATAAAAACAAAGAATCAATGATAAGTCTGCAATCCAAATATTTAAGACTAAAGCCTAGCATTTTCCAAAAAAATATTTTTGGATGTTTCCACAAAGCACTAGCTACTAAATAGCCATGAATTTTTTGGAAATGTTAAGTTTGAAGAGGAAAAATATCAAATTGATGTTCTCATCAAATGACCCCAACAATGACTACAAAATAGGGACTTAAGTGGTAAAGGGCCCACATAATTATCTCCTTTTATTTCATAAAATTGGTTATCTGGAAAGCACACACCTAACATCAAACTTAGCAAAGTGGTTATTAAAAGTTTAATTAAGAGGGGAAATTGTAGCCCTCCCTTCCCAAGATTGATGGCCTACTAGCAATTGCAAATTGGGGTGTTGTAGTATCTTGTTATTTTCCCATGTAGCATCATAAATAGGCAATTCCCTTCTATTTTATCAAATACCCACACACAACCTTATTTCTCAACATCTTTTTCTCCAAACTGCAACACCTTTATGATCCACACTCAATTTTCCCTCTACATCTGATGGTGGTAATTTAGGAGAGACAACTATCTATCATCCCAATGCTTTCTTTAAGGAATACACATAAAAATATATTATGGATCCTACTACTTGCTAGTAGTTCAAGCCCATATGAAACTTCTCCAATTTTCCTAATTACCTTGCAGGGCCCCATAGAACTTTGGTTTCAAATTTTTCACTCCGCCACTTTTTTATGAAGATTTCCTATAAGGTTACAAGTGTAGAAAAACCAATTATCCTACTTGAAATTTCCTCTCAATTCCATGTCTATCTACACACATTTTTAGTTGGTTTTGTGCCTATGAAATATTGTTTTTCAAGTATTTTTAGAATGTCTTATCAACTCTATATGGTTTCTTTTTCTTGGGGCACTTTTTTATCATCAAAGGTCAAGCCTATAAATGACAAAGCTTCATATTCGTACAATACCTTAGTGGAAGATATTCAATAGTCATGTGATAGTTAGTGTCATAACAATACTCACCCAAATGCAACCATCCAACCCATTTATTCACGATTTCAGTCTTCCCATTTGTGTGAGGATGATAATTGGTAGTAGGAGTCAATTTTGTCCCTACCAAAATAAAATCTTGTTAAAATGTGTTGATAAATGTGTCCCTATCACTGGCAATGGTATGAGGGAGACTGTGCAATCTAAACATTTCTCAAAAAAAATCACCAATGATGAAGAAATGGGAATATATAGTTTGCCTATCACTACTACAAATATGCAATTCCTTTGCACTACTACAAATATGCAATTTCCATGTAATGGAGAGGGTTTTTGAATAAATCAAGGATAGAGGTTGCATACCTAATCGAGTAACTTTTACAAACATGATAAAAGACTATTTAAGGGAAGACATGATTGAAAAGGTAAAAGAGATGGAACAAGAAATGAAAAGCAGAAAGTTGAATACAATTTAGCTTACGATTGAAATCATTGAAAATGAAGTTAATGAATACTCCTATTGTGACTTCTTGAGGAATAGGGAAAAAAATGGACTACCATCCTTATTTTATCACAAAATTGGAGAAATTTGGGAATGTGTAGAGTTTATTTGGTCCACTACATTCTAATTTGAAGCATGTTTTAGATGAATTTAAAGCATCAAGAATGCATAGTAGGTTGTAAATGAGATTCTTGTATTTAATCTTGAGAATATATCAAGTTTAGATTTATTTATTTTTAATGCAGTGATGTGTTTAAATCTTTGAATGTCTTTACATGATAAAAACTACATTGTAAATGTGGTAGTTAGGGAACTTGGGGAGCTTTAATCTATTAATTTAGTTTCATATTTTGACACAATCCTCATATAATTAAAATAGTCTAATATAATTTGATTAGATTGTATTTTACTACAAAGAAATATACAAATTCTTTTAAAAAATCTTAGCAATCTACATTCAGACAACATGATAATTTTATAACATACCTCTATTGGTGTCCTTTTATCATCTCTCATTCTTACCTCCATCCTACAATCATGGCTCAAGTTACAATAGTGATCATAGAGAAACAATGGGCTATATCCCACACATGACACTTAGCCAGAAAGAGAGAGTATTATGGTACATAGGAGCCATATAATTCCCAGGAGATATGATATAAGCCTATCATGTTGCGTGAATTTAGCATGCTAATGACAATTAAAAACTTATAATAGGTTTAGTAATTAATATCATAAATGCAAATAAAAAACCAAATTACATGTTTGTTAGGAGACCAATCCTCATTTGTATAATATATACAAAAATAAGAAATAAAGGAGATAGATGTTATAGGAACTAGATATCTTTTAACCCTTTATTAGTCATGGCATGTCACTCCAATCATACTTAAGTTCTTATATTGATCATAGACCAATACTGGACTATATATCACTCCACAAAAGTAGTCAAGAAGAGTACATCTATTACATTTAAAACACTTCAAAGAAAACTTGAAATGGTTTAACATAAGATAAAACCAAATCAGTACCTAAAAAGAGAATTTTTAATGGTTGAAGGAAGCATGATAAATTATTAATTTAGAAATTAAGTGTTTCAACTTGCAATCTCTTATAGGATTGTTATTGTTATTAAGGTTCTATACAAAAACTTGTGTTGCATTTAAGGTAATGGTCCTCACCTTCCATCTAGTTTAGGATTTAGTTTTAATTCCACTAACCTAATTGATTTGGAGTGATTATTCTATTTTCTTCAACAAAATAGAACAATCAATATTTAAGTTTAAGTTGTAGGTAATGTATCATTTTTGGAGTTTCCTTGTGTACTCCTTGTGAGTGACCTTAACTTTAATACTTTTGAACCCATGGACCTATTTGATTAGAATTTTTTTTATTTTTTTTCCAACATCAATATTGATTGATTATATTGAATAAACCATGCTATTTTATTAAAAAAGGCATATCTATAAGTTCAATAACATGCAAGGTTCTTGATTTTACAAGGGTTTATAAATCAACTTGAGGATTAATTTTTTAGATGCTCAATGTACAGGTCTAAGTAGTTTGTATCTTGAATAAGTGTCTACTACATTTGAGACATCATCTCTTTAATATTATGGGTCACAAGTGGGATACAGAGGAAATAACCATTTTGAGCCATCACTAGCATTTTTAGTTATCTTGCTTAGGTTTCTTCAAAAAATACACAACTATCCTTGTGCTCCATACTTGAAGGTGGCTAGTACAATATAGGATTAGGTATAACCTTCTCCATTCACAAAAAATAACAAAGAATTTTCTCACTATTGAACTCAAAATTACTACTTCTATCTTCCTAAGAATGATAATGACATTACTACAACATCTTACTATCTTGTTATGTGAACATTAAATCAAGCCAAATGTTTTGTAGCATCTATAAGACAGATATGGTACCTCGTGACTAAAATAGCATTTTCCTAATATAGATAAGTAAAGCTATGTAATTTACTCTACGGTTGTCATTACTGGATATTGAAAACCCATGTATCAAATTGCCTTAATTTCATTCTACTCTCTACTTCTCCAATTCACTACTACAAATATGTAATTCCTTCCCTATACTCGTGGTTGGAGATGTAGCTTGTGCAATTAACTTGTAGGTTTGATGCGGTGTTCTGACCATAGGCTCTTCACTCTCTCCTCTTTGCATACACATAAATCAATGATAAAGATAAACTAGGGAGCTACGCAATGGAAGCTTTTGTTTAGTTAGCGGAATGGAAGGGAAACTAAAAGTTATTAATTTGATTAAGTTATAAATAATTCCCCACCTTGATTTTCTAGTCATTCATTCATTAGGATTCAACAATGAATATATGTTTTTTCTCTTGTTGCGCCCTTGTGATCTATGTCTCTATAGTGATTTTTTTAATGAAATATTTTCTTATCATTGTATATATTTAAATTGTATAATTTATTTAATTTTTTTAGATGCCACCCTTTTTTTTTTTTTTTTTTTTTTTTTTAAATGCGCCTGGTAAACTTTTTAACGTGACCGGTAGCGCTGGCGCAACACGCCCACCGGTACCACCAACGCTTTGACCTGGAGCTATGAACCAGTGAGGCCACAAACGGGGGACCTCATCCCCATGAGATTTGAACCTGGATGGCAAGGATAACAACGCAACAACTTAACCATCACAACATGCCACTATTGGCATAGATGCCACCCTTATTGAAGAGATGGTATTATTTAATTATTTTTGATTATATTGAAGCTACTACTAATGCTTGTATATTTATATTTGATATTATTTTATAGCCTAAATATTTTCCTATGAAGAAAGTCCATGCCTAACAATATGAACCCAAAACAAAATAAGGTGACAATTGCTACATTGTGGTCTCAATTCAAAAGAAAAGGTGATGGAAAATGTTATTGTCCTTGCAAAAAATGCAAGGGTTTAAAGAATCAAATAATTATAATCACAACAACTCAAAGACATTGTAGGCAACATGATCACATTCAAGGGGGTAAGGAATTTTTTCCTTTGGTGAATGTGGATTTCTAGTCAGTGGAACATGGAAGTGTGAATATCAAAGCAAAAGGTAATGCTCTCATGGAAGAATATTATCCTTTTTAGCGTTTAGAGATCTGCTACAAATGTATTAGCATTGCCATGTTTTTGGTATATGTTTTCCCAAATGGTAGTGGCCTCTTATATATATAAGAAAGTGAGTAAAGAATAGACACATCCCTTTGTGGAACATGTTTGTTCATTAACATAATTACAATCTTATAATTAATTTTGTGTGTGTGTGTGTGCACACGCATGCGTGCATGCTACAATAAAGCCAAGTGAAGCTACAAAACATCAACACTCCCTCTTAGCTAGGGAGGATAAACATAGGATATGTATTACACCTTTGGTAATATTAGGTATGGAAAAAATATATCTTTGATCATATGATATCTATCATTTTGATATCATAGTTGATATTGTGAGCATTGGCCTCCTAGAATATCAAAGATATTCACCAAGTACTCAAAATGTTTTGATAACACATTTGATATGAAGAGTATTGGCCTCCCAGAATATTGACATCTGAGATTCATCAAGTACTCAAATAAGGTTTTGATAACACATCTGATATCAAGAGTATTGGCCTACGAAGATATCAACATTTGATATTCACCAAGTACTCAAATAAGATGTGATATCACATTTGACATCATGAGTATTGGTCTCCCAGAATATCATAAGATATTCACCAATTACTCAAAATAAGGTTTGATATCACAGATGATATCAAGAGTATTGGCCTCCTAGAATATCAAAGATATTCACCAAATACTCAAAGTAATGGTCTCCCAGAATATTAAGATGCAAGACATTGACTATTTACTCAATTTATTTGATCTCATAATACAAGCTATTGTAAGATTGTCACCTTATAATAACTGTGAAAATACAAGTGACATTATTTGGAAGTCGTCACTTCCTCATGATTTACACAAGGGTAGGCTCATTAAAATCACATAATCATGAGCTATGCATGAATCATTGTCCTCTTGACTACTAGATTTATTAATCACTAGAGAATCCATCACAACATGATTTACTCCCACTTACTCAATATGATTGAGATTACCGAAGGTTGATTGAATCATATCATCTATCTGCTCTCTCTCTCTTTCAAAGTTGTCAGAAATATCAACCTCCCTCTAAATCACAATCTCTTGCTTCCTACAATAACATTCTAAAAGAAAAAAAAATCAAAGAACATAACTCTTATAGTATGTATTGAAATAAAAATAAGAGAGAGATTGCAATAATTAGATAAATGCAATAACCAAGAGAAATTACTTATCTTTACATCTTTTATGCAATCTTTAACACTTCTTGATTTTTCCTCCTGCTACTAATATCAATACTCTCTCTAGAGTTAAATTATTTATGTATTTTATATTTAGCACACACTTGTTGAATTTCTCACATTATTTTGATATTTAAGAGAAATCTTAATCTCGAACATGTTGGTCAAATGAAGATCATTAGTCTCACATACCAATATTGTAAAGATCACAGGGTTGTGTTAGTTAGATGGAGATTGTCAATCTCTCATACTAACACTACTCATCCTTAGTTTAAAATCTTACTATAAATCACTATATCAATTATCTCTTAAAGAAATATATATAAGGTTTCCATTTCAATAATGTTCTATATGTATAGATTAATATGTAAATGCATTCTCTCTCTCTCTCTCTCTCTCTCTCTCTCTCTCTCTCTCTCTCTCTCTCTCTCTCTCTATATATATATATATATATATATATATATATATATATATATATATATATATATATATATATATATATATATATATATATAATCACCATCTTAGTAATTATGCATCATGTAATATTTTATTTAAATGTTAATGGGAGAATCATATATTTTTCTCACCTTAAATACCTGATGCCTCTTAACACTAAATAATGTGTCCACATCACCCTAGACACTGCCCAACATACTTGTAATGCATTCCACTTCACTCGATGATGGATATGTACTAAGGTTTGACCCATCAACTAGAGGATTATCTATGTCTCATATATCATGTCTTCATTTGTGGGTTTGTCCCCCATCTAAGATTATTTTTGTTTCTTGATTAGCTTGGTGAGTCATTTGTTATTAATGTCTTTTACCTTAGTAATGGATCCACTTACTTTATTTAAATGTATTTTATATTATCCTTTCTTCCCTTAATATATGAAATTAGTGTCCACTAAGGTCAAATCTCCTAGTTTGTGCTTTCCTTGTTTATGTTCTTTGCCTCTAATACATGGTCATTTGTGTTACTATTCCAATATTTATATATCGATTATATTTCTAACATTGAATTTTGTGCTGAGACATTTTGTAGTTAGGTCTAACTCATTGGCCCAAGCTCCAGACCGAGCACATTATGTACATAAAACTTGTGTTGGCATCCATTCTCTTCATAGCTAGGAGTTTGTGAAAAAATTCAACACGGGAGCTCCACCATATTCAAGCTGGAATTCCATGTAGACTCACGGATTTGACATCAATTCCTCACACACAAAGGTCATAAGGAGCATTGTAATCTCACTCACAATAGTTCCAAATCATTCACTTCCTCCTACAATAATCTCTTCTCACACATCTAGCCTTTTCTTCTACACTCCCAAGATCCAGACACAATTCTAACAATATTTTATATAAAGTGAGATGTCATTTCATCTATGATATTAAATATTAGATCGAAGGAATAAGGATTTCCATAGCATCATTGTCAACTTATATACTCACTGAAATTCTCCAACATCAACTTATTTATACATAGTATGTTTAGCACCCACAAAATCCCTAAAGATCAACCTACTCTGATACCATGTTAGTTTTTAGAGGTCTGCTACAAATGTATTAGCATTGCCATGTTTTTGATATATGTTTTCCAAATGGTAGCGATCTCTTATGTATATAAGAAAGTGAATAAATAATAGGCATGTCCCTTCATATGGGACATGTTTGTTCGTTAATATAATTACAATCTTATAATTAATTTTATATATATGCTAGAATAAATCTTATTGAAGCTACAAAACATCAACAATTCTAAGGCAGAGAACACAATTAAAGATGTTGGTATTGGTGTAGTTGATAATGTTTGAGCTAACAGGATTGAAGAAGGTGTTACTAGCACAACTGATGAAGATGATGAAGACAATGATAGTAGTGTATCTAATGATGATGAAGAGAACCTTTATATACATGTAATTGAAAAGACATATGAGCCCCTATACGAAGGCTCCCAAACAATGCTTCTCTCCCTTATATTGTTGTTGGTGAACTTCAAGGTTATGAATGGTATATCCAATATAGAAATCTCATGGGTGCTAAGGTATAGAATCATTTTTTTCATCTTCTATGTTAGCATACCATTAATGTTCTTTATATTAACATATTTTTTCCATAAGTTGATAGGTGAGTGTTTGTTACCACCATCAAAAATTCTACCTCACTCTTACCAAGAATTATCGGCCATTATGAAAGATATTAGAATGGAGTATCAAACAATACATGCATGTCCCAATGATCATATCATATATCATAAACAACATAAATTTTCAACACAATTCCCTAATTCTCATATTAGCAAATATTGATTAGATCAAATAACCAAAAAGGTGTCTCATAAGGTTCTTTGGTACATTCCCATTATTCCACATCTACAACAATTATTTAGGTGCATTATCTTGGCACAATTTATGGATTACTATGCACACAATATAATTTAAGATGACATTATACAAATTCTTGTGGACGGTTATTACTTTAAGGACATAGAAGATAGGTTGATAGTATTTAAAGAAGAACCTCATAATCTGAATCTTTCATAAGCAATAGGCGATGTCAATCCATTTAGAGAGACAAGATCTGTTTACTCAGTCTAGCATGTTTTTGTTATTAATAATAACATTCCTCCTTGGATGTCTGTAAAGAGGGAGCACATAATGTTGGAAAAGATTGTATTTTTCCATTTAGTAGTCATCTAAATTAATTTATAAACATAATATCAAAATGACCATAATAATTATGTTTTTCTTTTGTTAATTAAATTAGGTAAGTACCAAGTGAAAGATATGAATGTATATATTGAGCCCCTGACTGATGAGTTGTTGGAGTTATAGAATGGGGTCACTATGTACGACATTTGTAGATTAATATGTGAAAAAAAAATTCAATTCTTTGTAATGCTTGTATGGACAATACATGGTGCCCCTGGGCTAACACATTTTTGTGGTATGTGAAATTGTTAATGCATACTTTTGGTATGTAATAGTGCTAACACATTTTTTTATGTATGATAATTGTAAATATGAATCTTCTAGTACACATGCCATCCAATTGTATAGGATCTTGTAAGTCTTCAGACAATGGGAAAATTTGCATGTCCAATTTTTGGTCAAAAGATGAAATATCATCATTCAAAATGTTTAGGAAAGCAAGTTTTTAATGAGCATAGGCACCTTGTCCACAAAAATCATAAGCATTGAATAACTGAAAAATATTTTTTCAATGGGAAAGAAGAGACAACATCAAAGCGATGAAGAATGACACCTCACATATGGAAGTTGGAATACAATAGAATGAATCATCAAGGAAATGTCATTCCATCTGATGCAAGTTTTTGTATGAAATTTAAATTTGGATATTGTATTTTTTTTAGTGATGATGTAATAGGTGTTCATGAAGGTCATCAAGGCATTGATGAGAAACTTCCAAAAGGACTTAAAAGCTATCATAGACAATTTAGTATGTTATCATACTACAAGCACCTCCCAATCATGCATTTGTTTGATGGTATAAATATTGGCAAGAATGTAACAAATACACTATGGAAAATATTAGATGGGAGGTCTGACAAAGACAAATCATTCAAAATTTGTAATGACATTCATGAATCCAATCATGCATTAAATTTTTTTATTGAATCAAATAGCAGTGGAAACCAGATTAATACAAGTGTCATTCTTTGGTTATAAACACAACAACAAATTGATGTCATTTTTTAAGCCATAAAAAAATTAGATTTCCCACATGATTTATTGCAAACATAAGCAGTCTCATATCAAAGAAAGGTGATTTTGGGTCAAGGTTGAAAATGCATGATTGGCATACCTTTGTCAAGGTAAGTCACATTCTTCTCTATTTACAATAAATTTGTAAAACATCATGTAGTTTTCATTAATATTATTTTATAATATATTGAAAATATCATTTCATTATTATTGCAGTATGTTCTACCTCTATCTCTCCCACACAACTTCAACAACACAAGTTTCAAACAAGTTATATATGATCTTGGGAAATACATGAGGTTAGAAGTGTTATTTGTTAAATTTATTATATAGCTATTATTTTTGTTTCTTGCTCTTATTTTTCTATAATTCACTGTATAATGTTTTGCAGAGTCTCGTTAATATTTTTTTGTGTGATGAATATCTTCTAGGTGGTTGTCATCTAAAGAAATTGATAAAAAAATACATAAAACATTAGAAGAAAAAAATTCCTCAACTTTTGTGTGAGATGCAAAAGTGTCCACCTTCAATTTTTTTTAATGTACAAGAACACTACCTAATACATTTAGTTGAGGAGATTGAAGTGTGTGGACCTATACCAACTAGGTTAATGTGAATGGTTGAGAGGCACTTGAAATTTTTGGAGGGTTTGGTTCGAGATAGAGTACGTCATAAGATTTTCATTGTGGAGAGATATATGGTATACCAGACCATGATGTACATTAGTGAATATCTTCTCAAGTTTGTGTTGGACTAACTGTCAGCCTTTCCCTTTGGGATTTGACATGGCTTAACTGCTTCATGTGTTCTATAAGTCTAGTGGTTGTATCGGGCATTAACAGGTCAATCTTTTGGTACAATAACAACTCTAGCTTGTAACAAGTGGTATCAAAGCTTGGTCATAGGTTTGAATCTCCTTGGATAACACTAAGGGGGAAATTGTTGGACTAATCGTCAGCCTTCCCCTTTGGGATTTGTGACATGGCTTAACTGCCTCCTATGTTCTACAAGTCTAGTGGTTGTATCGGGCATTAACAAGTCGATCTTTTGGTGCAACGACAATTCTAGCTTGTAATAGTTTGCATCAAAGATCCATGTAGATCACATTTGGGATCCCAACTCAATTAATAGATTCGAAGGGGGGTACTTGATGGGGATAGATAGATTGAGGAAAGTGAGAGGTATTTATAAGATGTTTTTTTTCTTGATTAATTCTTATCCATCATCAATATAATTTTTTTCTAACTTATCTATTTATTTTATATAGTTGTTCATGAATGGGATGCACTTCATTTGTATATTGTAAATAATCTTGATTGGATGACAGCATGGATTGAACAATCTCAACAAAATGGTCACTCATTAACATGGGAAGGTGTTGCTTCATTGGTTAAAGAAGCTTATCATAATGGAGATTCCAATGTTACGCCAATGGTAATTGATCTAGAAAATAATTTTAGAGGTGTTAAGGTATGTATAAGTTAATCTATCATGACCCATTTGTTTAATATCAACTCATGGATGGATGCATAATTTTGACATGTTTGAAAAATAACAGGTCAAGAACCACAAAGCTATGTACACAATGACTGTAAATTTTGCATAAAAAAGATGGACGATGCAAAGAGAACTTTTGATTCAGGGATAACTATAGCCTTTGAGGTCACTAATATTTAATCTAGAAATGAATTGCAACCTCAACAATCTAAAAACAGATACTATGACATTTTGGACGATATAATTGAGTGTGACTTTAATTTCTTCAAACTAGTTCTATTTTTTGTCAAATGGTATAGGATACAAATGAATCAATATGATTTTGATAGAACTATTATTGAACATGATAATTGATTTAAAATGATTAATACAAGGTCATTTGAGCTAGTTGGAAATGAGCCCTATGTTCTTCCAAGACAATGTAAGCTAGTGTTTTACTTTGGCATTCCACATAAACTAGGTTTGTCATTTGTCGTTAGACACAATCCAAGAGCAAGACTGGTAAAGTAATGTGATTGAAGAAGAATATATCAAAGAAGTGGAAGACAAAATAGATGATAATGGTGGTGAAGATGAAGAAGGAGATGATGATGATGGTGGTGAAGATGTTCATGATGATGGTGATGGCATTGATGATGGTGGTGGTGGTGATGATGGTGATGATGGTGGTGATGGTGGTGGTGGTGGTGGTGGTGATGGTGGTGGCAGCGATGATGGCGATGGTGGTGATGGTGATGGTGATGACGATGATGATAATGATGATGATGGTCATAGTGATGATCACGATGATAAAGGTGATAATGATGATGTTCATGATGATGAGATGGACAAAGAAGATGATCAATGACATGATCAATTGAATTGTATTAGGTGTGATCAATAAAATGTAAGAGTTATTGGTATATTCATTAAAACTTTGTTCAATTTATTACAAGTTATCATGATTAATGATAACACCATTGGTGATTTGTGATACACATGTTGCAAACATGTGTTATGATGCTCAATTCTTGGTATTGATTACTTATTGTATATTTTTTGTAGAGGTAATGAATTAAAAAGTATACAATGATTATGATATATGCATACTATTCATGTTATGTTCTATGTAATTTGTAGCATAAGTATCATGTAATTTGTAACTAACTTAAGAAAAATGATTTACATATGCAAGAAACTATACCCCTTTAACAAGGATCATACACAGTGACATGGATCGAGAGGTATAAGTTTATTACATGCTTTCTTTCTATTTACCTTCAACATTAACTTTAGGCCAACTTCATCAATATTAGCCTCACTTTATAGAAAAATATTTTGCTTCTTCAAATATATCTCTCATTTGATGGGGATACAGGTACCACCAAATAAGTATCTTTCATATTTTTCTTCCTTGAGTGTGGAAAATATGAGAATAGAAGACGATAGTGAGACATATAGTAGGTCTACAAAAGAGAGATGAACTAGAGGTCAAATGATTAGAAGAAAATTTAATAAATGTATGCAATTTTCCCTTGCTCAAGGGGGGTTGTGTTCTTATGATGAGACAAAAGGCGACATCAACATTCCCTTGAGTTACACACATCTTCATATTTTGTGTTAACAAGAGGATATACCGCATAGCTCCATCAACATTACATGGTTTGGGCCTATTTTCCATGGATGGTATAAGGGTCAGTTATAAAAGCGTTGTTGAATTGACGGAGTATGTAGGACCTTGTTACAGACAATAATTGGATGTAGATAGTTCAATATTTAAAAAAAAGTATGCATAGGTATGCACTATCAGCAAATTATCTACAATGAAAAGAAAATGATCAAAGTAAAATTTTTTTTGTATACATTGATGGAAGGTCAAAAGAAATAGGGAACATTGTAAGTTTTATAAATAGTACGTGTCCTAGGTCAAATAACAAGCGACCCAATTTCATTTTCGCAGTGCATGAGGGAAATCATGTTTTTGTATGTGTGATAAGTCAATAAGAGTAGAGGAAGAGCTACTAATAGATTACAATTTGAATCACATAGATAGAAAGAAAGTTATTGTCATGGGACTTGTAATTACTATATATGTAATATTTAAACTAATTACTTCTAGTTAATAAATCCAATATACAATATACTATTTTATTTATTTAAAAATTTGCTAAGTCGACTATTTATTCCATTATGTTGATGTTTTTATATATGTTCGTTGTCACAGAGTGACATGGTCAATCCATCAGTTGACAGAGGTAGGGATGTTGTTCCTACCCCTTCTTTAGTGTAAGTAAAACCTTTTGCATAAAACTTGGTGTAATTGTAATTTTACAAAATGTCATATTATTATGTTAAGGTTTTGGACTTGTTTTGATTGTTTTCCTAATGTTTTTGTCACAAATTGATGGTTAGGGAAAGGGAAAAGAACCAATAACACAAGAGAAATTAGTTGTTGATATGATGGCCATAGTATTATGTGATGATGATATCGCACAAACCACTAACCCTAGAAGCATGTGTAAAAAGAGCCTAAAAAGCATCAATCTACAAATTCTTGCACTTGTGATGGATCCAAATCCAATTGAAGAGAAAAAGGCGACAAGAAATGAATTGTGTTAGAGAGCACATTGTCTGGAAGTAAGTAACAATGAATCTTTATCTAGTACAATAGTTTAATAAAGCTTTATGTTTAATACTAATTTATGGACATGAACCAAAATATGTATCTTTTGTTACAACATTTTTTGAAACCTCATAGAGTTCTTGGACCTAACGAGGATACTAGTGCAGTTCCTACAGGTATGTTATTTCAATTTTCAACCATCAGAAGGGACATCATAAAAATCACCATATACCATGCTTCTTTATTGTAGTCCATTAATATGAGTTTAAAACTATAAAATTATTTTCTTCATGATTATTATTGATAGTTTTATATGACTATTATCATATTTTTTTCAATCTATATTTTAAAAAGATAATACATTGTATGCATGCATATGCCTCCTTCGATGAGGCCAACCTATACTTTGAGATTGTCAACTATAGGATCAACAACAAGGAGAGAGAAAAAATCCATGCATGTTACAACTAGAGATGGTAATTCCTTATTTTGCTACATTTTATTTTGTGTTAAAATATGATTTGATTTGTACTTTCTTGTTCATTTGATCATAGTATGGCATTGATTAACTTTGTGCAGTCAAAAGTACACCTTCTCATGATGATAGAATAGATACCAATACTGCTGATAATTTACCATCCTTTCCTAGAGTATCCCATGTTACTTCTATTGGATCATTGGAGGCGTCATTGTTGATGGCTGAGAAAGATATGATTCCCTTAAAATTGCCTAGGCTTCTGGGTATTGTAAAATTTTAATTATTTAAAGTGTAATTCTAATTTATTTATTCATAACTCATTTTTGACTAATGATCCCATGATGATTTTGCAAGAAATGATCTTTTTTATGAAACTTGTTTTCATTTAACATTGAAATTATTTGGGCCCACATTATGGAAAAGGTGTGTATCTTCGTATAATTGGTAGAATATTTTTTCATTCATCCGTTTGTTGTAATATATTCAAGGTACATAGCTTGAACTAATTTTTTTTTTTTTTTAAAGGTAGAATGAGAAAGGCCCTAAATTATAAGATCAGCTCATAAAATCTCTAGAGGATTTCTTTGGTCAATTGATTTTTAATAGAGACCAAGTTCTTAAAAAAGCTTGCAAATGCCTAAAGACTATGAGAGACCAATACAAAAGGGCTCTAAAGGTCAACCCAAAGTATGAGCATCCTCCTATGGTTCCACAGTTGGAGTGGAATGAAATCATTGAAGATGTAAAAGAGATAAGATTAAAAGATAAAGGAATCATATCACCACCCGGCAAAAATAGGTACGTGGTAGTCTTAATGTAATCATGCATAAATTAGTGATCTTTATATTTATCTAATCTAACATATTTCAAAGTTTACATATATAGGTTCTAGGATACATCAAAGGCTACACAAGCTGGAAAAGACAAGGTTGGCCAACACCATCTTGGCTCTTGTGGATATATGAAAATTCATTCACAACATGTAAGTAGTAGTAAATGAAATTTCGTATCATTTTTTTTAATAAAAAAGTACAAATAAGAAATACATTTAAAATTGATGATATTATGCAAAAAAATGAAGGGCATTGAATTTAATCTAGTGCCCATAGAAGAGGACAAACAAATTGGCTTCAAGAAAGGCTATAAAGCAGTGGTTGTCTGCCACCGCATAGATTCCAATGGCCAAAGAAATGTAGAACATTATGGTGCATTGGTTTAGACATAGGTAAATAGGTCTAATGATCAATAACTCAAATTGAGAACTTCATGAGAAATAATCTATTTGATGTTAATTTCGAACAATGATAACAATGTGCATGACATTTCACTACATCCTTCTACTCCTAACATAGATCCTACACATGACGAAGGCACATATCCTACACATGACAAAGGCCCTATCTAGATCATAGTGATAGAGGTATATATTCAATTTTTATTGAAAATTAGTTATGTAATTATTAATAAAATTTAACATCTTGTAATGAAATTGGTGTAACCTTTATGTGATAATTTTTTAGTATATAGAACATCATGGTGACGAAGTTGAGCATAATGTTAGTGTTGAGCATGTTGAGGTTGGAGTTGAACAAAATGTGATAGTAGATGATGTGGCACTATCAGGTCAAGAAAAATCCTTGCTATGTTCTTTAGATTAATGAAATACTTATAACATTTTTTTTAAATGTTTAGAATTAAACTCATTTATTTCTTATTGCAGGGGCACATCATCCATGTGTTTGAAAAAAGAAGAGGAAGCATCATGTCATAAGATCAAAACCACAAGAGATAGATGATAATGTCAAAGATAGTCATGATGTGCCTATTAGCCTTTATCTTTGAAAAACATCAAAGAAAAAAACAAAAGAAGAAATGAATGTTAAAAACCTTGTTTGATGATGAATGTGTTGATGATTTTTTTATGAATGTTGCTTATTAATGAATTTTATGTCATGTTATTGAATATTGTTATGTGATTATAATGATTAACGTGTTCATGAATTATTGATGAATGTTTATACATATTAATGAATTTTATGTTGTGTTAATGAATGTTATGTGATTATAATGATTGATGTGTCAATGAATTATTGATGAATGTTTGTACGTATTAATGAATTGTATGTCATGTTAACGAATGTTATGTGATTATATTGATTCAATATTATAGTTCTTAAATGAATGAATGAAATATTTACTTAGATATTAATGGGGAATTTAGAGTGATTATAGGGAGGGAGAGGCCAAATGAGCTTCCACCTTCACGTGGTTCGCCTTGTTAAGCAGAGAATATTAAAGGATTTTCGAAACTAAGTGAAGCTCAAACTGAACCTATCAAAACTAAATACCAATATACGGTCTCATCATCGAGTGGCTGGAGAACTTTACCATAGTCACTAATGACTATCATTTCTTCCATGTTGATTTAGACATTTCTATGATGTTTATTTCTATAGACTCCATATCAATTGCCACTACAGTTTCATTGCATGTCTACCTAATTATTTATTATCACTACATTTCCATAATGAATCACAATCATCTCTTCTATGATAAATATTTTCTATTGGTAAATAGACCTGACATTTTGAAACTCTTGAAAAATGTGTCAAATGGAAGTGTGAAAAACTAAATATAGCTATAGGATAAACCTCTTCATAGTGTGATATTCCTCTACATTTAGGAGGGGGAACTCCCTTGTATATATTTTAAGAATGAAACAAGAACATATGAACACATTACGCAGTTGGTAATACTCTCAAAATATTCTTTGTATACTGACAATTTGTTTGTATTCTATTTGTGTTTCACATGTATCTAAAGTAATTGAAGTAACACTTAAACTCTTCATTGCATCTACATCAAACACTTTGTTTTCTATCTATGATTTGATCTTATTACCAAACATATTCAAGGAAAATTGGCAATTAATATGTTGGATATCCTTTACTATTTATGTTTCAAAGAAAAATTAAAATAGTATGCTTGAGTGGACCAAATTAATCAAGATAGTTTAGATGTTAACTATGTCAATCTCTTGGTTTCAGACAATGTAGAAGGAGGCCCTAGTTCAATATGCAATCTCAATTGATATATATAGGACATTGGATGGAGCTAAAAAATGCAATAGGTTTGCATATTTGTTACAGGTTAATTAAGTATTTTAAGTTATAGACCATTGCGAACATTGTAATTTTAAATCTTATAGCTGAGGGTTATGTCCTCAGCATGCAAGCAAATGAAGACTTTTTCTTTGCTCCCTTGTTGAGGACATTCTCTCGGCCATAGCAGCCAAAGTTCAAACATTCATGATGGTCTATAAATTTTTTTTAAAAATATAGACCTATTAAAATAATGTAAACATGGTGCATTTTTTCAGCTCCACCTATTGTCCATGCATATGGAATGTCGTTGGATGTGCATTTTCAATTCAGAGTGGTTGAATCTTATTTTGGAAAGAAGGGAGAGAAGCCAAAGTCATATGGGTGCTTTAGTGGCTAAAGACAATGATTCTTCACTATTTACATTGTATTTCTATCATTGAATTCCTTATTTTTACTAGTGGTACATTCTACATTTTGATATTATTAAAAGTAATGTTTTGTTTCCTTTGTTAAAATGTATCATGCCTTCATTCACTAAAATTGATCTTTCTAATTGCAACCATATTGGTAATATGCTAATCTTAGTCTTCTTAACATTTTTATAACACTATAGATCCTAATATGCATATAGTACACTCGTTAATGCAACAAAACTAGAATATATCTTGAAACTTTTCAACATCTTTTGTAATGCTAATTGATCATGATTTTGTTGTATTTGGTTGTTGATGTAGTGCAAGGAAGGAGAATCCCTAAAGGAGATGTCCTAGCCCCTAACAAAAAAACCACATAGTAGAAACACAACAACAAGAAATAATAATGCAAGATCTAATATCAAATCACAACTCTCTAATCATAGATATAACTGATTACATGCAATATGCCCGATTGTAAGGCTTTTCAGGTTAGGTCTAAATACAAATAGAAACTAAAAAACAATCAGTTCTGCAAGATCCAACTTACAAACCCAATCCCCAGCTAGAATCTACACTTGTACCCTTAGGTCCACCAAGAAATCCTCTAGTTGCCAAGCCACAACCCTAGGTTTCCAAAATTTTCCTCCCCACTTCCTCCCAAAAATTGAACTACCAAAAGACTCAACAAGACCCTTATTTATACTTGCCAAAATGGCTTACAGAACATTCTAGAACATACAAAATAGGAAGGCTAACCCAATAATGGTTAAGACACATCCCAAGGCAAGATCTTATCATAAACATTGTAGTCAAAATAAATCTTGCAAGTTGGCTCACACTAAAAATGGAGAAATCACATCCAAAATGCTAAAACTCGACATAAATAGGAAAACTCGACACCCACTAAGTGCTATAGTAACTCGACACCAACTAAGTGCTATAGTAACTCAGCACCCACTAAGTGCTACAGTAACTCAGCACAACCTAAGTGCTATAGTAATTCGGCACCAACTAAGTGCTACAGTAACTCAGCACCAACTAGAGCTACAGTAACTTAGCACCCACTAGACAGTTCGATAGCAACATAAGATCCAATACCACTAGCACTTAGCACCAACATGAAGGATTGCAAGAAAGCCTAGGATACTCCTGCATCAGACACCCCAGGTTCAAAAAGATGTTCTAATAACTAAGAAGAACATATTATGGGATTCAACACATAAATCCCAAACTAGTTCTTCACATAGATATCCTCCAAATCTTCAACTTGTACACTTTTCCCCTTGTTCTTCTTCTGCTTATTCACATTCATCTGAGGTGTGCTACAGGTTTTCTTTCCATATTGATCTCCAACCTTCTCAAATCTACTAACTCAACTCAACTGCTAATACTCAAGTTTCTCCTATCGAGCTCTTCATTTTGCAAAGGAATCAGGGAAAACTTTATGCCACCTTTCTTAACGGTAAACACATTCTTGAGACAATTATGCACAATCATGCAATCATACTACCAAGGTCTACCAAGAAACACATGACAACTATTCATGTCCACAATATCACACAACACTTGATCCTTATACGACCCAATCTGGAAATCAACAAGGCACTGCTCCCTCACTTCCAAAGCATGCTCACCTTCCAACTAGCCAATCCTATAAGGGTAAGGATGTCTCATTCTCTTCAAACCAAGTTTTTGAACCACCTCTTTAGCAACAAGGTTACCAGTACTACCACCATCCACAATCACCTTGCAAATTTTACCACTAGACTTACAACAAGTCCTGAACAAACTAGTCCTCTAACAAGAATCCATTGCCCTCTCACCAACCAGTACTCGCTCAGCCAACAAACTTTCTCCTTGCTCAGGCTGACTATCCTAGACTTCAACCTCATTCACAATAGCAATCATCCTACCAATCAGACATTCAAAAGATCTATGCCCTTCTTTCCCACATCTAAAACAATTACCTCTAAATCCACCTCCGTCTGTTCTCCTTTTCTGATCAATAGGTTTTCGTTCACCTTTCAGACTCAGTTTAGCTTGTGTCGAACTATCCTACTTCTCTTTCCCTTAGGAACTACCTTGATTCTTCCTCTTTAGATTCTCCTCTGCTCTCAAAGCATACTGATAAACATCCTCAACTGATGAGATATTTAGCATACCAACCTCATCCTAGTTATTGAATCTCAAACCATTAATGTATCATGCTACCTTCTCCTTTGACAATTCTCTATGCCCAAACCGAATAGTCAACTTGTAGAACTCCTCTGTGTAATCTTTCACAATCATATCCTTCTGCTTCATATTCAGCAACCTCTTAAACAAATCAAGTTCATAATCAGTAGGAATGAACTTAGCTTTCAACTTAGTCACCAACAACCTCCATCTAGAGATCTTCATTTCACCTTCCTCTTCACTATCTCTTTGTAGTTCTTTCCACCAAAGAGTAGCATGTCCCTTCAACTTAGTTTGTACCAGCCTTACTCTAAGTGGATCCTCAATATCCTCAAGTTCAAAGTAGTCTTCCAATTCACTAATCCAATCAATTAGGTCTTTAGGATTCAAAGTGCCCAAGAAATTAGAAACTTCCATCTTATGCTTCAACTTCAACTAAGATCCAAGTCTAGAAAACTAACCAACCCTAGCTCTCATAGGTCTCTCCACACGACCAATTCTATCCTCACCACTAGATCCAATAGCTTCAAAGTCTTCAACAACTTCCTCATAACTTCCTTTAGTGCCCACATGCCTAGATACACCACCTAAAGCACTTACAATTTTAGCAATCATGTCACTCTTCATTAATGCAATCTCAGATCTGAACTCTACTCTCTTCTTCTCTGAGATATGTTCTTCTACAACATCACTAAGATTAGCAATTTCCCTAGGGTCCAATCTTCTTGGAGGCATCTTACAAAATTTTAGCAAACCCTAAGCAACAAATCCACCAATCTAGAAGATCAATCAACTACAAGATCAACCTTCTTCTAGTGTAAATAGCCTTAGCTTCAGTGATCTGTCTACACACTCAGGAATAAACTTGCTCTAATCCCCCCTGATGTAATGCAAGGCAAGAGAATCTCCAAAGAAGATGTCTTAGCCCCTAGTCAAAAAACCACACATCAGAAACACAACAACAAGAAATAATAATTAAAGATCTAATATCAAATCACAACTATCTAATCATAGATATAACTTATTACATGCAATATGCCTGGCTGTAAGGCCTTTTGGGTTAGGGCCAAATACAAATAGCAATTACAAAACAATCAATTCTGCAAGATCCAACAAGATCCAACTTACAAACCCAATCTCAACTAGTCCAGATACACAACTGGATAAGAACTCCAAGAAGAATCCACACTTGTACCCTCAGGTCCACCAAGCAATCCTCTGGTTGCCAAGCCACAACCCTAGCTTTCCAAAATTTGCCTCCACACTTCATCCCAAAAACTGAACTGTCAAAAGACTCAACAAGACCCTTAATTATCCTTACTAAAACATCTTACAGAACATTCTAGAACATACAAAATAGGAAGGCCAACCCAACAACGATTAGGACACATCCCAAGGCAAGATCTCATCATAAACATTGTGGTCAAAATAAATCCCACAAGTTGGCTCTCACCAAAAATGCAAAAATCATGTCCAAAATGCTAGCGCTCAGCATAAACAGGAAAACTCAGCACCCACTAAGTGCTACAGTAACTCGGCACCAACTAGATAGTTCAATAGCAACATAAGATCCACTATTGGCACTCAGCTCCAACATGAAGGATTGCAAGAAAGCCTAGGATGCTCTTGCATTAGTTGCAAGGTACCAAGCAATAGAACTGAATGAAAATTTGAGGTTTTAGGATAAAGAAAACATCTCTCCATCATTTGATGGTAATTCCAGGTAAGGACTGAATCTATCTATGGTTTGAATCTAGTAGGAAAGTATCAATGACAAAAAAATTTAAGGTTCCTGCATAATGATGTCTTATTAAATGTTTGGTGTTGAATGAGGGACATTATACACTTGTACCTCTCTTGCTCATGAATTTCTAAAGCATATCCCAACCATTCTCTTTTTATGACATGTACCTCTCTAGTGGTTAGCATATAGAGGTAATTGGAATCTTGCATTTAGAACCTTTCTTTTCTTTTCATAGTCATCATTTTAGCCTAGAAAAATACAAAAACATAGTTTGCATATCTTAGGGAGAGTTATTTTCCAAATTAGAAGAAACATTTTTCATAGGTCATTCCTCTGGTGATGATACATATTGTCTTGATTTCTCAAACATCATTTATATTGACTCACCTTGGATTAGGCACCTTACATTTGTCTTTGACTAACATTCTTATCACCTATTTATCGTATCTTTTTGAAATCAGCAAAATCCACAATCTTATAAAACTAGTCAATCTTTTGTCAAATGTAGGCAATTAGAGCTAATACTCAGGAATATGGTTTATTTTCACAATTTTGAGGAATTTTGATGAACCCCAAAATGATGCTTATGATTCTCTTAAGCTCTAAAAACCATTTTATGCTTGGTTGCAATAGAGACTGGATGTTCCACATTCTCAGTTTGGTCTTAGCACAAGTGAAATTTGTTTTAAAAATTCATCATCCAGTATGAAATCAGAATAATAATATTCAATGCGTGTCTTGGTAGTGTTCTAAAATTGCCAACTGGTTCAATGTGTAAGTCGAGCGTATGAGGAAAGGTGACTTGGGATCACACCTTTATAAATGCTCTCCAATTAAATTGTCCATTGATCATCTCTATATAAGAGTCTACTATGGTATTACAATTTGAGTCATTATCGATTGAACTGAAGTTTTGTGGATGCATGAGTCATAATGCTTACTGTGCAACTTATGTAAAGCATTTTGGGCCAACTTCTACACTTAATTTACATATTGTAAAGACATCTAAGGAGGTAATTATGCATTTTGTCATATAATTGATCCCTATGTGAGGTGATCAACCAATCAGAAAAATGGAAGGACTAAATAGAAAAAGAGATGAATCTAGATCGTTGATTGTGTTCTAAAACATTCTCCAGATGTTTATTTAATAAGGGACCCAAACCCTAAATTAGTAAGGATGTGAAGATCAACGAAGTGATAGTGAAAGAGGCTATGTTTGTTTGTTAGAAGCAGAGAGACTAGACAGAGCAACCTAGTAGTGAAGGATAGAACATAGTATATCAAATAAGGGGATGAAACCAAAATTGGAAGGAGAAGATCTATAATCTAGCATCATAGTGCTAGCCAAAGAATTAGGCAATGAGACATTCTAACCAATGTATGAGAGAAAATCTTTTAATAGTGTGTTTTTAATAGACCTATTTAAATCTCCTAATAGAGTGCTTCCTTAACTTTGTAAGTTTAAATCCTTTAATCAAGGTAGACTGAATGAGTCTTGTAAGCTCCTAATAGAGAAAACCCCTCATAGGGTAGATCACTAGAAGTGATCAAACATTGTAGCCTTAACAGACACACTTTTCTACTATAGTAGTGAGGATTTGTGGGTGTCATTCTCACCCCAGTTTTATCTTCACCTTGGAGGGTTTCTGAGTTACCAAATCTTGTGAGTTATACATTTACATTTACTTTTATGTTTATGGATGTAATGGGTACTTAGATCTATTTCAATATTACAGTTTATAGTTATATGGTTTACGATCTAGATATGAGATGGATTAGAGCTTAATACATTTAAGTTGTTATGCCTCTCTACCCTCCATTAGTGATTGAAATCATTGTTTATCAATTGTTGTGATAGGTGGAGAAACAAGGTCTTTCCATTTTACTTTCCTTATCAAAATATCTACATCATTGACAAAGTTCACTAGCAAGGAGCCCCAGTGATCCTTGAATATATGCATACTATTAGTCAAGGGGGGTGATTATGGAAGAGGTTGATTACCATTCCAAAAATCATCCCAAAAATGAATACCTTCCCTAAAATGTGCATTCAATGCAATGAATTTGGTGATAACCTCTCTAGAAGCCAACATGAAGTTTCATATAGAAGACCCTTTGGGGGGGGGTCTAAAGTGAAAATACAAGTGGGATTGGGTGAGTCTAACTACTTGGCTTGCATAATTTGGCATCATTTGTTCAATGATTTATAATACATCTACTGAGTCAATTTCCAACCCGGCCTTACTATGTTTGGTTAAATCATGTAACCTAATACCACTAGCATCTTTATGAAAACTCATTTCTTTAAGTGATATTAAAGGAACCTTGGCTTCCCCTACCATGTTGATGGTCCATAAAAATTTTCTAAAAAATTCTCAATTTGTTTAATGATCCCACTAAGGGCTTGAAGGACCGAGAAGTGAAAATACAAGTGGGATTGGATGAGTCTAACTACTTGGCTTGCATAATTTGGTATCATTTGTTCAATGATTTATGATACATCTACTGAGTCAATTTCCAACCAAAGACCTTACTATGTTTGGTTAAATCATGTAACCTAATACCACCAGCATCTTTATGAAAACTCATGTCTTTAAGTGAATTAAAGGAACCTTGGCTTCCCCTACCATGTTGATGGTCCATAAAAATTTCGTAAAAAATTTCTCAATTTGTTTAATGATCCCATTAAGAGCTTGAAGGACTGAGAAGTAGTAATTAGGAATAGCTAACATGACACATTTTATAAGAATAATTCTGCCAGATAAAAATAACCAATGAACTTTCCAAGCTGCAGTTTGTTGCTTGATTCTATCTACGATTGACTTCCAGTAAGACGATTTATTTTCTCCCATGAAGAAAGGGATGCCAAGAGAATGTTCAAGGAAGCATGTCTCAAGTGAAACCAAGGATCTTGCATATTCCATGTGAGATCACAGCTTTAGTATTAAAGATGTATATTTTTTACTTTGCTGCATTGATCTTCTAGCCTGAAATTTTATTGTAAAGATCAAGTATGCTTTTAATCTCTCTAACTTCCTTAATGTTGGTAGCCACAAATAAGAGTGTATCGTTAGAAAATAAGGAATGGGTAACTGCTAATGAAGTTCCCTCAATTTTAGTCCATGCCCATTGACCTTGATTATGTCATGATGTGATGATCCCGCTAAAAGCCTCAACCAAAATAAAGAGTGAAGATGAAAGAGGGCTACCTTGTCTCACAAAGATTAAGAACCCTTTTGGGACACCATTAAGGATGACTTAAAAAAGGCTCCCGAAAAGCAATTCCTTATCCACCTGCACTACTTTTCTACAAATCGAAACTTCTTTAGAAATTTTATTAAGTTTGGGCAGTTGAGCCTATCGTGTTCTTTCATCATATCTAGTTTTACAATGAATGTTGGAGTTTGATTCTCATTGATACAATGAAGAGCTTCATGAGCCACTAATGCTTTCCATGGCTCTTTAACTGGGATCCCTTGCTCTGAAGAGATAATCCTCAAAAGAATAGGTTGAAGATGTAAATATATGTCCTTAGTAAAGAGCTTATTAATTGTGTTACAAAGAGATATTGGTCTGAAATATGAAATGGTTTGAGGCTCATTGCCTTTAGGAATAATGGCAATGTTTGTGGTGTTAAAATGTCGAAGCATGGTTGCATTCCTCCTAGACTCTTCCATACCTAATAGAAGATCCCACCCCACAACATCCCAACACTTGGAAAAAGAGGGTAGAGAAGCCATCTCGGCCAGGGCCTTATCCAGAGGTAAAGAGAACACCACCTTGTGAATTTGAAGAAAAGTAAAGGGAGCCAATAATGAAGTAGATGAATGGGGGGTGGGGTAGGTGGGGGTGGGGGTGACTGCTCATTGGGAGAGATAAGAGGAGATAGAGGAGGAGGATCCAAAAGGCTAAAAAATAATCTAACCCCCTCATCTTGAATGCCTTGAGCATCCATAATAACTTTTCCTTTAGAACCTTCTTTAATGTTGAAAATGGTACTTTATACCCTTCTTTGTTTTGCTGAAGCATGAAAAAAATTAGTGTTTCTATCACTTTCCTTGAGCCATAAATCACACAATTTTTGTCTTCAATATTCTTCCTCTTTGTTCCATAGTTCCGCCCATTCATCTTGAAGCTTCTTTTGTTTTGAATGAGTGGAAGAATCTAAACCATGAATAATAATGTGTTCATTAATTTAATCCAATTCGTGTTTAACAATCTTCATTTGTGCAAAAACAATGTTTAATACCTTGGCATTCTATTTCTTAATTTGTATATTAACATGTTGCATTTTTTTGTGGAATTGAAACATCAATACCTCTACGGAAAGGCACACTATGGAAAGGAACACTGACCCACCATTGCCTGATTAATGCATGGAAGTATGGGTGCTTGAACCACATACTTCCAAATTTAAAGGATGGCCTATGTTTTGGTATTGATGAGGTCATAGTTTTTGAAATATTAACCAAATTTGGGAGATAATCAAACCTTGAATATGTCAAAAATTTTGAGACTACAACAAAATCCTATAGTTTCCACTGTTGATTAAAGATAAATCTGTTTGAACGTTCGACAATCAGAAGAAATCAATCCTGTCTATTGTTCTAAGTAAAAGATCTAGTTTGAGGAGGATAGTCAAGAAGATCATTTTCCATAATGAAGGATGAAAAATCTTCCATCACTTTCAAAGGAGGAAGTATACCACCCTTTTTTCTTTCATTCATTTGATGGCATTAAAGTCACCAGCTAAAAGGATTTTTTGATTTGGGTACTTCTGAATTTCAATAGTGAGACAATCCCATAATCGTTTCTTTTTCTATGGTGGTAGTAGGGCCATAAACATTAAGGACAAGCATAGACATGTCAAAATGATTAAGTCATAATAGCTTCCATCCACTACCTTTGTTTTCAACTTGACCCGTAATGGTTTTAGGATTCCATAACATAGTTAGGCCTCCTGAAGCTCCCAATCATTTTGTCATAGTTTTCATGTGATAATTTTGTTTCATGCAAGAGTATGATATATGCTTGGGAAGAGTCAAGTTGGGCTTTGATTCTGCCCCTTTTGTCAAAGGCATTTATACCTTTGACATTCCATGATAAGAGTTTCATTAATCCTAAGCAAAACACTTTGGCCTCCTCATAATCCTTTTTGAAATTTTGAATTTCTCTTCAATGGTGGATTGAATGCCAACCTCTATTTCTTCCTTGGCCTTAGTGGATTTGGATTTTCTACCTTTTGACTTTCTAGGTTTCTTCTCCAAACTAGTACAAACTGGAGTCTGATAATTAGAAAGTGACTAAGAGAAATCAAAAGAGTGAGGATATGCTCTGGGACTAACACAAGTGGAAGGATCAATATTTTCATTAGGCATATCTTTTAGGTTCATATTTAAATCTTGGCATTGGTGAGACCATTCTTGTCTATTTATTTCTTCATGCTCAAAATTTGCAATGGGAATGGGCATCAATACTAGTATCATGATCATGACTAGTTATTTCTTCATCAATCCCAAACATTTCTTCTTACACAATCTGATTATGTGTTGAGGCAATAATATAAGATAACTCATTTTTCATGAGGTTAAGCTCATCTTCTGATTTACTATACTTCCCTTGCATAGGTGCTCCTAGCATTGTCATAATATTAATTGGTACATCTATCCAAATGATTTGTGAAACAATGTTTTCCACAATGTTATTCCCTAAATTCCAATAATTAGGGACTAGTGAATGTAATAGCAATTATTTTTATCACTTCCAATTGTAGGGATTTGAAACTAGTCTTATGAGAGTAAAGGGGCAATTTTTATGGAGACTGATATTAAAGGACTCATCCACAAAAGACGTGGTAGAATTCCTCGTTAATCCTAAAGTAATTTTGAACTTGAGAGAGATTGTGATAGGAGATCCTACTGATTTTCTCCCAAGGATAGAGCCATCACAAATTTCTTGTGAGTCCTCTAATTCTTTTCCTGTAAGAAAGCCAATGTGTTTGATTGCCTTTTCCTTCAAAGTGTGGTTAGGTGCATCCTGATTGTAAGGAAGCCGACCTTCTCTAAAGATTCAATCTTAAAGCGCAAGTCCCACCCACACTTGGAGGTTGTTTCCATGCTACAAGAGGTCGCTTGAGGGTCATACCTCAAGCAAGGGTGCAGACTTTTGTGTCAACAATTCCTATTTGCTATTTTGAACCTATGAATTCCTATTTGCTATTTTGAACCTATGACACAACTCACCTATTCCCAGAGTCTCTAGGGTATGCTTGATATAATATTGGTCAATGGTGTTTAAGACATCTATAATAGCAAATATGTCTCTCCAATTAGATTCGTTAGACACCCCACTGAGTTGTGCATTTGGAAGCCCCTTCAAGTCCCAAAATACTGGAGATTTTGAATGCAAACATGTGTGGCAATTTGATCCATCTCCCAGAGATTGCAACCCAAGCTCAACATCCAAAATTACCTCCTCGACTTGAATGACTTATGAATTCACCCTGCTCTGGTTGGCAACTTTATGTAAAACCCTAGTTGTCTCTATAAATATTTGAGTACATTTATAAATTGTGAAATTAATTTTTCCAATGGAATATTTTGATTATGATTATTTATTTCTTCTTGCTACATTTGCTGGCAGAAGTATACAAGTTTGATATATGTGTAACAACATTTCATGCATTATAAAGCTTGTGTAATGATAACTCATTTTTGGCTTATGACTATTGTAATTATAAAATAAATCCAATATATGTGATTTGCATATTAAAGGTTGTCCTATTGATGTTTTCTGAGACATTTAGTATCTTTGTTATTCATGACTAATTACCTAAGGGGCATAATTCAATCAACTTACATCATTCTTAGAAGTATGATTAAATTATTTATCATATATGTTCAATTTCCAATATTTTCTAACAATGAAATGATTTTTATCCCACCCCAAATTTTCAATTTTAAAACAATCATATTTTTTATTAACTTAAACATCCTAGCAAGGGGGCTAGCCCTTACACAACCACAACTAAAAAGCGTCAATAAATCAACAACACAATAACAAATGAGTTGGTTGTTACAACTAAGGCTTTACAAAAATAAGTCAACAAACTAGCAACACAACTAGTAACCCATATCAATTGTGGGAAGAAAATGAGAGAGAATGGTTCATCCTTTGCTAGTGGACAACTATCCAAGTACCACCATTAGGGTTCCCACCACACTAGTGGAATCCCCATTGTGAGACTATCAACACCAAGAACATAGTGTTAGCAACATTATATATCAGCCAACCATAGATTATAGCTAATCAAGACCAACAGTTAGAGAAGGATCCACATGGCTAGAAGTGACCACACTAGTAGCAAGAGGTGGAGATTGGTCCACTAGATCAGAGAAGGTCAAAGTTTACTAGGTGCATCACCCTAGAGATCATCAACAACCTATGAGTTCTCTGAGGTAGAATCAAAAGGTGAATTAGAAGCTTAGACAATCAAATTATCATTTTGCATCCTTCCACCAAGTAGTAACACCTTTGTAGTACAAAATAGAACAATATGCAACCAAATAGCCAACAGAGAAGCATCATGAACATCGAAAGGTGAGGCACTAATCCCACGATTAAGACCAAGGTTTGTCCCCAACCATGAGCGCCGCATCCCCTGAATGCGGTGTGGAGATGTCTATGTCAACCAAAATGTGAGTGAAAGGAAAGCAACCCAACAAAGTTGTAGCCTCGTCCACCTTCAAGAAACGTGCAATAGTGTTTGAGATGACCTTAAAGCAAGAAAAGTTGTAGCCTCCTCTACCTTCAAGAAACGTGCAAATAGTGTTTCAGATGACCTTAAAGCAAGAAATCTTCAAAAAAGATAGTGAAAGATGAACCCACACCAAGCACATAAGTGCTTTAGTAAAAGAGCACACTAAGTGGTTTAGTAAGAGAGGTTAAAAGACATTGTATCAAAGAATAGGGGACGAGACCTAGTAGACACCAAGGGGTCCAATGACATTGAGGGTTTCATGATAGATACCCCCAAATACTACTTTTAAAAAGCCCAAAAGCACTAGTTATTTTGGTGAGCAATTATTGGGGGTGAAACTAGCAGATATCGAGTTTTAAAATGATACTTTTCAACCACTTCACACTCCAAGGCCTCCACAAAGAGATCCATAATTGCCCAAACGTTGAAACCTTAGCTTTAAGCGCTTGAGTCACCTATGGAGGTACACTGAAAAAAAATGGCATAATTTGACTTACAATTTAAGAGATCCAAGTGCACAAAGTTAGTTTGGGCGACTATTGGGTCTCTTACCCTAAGTTGAGACCTTACTCTACAATAGAGAATAATCACTTAAAGGCTAGTAGACCTTACTCTACGATATAGAATAATCACTTAGAAGCTAGTGGTTTAAATTCTTTTATTCTGATTCGCTTTGATATTGTGGGGGATTTGTTTAGTTGGCAATAATTGCTCCTACTAAGAGTTGGCAATTCTATGAGCAACATAGCTTTAAAAAGCAGAGTAACATGAGCAACATGTTATTTTGGTGAGCAAGTGTTTTAAAATGATACTTTTCAACCACTTCACACTCCAAGGCCTCCACAAAGAGATCCATAATTGCCCAAACGTTGAAACCTTAGCTTTAAGCGCTTGAGTCACCTATGGAGGTACACTGAAAAAAAATGGCATAATTTGACTTACAATTTAAGAGATCCAAGTGCACAAAGTTAGTTTGGGCGACTATTGGGTCTCTTACCCTAAGTTGAGACCTTACTCTACAATAGAGAATAATCACTTAAAGGCTAGTAGACCTTACTCTACGATATAGAATAATCACTTAGAAGCTAGTGGTTTAAATTCTTTTATTCTGATTCACTTTGATATTGTGGGGGATTTGTTTAGTTGGCAATAATTGCTCCTACTAAGAGTTGGCAATTCTATGAGCAACATAGCTTTAAAAAGCAGAGTAACATGAGCAACATGTTATTTTGGTGAGCAAGTGTTTTAAAATGATACTTTTCAACCACTTCACACTCCAAGGCCTCCACAAAGAGATCCATAATTGCCCAAACGTTGAAACCTTAGCTTTAAGCGCTTGAGTCACCTATGGAGGTACACTGAAAAAAAATGGCATAATTTGACTTACAATTTAAGAGATCCAAGTGCACAAAGTTAGTTTGGGCGACTATTGGGTCTCTTACCCTAAGTTGAGACCTTACTCTACAATAGAGAATAATCACTTAAAGGCTAGTAGACCTTACTCTACGATATAGAATAATCACTTAGAAGCTAGTGGTTTAAATTCTTTTATTCTGATTCGCTTTGATATTGTGGGGGATTTGTTTAGTTGGCAATAATTGCTCCTACTAAGAGTTGGCAATTCTATGAGCAACATAGCTTTAAAAAGCAGAGTAACATGAACAACATGTTATTTTGGTGAGCAAGTGTTTTAAAATGATACTTTTCAACCACTTCACACTCCAAGGCCTCCACAAAGAGATCCATAATTGCCCAAACGTTGAAACCTTAGCTTTAAGCGCTTGAGTCACCTACGGAGGTACACTGAAAAAAAATGGCATAATTTGACTTACAATTTAAGAGATCCAAGTGCACAAAGTTAGTTTGGGCGACTATTGGGTCTCTTACCCTAAGTTGAGACCTTACTCTACGATAGAGAATAATCACTTAAAGGCTAGTAGACCTTACTCTACAATATAGAATAATCACTTAGAAGCTAGTGGTTTAAATTCTTTTATTCTGATTCGCTCTGATATTATGGGAGATTTGTTTAGTTGGCAATAATTGCTCCTACTAAGAGTTGGCAATTCTATGAGCAACATAGCTTAAAAAGACCTCCCATTTGATAATCCTGAGTTTTAACTCATACAACAACAAATTCTAATCATTGAAAACAAAAGTAATTAAAAAAAGATTTCGAAAGACAACACAACTCTTATTTTGATGTCCATCTTAAAACGAAATATGTAGAACTGTAAATACAATGGGAGATCGATGGAGTTTGGAGTTGAAAGATTAGTAAAAGGAGGCATGCCCCGCCTGTGTTGGCATCTAGCTGTTTGATGGGAAACTTCAAACAATGTTCAATCACTTCGAATAGAATGGGTACGAGAATTTTGACCACTCCAGTTAGGACTGTGGTCAATGCAATGCATGCTGTGTGTGTGCGCCCTCTTTTAATTGCAGATCCATAGTACAGCACAATTTGAGCAAATCTCTACTCAAATAAAAAACACCCAGAACAGAATATGGTCATTAATAACGCAAGTGACAATCCCAACAACTTTGCCTCCGAGCAAGATTCAAGAAAAAAAAAAGTCGCATTTGATTAATATAGGTAAGAGAAAAAAAATATAGAGCTCATAGGTCAATAACACTGAATACCTACGTTTGGAATTGGAAACGTAAAAGACACTGAAAAGCAGTTTCAGTGTGCTTGATTTATAATATTCATATGGATCAGTAAGCTGAAAATAACATTTTGAAAAAATGGGTATGGAGACCAGCAAAAGATCCCCGAAAACACATTCTTCAGAGTAGTAGTAATAAGAAAAGGAAACTGATGTAGTTCAGGAGCATGAACCGGCAGCAAACCCAAGACGGTTGGACTGCATATCGAAGGCCACACGAAACCCCTGCTGCTGAATGTTTCCGATGATGGAGAGTCCCCCCGTGGTGCCTGCGAAGGCAAAGCAGAACACCCCCGAATTATCAACGGGAATGAGATAGTTGTTTGCCGGCAGCGACAGATGAGCCCCCTTGTCGAAATGGAAGACCAGCGTCGGCACCTTCACCGTAGTCAGCCCTGCCAGATCATAGCAGGTGTCGAACAGAGAAAACCCAGCGGCGCTCTTCAGGCTCTTTGTCCCCGCTCTGAACGCATCCCTCATGCTCTCGTATGCAGACTGCACCAGCCGCGTCACAGAAGTCCCCGAGTCGATAATAACCCCTCCATTTCCACTTCCGTCCGGCCGAAACACGGACGCCGGGATCGAGCTCAGGCGCCGCCCGCCGACGCTTATCCCGCTCAGCTGCACGTAATAGAAGGTGTTGAACTTGGGGTTGCTCAGAAGCGGCGTGTACAAGGCCGATCTGGGGAGCGCAGAGGGGCCGAACATGAGAAAACTGCTGCTGCCCGTGTTGTCCCTGTCCACCAGACAATAGGAGAACTTGTTGGCGAAGCGAGAGGCGGTCTGAGAAGGGAAAGAGAGCCCCCCGCGGCCGAGGCCGAGGAGCCCGGCTGCCCCAACGAAAAGCCCCTCGTTGTCATGGCCGCACCCCAGCGCCACGTTCCCCACCTTCGCCCCCCTGAACGTCATCGTCTCCCTCGCCAGATCCCCCACCGTGAACGACCCGTCCCCGTAGGACACCTGGTATTCACAGTACCTCCTGTTGCTGCTGCACCCGCTCGAGTCCAGCCTCTTGCACAGCGGCGCCGCGCACGCCACTTTCCTGTACGTGGTCGACGCCGAGGGGTTGAAGATGGGGTCTTTCTGCTGGTAACACCTGGCGCAGGGCATGCACTGCAGCCATACTATATCGCTGCCCGTGTCCAGCACCATGTAGCTGTACCGAGCCGGGCTCCCCACTCCCACCCTCGTGAAGTACTCCCCGCTCCCCAGACTCAGCCCCGATATTATCGAGCTACTGAAGTCCCCGCCCTTCCCCACCACTTTGCTCTCATTCATCGCTGCACCCACGCGATCATTTATGGACTTCACTCGCGCACTGTCCCGCTTCAGCCTCTCCCTCACCCTGCTCCTCACGTTCATGCTCCTGTTTGAGCCCTTGCCTATCGAATCTCTGTGCACTATCTTCACCACGAAGCTAGAGCTTTCTTCCATGGCTTCTTCCTCTTCTTCCATTGCTTCTTCCGCTTCCTCCCCTCCCACAACTGCCTTCCTCTCCTCCCATTCATTCTCTCTGTGTGCCTCCTCCTGCCGGGGCTGGGGTTTGGCCTTCAACGCCGCCTCAATGTCCAGAACCTGGACCTCCACCTCCTCCTCCTTCTGCCCTAATATCTCATCTCCCAACCCATTGCCACATACCAAATTTGTACCCGTGAGCACAAACACGGAGACTGCCAAAAAAAACGTAGGAAAGACAAGGGACCTTCCCATGACTGGCCTCTCCTCTCCTCTCCTCTCACAAACTCCCCCGCTATGAGACGACAACTCCCCTGCCTTCCCTTCCTCTCTATCTCACTCTCTGCACTCCTGACACCATTATTAACCCGCGCTGCACGTGGCAGTCGAATCAAGGAGTGGGGAACAGAGAGGAGATGGAGACAGTAGCTTACAGCAAAGGTAGGCCAAGGGCATAATGAGGGCAGAGTAAGTAACAGGCGGGAATGTGAATGGTGGTTGTAGGGTTGCCCAGTGGGAAGGGAAATGAGGACAAAGGAAAGAAGAGATTCCGTGTGGGACCAGAGAACACATGCTCTTCACTAAGCAGCACTAAAAGCATTCGCCAGGTACCACCCACCCATGAGTCAAGGAGGAGGATGAGAATATGTTTGGCACAAATACAATTTGAGCACTGTAAGCAATCGTACCCTTTGTTAAACCTAAACGTCTTCCCTAACGGCCGTTTACACGTTTTCCGTGTTTTGCTCCGATGACTTTTGTACGGAATACTGTACGTGCACAATCTACGCGTTAGGCTGTCCGGTTTATTTTACTGCTTCATTTTCTACTTTTTTTAATTTTCCCTGTAACGCGCACCGTCCATAATTCTAAACAAATTAAATGACGTGCGGTACTAATTAGTATTATTAATTAAGTTATAATTAATATTTATGAGGTTATCATACTAATGAAGTTGTAATGAATAATAATAATAATAATGACAAGAGGATTGCTTCGGAGGACCCCGGTGATTTTAGTAATGAGTATCTTGACTTTTGTTTGGGAAGAATGGGAACGTGCCGTGGCCCTCACTGTCTTTTATGTTGTTTTTTCGTTGCTTTTGTGGGGTCTTTTGCTTGTGCTTCGCTCTCCCTTTTTTCAACAATTTCGTTCGCCTTTCCTTTCACTGTTTTGCTAGATAAAATGCTGGGGTCTTTTCAAAATCTACTCTTTTAGATCCTCCTTTTATAAATAAATAAATAATATTAGCATACTCACTTTAAGTTTTCATATTGATGTCATTCTACTAAATGTCACTAATTGATTTGTTCATCTACTGAAAAAGAAAATAGGATATGCTATACCATTTCTTAAATAATTGGAAAAATATTGAAAATGATTGTGACTTGAACTTTTATGATCATTAAATTTTAACTTTATTTTACTTTTTATAATTATGAAAGTTACTTTAACTTTTATGATCATCAAATTTTAACTTTATTTTACTTTTTATAATTATGGAAGTGACCTCTATATCTAAATTTGATCTCTTATATCTAAACTTATTAAATTATGATGTAATGAATTTGTTTTCTTGATATTTGTGAATTAAATTTGAAAAGGCCTTGGTGTTTATAGAAACCATTTAAGAGTTGCAAGGGTAGGGTTTTTTTTTGTTTTTTTGGGTCAAACCTCTATTACAATGTCCATCTTATATAATGTGGAAAAAAAGGTAGAAGAATGTTATGACCTATTAATGTTACACTCTTAGGGTGATGATATAATTATCAAACCTCTCTAATAATTCTAGATATGTCATGTAACGATGTAAAAGTATAACCTTTTATACAACACTCTAGTGTCCAATTTTAAAGGTTACACATATAAGTTGGTTCTTCATATCATTACTACATAGACACAACTTAAATGAATCAATTAAGGTAGAGAATCCAATTGTTGAACATAATCCAATAATTTTTACAACATATGTTAATTTACCATGGAGTACTTTTAAAGTTGTTAGTGTTTATCATGGTCCTACTCAAAATTGTATGAAATGTATTACTTAGATTCTAAAACACAACAAATCGTGTGATGTCACATTAATGTGGTAAATGTAATGCCCCGCTAAGAAACTCTCAAAAGATAGAGTCAAACAAGCACTAATTTTTTTTCTCTGGAACATTAATATAAACATCATGACATAAGTGTATCATCAATAACATTTCATAAGCAATAAGAGATACAAACAATGTTCATCACCCAATCATACAAGAGTGAAAGTCTTACAAGCATTTCCATGGGTTTTAACACAATCCAAGTACACACTTAGAACAAAATGCACATGATTTTTAGATCGCCTAGCAATATCACAGATAAGGTTCAACATGATATGAGAGGTCAATCAAACAACAACTCGCAACAAGAAAATAAAAGAGATCAAATCAATTTCCTGAGTCCATCTAAATAGAGATTCATTTTAATACTAAAGGAAAGTATTCTTGCAATGATTAAACATGCAAGTTCATTTAGCAAGCTATAAAACCATCTAACAAAACCAATAAAACCCTTAATCTGAAGCATATACAAGCTACCTGGAATTAAAGCCTAACTAGAAAACCAAAAGAGCTACACATGCCAATTTAAGTAGACATGCCAAATAACACAAAAAATGATCCATAAAGTGCAAATATTGATCGCTAGATAAACTTCTTGGAGAGTCTAGGTTCAAAAACTTGAAGACACCAACTATAGGATGCAAATGTTGAACATCGCAAGTGCTAATTGGTCACACGCAAATGCCAATCTAAATATAGAAAAAAAAAATGAGATAAAAAAAAGACCAAAGAGGTGGAGATGCCACTTTACAAGATGGAGACATTGATCAACAATCTTGTTCAGAGTAATTATTGAGAAGAGTAACAAATAGCATAATCATTGAAACACATATATGAAGGGATAAAAATGAGCACATCATGCTTGATACTCCACTATTGGAAGTAGTTTACCATTTGTACACTAGTTTTTGGTATTGACATGCAATGCCACCCTACCATGCCTATGGATATAGTCATAGAAACAAAGCACACATAATAGACATACAAAGATTAGGATAACATGCTTGTCAGACAATGCATGCACTACTACATTTAGGACCATTTTTTGATGGTCGCTCATTGCATGGTATGATGGAAGTTCGTCAGACTACCAATGAAAATAGTCGTCGTTGAACATGCATCAAAATTATCGATAGAACTTGAACCCATCAAAATTCCAATGCCAAGACTAGTCATCAGAAATGAGAGGTCATCGAAATACCAATGCTAAAAGTCGATAGAATATGGGGAAGTGAAAGTCATGAAGCAACTTGATCAACAGAAGACCAATGAGACTATCGTCGGGGGTAAGGCGTCCTCTTCAAAAACCCTATCAGTGGATGTCAGTATTCTAATGGTAAGTAGTTGAATTTATCAACAAGGATGTCATCGGGTGTATGGCATCCTTGTTTGAACAAACGTCAAACAATGTCGATGTGATGTTGGAAGTTCGATGACCTATGCATACTATAATTGTGTTAGGAAAATAATTTGGCAATTAACAATTTTCATTTTGTTAGTGGTATAGTATTTTCCTACCATAAACCATTTTTTAAAGTTTGATTTAAAAACTACATAAATGTTCTAAAATAATGTGCAAATGATTAGATGAGGAGTCTTTATTGTAGAAGTGGCATATATCCATTTTAAAGTCATAGTACTAGAATGAGAATCAACTTAAAGACATTTATGCAAGAGATTGATATAATTATTCCAATCTCTTGCGCAAAAGCCTTTAAATTGATTTGCATTCAAATATTGTGACCTTAAGCTGGAAATTTGGCACTCATACAATCAACACTCCTCATCTAATCATTTGCACATTAGTTTAGAATATTTTTGCAATTTTAAAGTCAAACTTTAAAAAATGGTTAATGGTGGGAGAATACTATATCACTACCAAAATGAAAATTGTTAACTACCAAATTATTTTCCTAACACAACTATATTATACAAAGGTCATCAGACTTCTAACAAAGAGCATTGTCGTGATTTACAAGTTCAAAAATAAAGAATAATATGAAATATGAAAGCACATTATGGATTTATTAACATGTTCATCATAGAAAAAGAGGTTCATGTTAATGATGTTCCAGTTATACCAAAAAGGTGTTGCTATTATGGTAATGACAAGGGTAGGTGGATGCTTCCATGAGACATAATAGCATGTACATTATATTACCGACTACAACCAGGTATGTAAATGGTTTCCTAAGAGAAATCTGACGCAAGCACCATTTAGTTGCCAAAGTTACAAAGAACCTTTGAAACAAGTCTTTTTCAAGTGCTTAAAATATACTATTAATCAAATTTACTATAATTGGTCCACACCAATACATAGGAAAAAAATCTCCTATTAAGTGAACTATGAGATTTTTGTTATGTTCAATCCAAATTAGTTCACAACAAAAGATTGAGCTTGGGTCCTTAGGAAAGCATTTATATTTTTCTCCATTGTATCTTTTCAGTGGTAGACTATTAAGCATGCTTGCCCGATAACAAGCCATTGTAGAGTTTAAACTATACTAACTAAATTTACTTATGGAAGTTTCTCCCATGTGGGTTTCTAACATAGACATAATGTTTTTGATTAAGTTAAAAGGTTTTGATAGGGCCCTAAAACCATACACAAAGTAGGTTTTAAACAAAGCAACTTGAAACCCACACCAAAAATATATATAATGATCCCTACATAGAGAATTATAACAAGAGCTTGATGAGGAAAGGGGAGAAAAATAACTCGCAACCCCCACATATGCAAATTGGCAGTCACGAAAATAAAGTAATCTAACACCAAACCACTCAAGGAGGCGACCAAAAGAACTAGATGTATAGATTTAAGATTTCCCCTATGGGATTTAGGAGAAAAATCTGATGGATAAGAGGGAAATTTATTTGAATGTTTTCCTTTAATCGTAATCCTATCTTTAAGTTTTCATATCGATGTGATTCTATTAAATGTCTCTAATTGATTTGTTCATCTACTAAAGACTAGGATATGCTACATGATTTCTTAATAATTGAAAAGAATGTTGAAAATTACTATTACCTTAATTTACTTTTATGATTATCAAATTCTTACTTTATTTTACTTTTATAATTATAAAAGTGAATATTTATAAATTTGAGTCCTATATATCTAAATTTATTGATTATGATATAATGAATTTGTTTTCTTGATATTTGTGAATTGTGTTTGAAAAGGCTTTAGTATCAATAGAAACCATTTAAGAGTTGCAAGAATGGGGTTTTTTTGGGGTCAAACCTCTCTTAAACCAAACTCAGGTAGGACAAAGCAGTGACACCCCTAAATTAGCTAAGACACAATTCTAACTTAGTTTTGCAAGCAACAAAGGCTGGGTGATAATTTTCAAAAAGTCAAGTGATACAAGATCAACAATAATTTTTGTACGATAGAATTTTCTACAGTTGAGCAATACTTTCGGTTCATGTGATAGATTGCACAAAGCACTATGATACACCTATAACAAGAGTGTGATAGAGTTTCCACTGTCATGTGATACCTTTTTCAAGTGCAAAATATCACATGATATTTCTCAAAAGGTTGTACGATAAAGGGTCAGTGAACTGTGTAAGATGCAACTTAAAGCTTGAAAAGCCTATGTTTTAGTTTGATTCCTTAAGCATCTCAAACTAGAGCACTATTTTCAGTACATGTGATAGATTGCATAGAGCACTGTGATACACCTATAACAAGAGTGTGATAGAGTTTCCACTGTCATGTGATACCTTTTTCAAGTGCAAAATATCGCATGATATTTCTCAAAAGGTTGTATGATAAAGGGTCAGTGAACTATGTAAGATGCAACTTAAAGCTTGAAAAGCCTATGTTTTAGTTTGATTCCTTGAGCGTCTCAAACCAAAATGTAGAATTAACAGTATAGGACCTCAGTTTGTAGAAAAAAACACTATGGTTTAAAGATGGTAAGGGAATCAAACAACTAGATAGGGGATAAAGAAACCTTGCCAACACAAGCCATTGGGATATCAAAAGAAAATACATTTGAATGTCAACACCATGTTTGATTTTTGAGAACATTTACACAAGTCTTTTCACATTCCAAGAAGAACTACCTAAGCTCATAGTTCATTTCTCAACACCTTGGCCCACACTTGATAGTCATTCGCCTCACACAAAGTGGTTGCCCACAATAAATATTGGCTTTTTCATGAAAGTTCCATTGGCACAATTAAGGGGACACAAATGGTGAGTGTAAAATCTTAGGGTGATCCGCATAGTCCACTAGGATCAGTCCTTGCACCAAGATGTTGAGTAGATAAATAAGGTAGCTTCTAACTTATAGTGCTTAAAAAGGGCTTCTATTCGTAGCACTCCACTTGCTCCCAATATAGGACACCTTACATTGTGGCAAGTAATGAACCTCATAGCCACAAGTGTACTTTAAGCATTCCCATATAGTTATTTCTTCATGGTCACAATCCTATAAAGTACCTTCACTAGATGGAGACAAGTACTACGTCTACCAAGGTTTTGTGTCCTTGATAGTCTTGAGTTTATAGTGGGTCAAAATTAGCCGGTATCGCTTGTCCCCACTTGGACCATTCCTCTCGATCTCTCAAGAGCAGACTTGATAAAGTTAATATCTCTGTAGCAACAAAATGGATCCACTTTTGGAGGTCAAGATTTCTAATTCACCTAAGGGTGAAGAGCACACTCTCCTATTCCAATCGCTTCCCCTAAGCACACCAAACAAGTTCTTGTACCCCTTACTCCACCTTGGCATATCAAATGGGTCAATATTTTTGATTCACCTAAAGGTAAAGAGCATACTTTCCTACCAAGTGACAAAATTTTAGTGAAGCAATTAATTATGTACCTATTCAAAGTGAACAACTAGTATATTGTTGCACACGAAATGAAAGAAATACAAGCACACTTGGTCGTTTATTTTTTTGCTTTTCTAGGCAACCTTGCAAACAAGAGTTAGTACAACCTTTTAGCATGCATTCTTTGACATGCATTCTTTTTATAGCAATTTTCAAGCAAGTTTGGAGAAACCCTACACAAAAATTATGTTATTCCAACAAAGGGTTAGTCCAAAATGAGATAAAAACCTGCAATAGGCCTTTGTTAGACAGTGAACAAATCCAAGAAATCTGAAAACAACATGCTAAAGACTAAAAAGTTGATCAAATATCCCAAACAACAATCAATTCTAGATAATATGATTTTTTTTGTTGATAGAGTATCATACAATACTTCTCAATAGACATAGGTGATATTTTACCGTTGTGCGATACTTGTCAGTGTATTTGTATGATATAACTTATTGTAATAGTGCAACAATTTCTTGAATAGACCTGCAATACTTTAACTAACCTAAAGTATCACACTACAGTATTGAAAAATATTGTATGATACTAAGAAAGTATTGCATGATAATTTCATCCATAGAGGAAAAAATGTACAAAAATAATAAGCAAAAATGCATGACTAAATGGAACTAGAGAGGCAAAACAGAAGTGTTCTACCCTATGGTGGGCGCCAAAAATGTACACTAAGAAAGGAAACTCCTCTAAACTAGACTCTATTCTATCCCATGGTGGGTGCCAAAAATGTACACTAAGAAAGGAAACTCCTCTAAACCATTCTATCCAAGGGATTCCATAAGTTGAAAATCTTGAATTGCAACTTAGAGCTCCCTAGTCATGAAGTGCAAAAGACATACAAATAAGCATGAAGAGGGCTCTTAGTTGAGCCTTAGAAATGCAACCCTTGCTAGTAAACCATGAAATGGGAGATTCTTTAGACAAGAGAAAGAGTGCTAGTGACAAATAATTCTCAAATATGCAATGAAAAGATGAAACTATGCTAGAATGAGATGCTCAATGCAACTAAACTAAACAAATGAGAGTATTATAACCCTGTTAATTAAGCTATGTGATCTATACTATTGCAAAAGGAAACTAAATTATTGCAAATGAACTATGCTAATATGAGTTATGCAAAGAATGAGACAAGAAGATAGAAATTCTCCACAAGATGCTCCAAGAAAATCTGTAATTAAACCTGCAACATAACAATAGCTCAAAATCGAGATTCTTAGAGAAGGAGAGAGCTCTCTCTTTTATAGATGTACGAATAGTTGAGATCAAGATCAATAAGTGGATGATCAAGGGTGGTAGTTAACTTTTAGCATGATCCATGTACAAGATCATTTCCACCATTGAGAAAGAGTTGACTTTACATGTGAGACAAAGTCTTTTATTTTAATTTGTAAATAGGAAAAAGACTTTGTGTGTGCACATTAGAGTAGGTTGGAGGAATGGGGTCTTTTATTTAATTAAAAGGGGACATGTTATTTTAGCCAAACACTAACTTAGGATATTATAGTCAAACTATAAGTTAAAACTAAATAATTTTTTTTTTTGAAATTTGGCCTAGGTAAATGATCAAATAATTTAGCCAAAATACTGACAAAGGGGCTAATAGTCTAAATGACCATTTTTAGGTGATTACAACTAGAGCTAAACCAAGGCATCATAAAATATGTTCTCTTGTAATTGCACATAAGCACCACCACCTACATGTTGCCAAAATTGCATCCAAAAGGATGTCATGCAAAAAGAAAATGAGAGAGGCACTACAATTTGAGAAAATGCATTCAGTTAAGACTTGTCATACATAATAGGATTTTGGGCACACTAGTTTTTTCTAACAATTTCTTATGTATATTTAAATATTATGATTTAATGGGAGTATGCATGTGTTCTAAAAGAAAAAGAATGATGTTATTTTCCATGTTGACATGTTGCATGTTCTTTTTCATTGTATTATATATAAATGCAAGTCTATATTGATCATGCAATGAAAATGATGTTTAAAATTAGAATATTCTTCTTGCTATCATTTAACACATGTTTATCTTTTACATAATCTAAAGCCATTCTTCAAATTCAATAGCATGTTGTTATATTTTCCAAATTAAATGATTTTTCAATTACATCCTTGGTTATTTTTTGAACTATACCTTAATCAAATAAAAGCAAGTGCCTACAACCTTGTATAACACATGTAAATTTGGATGAAAGATTAGATAATTCTCACATGTTAATGATATAACATTTGTTGGATTGATTTATGTTGTAAATTGTATATATATATATATATATATATATATATATATATGATTCAAATATAACAAATCAATCTATCAAACATCCCTTCAAACTAGAAATTACATTAAGAGTAAATTAAGTCAAGGTTGTTACTTGTTATGAGTGTTATAACTCTAATAAGACAGAGGTTGTTACTAATAATAAGTAAAGGTTACCATGTAGGGACATGACACTACGTGGCATAAGCGTAGTGTCATGTCCCTACATGGGGTGACACTTGATTTCTTATAAGATGGTCATAATTGAAGTTGGGAAAATATCACCCCAAAACATATGATTACCTTTGTGGTTATTACCATAGTCTCGAGAATCTCACTACCCCATAGAGCAATGATGATCAATAGTGATATTATTATTGGTTTATATTCCATTCTCATAGAAAGTTAAGAAACTATACATTAGTAGGTCTAAGATAACACTTTTACATTCAGAACATATTTAGAATATTGATAAATCAGTTTGAGAGAAATAAATAATAAAATTGTTGTCCAATCTATATGCAATCCATATTCCTTGACATGGTATCACAGCTCTCACAAAGAAAATGAGTGCATAGTTGTGTTGATGTGAAGTCCACCATTAGTTTCGGTTATGTCAACTATCTTGCAGAAAACATTCTTTGGTCGATGAGTTTCCTTCCCTACGAATTCAAGTAGAAAGCGAGTAAGTACAACAACGAACGACTTAAACATCGCACACTAAGGCTTGATTCCTAGTGCAAAAGTGTTAAATAGTCAAAGTTTGACTTACTTTTTCAAGCTTAAATTCTTCCTTAGTGTGTGATGTTTAAGGCTGGCCGTACAACAATGGTAGAAGGTGTCACTCTAGTCTAGGTAGGCAAAGGACTATGCGTGAGGGTAATGGGAGTGTATGAGGACAAGACACAAAATTCATAAGACATCAAATGTGTTTGGACAAATGACTCTTTATAAGAAGGAATAATCCGGGGTGAAGCGGAACAAGAAGACCAAGTAAAACACATGCACACCAAACCTCCTTAGCATCTTTAACACCACGCAGGATTGGAAGATTCACAGGGAGAAAGAAATTTGAGAGGTTTAACGCCGAATCAAATGGATTGCCTCGTCCACATAATCGGTATGATAGACATCGTATAAAAGGAATAGACACCCTATTGTATGAAGTCAAACATTTTTTAGCACCAAAATTATATAGGGATGAAGTCCGCGTCGGGAACCCATGGAAAATCGGCGACTTATCTTCGAAGAATTGTGAGGTTTATGTTCAGAAATATTATGATCACACATTCAATATTCTGGAGCCATCAACATCGTGAGTAATCAGAGATCCTATCAGATTGTAATCAATAAATTTTGCATTCTCAATACTCAATAATAAAAAAATTGTATTTAATGCCACCTTTTTGAAGTTTGAAAATACTAGTGGGATCCGGTTGATTTGGAGAGTGTATCAGCCACTTTTATGATTTATTAATGAAGTTGTGCAACAAATTTACTTAACATATGGAAAACCATCACCGATGATTAATGTTGGAAGTTGTGTTTCCCATTGATGTTCCAATTAAACAAAGGAAGACATGCCAAATTGTGAGTATTGAAGGAAACAATTCCAACTATTCTTGGATATACATATCAACATGACACATTGATGGTAAGACACAAAGAATACCAGTTCAAGAAAATGTCTATGATATTGGAAGAAATTACATTTCATCGGTAAATTACTCATCACTTAGAAATCGATGAATAGCTTTGGTTCTAATCAATCTATTTTTATAGGAACAATCAATAATTATCATGACCAGTCATCACTAATGATTAAGACACATGATCTTAAAGAACATATTTATAATCGATGGTGAAAGAGTTTATTATATTAAAATATTGATTGCAATATGAAAATTACAAAGACAAAAATTAATATACGACACTGATTATGTTAATGGGCAATATGATGGGATCATATCAGGACTGATCAATGTCGAAGTATAGTTACAAAGAATTGTATATTGTTAGAATTAGTAATTTTTCCTTGGTTGTATTTATTTATTAAATGAGATAAACCAAGCTATCACTTCTATTGTTTGTCCTTTAATCCACATGTGAGGACATATAATTTGCTTGTCCTCTTATCCATGTGTGAGAACAAATCATTAATTCCTTTATTGAGGAGAATAGTTTATTCCTCCTTAAAAGATTATGACACTTTTTATGCACACACTTATGAATGTGGCAATCATTTGCATGCGAGTTATTAAATGACTCCTCTTCTCATCTCTATATAAGAGATATTCCTCTATCATTCTCAACAACACACACTCACTATGTAGTGTTTGTAATGAACTTATGGCTCTATTTCTCTCTCATTTTCTCTTTCTCTCATTCTTTAGGCATTTGCCTCATTCATATAATTCACAAGGAGTTTTGTTTGTTTTCCCCTTTCAAAACCCCTGTCTCCTCTTGTTGATTCATTGGTGGTTGGTCCTTGGATTTTGCTTATACCACACTCTTTGGATTTGAGTTTATGGTAACTATTTTCATATCAAGCTCTCTTGGATTTATTTAATTTAATCTTCTTTCATTGTATCAAAGCTATCTAATTCTTGTTTTGAGTTTGTGCGATGGTTAGCACATTAGAGACTTTTTTTAGAGGAGAAGAGAAACTTGAGCTCCATATTCTAATCTTTTTGTTGTAGGTTTTTATTATTGCATGTAGTTTTTTTCTTAGCTCTCTTTAGAAGGCTTACAGCCAAAGAGCCATTTTTTTAGCAATTAAGCCAAAATAAATTATCTTATTTTGGAAGGCTTTCCCCCAAAACAAAGAGAACTATTGCTCTATTTATATTGTTTAAACATAGCTATTGTAGGTTTTCATAAATACTCTAATTTTGAAGATTTATAAAATAAATATATTATTATAGTACTACAAACAAGAGGTTTCTTTGAGGAACAATCTAATGACTTGTATTCTTGTTTGCAGATTTAGTCATCAATTTTTAACCTATTGTAGTTATTACAAGTTTCATTGACGAACTTTTTTATTTTATTATATCTCTATATATTTTTTAGATCATAATCTTTGTATTTGAAGAATTTTGATAATCATTTACCAATTCAATTTTTTTCAAATTAGAATTTAAAAGCTATTTTAGTCTATCCCAGACCTTGGAGTGTTCTCTGCTTTTATGCTCTTGGAATGTTTTATGTATTCGGTCCTTTTTTACCCATTATGGCGCATTTTCAGCTCGAGGGCCAACGTTCAACAACAACAATCTAACATTTTCTTTTACTTTGAAGCCATTCTTCATAAATTCTTATATCTGATTTGATCGGTATAGTATTTTTGGCATACTTGTTTTCACCAAACTTCATTTAAGAGCTTTAAATGCTAGCTTCCCACCTTTTTTTTGTGTTATGTAATCTTGTGTTTTAATTCATCGTCCCCATTACTGGTCAATGTGAAACCCAGGGATATGGTCGAACATTTAGATATGGCTAAACCGAAGCAATGCATGCCATTCAACTTCATTATTACTATCCCAAATTTGAGTTTATTCTTTGCCAGATCATTTTGACAACATCTCTGCTTAAGTAAGCTCTGTTTGTGTGTGAGTATACGTTCGAATACCAAAAACTCCATCTGTTCTTTTTATATTTCTAAATATTGAGATGGTGGATGGATTTGAACATTGTCTTGCAGTAACATGCAATCTTGTCAAGTAATAAAATATATCGAATATAAAGCAATAGTAACACTTGTAATAGCATAGAATTTGGTTTTATCAAGTTTGTCCCACTTCAAGCCCCGAAATCACTCCAAGAAAAGAAAGTATGCCTGGTCATTACCGTGCACGATGAAGAATTTGTTCCACTGCCTCATTATATTCTATGCTTATGAGCCCAGGGGCTCATTCCTTGGACTTACCAATCATATCCTTCTCTTCCAACTTCCAAGTGCTAATTTCTGTGCTCAATGCCTCTGTAAAGTCACAATTTGATTGCTTGAAGTACATATTATATACAGCTTTTTTTTATTTTTTTGGCTTTAAACATGTTGACTGCATTTTCTTTTGCATTTCAAACCCCTGTACCTTCTTCCACCTATTAGAATGGTTTATCTTGTTAGAGCAGAGAATATTCTATGTTATATTCCTACATTTGGTTACTGCAGTCCAACTTGAAATCTTAATATAGTCATCGTCTTTGTCAAACTGTTTTATGAACTACTGGTTTGACTGGTCCTGTCCATAGTTACTTATGGAGGCACTATCCTTCCGTTGACTAAATTTTAAAAAATTGAAAATACATGGATTTTTAAAAAAAATTTAAACATTTGATCTTCATGATGTATGTATTTTGTGATCAAAAACAACTAATTTTTTAGAAAAATTCAATGCGTGAATCTGAAAAAAAGAAGTTTGACTTTTTCTTAATATTTATTTGGGCTTATTATTCCCCATTATAATTTGTCTCTCTTTCAATTGTAATTTCCTCTTTTCACATTTAGTAATTTTTAAATTTTGTATCATTGTCATTTGTCCTTTATGTGTTGTAATTATAGTCCTACATCTCCCTCTTGTTTTAAAAAATAAAAAATAAAACCCATCATCATTTATAAAAATAAATGATCTGAAATAAAGTCTTTAAATAAAAAAAAATAAAAAATAAAATATAAATCTACTTTTTTTTTTTTTTGCCTAATATTTGATTTCAGATAAATTTCTTCAAGCTTTATATCAATATCTAATATTCTTATTTTTTAAAAACATTGTTATTTATTTGAAATAAAATCTCCATTTCAAGCATACATTATCACTACATTATATATATTTTTGAACAAATAATCTTTTAAGATTATCATATTAGAAATATTTAGTTTCTAAATTTGATAATGCTTCTTTATAAAGTTTAAAAATAATAATTAAATTTCAACCTTCATGGAATTTGTTCCTTTCTAAAATATTTTGAATTTTTAAAAAACATTATAATATAATTTTATTTAATAATTTATTTGATTATTAATTATTATTTTTTCCTAACTTTTAAATCTTAAAGTTGTTAATTTTTAATCTTTCATTCTAAAATATATGCTTAAATATTATTAAAGTTTTTTTTCTTCATAATTTTTTAAGTTTAATTTAAATTAATTGTTATAGGTTACTATCTTCTACAAAGAAGATGTCTTTTTAAATAAAGACAATATATAAAGTTCATAGTTTTTGATTAGATAAACAGGTTTTACAAGGACCCTAAAATCCAAGAGTTAAGACAATAACAAGGCTGATAATAAGCGTGAAAAGCCCAACCAGAAGAGTTCAAGTTCAAAGGCTGAAAATAAGCCCAAGGCCCAGCCTATAAACAAAGATCATAGAAAAGACTAGGAACATAAACAACTTAGAAACGACAAAGGCAAAAGCCCTGACAAAAAGTCAAAAAATAGATTGAGACAAAAGAACAGGCAGTGGATTAATCCTCGTTCTTTCTCTCCAGGTCTTGCATGGCCTGAGCAACCTCATAGGCCATCTGGTTCTCCTCAGCCTCTTGCTAGTGCGCCCTTTGATCCTCTTGGTCTTGACCATTGTTGATGTTGTCCTTTTTCATGTCGACCACCAGTCTAGCTTTTCCCCTATCTTTTCTTTCCTCTTCTTCCTTCATAACTCTGTCTTTGATCCAGCCAGTTAAAGAAATAATCTTGTTGTTAATGGAGCTTAGCAGCGAAATCATCTAGTTCGAGAGATTATGATTGTAGATTTTGAGGTTGTTAATCCTTCTCTCCGCCAAACTGAGCCTCTCACTGTTTCCATCACTATTATTAGAATCCGCTCCATTCCTGTTAGCCTCCATATGACCCACCTGCTCTTTGACCTCCTCCAGCTCATGGAAAAGCCACTTGATTGATCTGAAGTTATCAATCATACTGTTGCGGGCATTGTTCAAGAGGTTCATCCCAGATTCCCTTACATTATCCGAAATCGCCACAATCGCCTGGTCTATGAGTTCTTCAAGCCGCACCTCTTCTTGGTTGTCCACAAGGACCTACGGGTTCATGGCCTCTCTAAAAATGCCCATTTTCAAGGTCCTAACTTTAAAGTTTTTCCAAGCTTTCCTCCTGTCTTTAACCTGCACCTCCCCACCCTCAGTCTCAGAATCCATTTTTTTCTCCTTAGGTTGGGCTTGAGTATGGATAGGAGAAAGAGGCAGCGAAGACATAACCTATTCTTGCTACAATCTCTCATCATCCAGACCCTCCCTCTTGCGTTTCTTCCCTCCCCAGTCTTCCTTATTTTCCTTCCACATCTCCTTTTCCTCCTCTTTCATCTCCACATCCTCCTCATCATCGCTGTCAACCTTCACATCCATCACAGGTTGCTTCTACCCATGAGCCCTAGGGCTTTTCCTACTACGGGTAATGGAAGAAGGCGAATTCTTCACCTGAAGGGTGATGATTTTATCAGCAGAAGAAATCCCGCCATCCTCAGAGCTAAAGCTCTGAATATCATCCGAGTCTGAAGAGAAGCTGGAGCTTCCAGAGGTCACATTCTCAGTCTAAGGAGGGGCATTGCTTATAGTCTGAGCCTTAAAGTGCTCATAAATGAGCAGCAAGAGCCCCTCATGCAAAGTGGGGTTATCAGTGGGCTTCTTTTTGAAGCTAACCACCGCCTTACTCATGGAAGTTAACAAGTAAAAAGGAAAAGAAATTTTATAGCTGTGCCAAAAATGATTCAAAAGAACAAAGTGGTGGGTACAAGCCCGATCAAACCTAGGGTCCAGAGTAATGTACTCGATTACAGCTCTCAGAACATACCTCCATAGTTTCTTCATGGTATCAAAAAAATAGTACGTGTCAATCTTCTTCAGGGCTTTCAATTCCTCTGTATCCTTCACAAAATCCTGCACAGCATTAGGTGAGAGCTTCTTGTCCCTGAAAAACTTAAAACCCTCAATTGGGATTTCAGAAATGGTCAATATCACCTCCTTAGTGATCATGAAAGAAATCCCGTTCACCTTAACTCTGCCATCCTTCCATGAACCAACCATACTATTGGTCACCTCCTAATCAAAACCATGCAGTTTCGCAATGTATCTGGTAATCTCGCCCTGATCCAACAGCTCCCAAACTTTTTCCCTACTCCTCCATTTCTCTATTTCACCAACCGGCTCCTTTCTGCACCTTTTGCCTACCATATCTGCACTCTGCGTACCCTCAATTCTCATATGCACCTCGCACTGTGACTAATAAGAACCTCTTTGTTTGAGAAGAATACAAAAAGAGATAACCTTTCTGTTGCTCCTATTGCAAATGCAAAAAATGACCCAAAAAGCGTGTCAAAAAGTTTGTAATAAATTATAGCAATTACAATTTCCCATGCTACCTTTTTGGGAAGTACCCTTTCCCCTTGATCCATTCATACTCATAATTGCTCATTGATCTTCTCCGTACTTCCTTGGATCTTGTCCAGTTCGATCATACTTTTGACATCTGCCAAAAAAATATTTCCGGGATGCCATATCATACTTTGGTTTGTGCCGACCCCTATATTAGCAAACCTGTCAGCAACCGAGTTAGCTTCCCAGAAAATATGAGTGACGTGGACTCTACCAAATTTGGCAAGAGTCACACGAGTCTCATCAATAAGATTTGCAATTGACCATAATGGTTGAGAGTTGCCATTAATACATTTTATAATGTTGTTTGAATCCCCTTCAAGCCAAAGGTTAGTAACTCCAATTTCAAACGCTAGTTTGACCGCATTACATGCAGCATTTGCTTCTGCAAAGTGGTTGGTTTGAAATCCCAACGGGAGGGAAAAAACTGCAATACCATTGCCATTTTCATTTGTTATTATGCCTCCACTTCCCGAGGAGCCAGGATTTCCCTTGGATGCTCCGTCGAAGTTGGCTTTATGCCATCCTTCCGGGGGGAGAAGCCATTTGGCTTCCTGTCTTTTCGTCTTTCTGTCTTTTGCCTTCTCCTTTTTCCTGCCACCTATTTCTATATCTCCCCCTTTCCTTACTGAATAGTTTTCCTTAATGTTTGCAAATATTTTCTTTTGTATCACTATAGCCAGCTCCTCTTTATCTCTGAAGATTCTATTATTTCTCTCCTTCCAGATGCTCCAACAAAAATGAGGTAGGATCCAGGAACATAATTCCTGCAAATCAGACCTCTTGAACATGCATTTCCATTGACAAAAGAAATCCAAAAGGTTAAAAGGCATACACCAACTGAATCCCAAGTCCTGGGTAAGGAAAACCCAAACCTCCCTAGAGAAAGAGCAATGAATGAACAAATGATTGCCAGTCTTCGTCTAATCTTTACATAAAACACATCTGTTGGGCATAATATGACCTCTTTTAATGAGATTATCCTGGATGAGGATTTTGTCCTATAGAGCCAGCCAATAGAACATATTAATTTTAGGAATGAGGCCAGGAAGCCAAGCCCTCGACTAAGGAGGAATCTCATTTAATCTCCAAAGGGCCGAATACCCAGAGGCAGTAGTATGTAGCCCATTTGCATTATCTCCCCAGACCAATTCATCCCTGTTGTTATTTAGGGCCATAGAGTTTAGCATTATCATAATAGGATTAAGATCCTCAGAGATGATAGATAGGTCTATCCATCCCTGGTCGTTCCTATAGTTGCTAACTTTCTGCCCAAAATGGTTGATGCAGTCATTCACCCAGACCTCATAGCTGGGGTTGTTCATAAGAGGGCCTTGAATAAGCCAGCTATCGGACCATAACTAGATATCCTCCCCATTTCCCAATTTCCAAGAGACTCTAGAATTTTCCAGGTCCCTGGCTTTTAAAAAACCATTCCAAACAACGAAACCTCTTGGGATATCTTCTCTGAAGAGGGTAAACTGTTTAGAGGGACTCTTTATATACTTGTTTTCCATAATGTCTCTCCATTCCCCTATGCTACTAAAGATACGCCATATTTGCTTAGCCAAAAGAGCCTTGTTGAGGTGAGTAAAGCTTCTTGATGCCAAGACCTCCATATTTCTTGGGGAGGCAGACTTTTTCCCAAGCAACAAGAGGATACCTTTTATTCTTTTTAGCCCCCATCCATAAGAAGTCTCTCTGAATTTTTTCCATCCTCTCAGCATATTTCCCAAGGATCAGAAAAAGGCTCAAAGCATAAATAGGCAAGTTCTGAAGGGTGGATTTAACCAGTTGGGCATTTTCCAGCTTGGTTAAGAGAGGCCCCTTTCCAACCAACTAGCTTCTTACTAAATCTGTCCATAATGTCATTCCAGAAAGAATCAGGAGGATTTGTGCCCAAAGGAAGCCCAAGATAGGTAGAGGGGAGCTTCCCCACACAACATCCCAGAATTCTAGAGATTTTCTTCTGTCTATCCTTAGGAGTGTTGATGGATTGTCCCGACCCTCTAGAGTAGATATCCAAGATGTCCTTCATTGTCTTTTCCTCCTTAATAGAAGCCTCCCCTCCCATTATAGTATCATCAACAAATTGTTGATGCGTAAAAGGGGCACTTTTAGAAGAATGTTTAAAACCTTTGATTCTCCCTTCCTTCTTAATCTTCTCTATAAGTTTGCCTATGCATTCCGCCAAGATTATGAAAAGAATAGGCAAGAGAGGATCCCCTTGACGAAGACCATGAGAAGGTTTGAAAAAATCGGAGGGGGATCCATTGACCAAGACAACAAGTGAGGAAGTAGTAACCAGTTGAGAGATTAGCTTACAAGTTTTGTCATCAAACCCAAAAGCCTTAAGCACCATATCTAGGAAAGACCAGTCAACCCTGTCATAGGCTTTTGAGAGGTCTAGTTTAAGTAACATCCCTTCCCTTTTTTCAGCTTTCATAGAGTGAATCACTTCATGCACCATCATTATGGAGTCTAAAATTTGTCTGCCCGAGACAAAACCAATTTGCTATTGAGAAATAATCAAAGGGAGGAGTTTGAGCAACTTGGAAGTAAGAACCTTCGCAATGATCTTATAAAAGGAATTGCAAAGACTAATTGGTCTAAACTTGTCCAAGGAATTGGCTCTAGGAACTTTAAGAATGAGAACTAAAAAAGTAGAGTTAATCTCCTTGAGAATGCTTCTAGCCCCAAAGAATTCCTTAATAGCCTTCACCACATCCTTCATCAAAATAGGCCAAAACAATTAGAAAAAGAAAGAAGGGAAACCATCAGGGCTAGGAGATTTATCTGCCGACAGAGAGAAGAGAACTTCTTTAACTTCCGAATCAGAGGGAATGGCTCGAAGCAGTTTATTATGGTGAGGAAGGATGATCTGAGGGATGCAGGAAACAATGACATCCTGATCCACTTTGGAAAGCATAGGATCCCAAGACAACAGGGAGGAGAAGAAAGAAACAACCTTAGTTGAGATTTCCTCATCCTTGGTCAATCTTCCCTGACCTTTCTTTAAACCTATGATTCTGTTATTAGCACGATGTTTTAGAGTAGTAAGATGAAAAAAATTCGTATTCTGGTCTCCCTCTTTGAGCCAGTTAACTCTTGATCTTTGTCTCCAAAACTTCTCCTCTTTACTAATAATATTATGTAAATCTGAAAGGATAGACAACTCAGCCTCCCTGTTTAACTCATCATACCCATCCTCTTGAATTGAGGCTTAGATAGAAGAAAGATTGTCAGATAAGACTTCCTTCTCAAAAAATATGTGGCCAAAATCAAACTTGTTCCAAGCTTTAACCATCCTTTTAACGTTGCTTAGTTTTCTGGCTACCCTGTACATAACTGTGCCTTCCACATCAATACTCCACTAGAGCTTAATCTTGTCTAAAAGATCAGGGTGGGAGGTCCACATTTTTTCAAAACGAAAAGGGGGAGGCCTTTTGGGGCCTAAAGGAACAACTGAAAGGGAAATAGGGGAGTGGTCAGAACCCACTCTAGGAAAAAGAGCTAATTTGCAAGAGGAAGACTGTAGCCAGTCGGGAGCGATAAGAGCTCTGTCCAATTTGACTTGAATACATTCCTTACCAATGCGTTTATTTGACTAAGTAAAGGCACCTCCCATGAGGTCCATATCCTAAAAAGCCAGCCCATTAATGAAGTTTGAAAGGTCATTTTTACTTTCCCAATTCGGAGGTAGACCTACCTTCTTCTCCTCATCCAACAAAGGAGTGTTAAAGTCACCCATAATAATTCCTTTCTTTAAATTGCTACTCTGCACTAAACTCCAAGCTCTACTCCAGTAATTCTTTCTTTCTCTCTTATTGTTGGGAGCATATAAATTCAGCAAGAACTAGCTATCATTGGAAGGGATATGAAAAACTTTCCATAAAAGAATATTACCTTCATTGTAAGCATATTCCATTCTAAAATTTTTGGTGTTAAAAAGGGTCAGCAATCCCCTAGAGGCACCATTAGAGTCCGAAGCCTCCCCACTCATCGAGTTGCTAAACTTAATCTTCCCCAAAAAGTCCTTTTTCATCTTGGTTTCCTAGATCATCAAAATGTCTGGTCTTTGATCTCTGATCAGGTTCCTAGTAATTTCTTGCTTATGGGCTCCATTAAGGCCCCTAATATTCCATGATATGATCTTCATGATTAATTCTTGGAACACTCCTAAAGAGTTCTCTGGTGCCCATTCGCCAAGCTTCTTCTAGTCTCCTCCTCTCTAGCTTCCTTCTCTGATTTTCTGCCTCTTTTGGCCGCTGAGCCCACATCCAGTTTGTAGCTTCTTCTAGTCTCCATTGGAAAGGCCAAAGAAGGTTCTCTCACATTTTTCTTCCTAGGCTTAGGGGATAGAAGAACTTCACTCTCCATGCCAAAATTCAACGACGTAGAAGCCTTAAGAGCAATCTTTGGGTTGGTTGGAAGATCCTCCCACTGGTCCAGTTCCTTCACCAAAACATCCAACTTTCCTATGCTAGTCCTTCCAACTAAAGAGGAAACAAGATTTTCCTTTAGGTCTTGATAGATGATAATATCCCTGTTAACTCTATCTTTCTCCACCTCAATGGAAGCTAGGTCAAGCCTACCCACAGAAAGTGGTGAACTTAACAGCATAGCCTCTTGAACAACCTATTGTGGGGCATCCTTGCCTTCCTCAACTCCTGAAATCACTTGAGGATCCAACCTTCCCTCAGCCAGAGCACCCTCAGTCAATTGGGGTTGGACATTAATCATTTGCCACTCCCTAATGAATAGAGAGGAGTTCGGGGCTATCTCCAATAACTCAACCTGAGGAATAGTCATTCCATCTATGCCCAGAGGTAGAGTGGAATCAGAGGGTTGCAATTGATTTACCTTCTTTGAAGCTTCTGCTACTTTCTAATTCTCCGAAAGAGAACCCTTCTAGCCCTGGTTGGTGGTCTTTATTTTCCATACTTTCTTGACCCTGAAGAGAGAAGCAGCAAAGGGATTCTTCTTCTTCTGAACTGACTTTGCTTTCGGGCATTGAAAAGCCTTATGGCCTGTCTTAAAACAATGAAAACATCCAAAAGGGACACTCATAATCCAACTGCTGAATATGCGTGCCAAGTTTTGACTTGAAGCGCACCACTTCAGGCATATCATCCCCTTCCCTTACACCTATACAAATCCTTGCATAGGTCAGCCTGCTCTTAGAAGCAGTATTTGGGTCTATGGAGAGAAGCTCTCCAAAAGAATTGGCCACACCCATAAAAACATCCTCACTCCAGAATTCCAAGGGCAGCTCAGGGAGTCTTACCCATACTGGAGCTTGCTGATAGAAAGATTCGTTTAAATCCAATTTAGAAGACCATTTTTGTAGCATTAGGGTAGCCCTTCTAATGATCCAGGGTCCTTTACACAGGATGTCAGCCATATCCTCTTTATAGGTGAATTCAAAAGAAAGAAAACCCTTTGCCATAGTAGTAACACTGACTTGCCCTTTCAGACTCCATTTCTTCAATGTGAAGGATCAGACAACATTGATGTTCAGTCTCTGACCCATAAACTTCCCCACAAGTGTGGAAGCCATCGTAGCAATACTGTGGTCAACAATTTTGTCTGGAATGGCAATCGTGCACGATCCCTTTTCCAGACCTAACACAACCTTAACTGGAGGAAAACAGGACTTACCCGAAGGCTTAACACCAAAGAGTGAGGCCCATTTCACTGGGAGATTCCATGGTCTGTCCAGTTGGATTGTGTTTCTAGCTTTTGCTGGGTTCCACCGTCTGCACGTGGGTCCCCATCCCCAGACTCCGCCTCTCCATAGTTAGCCTGGATCCCAACCCGCATACCTAGTTTTCGAGATCCACCCTCCTGAGATTTTTCGCCTGACACCAGGTTTGAAATTTGAACATGCACTTCCCAATATCTCCCCTGCCCGCTCCCCTGCCCACTGCCCTTCATGTTGCTAGTGTGCATGAATTGTTGCGGAAAGGTTTGATCAGATAAAGTTCATAGTTACCAATAAATTAGAATAACATTTTCACTTGTAAAATTGATCTTTATATATGTAGAGGTAGTTGATATTTCTTTTTCTTTACTTCAACCATTTTTCAAATCACATTAGTAATGACTTGCGTTATATTTGAACAATAAATATCACACTACTCATTTTCATTTGCTTGCCATAAGTGATGATTTGAGTTTGCATAACAAATATTCTAATATGGTTTGATTTGAATTAAAAATATTATAATTTTTTTTGTCTTCATTGATATATATTATATATGTATCAATATGAGTGGCTCTTTTTGTGCCTCTATGCTTATTGTGTGAATTTTTCATTGGCTGAAAGCTACTAACCTTTCTCACAAATAGTCAACATAATTATTGTTGCAAATTTTCAACACTTTTTTTGAGTAGTTGAGTAGCCTATTATATCTAATTTTAAATTATGCCCAGATCTGTTAGGGCCCATTTGGTTGTTGGGATAGGTATTAAGAATTGGGCATTTCTATTCTAGAATTGCTATCCTAGAAAAGCTATTCTATTCCTCTGTTTGGTTCAACAAAATAGAAATGAGATTTGCTTCATAATATCACATCTAAAGACTCAGATTTGGAAATGGAAAAAAATTTGGCAAATATCTCATTCTGATATTTTTGGATCTAATTAGGAAGATCATTGTAGTTAGTACTCTTTACAGCTAAATGCTAAATCTCAAAAAATCACATAGATAGATGTGAGTTGGGACAAGAAAGAAATTGGGACAAAATGGATGTATTTTCTCTAACATTAAGGTTTCTTCCCTTAGACTAGAAAGCCCAAAAGCTAGAGCAATTTGTCATAATTTAATCCATCTTAATTTGGTTCTCTGTGAAAACATTGGTTGATGCAGATCGTACCCACTTCACTACACCTTCCCTTATACACACCTAGTCTCATTGTCACCTAGCTTATAAGGGACCAGTTTCACAGCCCCAATTTTGCCACCAGTTTGTGTAGGGCTGCATCTTCTTATGGGCTCTATGACTTTTTTATTCTTCTCTTGCTCTCTCCAAATTTATTCTCTGATATGCCCTTATACCCATCTCATAGCCATATCTTGTTCGTTTCTCCCCTATTTATTCACCAACAACAATGGCGGATAGGGAAACCTACAAAAACCTTTTATTTAATCCAAATTTGGGCAGAATATGAAGAAGGAAGGAATGAAATGGATGAGAGGAGTGGGGAGGAGACTTTTGATAGTTGGGATCAACTACCATCGACATGGGCAACCAACAACCTAATAATGTAACCTACAGACTTCAATTTCTTATCAAATATAAAAAAAGGAGAATGGGAATAGGAATTGCTAGTCTACTAACAGGTATTTTGGTGGAATCAACAAATGCTTATTTTGGTCAAAATGAGAATACAAATTCTCATTCCTGATTCTGATTTGACATACCCAAATAGAGAATTAAAGTTTTTGAGAATTTTTCGATTCCTATTCCTAGTCAATTCCAACAACCAAATAGGCTTTTACAGTTATAAGTAACTTCCTTATAGAAAAATCAATAATTGCAATTTTTTGGCACATGTTTCTTAGTTTTTGATTTATTTGTTTTATGATTTTTTTCCCTTAGAGGATACACTTTTAGATGGAAACTTATATATACCTTGTCTTTAAACTTTTGAGTCAATGAGTAATATATTTAGTTGGTGATTTGAAGATCAATTTATTTATTTATTTTTGATATGGAGAGATACATTGTCAAATAAGGTTTTTATTTATTTATGGAATAAATTGATAAAGTAGTGAGATATTTTTCTACTAATATGTAAGGTTCTCATATGTGTTAAGATTGAGAGGAAGACTCAAGAAAGCGATAGATTTTCATAAAATTATTATTTTTTAATAAGGAGATCTTTTCATTTATTTTTATTTTTTAAATTCTTCCAAGAAAAAGTATGTGGAAAATAAGGTGGGGGATATTTTCTTTCTCTTATATCCATCTTCTCTTATCAAGCATCATGTTATTGTGTTCTATCAAAAATTTGGCTTTCATGTGAATTAGACATGATCACTTTTTCTCTGTTTGTTGTGGGATTTCATACTATGTTATTTTAGGTATATTTACTCGAGTATATATGGGTGCACACATATATTCCCAGATAAATATACATGCTTTTGTGACTGCGATGCTTACTAAATTGTATGAATTTATCCTTGAGTCAAATAAATATGGTCAATTTACTTCAATTCATACATCATTTAAGTACCCATGTTCACCCTTAATGGATTTTTCTACCTAATATCCATACATTTATATTGTTCATTGCTCTTCCATGTATCACTACATTTGCCTCAAATTCTTTGGGATGATGACTTATCGTACACAATTGCCTTCAATTTTACTATGTCCTATTGATTTGCACATAGTTGCAGTTAATAATTTATAACATCTTTTATGCCCATGTTGGAAATTTTATGATTTTATACCATTGACTTATATGAAGTTAATTGGATCATTTTTGTAAGTTGCATAGGGAGCCAATTTTTTCAAGGTTAGCTATGGAGGTCCCCTCAGTTATATTTGATTCATATCATGAAGGTCCCCTCAGTATAATTGATACATAGTTACTTTATTTGGCCCGTGGAGTATCCCTCCATCCTATAATGGTGTGCACTTACTTTATAGAGTTTCCTTCCATTTGGTTATATTTGTTTCACTTTGAAAGATGATATTTATATGGAATTTCCTTCCATTTTTAATATATTTCTTCTACTTTGAATAGATGATGATTATATGAAGTTTCCCTCCATTTGGTTATATTTTTTCCATTTTGAAAGATGATATTCATACGAAGTTTCCCTCCATTTTGATCTATTTGTTCCTCATGAACATGATGTTTTTTTATTAAGGAAAACAGGCTTTAAAAGGGCCTTGAAACTCGAACATAAAAGAACAATCTACAATAGAGGGAAAAAGGCTACAAACCAAGCCCGAAGGCAAAAAGAAAGAACATCTCCCTAAACATAGAAACTAACAGAAATAAAGCTAGGGAGAGACACCAAAAAACTAGGGCAACCCAAAAAAGGTCAGGGTGCTTAGACGATGTTTCTCAACATTTCAACTGCGTTGATCTCTAGCTCGGACAACTTGCCTGCTACCTCCTTCATCTCATAGTGCCCCTACTTAGGGGCTAGGGTTTCATTTTTCCCAGTGTTGGATCTAGTTTGCTTCCTTGCACCTTCATCCAAAGTCATGTACTTTAAGCTATGGGTGTCAAGGTCCTGCTCCTTGTTGATGCTCTGATCGTCTACATAGTGGATGAACTTCTTGATGTTATCATTGTCCTTGAGGATGCTAGAGTTCTGCTCAACTATACCTTGCATTGTCCTATCCATTTCCTGAGTTTTTTTGTTGACATCCTCCACCCTTCTGTCCATGCTTTATTCATCCTCGTTGACCCTATTTTTTAAGCTATAGGTCTCCCTTTCCAGAGTGCTCATTCTGTGTTTGAGGTCAAGGATTTCATGGAAAAGCCACTTAGTGGTTCAACAGCTATCTACCATGTTGTTCTTCACATTGTTAAGGACATCCATGTCCGGGTTCTCCTTAGTGATGTCATTGAGGATAACTAGAGCGGGATCGATCAACTCCTCCAGCAGGATTCTGCCCTCTTCATTTTCCTTGACCTGAGTTCTAATTAGCCCCTGTTTAATGCCCATATTGCCCTCATGAACATGATGTTATTATTGGAGTCTCCCCCCATTTTAGTTGATTTGACCCATCTTGAAGGCAATTAGTTTTCTACTTCCGGTAAACATGCTAGCAAATCGAGACCTTGAGTTTGATACGGTGCTTGAGTAGCATGTTTACTGAGTTTTCATATTTATTTAATAACTTACTAAGTGGATAGTGTTCTTCTTACTTCATTGCCTAGATTGTGAGTCATGTAAGCTGTGGAGTCGTGACCCATTAATTTACGGTGGGATGATTCATTAGTGGACTATTTATATCTATGTGATTAACACAATGTTGGTGTTGGTGGCATTAGTTGGTCTTGTCCGTGGTCATTTGTCTATAAGTATATTACCTTTATGGGAACATTGATAAACACTTTTCATGTCTATCATTTTCTATATCTTGAGCATATGATTTATCTTGATATCAGGTTAGCTCCATTTCTTTGTGGGGACGAGTCACATTTTCATTTCTCTCTCTATTCCAATTTTTCCTCTATGAGAATTTTATAACATTTCAAAAGGATTGCTAACTTGAATATAAGATGAAATTCTCCCTGTGGATAGTTGCCTTGTTTCTTGTTTCTATTTTTTAGGTAATCCATCAAGGTACGTACATGACATCACTATTTGTTGTAAATATCATATGCACCATGAACCTACTTGAAGATGTAACACATTCAAAGGGCCTATCCACTTCTCTTAGCTCTCCAAAGATGTACCCATGTTGATAAGGGACCTCTTTCACAATTGGAGACATTTCAAAGATCGAGTTGTATTATTGTAAATTGGGTTTGATACCCATTGTTGTAATTTTTCCAAGTAAAGATTAAAGGGGGGTGTTAGAATTAGTAATCTTTCCTTGGTTGTATTTATTTATTAAATGGGATAAAAAAAGCTATCCCTTATGTTGTTTGTCCTCTAATTTACATGTGAGGACATATAATTTTCTTGTCATCTTGTCCATGTGTGAGGACAACTTGTTTTCGTAATTCCTTTACTAAGGAAAATAGTTTTTTCCTCCTTAAGAGGATTATGACACTTGTTATATGTACACTTATGAATGTGGAAGTCATTCACATGGGAGTTACTAAATGACTCATCTTCTCATTTCTATATAAGAGATATTCCTCTCTCATTCTCAACAAGACACACTCACTATGTAGTGTTTGTAATGAGCTTATGGCTCTACTTCTCTCTCATTTTATCTTTCTCTCATTCTTTAGGCATTTGTCCCATTCATATAATTCACAAGGGTTTTTGTTTGCTTTACCCTTTTAAAACCCTTGTCTTCTCTTTTTGAATCATTGGTGGTTGTTCCTTTGATTTTTCTTATTCCATACTCTCTTTGGATTTGAGTTTATGGTAACTATTTTCATATAAAGCTCTCTTGGACTTATTTCATTTCATTTTGTTATTAATCTTCTTTCATACATGTATAAGAATAAATTGAATTAGACAACATGATGATGGAAACATAATGATATTTAGAACTCTTCTAAGATAATAGGAAATGATCAAATATAAAATATATTGTTCTTCTATGCTAGGAAATATAAGTAAAAGATGAATTATTTAAAATACTAGTAGCATTGAAGATTAGTGTTGTAGTACCCCTTTTAGGTGGAGACAATATAGTAGAGGAAATTCAAATTCCACCATTATAGATCCTTATACTTGACAGGTTGTCAACAACAAATTTCTAGTATTCAACATTCTAAAATAAACAATTATCTTGTGAGAATTGTATCCATCATTGATGTAGCCAAGCTTGGGGTTAAATCTATAAGTTCATTACATTCACTCATATTACTATGGAATCAGACAAATATAAAGTGTGAACAAGAAACTGCTCCCATAAATAATGTTGTGATCATTGAACAAATAATCACGTACCTATGATGACGAGATCTATTACAATAGTTTCCACTCTAATACATTCTGAAATACAATCACTCATTCAAAATGAAGTTACTATAGGAGGAATTAAGAGAGTATGCTCAATTCTACACAAAATTTGGTACACGATAGACTAGACCTCAATCCAATACTTTGATTAAGTATCTACAAGATGAATCAAGTGATTTGGAATGAGCTTCAAGAAGGAAATTTATACACTCTCAAAAGCAACAACAAAGAAGGATGTTCACCTATCAATGGATTTGTTAGAGATGGTTCATAAATCATTACAAGCAAAGCATGTTTTTTATCATGAGCATCACCATATAAAGGTTGATGACTAACAGAGTTAGATATTGATATCATTCATGCATGATTGTCTCTCATTTGGGCTTGTAGCGATTGAAAACTCTTTAAAGAATGGAATAAGTGAGAATTCACATTGTGGTGTGGGGGTGGGGGAGGAGGATAATAACAAATGTTCCATTCTTAAATTTTTATGGACCCTCATGTGCAGATAAGTATTCTTATCCTTGAGTATTACATTTATCTACTCATTGTAGTCCCTTTTAATTGTAAATTCTATACATACTATAAGAGTTATTTGCCTTGACATTTTCCTTAATGTCTAAGGATGTTCTTTCAAGAAAAGAAGGTTGATACTTTACACGTGCTACCAAATATTGTGGAGAATCAATTTGTGATAGTAGCTCCAAAGAAGTTGTGATCTATAATTGGCCAATCATCTAATGATTAGGTTGAGGCTCTTGAAACAAATATCCTTGATGATTGAGATTATGAGCATCCTTCTATATAAAGAGGGAGTTTGACACTTGATCAAAGGCAACCTTATTGAGGAGGTCAGAAGATTGATATTAGATTTAGAGGGAGTCAAACATTCCATCAGAAGCCACCTTGGATGAAAAAAGTCAACAGATTGACAAGGAGAAGTTTTAGGTGAAACTCCTTGTAATGCATTCTTCCTTATGAGAGAAAAGTTGAAGGCGAAAAACCTTGTTCCACCCTCTAACATGGTTTGTGTTGGATATCATGTAAGTTACTACATGACTTGGTTGGAAAACATCATGAAAGGTAATGATCTTTCATTGATGTATTTGTGAGGTCCTGGTGCAGGAGCACCCTACGGTTTTACTCCAAGCCCTAATTAAGTTTAGATTTCGTAATCGAGGAGTGGATCACATCAAATAAAGCCATCGAATAAGTGCATCAAGAACCTCAGGCTCAGTCATATGATATTCACAAGTTTGCATCCAAACAAGCAGTTATGCTCTTTAACCATGCGGAGTTGTGCAAGCACTTAAATCTCTAGTTTCTTAGGTTCGCAATAGTCAACTAAGGGAAAGTGTTAAGACATGCAAAGTGGTAAAAGAGTGAAGAACAATGGTGAGTGCATGATTGTGACCTTAAGTGATTAACATGCCAGAAAGCCTACAAAGCTGTGAAGGAAAGAAAGATAATAGTTTTGTATCATCGCCAACAAAAAATGTCAAGTCAGCCTAGCAACAATGAAGTAGCTATCGAAGGCAACAAGGCAGTTTGGAACCTCACAACCCGAAATAGCTAAGCCATGTAAACCAAAATGAAGATGTGCTCAAGGGTTTCACAACATCGCAAGTGTTAAGTGATAGTTAATGAAGTTAGTTGTGAAGCCACACTTAGAACCTTTCGCAAGGTTGCTAATCCATATTTTGCAAGGTTGAAAACACAAATAGTGAAGTCAGTCACGAAGACACCATCAGAACCTTTTTACAAGGTTGCAGGAGTTAAGAGACAGTTAAGGAGAAAAACTGTGAAGTCACACAAGTCTACATTTGCATGGACGAAAGGGTAAACAAGCAGTTAAGAGAATGGACAGTGAAGTTGCACTAAGATATTTTCGCATGGTCGTAAAGTAGAGTAAGCAGTCAAGGAAAAGAGGTGTGAAGTTGCGACTAGTGTTTGCAGCATCGCAATGATGAAGTAAATAGTTAGAGGATAAGTCACAAAGGTGTTAAGAAGACAACTAGTGCAACATTGCAACTTGGAACACAACTAAGGAAGAAAGAAGTGCGAAGAGGTGAGAAAGAATTATTCGCAATATCATAGCCAAAAAAGTAAAAAAGTGAAAGAATACATGGAGAAAGCTAAAGGTCATGTCAACCAAGAAATTGTTATGAAGTAGAAAGAAGCTGCAGAGACAAAAAAAGGTGGTTAAACATCGAATCTTGATGATTTGTTGAACAAGATGGCATAATGATAAAAGATGAAGGTTCTCAGATGGCATAGGAAGAGTAGAAGGAAGAATTAGAAGAATTGTAGGAAACAGAGTAGAGCTAGCAGGGAGTTATTTTCTAGTAGATAGAAGTTTTCAATGTAATGTGATTTTCTGAATTCAATAAAAGATAGTTCTAGTGTGTTAATCAGTTTCAATCTGCAATTTGTTTTTTGTTGGTAGAACTTAGTAGCTTAGAATTGTCTCACGTAGGAGTAACCAAATAAATGGATTCTTCTTGACCTCTATGTTTAGTCAGATGGACTTCTGGAGTCAAGAAGAATCCTTTGTACATATGTTCTTTTCTTTTATGTTTGTGTGTGTGGTGGAGCTAGCTCGAAATTCAAGCAAGGCCTAGGTGAGCAAGACATATCTCAATTAGGAACTTGTAGAGAGAGGAGAAGTGAGAGGAGAGTGCATGATTGATCTTTATCAGTCATGAAAAGTGGTGGTTTGATAGTACTTTCGGTGGGTAGGAAGTCTTGAGAGGGGAAGAGATTAGTTACCCTAATACTAGGGTCAGGTAGTAACCCTAGGGACTCAATAGTGAGTCTAAGAAGTCCTAGAGGAGAGTAGGGCTTAGTGTGGAAGGTGACCTCCCCATCAAATTGGTATCAGAGCCATAAGATTGTGGCTTGTGAAGTATGTTGTATACTCCTGAATCCGTTGGGTCTTCAAAGATGGTGACCAATGTTGAATTGGCTAAGGAGGTAGATGGACAAAAGAAACTTCTAGAAGAGAAGACTAGGATCCTTAATGAGGCCATAAAGGAGATGAAAGACAAGTTTAAAGAGATGGAAGGTGTAGCCCAAGTAAAAGAAGGTGAATACCTTAGTAGCAGTGCAAGAAAGGAAAAAATAGAAGATGCGATACCTGAACCAGATCTGCGATTGGGTGAAGGAGAACCATTCCTCCAAGCTCTCAAAGAGTCTAGAACATGTTTCATTGTTCCATGGCAAGATGAATGTTGAGGTGGTCCTAGAATGGATTGAGACTATAGAAAATTACTTTGAATGTGAAGGGATAACAGAGGCACAAAAAGTGAGAGTTAAAAAATCTAGATTGAAAGGATAGGCACTTACTTGGTGGAAGTTAGAAGAAAGAGAAAGTGAAGGAAAGAACCCCATAGCTAGTTGGAAGGGTATGTTGGAAAAGATAAAAGAAACCTGTTTTCCAAAGGACTATGAGATTAAGTTGCACAGGCATAGGAAAAATCTCAAACAAAAAGATCTTGGTGTGGCTACCTACACTAAACAATTTCAAAAGTTGGCTCTAAGGTTGAGGGTATAGGAGGCAGAGAGCATCAAGGTGGCAAGGTATCTAAATGGCCTTAAGTGGTCTATTCAAGATGAATTAAGTTTGTTAGTCTCACCACATTAAAAAATTGTTTACAAATGGATAGGAAAGTGGAAGATAAGTTGAAAAAAAGGGGACTCAAGTTGCAAGAATAGAGGCAGAGGCAAAGACTTCAAAGGAGGTTCGAGAGGAGGTTCTAGTGGAAGGACCAATGAGAAAAGAAATTTCAATGATTCCAAATGGAATGAGCAAACTATTGAAAATAGTCAGAGAGGTGGCTCAATCAAAGGAAGAGGATTTAACAATGGTGGCAGAGGTAGAAATGACAACACCAATAGTAGAGGCTCTCGCATTTCAGCAATATGAAGTGTTATAACTGTGGCAAGTTGGGGTATCTTGCCTATAGATTCTTAGAGAAGGCATATCCTATGGAGAGAAGAAAATCAAGTACATCCATGAGGAGAACAATTCCAGAGTAGGTGAAGTGGATCTTGATGTAGAAAAGGGTGAAAACCTAATGTTGAGGAGAGTCTTAGTAAAAGAACGTGTAAAGGAGGAGCCCAAGAAGAGAAGAGCATTGTTTAGAACCGCTTGCAAAATATTAGGCAAAGTGTGTAAGGTGATTATAGACTTAGGGTCTATTGACAATGTCATGTTAGAGGAAGTAGTATAGAAGCTTGGATTAGCAAAAATGCCACATGTGAGTCCTTATAGAGTGACTTGGTTGAATAAAGGGTAGAACATCCTAGTAAACGAACAAGTATGGGAAGACATCACTATTGGAAAGTATTAAGACAAGATCTTATGTGACATACTCCCCATGGATGCTTGTCATCTATTGTTGGGAAGACCTTGGCAGTATGACAAAGAGGTTGTACATCACGAAAAAGAGAACAAATATTCTTTCAAAAAGGATGGAGTTACTTATAAGATACAGTCCATAGTGGAAGAAGAAAAGATAGAGAAGGCTTCCAAAACACTTTTGATGAATGGGAAAGAGTTCTTAAAAGACCTGAAAGAAGAAGAAGTTGGGTTTGCTCTCTTGATGAAGCCCAAAGAAGAAGAGGTGAAGAAACCCAATGTTTTGCCAAAGGAGGTACAAGCTGTTTTGGATCAATTCAGGGATATCATTAGTAATGGTACACCATCCACACTACCCCCACATAGAGTAGTAAGTCATCAGATAGACTTTGTGCCAAGAGCTTCATTACCAAACAAAGATGCTTACAAGATGACTCCAAAACAAAACAAGGAGATTGCCAGGCAGATTTAAGAACTGCTAGGTTAGGGATTGATCAAGGAGAGCATCAATCCATGTGCAATACTAGTTGTGATAGCACCGAAGTAAGGAGGTAAGTAGAGAATTTGTACTGATTCTAGAGAAATCAATAAGAAAACCATAAGATATAGGTTTCCTATTCCTAGAATAGAAGATTTGATGGATTGTCTAAGTAGTGTATAGTATTTTTCCAAGATGGATTTGAAAAGTGGGTACTACCAAATTAGAATGAAGGAAGGTGATGAGTGGAAGACAATATTCAAAACAACTAAAGGGTTATATGAATGGTTAGTCATGCCATTTGGTCCCTTGAATGCATTAAGCACATTTATGAGACTAATGAATGAAGTATTGAAGCATTATATAGGTAATTTTGTGGTAGTTTACCTAGATGATGTTCTGGTGTACAGTAAGAGTAAGGAAGAACATCTCATACATTTGGAAATTGTCTTGAGAAGATTGCATGAAGAGAAATTGACCATAAACCTTGAAAAATGTGAGTTCATGAAAGAAGAACTAGTCTACCTTAGTTTTGTTGTATCACAGGGTAAGTTGAAGATGGATGAAGACAAGGTCAAAGCAATTTTAACTTGGCCTACACCAAAGATAGGTATAGTTGTTAGAAGTTTTTATGGATTGGCATAGTTTTATAGGAAGTTCATTAGAAACTTCAATGAGATATGTGCTCCTATTATGGATACTATCAAAGGAGGAATGAAGACAAAGTTTGTGTGGACAACAAGGGTAGATGAAGGATTTGAAAGATTGAAGAAAGAGGTAGCTACTAAACCAATCTTGGTACTACCTAGCTTTGAGAAATTGTTTATAGTGGAGTGTGATGCAAGCAACATTGCTGTTGGAGCAATCTTAAGTCAAGAAGGAAGACTTGTTGCATTTTTCAATGAAAGGTTAAGTGAAGCCAAAGCTAGGTATTCTTCCTATGATCTTGAATTGTATGCATTAGTGCAAGCACTTAGGAAATGGAGACATTATCTATTGCCCAAGGAATTTGTAGTCTTCATAGATAATAAGGCCTTAAGCTTCATCAATTCATAGGATGAACTAAGTTTGAGGCACATAAAATGGATGGAATTTTTGCAGTCCTACACTTTCATCATTAAGCACGAGAAGGGTATCAATAACAAAGTAGCAGATGCTTTAAGTAGAAGATTGTTGATAGTGCATGAAATTTAGTTGAAAAGCATTGGAGTAGAGAAATTTAAAGATCTCTATGCATGAGATGAAGATTTCTCAAAAGCTAACAAGGTATGCTCATCTTTTGAGAATCATTTTCATAGTGAGGTTGCTAATTTTACACTACAAAATGATTTGTTGTTTAAGGACAATCAGCTGTGTGTTCCAAAATGTTCAATGAGAGAGAACCTTATCCAAGAAAGCATAGTGGATGTTTAAGTGGATACTTTGGATTGAACAAAACCGTAGAGCTTGTAAGTAGATATTATTATTGGCCTAGGATACAAAGAGATGTAAGAATGTATGTTGAACAATGTGTCATTTGTCAGAAGGCAAAAGGAACCTCATCAAATATTGGTTTGTATCAACCATTACCCATACCTGATAGACCTTGGGAATGTCTAGGTATGGATTTCATCATGGGGTTACTAAGAACTAAAAATGGTTTTGATAGAGTGTTTGTAGTGGTGGATAGGTTCAACAAAATGAGTCATTTCATACCATGTAAAACCACTCATGATGCAAGCTACATCACACATTTGTTTTTCAAAGTAGTAAAAATTCATGGCTTACCAATCACTATAGTGTCTGATAGAGATGTCAAATTCATGGGTCATTTCTAGAAAACATTATGGAGGAGATTGGGAACAAATTTGTCCCACAACTCCACATACCATCCTCAAACCAATGATCAAACTGAAGTGATAAACAAAGCACTTGGAAATCTTCTCAGATGTTTAACAAAGGAATATGGACAAACTTGGGATCAAGTTATATCACATACCGAGTTTTCTTATAATGACAATATCAATAGGACTACTGGAAAGAGTCCATTCCAGATTGTTTATGGGAGACACCCTAGAGGAGTTTGTGAACTCAGAGAGGTTAAAGAACATGGATCAATCAATGGATATGTTGAAGATTTTGCTGAGTTCATGAAAGAAATACATGATCAGGTAAAGAGAACCCTGATAGAGGCAAATTAGAAATTGAAGGAAAAAGTGGATGAAGGAAGAAGGGATGTGCAATTTTAGGTTGGAGACTTGGTATTGGTGCATCTAAACAAATCTAAATTATAGACAGGAATGTCTAGCAAGTTGTAGATGAGAAGAATTGGTCCCTGTAGAATTCTAGAGAAGTATGGACATAATACTTATAAAATTGATTTACAAAAGGAATTTGTCTTATCGCCAGTCTTTGATATGAAAGACCTAATTTCCTACAAAGGACCTAAGATTCCAAAAGATACTCAAAAAGAAGAAATGGAGAGAGACGTCCACGAAATCAAGATGCCAGCACAACAGAAGCTACTAGTAGAAAAGATACTAAATTCTAGGGTGAAGAAAATGACAAGGCATTGAGTATACATGGAGTATCTTATTTAATGGAAGGGATTACCTACTACAGAGGCTACATGGATCGACAAAGAAGACTTTAAGAAACAAGGAATTAGTTCCACATTGTTGTCAACTAATCCATCTCAGTCTTATTTTTTTGCAGAGGGGGAGTATGGTGCAGGAGCACCCTAGGGTTTTACTCCAAGCCATAGTTAAGTTTCGAGTTCATGATCGAGGAGTGGATCACATCGAATAAAGACATCAAATAAGTGCATCGAGGACATCAAGCTCATTCATACGATATTCATAAATTCACAACTAGACAAGGAGTTAAGCTCTTTAGCCATGTGGAGTTACGCAAGCAGTTAAGTCTCTAGTTTTGCAGGTTCGCAACAGTTAGCTAAGGGAAAGTGTTAAGACATGCGAAGTGTCGAAATAGTGAAGAAAAATGGTGAGCACATGATCACAACCTTAAATGATTAACAATTCAAGAAGCCTGCGAAGGAAGGAAAGATAATAGTTTCGCATCGTCACCATCAAAAAAAGTCAAGTCATCCTAGCAACAACGAAGCAACGATAGAAGGAAACAAGGTAGTTCGCAACCTCGCACCCTGAAATAGCTAAGCCATGTAAACAGTAATGAAGATGCACTCAAGGGTTTTGCAACACGGCAAGTGTTAAGTGATAGTTAGTGAAGTTAGTTGAGAAGCTGCACTTAGAACCTTTCACATGGTCAACTTAAGCAATCCACATTTCACAAGGTCGCAAGGTTGAAAAGGAAGTTAGTGAAGTTAGCCACTAAGATGCAATGAAAACATTTTTGCAAGGTTGTAGTAGTCAAGAGACAGTCAAGGAGAGCAACTGCGAAGTCACATGGTAGCAAGGGTAAACAAGTAGTTAAGAGAATGGGCAGGGAAGTTGCACTAAGACATTTTCACATGGTTGCAAGGTAGAGAAAGAAGCCAAGGAAAAGAGGTGTGAAGCCATGACTAGTGTTTACAACATTGCAATGATGAAGCAGGTAGTTAAAGAATAAGTCATGAACGTGTAAAGGTTTTAAGAAGGCAACTAGCACAATGTCGCAACTTGGAACACAATTAAGGAAGAAAGGGGTACAAAGAGGCGAGAAAGACTTGTTCAAAATGTCACAACCAGAAAAGTAAAAAAGAGAAAGAATACATGCAGAAAGGAAAAGGACACATTAGTTAAGAAACTATTATGAAGTAGAAAGAAGTTGTAGAGACGAGAAAAGGTGGTTGAATGCCTAAACTTGATGATTTGTTGAACAAGCTGGCATGAAGATAAAAGTTGAAGGTTCTCAGATGGCACAGGAAGAGTAGAAGAAAGACTTGTAGGAAACAGAGTAGAGCTAGTAGGGAGGTTTTTTTCCAGTAGATAGAAGTTTTTAATGTAATGTGATTTTCTGAATTCAATAAAAGATAGTTCTAGTGTGTTAATCAGTTTCAATTTGTAGTTTATTTTCTATTGGTAGAGCTTAGTAGCTTAGAATTGTGTCATGTAGGAGTAGCCAAATAAATGGATTCTTCTTGACCTCTGTGTTTAGTCAAATGGACTTCTAGTGTCAAGAAGAATCCTCTATAAATGTGTTCTTTTCTTTTTTGTTTGTGTGTGTGGTGGAGCTAGCTCAAAATTCAAGAAAGGCCTAGGCGAGCAAGGCATGTCTCAATTAAGAACTTGCAAAGAGAGGAGAAGTGAGAGGAGAGTGCATGATTGATCTTTATTAGTCATGAGAAGTGGTGGTTTGATAGTCTTTTCGGTGGGTAGGAAGCCTTGAGAGGGGGAAGAGATTAGTTCGGTCAGGTAGTAACCCTAGGGACTTAGTAGTGAGTCTAAGGAGTCCTAGAGGAGAGTAGAGCTTAGTGTGGAAGGCGATCTCCCCATCAGGTCCCTATTGTAAGGTGACAATCTTAACAATGGCTTGACCTATTATCATGATAAACTACATTAATTTGTTGTCCCAGAGTGTTAGAGATCATGATAACAAACATATCATGATAAACTACATTAAGTTGTTGTCCCAGAGTGCCAAAGATCATGATACTAGTCATGATAGAGATCCTGACTGCTATCTAATACACTACATTCAATTGTTGTTCTAGATTGTGCCAAAAATCAAATAACAAAATGTATCATGATAGACTACATTAAGTTGTACCAGAATGTGCTAGAAATCATGATACTATAATTTTTGTTCTTGAGTTACTAATCTATTACCATGACAAACTACAACAAATTGTTGTCCCAAGATGTGTCGGAGGTCATGATAACTAATGTATCACAATAGATTACATTAAGTTGATGTCTCAAAGTGTGTCAGAGATCGTGATACTTGTCATAAAGAGGACTACTTTGTTTTTTATTAAGTAAAATAGGTTTTAACAAGTGCCTGAAACCCAACAATAAACAAAAGAAACTGGCATTAAGTCAGGGGGATGAAGCAAATCAACAAAAAAAATAGGCCATAGAAGGCCGAGAGAACTTGAAAAAATAAAACATTGCTTCAGAAAGAGTAAGCAAGCCTAGCAAATGAGGAGAAACAAAAAAGCCAAGGGAACCAATTAGGGCACCATGCTTTTGACCAACTCAATAACCTTGAGCACCAATATTTCCATTGTCTTAGCCATTTCACTCATCAACTGTATATCATTAGGAGAGTCATCTATGTCCCTCTTCTTCTTGTAAGATCTCGTTCTATTTCTCAGACTCTCAACAAGGGGGTTGACATCATCTTTTGTCACCCTGATGTCCTCATTTTCCATATCATCTTTGATCCCTGTGCTAACCTCAATGATAGTATGCAATGTTTTGATATTATCACTTAAGGCTTTGATAATATTGAAGCTCTGGTTTGCAGTGTTGTGGAGAAAGCTCTCCATTCTTTTTTCCACCTCAGTTACCATGTTATCCAATTTGTTGTGTCTGTCAACCACGTCTTCCCCTTCCTTCCTTTCCGGGCTATGCAACCTGTTCTTTATCTCCTTAGTTTCATGAAAAATCCACTTGATAGACCAGAAGTTGTTCACCATGTTGTTCTGGACATTATTGAGGAGATTCATCTCCACCTCCCTAGTATTATCACTGAGGATCTCCATAGCCAGATCAATAAGTTCCTCTAGATGACTTCTTCCATCATTGCCCTCCAAGACCTTGGATTGGATAGTTTCTCTTACAATGCCCATTTTCATAGTCTAAGTTTCAAAGTTTCTCGAGACTATTTCCCTTCCCTTAGAGCCGAAAGTACAAGTGGTTTTTTTTGTGCCATAATCCTCATTTCTCTCCTCCTAGGCATGGAGGGGGGTCTCCTATCCCTTACCAAAATCCTGATCTGTGTCCATTTCATTGCCCCTTCTCTTGGCTGGGCTTTCCACCTTCCTACGAATAGGGACCTTGCTAGTAACCTCCTCTTTCACATTATTCTCCTCCTTCATATCCATTCCCTCATCCTCCTCATTATAGTCCTCAACAGAATCAACCTTAGACTTAATAATTTTCCCCATTGAGCCTTTTCCAATCTTGATTATATTCTTTTTGGGTTCACTTTTCTTCTTTCTTTTCCCAAATCCTTTATAATCTTGGCTAGCTTCTCTTCATCATTTGAATGAAGCCCAACACTATCCTTAGTGTCAGATAAGAGATAGGAGCTTTCCGTGTCCTCGAAGGACTCCACTTTATTGGCTATGGATCTGCCATAGGTTTGAGCCTTAAAGTGGTTATAAATCAGTAACAACAAGGTCTCATGGAAATTCGGGTTAGCATAAGATTTCTTTTTATATCCCATGATATTCTTATTACAGAGGAGAAGAGGTAGTAGGGGATGGAGATCTTAGTGCCATACCTGAAGTGGTTAAGGATGACGAAGTGATGGGTACAAACTCTACCTTGTGTCCAGCGTAATGTAAGAGATTATCACCCTAAGAACGAACCTCCAGAGTTTTTTTATTGAAGATGGTTCATAATACGCTCTCGTCTTCACGAAATCCTTCATCTCCTTAGCATTCTTGGCAAAGCATTTTACAACATTGAAGGAAACCTTCTTATCCCTAAAGAATTTGATGCCCTCGGAAGGGGAGTTAGTGACTTCCGCAATAACACTTTCATTTGCTTGGAAATCAATTCTGTTAATCTTAACTTTCCCTTCTCTCCAAGATGTGACCATAAGTTCAATCACCTTAGGGTTCTAGCCATGCAACTTCTGGATGTAATTTGAAATGCCACCTTCCCTCAATTTCTCCCAAACCTTCGAACCCCTTTTCCATTTCACTGCCTCATCATCTGACTCTCTATGATGCCTTTCTCCCACCATAGTGTTGTTAAGAGTAAGGATGATTCTCTGTAAACTCCAAGAGAGAAGAACAAACCTTTGATATTTCTCACCGAAACTAAGCTTTCTTTTGTCCTCGATAATACAAGAGCAATTGGGATTACAAAACACCCAAAAAGTGTGCCAATAAGCCACCGAATTAAGTTTCCTCATGTTCGACTCATGCTTAGCTTTCATTAAGTGATATGTGGAACTAACGACATTACCTTTCATCATTACTCTTTATACTAGCCACCCTTCCCTGAATTCTTTCTATCTCAATCATTCTTTTAATTGCCGTCGGGAGCCCGACACCATTAATCCACCTAGTTAACATGTCCCTTTTGATTGGCTCATTAGCGATTTAGTTAGCTACCGAGTTTGCCTTTGTATATTGATGTGACATGTATACCCTTTCAAAAGTAAGCAAGATTTGTTTGGTTTCTTCCACCATATTCTTGGTTGACCAAGAAGGAGAGTGTTCACCTCTGAGGCACTTTATGATATTAGAATCCCCCTCAAGCCAAAGGCATCTAATGTCAATATCTTTTGCCAACTTAGTAGTGTGAAGGGTAGCACAAGCCTCAACAAAGTGGTTAGTTTGGTGCCCCAGAGGGAAGGTGACAACCGCTATGCCATAACCAAAGCAATTTCTAATCACCCCACCACTTCTAGCTTCTCTCGAGTTACCTTTTGCTGTCCCATCAAAATTCGTTCTGTGCCACCCATCTAGAGGCAACAACCATTGACATTCTTTTCTTCTTTTTTGTGTGTCATTACCTCTTTTAGTGTCTCCTACAAACAAGTTAGATCCTTTGCAAAAAAAAATTTTTTCCATAAGGGCATTTAGAATTTTACCCGATACAATCTTGGAAGGAAGGCTAACATCCTTAAAGATATGGTTATTGTGCTCTTTCCATATTCCCCAACCAAAGTGGGGAAGAGCCCATTTGCTGATGGAATAAAGAACAAAACCCTTCCAAGAATTGTTCCATTGCCTAAAGAAGTCTGTCATCGAGGTAGGGGCACACCAGTCCAAACAAAAACCTTCATTGAATCTAGAACAAACCTCTCTCATAGAAGTACAATGAATAAACAAGTGGTCCACTAACTTTACATGGTTTTTGCATAGAACACATTTGTTAGGAATATATAGTCCCCTTTTGTAGAGATTATCAATAGTTAGAACCCTATTCTGGAGTTAAAGCCAAAAGAAGATGTTAATTTTAGGAATAAGGCTAGGGTACTAAGCATATGCCCATAAAGGTTTTGGATCTTGCTTCATTAGAGCTTGGTACCCAGAAGCTATTGAGTAAATGCCACTAGAAGTTTTCTCCCACACTAATTGGTCTTGATCATTGTTCAAAATCACTAAGTGGAGGATTATCATCAGAGGTTTGAGTCCCTCAGAGATAGAAGAAAGGTCTCTCCACTCTTGGCCTAATATGTAGTCACTGACTTTACTACCAAACCTCTGAATCCAACTATTAGCCCATCTGTCAAAAGCAAGAAAATTGAGGAGAGGTCCTTGGAACAACCAATTGTCCTGCCAAAAAAGAATGTCATTACCATTTTCCACTCTCCACTTCACATTGCTTTTGGCAGTATCTCTGGCTTTGAGCATGTCATTCCAAATATTTGAGCCATTGGGAATGGTGTCTTCATTGAATAGGTATCGAATGGAAGGTCTTTGAAGATATTTGTCCTCCATGATATCTCTCCAATCCCCCTTGCTAGAAAAGATTCTCCAAATTTGTTTAGTTTGAAGAAATTTATTGAAAAGTCTCAATTTTTTTATACCCAAACCCCCATAGAGTTTGGGGAGGCACACATTGTCCCAAGCAATGAGAGGAAATCTCTTGTGTTCTTCCGAACCAAACCATAGAAAATTCCTTTGGATCTTCTCCATTAGGTCGACATACTTGCTAGGAATCCCAAAAAGGCTTAGTGCATAGGTTGGAAGATTTTGAAGGGTAGATTTGACCAACTGAATTTTGCTTGCTTGGCTTAGGGTGATTCCCTTCCAACCAACCAATTTCCTATTAAACCTATCAATAAGACTGATCTAGAATCAATTAGGGGTTTTGAAGCCCATAGGGAGACCCAAATAAATAGAGGGAGGCTACTTATGCCACATCCCAAAATATCAACCATCTTCCTCTATCTCACAGCCAGAGTATTGATGAAGAAGACAAAGCTCTTGTTCCAATTGATAAGTTGCCCCAATCACCTAGTGTAAGAGCTCAAAATCTTTTTGACCACCATGGCTTTCCCAACCGAAGCTTCACTGCCCATAATGGTGTCATCCACAAATTGTTGATGAGAGAAGACCAAGGGGCCAGAGGAAGGTTTGATTCCTTTCAAAGCCCCTAAAATTCTGTTAGTTGAAATCATCCTTCCCAAACACTCAGCCAAAATGATAAAGAGAATGGGTGATAGGGGGTCCCCTTGCCTTAACCCCTTTGAAGGTTTGAAGAACGCCAAAGGAGAATCATTGATCAAAACAACCAAAGAGGAAGTAGTAATCAACTAGTTGATAAGCTTGTAGACCTTAGAATTGAACCCAAAGGCTCTAAGAACCTTGATGAGAAAAGACCAATCAACCCGATCATAAGCCTTGGATAGGTCAAGCTTGAGGAGAAAGCCTTCTCTCTTACCTTCTTCCAAAGAGTGGATGACTTCATGAATAGACATCATAGAATCTAGGATTTGCCTCCTCGGAACAAAACTAAACTGCTTAGGAGCAATATAATAGGGAGAATCTTGATAATCCTATTAGCTAGGACTTTAGAAATAATCTTGTAGAAAGAGTTGCATAGGCTAATAGGTCTAAAAAGATCCATAGAATCCACCCTTGAAACTTTAGGGATAAGCACTAATAATGTAGCATTAAACTCCTTGAGCAGACGTTTAGCTCCGAAAAACTCTTAGATCGCTTTGATTGCATCCTGTTGAACCACTTCCTAGAACAATTGGAGGAATAAAGTAGGGAAACCATCCGGACACAGGGATTTGTCTGCAGTGAGGGAGAACACTGCCTACTCAATTTCTAGAGGGGGAGAAATAACCTCAATCATAGACTTGTGCTCTAGCTCGATCAAAGCCAACATATTATAGATAATGTCCTACTAATCATCTTCCAAAAGATTAAGGTCTCTAGTCAAAATATTAGAGAAGAAAGAGATGGCCTCTACCACTATATCTTTTCCTTCCTTTAAAACAACAACCCCCTTTTTTATTTTGCTAATTCTATTATGGACTCTGTTTCAAAGTAGAGATATGGAAGACTACTTTGTTGTTCATGAGATCAAGGTTGTTACTTGATAGACTACTTTTCTTATTGTCCCGTAGTGTATCGCAAATCAAATAACCTATATCCTTCTAAGATATGATTTAATATAATGTTCTTGTATTGATGCTAGTACTCATACCGCAAAAATATGAGTGATAAAAATCATGTGAATAACATTACTTCAGATTATCATGTTGAGATGATTGGGATGTTTCAGTCCTCCCTCGATAAGAGGGAGTGTTAATGATATATCATTTTGTGATATTGCTATCAGGATTTAACTGTGTGATTTTTGAGTCAAACTCATTGACCCATGTTTCATGAGTAGTGATTCAACATGAATCCATCTCTCATGAGAATAAATGGAACACTTAGCACTCATTGGATCTAGGTGATGCTCACAGGGGTGAAGCACTGGGACTTCCCGGGAGGTCACCCATCCCAGTACTACTCCAACTTGAGCGCGCTTAACTACGGAGTTTCCTCCATGGTTAAACCCAAAGCTTGCAACCCCATTTGCTGTCCAAATTATCTCCTACTTATCGATATATCATTTGTCGGATTGATTTATGTTGTAAATCATAATGATATATGTCTACATATTGTAAATATATTTGTGCCTCTCTCTCTCTCTCTCTCTCTCTCTCTCTCTCTCTACCTTGCTTCTGTAGTCATGATCAATGATGGTATCATTGGTCTATATTCCATTCTCAAATAGAGTTAAGAAACTATACAAGATTTCTAGAAGGTCTAAGATAACAATTTTACATTCACAACATATTCAAAATATTGATAAATCGATTTGAGATAAATAAATAATAAAATTATTGTTCACTCTATATGCAATCCATATTCATTAACACCACCTCTAACAAACAATGTTTATCTTCAATATTATAGGTAAATAAAACATTGAAAGTCACCAAAATTGTCTATTGTACTCTAATTAACTCATGTACATATCACCTACAGAACCCATCTTGTAAAGCTCCCAACTATGTCTGACAAATTGGAAAGCATTACAACTAGAGTGGGGGAAGAGTAACAGTGTTCAACAAAAAAAAGTAGAACAGTGTTTTGTTTGAGAAGCATTTTAGGTTTATGATTCCTTGTTTATTCGTCCTATTGCTGAGATATTTGAAGATACGTGTATTCTGAAGTTTAATTTGTGCAGGCAAGTAAGGGATTTGTGAAGAGTTTAAAATGGATGGTTGTTCCGTAGTTTACGAGGCTGTGATTCAGGAGTGGAGGGAAAACTCGGGAATCTCAAATAGGGGCTACACCTTCATAAGGGTGATGAGACAACTTGATGGAACTCTACTTGTTTCATCAGTCAAAATTTTCACAAAGATGTGTATACATTTTGGTTTCAACAAATTTTAAAATGTAAACCTTAAGGGGGTGTTCCTTAAAAGAATTGAATGTTTTGGGAGTATAGTTGTAGGAACAATATAGTAAGGGGAGATTATTAGTATAATTTATTACATTGTCAATGAATGTATTACATTGTTTAGGGAAAACAATTAGAGAGACAATTTTGCACAGTTGAACTATTTAACTGTTTTCTGCCAGTCTCCGACACTTCACAAATTACCTATCACATGTACAATCAAAATACGTTGAAATGAATAAATATTTTACCTATTTGCATAAAAGAGAATTGGTTTCTAGGCAACCTTAGCTTTATGAAGTGAAGATGAAAAAAATGATGAACAAAGTGAAGACATGGACCTACAAATTGTATGGGTGAAAATATAGTTGTAAAACTCTGGAACTTGAGATCTTGAGTCCCACTCAAACAAAACTGAATTATTATTAACATAGCCAAAAAAGTAGATTTGTTTTGACACTCAAAAACATTACACAAAATGTCAGATACAAAGTTTTAAGCATTCTGCATTGCCTCACCATTAAAATACAAGAAATATGATGTAATAGATTACTACCATATGCAATTGGTATCGATCTCAGGACTCTAAAAGCATTTTCCTAAATTCTTCATTTGACTTTGGTGTTTCTTCAGGTTCTTTCCCCTTGCTATCTTTGGCTCCCCATCCTAGGGGCCTTGTGACATTCCTTGGCATGGCAAATGTATTGTTTCCAACAAGTTTCACATGTCCCCCACGGCGATGTGAGACAACTGTAGGTACAGATTTGGAAGAATTTTCCTGTTTCTCCTCTGTTCTGGTAACATCCCCCCTGCCAAAGGACGTCCGTCCACCTGTACCAAACATATATAGAAGAAAGTTAATGAACTCTCAATAGCACCAAAAGATGGGCTGCATAAAAAATTATCACAAAGAGATTTGAATATCTAAAGCGGAATAACAATCCATAGATTAAACTAATCACACTAAATAAGCAACAAATGAAAGTATACATATATGTTCACCATAAAAATTAATATACAGGTGTATTAAATTTTGAGTAATCTCTAAGAAAGCGATTATTGCTTCACCAAAAGTATTAAAAAGTTTCTATTACTGTAATCTGACTTTAAGAAGTATGATACATTCACCATAATACTTGAAAATAATTCTTGAGTATCAGAATATCCTACCCAGGAATGATATCATCCCGTTAATAGTACTTTGTGATGGTCTTGAGGTTATTTTTGTGCAAGGAAAATCACTATTTATTAATTTTCCATGGCGATCTGTCTTCCTCTTGTTTCCTTTTAAATTCTAGGCACACTGATCACATCTTTTCCCCTTGAACTTTTGTTGCCTTATTCTTCTTCGCTTGCTCCTCCTGAATTTTGGAATTGAAATGATGATATTGTTTGTTGTTTGATTCTTGCTATGAAATCTTTCCTCTTTCATTTTATCTTTATGCTTGTTTAAAGATAGGTTCTCACTACTTGCCTACTGTAATTAAGTGGGCTTCTTGTAAATACCCGATTCTTCTAATGAATAGAAACACCAAATGGTTGCATTTTCCACAGAGTAGCAAGTTGATAATCTAAAAAAGGGATAGTTTCTTGCAAAGTGTCACCAACTGTAGCATTTGTCAACGTCAAGCCATTGATTGACCTTGTTAATTGATTAGTAGTCTTCTGTAGACAAATATGTTACCATTATTAGAAGATTTGAGGTAGCTATTAGTAGTATTTTACAAAATGGCAGTTATGACTAGTTAGACTAATAGTCAAATCTGACTGACTACTATTATCCCTACAACTAGCATTTTTAATATTTACTGTTAAGATGGCTGTGCTGTTGTCCCAAATCCTCCCTGTCCTAGCGAACAGTGTATTGACCACATAAGCACTACCGAAATGTGAATTTCCAACTGAACAGTATGATTACCGAAACGCTTTTAAGAGCAATAATAAGCTTCTACATCTTATAGATTCTCGTCTCAGTTACAACATGCTTCTAAATCTTATCGACTCTTGTCTCAACTTCTTACAAATAGCTACGAGAGTCCTATGTATATAGCAAGAAAATAAAATGTAGGCACATTAAGTGCAGTAGGTGAAAATGGGTATGGAGGATACACCTTATGTTAGTTGCCTATTAAATACATCAAAACATGACTTACCATTCTAAATGGTAAGCACGCATGCTCAAACACTGTGCTTAAATAAACTAATAGGCTAAATGTACAACTTTCCATGAAAAGTATTTTACAGTAGTAGACCCACATCCCCCATTAATTTTTAACTAAGGTAATGGGAGGAGAAAGTAGGAATCACGAGTTTATCTCCCCTTAAGAACTACTTTATCCAACCTAAAAAGAGATCCAAGTACAAAAACTGCAACTCGGTAAAGGGCTGAGAGAAAATATCTATAACAATTAAATCACAAACACATTGTGTTGCAAGGAAAGTGAATTTGTGCACCACCCATTAATATCAATTAAGTTTCCTTTAATGTGTATAAATTTCTCTGCAATCATGTCCACAAGGATAGGCCTTTCATTGTCTGATATGAGGGATCAGTGACTGTCTATGAAAATGGATTAAAAGTAGTTTGAGCAATATAAGCTCCATGAGAGCCCGCATGGGTAGATGAGTTGGCTTGAGGTTGTGGGTAGTTTCCCATGGTCCCAAGATCAAATCTCTTCCGGGTTTAAGAGGTGAGACATCTTGTGGGCGGCTGATCTCATTCATGGGGGACAAGTCTCGCCTTAGCTTGTGTCGGCCACTGGTCATTGCTGGGCTAGGTCGTGGGGGCAGCCCCATGTAAAAAAAATATATAAGCTCCATGGGAGAGTTGAATGTTGACAGAGATCATTGAGCTATAGGATCAAGCTATCATTTCTCAAATTATGTTATCTTCAAAAGAAAATGAGGCTAAGAAAGTCTAGTGAAAAAGTAGTGGAAGTTGCCATGCAAGCGCATTCCAAATCAGATCATAATGCCCAAATTTATCAGAATTGTACGGGTGGGATGAATCACAAACCTTATCAATTGCAGGAATCAACTACTTTCAAACAAGGTCACCGGGAGACGGGGAGACTTCGAGGTCTCCGGTACTGGTACTGGTACCGGTACGGCAATTTTCCAAATAGGAGACGGGGGTACTTGGAGAGGGCAATTTTTTTTTTATATAAATTTTTTTAATAGTTTAAAGAGTCTAATACTAAAAGTAAATACAAAATTTGAAAATAGTAATACTGTAAGACTAAAGTAAATAATAATAGTAATGTCACATTAAAAATTAAAATAGACTCATAGAGTTAAAGATTTCAAAACTCACATGATCACAATATTGTATCTCATAGATATATTTGTTTTTCGAATATTGCATAGGATCACCATCATATCAGATTGATAATCGCTGAGATTATCATTACATATTCAAATTTTAAATTCAAAAAAGTATAGTTTGATGCTGAATTGCCGATATGCAAACAAAAATGAACACTTTGTACAATAAACAAAAAACAGAAATATATCTAGTATTAGTATGTCGATGGTACTATTATCTACTCCACAAGGTTGTGATCATCCATCTCAAGGTCTTCAGCTATCATGCTCTCCAAAAAATCATCGCTCTCCAAAAATATTTTAAATGATTTAGTCATTTAAATTGTTGAATAAAAATAATTTTTTAAAAGTGTTTCTAATGTTTTCAAAGTTATTAATTTATTAAATAAAATATTTTAAATGATTTAATCATTTGATTTAAATTGTCGGTGGTTTTAATTTTGGTATTAAAAACATTAAAATGAGGGCTAAAATATATAAAATTATTTAATATTATATTTTACATTTATATTTTACCAGGAGACTTTGGGGAGACTTCACTTTTTGGATTAGGAGACGGGGAGACTTTAGGAGACTTCGTCGTGAAGTCTCCAACCTTTTTTGAGGTCTTCGGAGACACGAAAAGTCTTCGAGACGCGTCTCGGTCTCCGAGACGCGACTTTTAGGGGGGAGACGGGTCTCCTGGTAACCATGCTTTCAAATCTTAAGTTACAACTTTCTTTGGTAAAAACTCAACAGTCTTTCTATTTCTTGAAAGTGTCATTGATAGGACAGAAGATTCCATAACAGTGCTAGCACAAACAGAATCTTTTGAAACTGTCATTAGTCTTACCTTTATGGACAAATATTTTGTCAGGTTTAAAGTGACTGGATGTGGAATATTGAGATCGAATGATCTTTAAGAAGATGATTCAATTCCACTGAGTATTTAGTTGATTAGTAGCAAAAATTGAATGTGAAATTGGATTAAGAGGAAACAGAGGCAGGTAACTTCTTTTCATATAGAGAAAATTTAATGGAGAATCGAGTTTTTTGTTGCATCATATCTTCAAAGGGCCAATGGGTGGGTGGGATAGTTCTTATTCTAATGGGCTGATTAATTATGCAGTTGGTGGCCCTACAATTCTATGGGGATGCAGGGCTGGATCTTAAGAGGATTTAGGGTAAGCCAGGGAGTCTGCTATTCAAAATAAAGAGATAATCTCTATGGATGTAATTACAATGCATTGATTTCTTTACTGTAAATTCCTATTTTTCCATCTTTTTGTAGCATTTGGGGTCTATATGACCTAGCTATGTATAGAACGTGCATGTCTTTGGTTTTCTCATTAACATTGATTGCTTTGAAGTATTGGATTTGTATTAATCACCATTAGTCCGATCATCCTTGAAGCCTTCTGAATAGTTGGTCGGTTTCTTTTGTTTGTTTCAAAGTCATATCTCAATGCCTTTTGAGTGTGTGATTCTTATAATTATGAGGAGAAAAATTACCCATTTGTATTATCTGTTGCCAATAAAAACCACCAAGTGATGGCAATTTAAACTTGTCAACCTAAGAAGCCACATTGGTGTAAATAGGTCCTGAAGCTTAGAAAGAACAGCCATGATTAGCTGATCATATTTCTTCTTAGGTCGGCAGCCCTCCAGCTGAGACCTGATTAGCTTGAATTGTGAAATGAAATCCTCAATGGTGCTGCAGTTCCAAGAGAGCGATCTCCAACTCTGGGTACTTAACAACATGTATTTTCAAACAGATTTCAAAGCTACTCCAAGCTTTTCAAAGGCATCTTTAAGTCATGTATATGGATCTTAAGATGGGATGAAACTGAGACTAGAATGACCAAGGGATACAGCATATCAAAAAGAATTTCTCTACTGCATTGACCAGTTGTGTTCCATTTCTTGACACATGGTACAGACCTGTGCTTCTAGTTATAAGCTTCTTTACCATGGACTTCTTCTAAGCTGCTTCTATGTTTGCAGTCTAAAATGATGAGCAGGGCAAAATAGAGAGATAAAAACACAAAAAAAAGTACAAGGTTGTATTGATGAGATGATTTATGTAAGTCCACAAAAACTACTTATGTACAAACATTGGCGAATATATAATGTGCACTCTCAGAAAATATCTAAATTTCCTTCAAATTTTAAATTTTCCTGCTAAAGAATAACTTCCAATGCAAAGGCTAGATGCAAAATACTAAGTTTCTCTACGAAAAAAATACAACAATGATGACAAAAAAAGTCCCCCAACTAAAATGGCTACATATCCATGCGATCACTTGCTAGACAAAGGTGTTACATCGGAACAGACTACAATCAATCACTAGCAAAAATTCTGGAAAATATCTCCTATTTATCAATTGATGAGCTCCAGGGGCTTTATAATAAATGGTTCATAAGGAAAAACACTAGTTGAACGTTTTTCAAATTGGGATGGCAAGCTAAGTGGGCTTAACCTTGGAGGAAACTTGATAGTCAAGCACACTTGAGTTGGAGCAACACTAGGATGAATGATGTAATCTCCCCTTTAGGCAACGAGAGATTAGCAGAAAGTTAGCTTATCACCTAAGTTCCTGTAGCCAACAAGATGGTTAGGGGACTCACTTGGAGGTGCAGAGAATGTTGAGCAATGGCAACCAAACAAGAAAGTTTAGCAATGGAGGCAAGAAGTTATATTTTCCATTAAAAAATGCACAAATGACATACATTTTACCTTTTTGGCTTTTTGAATAGTTTATTTTGGGGTTGGCGGGTTGAATTGACTAAAACACAAAAAAACTTTAAAAAATGTCAAAAAACTAACTTTAATGCCAAAGTCTTGTCGGGTTCTATTGCAGCATTTGAAATACACTGCAAATTCTCCTAAACTCGGCCATGGTTTGTCTAACAGACTTTGGGCCAAATTCGATCATCTGCAACCAAGTTTGCAGCGAATGGCATCCAAAGCAAACTTCAGTCAGAACCAAACCAAACATCATTGCCTTCATAAATGAATCTGGTAATATGGGGAAAAACAATAGGAATATTATAGTACTGATTTTGTAACTTGAACCTTTTGTGGGAATGTAAAATATTTTCCTACAAATGGTCAATGAAATAATATAATAATAGATGTCAAAACATGGGTAATGGAAAGACTAATCAGAAATAAAAGAAATTTCTTACAATTAATTTTCAAAATTATCAATAGATAACTTAATGCAACAAATTTCGGATTTACCATCAAAATACCAGTAAATTCCCAGATAAGACATACTCAATGATATTGCATTTCAATATTCAGCAATACAATAACAATCCAAACTTAAATACAGAAGTAATAGTCTGACTGGAATATCGAAAATGAACCTAAAATACAAATGCAAACTCCATCGCAAATCCACCACTGAAGATGAATAGGGTTTCGGTCAAATCCACCAAGAAGCCTGAAGATTTCCATCCTTAGGTTTTAAAAACTGAAAGCTAGAAGCTTCCCAAATTTCTCCAAGAGAAATCAGAAATCAGAACATAAATTCAAGCATGCCAAGAATGAGTCTTTGCAAGTCCTTTTGAAACACACCTTTGTGACTCTTCAATTTCCCTTACATGTCTCTTCATTTTTCTTTCTATGTCTTTTATCAACCCACTTTTAACTTTTTATATCTATTTAATAGTAAAGTAGCATAATAATAGTCTAATAATATTTTGGCATTAAAATGAATAACCAATCAAACTTAGAAATCCTTGTTTGATAGCTTGCCAGAAAGCTCTCAACGATATGCTCCAAGTTACACTGGACCCTGTTGACTTCCAATAAATAATAAGTATCAGGAAACCCTACCGAATCAACGAACATTGGCCTGGAATTGGAATTGCCTAGGCCTAATCTCATACTGACCCCTATAAAGTCCTGGTTAGCTGACGAACCATGGCGAAAAAAGATAACGAGACATTAAGAAATAATGGCTAGAAAAGTGGTTGTTACAATCCTCCCTTCCCAGAGATTGCTTGCCCTCAAGCAATTTGCATCTACATGTTGTGACCATAATGTTTGGATCCCATACCAACCTCAAGGAAGTGGCTCCACTAAGCCGATGTGCTACTCTGATACAAATGACGAGTCCAGAATGGCGAAGCAACTCATCAATCTCCCCAAACTCCAATACATCAATCATACTAATATCAGGATCCCAAATTATCATGTTGTCATCGCCAACAATTATGAGGAGATAGAAATGTCTCAAGGAGCTACCAATACTGGACAACTCTCCATTTGTGAGTGATCTCATGGAAATGCATAATACCCATCCTACAACAAATCATAGTTGCTCATCCTAAACTATTGATGTAGGAATCAAACTACTTAGTAGTTGGAATCGCCCAAAAATCGCATGAATCACTAGTTTCGCGAATTGATTTGGGCTTCTCGAATGTTTTTAATCATTAAACCAGATCAGTGATTTCATCGCCAGGAATTAGCTGATTCATGCAAAAAATCGCCAAAACTACCTGCATGAATCATGTAAAATCGGCCTGCACATCTTGATAAAAAGTAAAGTCCATTTAAAAAAAAAATACATCGATTTTTAATGTTTTTTTGCCTTTCCTTTTTGTTTTAAACCTAAAGGGCTTTCTAATTGTTTAGCATGAGTAAAAGAGAGGAAAAATGAGAGAAGAAGAGAAAAGAAAAACTACAAGTTTGCAACCAAAAAGAAGGAAGAGGGCCAAAGAGATCAAAAACTCATTTGGGGAGGCCATAAGATTGCATTGGGAGCATTGAGGAATCAATAGCAACACTCAACTCATTTGCAAGAGGCAAGTCTTGATTTTATTTTTGTATGTTAGTGTATTATTCATTTTTTGTTAATTTTTTTTTTGTTTTCATTTGTAAATCTTGAATGTTTTTTTAATTTTACTAAATTGCAAAGTAGGTTTTGTTCTTTTGTTTATTAGTTTGAAACTTTGAGGTTGAGGCTAAGGCCATGGCCATGGTAGAGGAGGCGTGTAGAGCATGTTTAGGCACTGGTAGAGGCACACATGCACACATAGAGACAGGCCCTAGTGATGTTCGTAAGCCCATCTTAAATGCGGGGGCTATGGCTCAGCATTCTTCTAGGACCTACCTTAGATGCCTATGTGGCAGGCAGACAAGATACTCAGAGGCTGAGGCTAAGGCTACGGTCGAGCTCGAGGATAATGATGAGACTTGAGCTAGAGCCTTGTTTTTTCATTTTGTTTACAAATACTGACAGCCATAGGTTTCATGGATATTCATCTTACATACATTCTATGATTTTGGCTCATTATGATCTTGTGATTTCTATTTACTTCAGCTATAATTTACATTTTATGCATAACGTATGTGATGGATTTATCATTTATATTCCTTGTTTATGTATGTTAGCTTCTATTTGATGATGTTATAGTATATTTAGGTTAAATTCAATAAAGGGTGCATGAAATAAGTTTTAAATTGTTAAAATCTCTAAACTTCAAGGGTTTTTTTAATTTTGTTGATTTTGTTTTAACTCATGGCCGATTCGCGATTCAATTTGGCCTTGCGGATTCTAATTCTTGTTACTTTTGGTACAATGAGGCCAATACTACAATCCCCAATCTAAAATGCCCCCAAGTACACAAGTGTCATGATCAAAATGTAAAACTCATCAATCCTCAACTACTAAAGCATAAAATCCATCGTACTCATAAATTAAAATTTGAAACCATGTATAAGCTGATCAAAGAATGAGCAGCAATACAAATCTTGGAAATCGATCCATCATTACAGCCTTGTGAAGAAGACTCATCAGTAGAAACTGCATCTAGGTCCCAATTCCTAGAATCAATCCCATCCTCATCATGCAAATTGGAATGATCTTCCTCATCATGCTCAAAAAGAGGGTTATCAAATGTCAAATCAGCATCCACCTCAAAAAAGCAATTATCAACCAAGTAAATGGTGTCCATCTTATATTGTAGTTTTGGCCGCTTCAAAAATTTGTTGACCTCTTGGGGCAGCTATCCAAATCACAAGTCTGCTAAATGCTATCAAGTTCCTTGTATCACCTCCCTAAGAAACTTCTTTCCCTATTCTCCTTTTTCATGAACTGATTAGTGACCAAAATCTGATTTTCTGCCTTTTAAAGGGCAACCCAAGTTTTATACAATGTCTCTGGAGCAACATTAAGCTCCCTGTTGAATCAGCAGCAAAAGAATCACCTTAAATTCCCCTTTGCGTCTTTTCTATTTGAGTCTTCCTATAGAGATCCTCAGCAGCCTTGTGAGTGTCATCATAATGTACTAAAGTTGCAACAACCATATGCTCAATAACTCTTAGCTGATTCTTCAAAGCATGTTGCTCAGTATTGTCATTTGAAATATATTTTATGATTGGTCATCAAGATCATCATCATGCATAAGCAAGTTGGTGTTATAAAGAACACATGATTCATCAGCCTCTTCACAGGGGATGTTAATGTCATCATAGGCCTCCACGTCCCTGTTTGATTGATCTGCATGCAAAGTCAAGGCTGCTTCTATGCCACCAATTTCAAACAATCTCTCATGATGTGAAGTTCCATAAACTTCTTCCAAAGCATCTTGAGACACCATCATGTTCTTACATTGAGTAAGTGTATCCTCCACAAAATGTGTGTCAATTACAACCTTAAAGTCACCAATGTAGAGATTTGTATAACCCATATAGTGAACAATATCTAAGTCCATTTCACAACCAATATTCCTATTATTCTATGGGGAGAAATCTGTGAAAATCTTGTCTTCTTCATTGCTGGTCTGAATTTCTTTGGCTGCCTTACCCTCATTAAAATCCTCACAAACATGATTAGGCGTCCAACTTTTCAGGCATGTGAAACAAATCTTCTCTCTTCTCATTTTTTTATTGCTCATTTCCAAAGATCATACAACCTTTAAATCTATTAGTTCATTTTCAGTCATGTACTCCTTCAACTTTTCAATTTTATGCTCCCCCAATCTTTTGCAGAATTCATATGCACTAGCCAATATAACATGTTCCTTCCTCCAAATGGCCAACAAATTTGATTGCAACTGTTTGCATATATAATCAATTTCATCAAGGATCAAGGGCATCAGGGTGTGCATGCAAGGCCTCACATTTCCAGGATGATACTTCATAATTTCAACCAAGAAGTACTGAAACATTTGAAGAATCAAATCTACATTCAAGGTCAATCTTAATGTAAAATAATCTAACCTTTGTCATAGTTCCTAAGATCTTAATCCTCTTAATAAAGGTAGCGCCTTGGTCATCATATAACCCTTAAAAGCTTTTCACAATTAGCTGCAGAAGCTTCCTCAACACTGTTAGAAATAGGCAATCCTAGGGGGTGGGATAGGGTGGCATGGGGGAGGGAATTGGTGTTGCAGCACTTTTACTCCATTTCAAAACTTAACCATATGCAACCACAAATAAAAAAATTAAGTAAACCAGACAACAATAAGAAACTCATAACACCATGATTTGTTTTCGAAGAAACCTAGGCCAAGGCAAAACTCTGGTGGGGATGGTACCCAGAACAATTCACTAATATGAAAGTTTTCTATTAGGAGATTTGACCCTACTAGGAGGCTTTACATATATTTAGTACATTAGTCCTTGTGAGAGAATTAGACCTTGTTAGAGGTCTCAACCTTGCAAGGAGTTGTATTTGGAGCTCATTGCTCTACAAAGATATTAGATCTATACAACAAGTTATAGATCAATACCACAATGACTGTACTAAATTCTGCAATATCTGATTAGTCCTTTGCATATCTTGCATCTAACCCATACGACAACAATCCACATCTAACCATCAAAACATCATTAGAGCATTACATATAAAGATCATATAACATGTGCATCACAATACCATACTTTGCATGACTAAATTGTCCTCTTTATGTACCCTGTCAATTATCTTTTTCAATTGGCCTTGATGATGAAACATGTAACACTTCTCTAAAACTAATTACTAGTACTTGCTAATTGATGGTAATATCTAGGATGTCATCCCTACATTGCTAAGTGATTTTTAGTTCCTTAGACCAAAATGTCCAATCTCTATCTCTTATCCCATAGTACTTTGCGATTCAAGCCTACCTTCACATTTATAAACTAAAACATTTGTTAACTAACATATTAAATCCGATAAAATATGTTGATATTACATACAAACTCCATCATATCATTAACCAAAATTGTGGTCAATAATATGTGATCTACTAAGCTTGCTGATCAAAACAATACATTACTAACAGTTTCCTTGAACTGTACTTAGGCAATTTTCGCATTGAACCAAAACCAAAACTGAATACAAGTCCAAGCAACCTTACTATCTGATAGTGTTGCCATAAATGACAAAATTCTTGCCTTCATAACTAATTACTTGCCAACAATCTCCCCCTTTCGCATTGATGGCAACACTTTGTGAAAAATTGACTAAGTGCCAAAATGTCTCAACAAAACTCATCAAAAATCCATATATATACTTGAACATGCTGTACTCCCCCTTTCTTGTACTTACACACTTTTATTGTACTTCTATTTTCCATTGATATATACTCCCCTTTTGACATCAATGGCAAAGGTGAGATTACTATGTACAAAGAAAAAATTGGGTTCTCCCCAAAAACATTTACACAAACCTCAAAATGTCTATGAAATTTCTTCTCAAGGTAGCAAATTCAGTGCATCCCATACCTTTTTCATGTTCTCAACAACTTGAATTATGCCACAGTTTGCATAGGGCGTAATCTCTACTCTATTAGGGTTAGTGCATCTAAAAACTTCATGAGTCTCCAATAATTCTGACTGCTTTTGCATTAAGCCCAACTTAGGTGATAATAGACTTCGCACTAAGGAAAATTTGCTCAACACCTTATCTCTTTCCTTCTGAAGAAATTGTATCAAAACTTTACTTACTGATTTGTTCTTGTCTGTAACACTTCGTTCTATCTTAACTATTGATGTTTGATAGCTTCAGTCGGATAAACCTATATATAATTATATATGGGATATAATTTATTATGTGTGTTCTTTATATTGAGATATGAGATCATTGTTACATGAGAAAAAATAAAATTATATATATATATATATATATATATATATATATATATATATAATAAATTTGTTATTATTATTAATTATATGATTAATGAATAAACTTGTCCCATGAAGGGACATGTCTATTCATGGCTTATTCTCTCTATATATAAATATAAAAGGATGTTGCCTTTGGAACACACATACCTAATAAAACAGTGCTTAATACATTTGCAGCAGATCTGAAAACCCAACATGGTATCAGAGCAAAACTGCAAATCTAAACAAGTATTTGAATAATGGAAGCTTGCAAACATGGTGTGAAATTAGGTGAAAACAAAGAGGATGGTGACAGATTTGGAACAGTAAACACACATGCAAAATATGGAGAGAATTATAAACTGAGCAGATAGAATGGGAACAATGGAAGAACAAAACAAAGTCCCAATCATGGAATGATGATCAGCCAGCACCTTTTATCAAACACTACCCTTCCCTTCTTAGTGTATGTTGACATAATGGATTGGTGGGTATATTATAGCAAAAAATCAGCAGTGATTCAACAATAGTTATTAATCATGGGGCAGACAAATCTTGTGTGAAGGAAATGTAACATAGCCGATACTAAATGCTTTCAGCCTGCAAGATATTGTTAGATAAGAGAACAACTATAGTTTTTATCGATGAATATGGAATTGTAAAACTCATGTTGTTGAGTTGCTAATGAAGTCAAATTACTAGATCATAAGTGTCAGGCCATACTAGTAATATCATTTCCATTCTAAAACCATCGCTGTCAACATGTGATCAAACCATAATATTACCTTATTGTCACGAGGGAAAGGAGAAAGGCAGATTGACCTGCATTTCGATCAGTGCCAAGTAAAGTAATAAAACAAATCTTGTATGGGAAGGAGATATTATCAATCATACAGGTTAACCTATGATTAAATGTTTATAGTTTAGGATCATTGTATAGATCAAACTCAGAAAGACATATGGCCATTGAAAGTAGGAAGACACGACACGACCAAAACTACTCTTAAAATGTCATGGAAAGGAAGTTACACGAGTCTGTAGAGGTCCTCAACTGGCAGCGGCGAAATTCCCCACATATCAATTACGGGTTGAAATATATGGTAACCAACGCCTTATGTAGAAGACCAACCTGTATCAAAGGCTAAGAAGTACGAAGATTAAATGTTTATACCCGAGGAAGATATTAAGACGACTCACGAGAAAGATGTGGATAACCAATGGTGATAAAGATTAGTTAATAAAACATCTCCTTGAAAAGTTCGAAGTCAATCTTGAATGCCGAATGCATAAGCAACAAACTCGTACATAAAGAAAGAGGGATTGAGATTCAAAGGGAGCTTGACATTTCATTAGAGGCAACCTTGACAGAGAGGGAGCAGACAGAGGATGTGATTCAATCAACTTTTGGTGATCTTGATCTTATTGATTTAGAGGGAGTAAACCATGTTGAGACCTGTTGGTTAATAGTTTGTCCCTCTTGCTAACTTGGGCTTTACCTTGACTCTAGATGCCCAAAATGTGAGGAACAAAAGGATGTTTACCAACAAATGGGTCAGTGCATGTATCTTAAAGCTGTCCTCTAAATTGATTAGGTACAACTCCCTATAATTCTTGCAATAATATGCAATGAATATGTCTTTATGTGATCAAGAATTCTTGATATTATAAGCTCTTAACCTAAGAGTAGTAAAGGATAACCAAGTTGTTTGTAGGCATCAACAACTCAGGCAAGATCTATATGAATAACCTATCACACTCAATGGAATGATTGCAGTAGATTATCTTGATATATTCTAAATGAAAATTACTCATCTAAATGCAGAAGTGGGAAATAAAAGATTATACATATGAGGGCAAGTGGAATTGCTTTGACTATTATCCTTGACTGAAAAGAAATTCAACAAGTATCCAATAGATTCACATACATTATCCTTTAATTCCCAATGAAATGCATAACATGTATGAAACTATTAAGAGAAGAAACAAAACCATATATGAAGCAGCAAATGGAATTACTGTACTGCAAATATTGAAACAAAATGGAATCCATTTGATTATTTATAGGATCATACACAATTGTCTTTTAACTCTAAGTGCAAAGCTATCTAATGCATGGACTACAAAACATGAAAAAAAATACTGTAAATGGAATTACATAGCCATTCCCTCTCCAATTTGCCGACCCTTTCATTATCAAATGAGGTTACATTTAAAGTCTATTGTTATCATTTCTAAATTTTGGTAGAGCAACAGTCTTATAATAGAGAATAAAATATGGAAATCTCTGATTCATATCACGATATGACCGCGTGCTACCTCTTCTATTGATGATTTTGAATCTATGATATTCCTGAAAACACACCATGAGTATTCATCTTCATGCAGTCTCAGAAAATCCTGTGGAAAATCGTTTATTCTTCATTTTCTATTGTTTTGTGCCAAACCTATGGATTTCATATTACAACGATCACTACATTTTCGAATTCCCATCATTGATCTCAAATTGACGGTCGAGATTAAAATGTTATGACTTCCTTTATAACTTCCTTTGTGGGTCCATCCATATACACGTGTCTTCTCGTCGCTATGTTGCATAGAATAACGATCGAGCAACTTCACATAGCAAGATAGTGACATTCATGGATCTCTTTTTGATTGGACGGTGATAACAAAATGATGTTAGGTCTCTTTGTTTCACGATGTGGGTTCCTCTTTTCAACTAGGCACACCGCTGCGAATAGTTGGCACCATTCCATTGCTTGGAGAATCCGACATTGAATTTCCATCCTTCATGGCACCTCATGACTAGATTCTAACTACGTTTCATGAAAAGTGATGGCCCACCGGACACGTGTCTTTTCGTTGCTTTCTCGCATAAATTAACAAATGAGCATCTTAATATAGTGACTTTACAACCCCCGTAGATCTTCTTTGATCTGACGGTTGAAGGCATCTAACTTTCGTTTAATATTTTTGGACGGGGCCCAATATGACAGGTAAGCATCTAACTTTCAACTAGCCAATAATATGTGTTCTTTCATTCGATTGACTTTTCAACTTTGTCACGTATATGTGCAGATCAAATATTAACTGTCGATTTTATTTTCAAAGAATTCATATCACCTTTGACTTGTTTCCTTCACCATTTTTGCATTTTGAATGCCCATTTTGTATTGAATCTAACTGATCTTGATTTTGAACTATTGTCTCGAGCTATATATCAATCTTCAACTTCAATCCTCAAGGTTCTCTTCTACATTTGCTCTGTATATATCTGTGAAAATGTATCGTTCTCTAGACATAGATCTTTGACCATGGAGTTAGCAACTTTCAGAGATAAAGAAATGCTTTTATAAAGAATTGTTTCTCAACATGAGTCTTGTATTCAACATGATTAGGAACAAAGAATATGAATCGTGAGAGATGTTCAGATCTTCTTCTCATCAGGAAAATGCATAACAAATCCTCCCAAAACGTAATCACCTAGCCAAGAAATAATGTATTGCTCATATGATTTCCCACATTAGGTTAAGTCAAAGGGAGATGAGAAGAAAAACCATTCTAAGGGAAAACTAAACTTAGACTCAAAACTTTAACTTTTGACTTGACTCAAAAACCCTAAAGCAAAGATATAGACTGAAACTTAGGCAACAAGATGGATTCTCTAGTGATCAATAAATTGTAGCAATCAAGAGGACTGTGATTCACGAATATACCTCGTGACTATGTGATTTTTATGGGCCTATCCCCTGTGTACATCATGATGAAGTGACGACTTCCAAATCATGTCAATTGTATTTGTAGAAGTTACTATAAGGTGACGATCTTATAATAACTTGTATTATGAGATCAAACAAATTGAGTAAATGGTGAATGTCTTGCATCTCAACATTCTGGAAGGTCATTACTCAAACAATACTTGGTGAATATCACTGATATTCTGGGAGGCCAATTCACTTGATATCTGATGTGATATCAAAACCTTTTGAGTACTTGGTGGATGACATTGATATTCCGGGAGGCCAATACTTTTGATATTAGATGTGATATCAAAACCTTTTCAGTACGTGGTGAATATCATTGATATTCTGGGAGGCCAATACTCTTGATATCAAATGTAATATCAAACCTTATTTCGGTACTTCGTGAATATCATATGTTGATATTTTGGAAGACCAATACTCATGATATCAAATGCGATATCAAGTGGTGGAAATCTTTTGAGATATCAAATGAGATATCCTTAAAATTGTTATTTGTAATATTACGTTGAAGTTATATTTATTCTTATGTGTTTATCCTTTTGAGCTAAGAGGAAGTGTTGATGTTTGATAGCTTCAGTCAGATAAACATATATATAATTATATGTGGGATATAATTTATATATATGTGTTCTTTATATTGAGATATGAGGTCATTGTTATATGAGAAAAATTTATATATATATATATATATATGAAATTTGTTATTATTAATAATTATTTGATTAATGAATAAACATGTCCCATGAAGGGACATGTCTATTCATGGCCTATTCTCTCTATATATAAATTTAAGAGGATGTTGCATTTGCAACACACATACCTAATAAGACAATGCTTAATACATTTGCAACAGATCTGAAAACCCAACATTAACAAATCTACTTGTAAGTTTTTCTAACTTTTCTTCTTCATCCTTGATGCTTTGGCTGACATCTTCAACGTGCTTCACAAAATTTGTACAAACAATATACAACTCTTTTCCTTGTTTAACACATTTTCTAATGTCCTTTATACATTCATCAATGACTTTGACATCATTCTGAATATTGGCACATACCTTGTGAAATTGTTCTGAAATTTTTGCATCTTCTACTTTGGCTTTAGAAGATTCGACAAGCGAGTGTATCGAAATCTACAATTATATTTGTTTGATTCTCAACTATATCATTGCCTTCAAAAGTTCTCTAAGTGGGCAAGGTCTTCTACAATCTATCTCATGCATGACCCAATATTCTTGCACGCTTCTCTGATTTCTTCTCTCATCCCTCCTTAGCTTTAACAGATGCCATTAGTGATATCTTCACTAATACATCTTCATCCAAATCTTCTTTATCCATTCTTAAAATATCATGACTCAGATTGCTTGCCAACAATGATTGTATAGACAAAGTAGTAGTGACTGATGTAGGTTCAGTTACCTTTAACCTTTACCTCTGATGCCCCTGTGAATATTGTCTTGTGTTATTGTGACCTATTTAGAAGATTAGACCGATTGAATGTCACCTTGTGTATCAGTATCAATTATGATAAATGAAGGTTTAACTTCATTGATCATGGATTTGACTTTTGCTTCTGTGATAACATCTTCCTTTCTTTCTCTTTCTGTGCCTTATCCTAATATTTTTCATCTTCCTCTATCTCTTCAGTCTCATTAGTGGCCTCTGTCCCGATGTCTTGGATTTTTCCATTGCTTACCAAATTATAAACAACTGTGTCTTGTCCTTGCTCTTTCTCTTCACGAGTGGTGTCACGTGTAACTGGAATACCTCTCGCAAAGAAATCTGGTTCTCGGACTGTTCTATAAAACTTATTGACATCTTCAACTTCATCTTGTGGTGGTACTGATTGCTCTCTGATTGAGATACCGACTAACATGTGAGATGGTTATGATGTGTTATCAATCCTCATACCTGGTACATTAAGACTTCTGCAATAGCTTTCTCTGTCTCATTTGCTATTTCCTCTTATAACCTAGTCATTATTTTAACTATCCTCATCTTTGGTCTTGCCTTCTCCAATATCTTTTTCATTTCTTCCACTGTGATAAAATTGCAAAGCTCGCAGAGTCTTTTCTCTTATTCTCTGATATTCCTTTGACACAAGTTGCCTTCTTACATTGAGCTTATCATAAATGAAGTCAAGAATACTCCCTTTAATTTTCAGTAAGTCTGATCTTCTTTAAATCTAACTTCCACTTTTTCCTTTCTTCTTCATTGTTTATTTCTATAGCCTTTGGTGCTTCTTCCTCTACAAATTAAATTTCATACTTGGATTTCTCAATTTTCTTACTTTTATGAGTCTTCGTCTCTTTCATGATCTTAGTTTCTTTGGACTAGGCCCTTATGCCTTTTCTTCTTGTCTTGTAGCTCTTGTAGGAGTTGATTCGTCTGGTTTCTCTGCCTTGACTGTGGGAGGAGTCCTTTTAGATCATCTTGTGGCTCTGCAGGGTTATGGTGTAGCCTCTTCTTTTGCTATATCAACTATCGATGTATATGGCAGCTCCACATTTTCTGCAATGTTGTCCTTAACTGGTTGTAAACTAAAACTATCCAACTGTGCCCTTTTTGGAACTTCACTTCCCTTTTTCATCACTGTCCATTCCTCTTTACTGATTCCTTCATTTTCAGCTATCTTTTCAACAAATTTCTCTAATTTACTTTTCCTAGAGCCTCTATATAGCTCTTCCCTTACTTGACTGAATTTTTCCTTGTTGGTTCCTTATCTTTCTGCATCCTTGTCCTTAGATGATGCCAACATACTTCTACATATTGTTTAAGAACTTCTTCATATCCAAGCAGGTGAATGAATATGTCTCTTGGTTCAACAACCTCCATACATGTAACATCAGTTTCTACCATAAAGCATCTTGTGTCAGTATACTTTTCAACTACTTGCTTTGGTATTTTATACCTTTGCTTCATCTCTCTTTGAAATTGTTTAAAAAATCCAAATAGATCACTTGTGATATCACCTCTGTATTGCCTGTTATAGTGTTCATTAATCACTGCCATGGTGGGTACATCATATGTCCTAACATGTGTGTGTATGTTTGGAAATTAGTGAATGCTATGAAAGAACATGTGTGGTACAAATAAAGGATCCAAACCTAAAAGGTTGTGTCTTGTCATGGTTAATTCTTCTAAGATTCTCAACAACTATTGTCTCAAGATTTCACAAATGCCAAAATGTTCCTTCTCAATAAGCACCTTATATTTTGTTTGTATAACCCCAACATATATTGAGTTAGTACATCTTGTAGCCTAAAATTTAGCAATTATCCTAACATCTTGTCATTTGATATCAGATAGTGTCATTGCTCTCTTGCCCATTTGGTTCATGTGTTGGTTTCAACCTCCTTCTTGACCATCTTGGTCACAATTGGAATTATGCCCACATTATCTAATCACGTGACTAGATGTATCAATTCTTTGGTATTCATTACAGGTTTGTTACCAATCCAAAACAATTTGTCGTGTATTTTGGCCTAAGACTATCTTGATCCACTCAAGCTCATTGAATTATTCATAGTTCATGTACTATAGAATGTTTAGAATCTCAAAGTGTTGTAATTCACTCTTAAGGGTTTTGTCTTCCTTGTAAATTTCATTCATATCCTTCCAAATGTGCTCAGTCCCTATAATCTCAAATTTGCAATGGATGTAGGCTTTGATATTCTCTACATGAAGTACACCATCTGGGGTTTGCAAGAGCGCACCCTCAGGGTCATCTTCCATGAATTTAAAAGTAAGTTTCTTCAATTGATAATGTGGGCATATCCTTGACATCATAAATTTGAGGCTTATCCATGCTAAAAGAACTCAACAACTGAAATTACTTCAAAACAAGAGTACACAATGCATAAATACCTTGAAATCAATCGCATTAGGGCTTCCACAAATAACACTACAAACTTTGCAATCTCCTTTCAAACTCTTTTCTCTGGCTCTCTAGTAGTCTGATAGCTCAAAAGGTGATAATAAATGATGCAGGAGTACCTTGGGTCAATGGGCAATCTTATATCAACCAAAAATATACTTTGTTTTCTATACCAGTTTATTGATTGAGGAGTAGCCATTACTGCTCGTAGATTCAAGTTGTGCACGGTTTGTATCTTAATGTGGACCCATTAACAATCCTTAACCCTAAGTGTGCAGAATCTAATGTTTTTTGTGGTTGGCGTTTCATGCCTCTTTCTCCGCTCACCTTTCACTACTTGTTTCATCCAACCTATTGTGAAGATTCTTTTTGTGTGGTTTCCTATGATGACGTTGTTGTAGGAACAGACCATACAAATTATACTACAGGAACTAACATGGTAAAATATGTTACAGGAACAAACAAAGATGAAACAATACTTCAGAATTGTGCCACAGGAAGATATAACAAATATGATGCTACATGAAACTGCAGAAACTATGAAGGAAGTTAATTTCATGTTTTAGTGTGTTTGTTAGTAGGATTAAAGTTGTAATAAAGCCATAGAGTGTGGTGGCATAAATGGAATAGTGATTCTATAAGCTCTCCAATTATAGCCTCTTAGGACAAAGTTATTTTCCATTTTCGGTTGAGTTGGTTTTCTTTTAGAGTGTTTGTGTGTGTTTGAAATAATTAAGCTAGCTAAGTAATCGATGACTACAGGAAGCTTCAAACAGTTGGAAGAGTTGGCGGCAAATTCTGATTTCTGAACATTCCTTCATGATTTGGAAAACGGTTTTCGTTTTCTTGTTTTGTGTTGGCATTTCATCTTCCCAATCTCAGAGATGGGAAAGTATAAAAAGGTGGATTTTGTAATAGAAAAGGAGATCGAGCACGATAGAAGAGAATAGAAAGAATTTTGAGTTTTCTGATTTTTTGTGGGTTTTCAAGTTGAATGTATTTTTATTGTTTTCTTTCCTAAAATCGAAACTTTGAAATCTTGAGGGTATGTCAATAATCTAACTGCAGAAGAACAAGATATACAACTGATTTTGAAACCAAAGTAACTTTTTTGTTTGAAATTTGTTAGAGACCTGATTTTCTAAGTTGTCCTATGTAATTACGTGTTGCTTTGAGAGTCGGGACAGTAGATGGGAGTCTTTTAGACTCTCTATGATCTATTTTCTAGGATCATAGGGGGTTATGTATTATATGTTTATGTTTTCATGTGTGTTTACTTTTTTAGTTGTTTCTGTCTATGTCTGCATGCAAGGAAGCTCGTGATCACGGTGAATATTGTCATGTATTCACCGATGTGTAGAAGTCACGTAGTTGATATGCGATAGTGGTAAAGGTCGGTCTGCATAAGGGGTTTACAGATGTTGTTAACAACTAAGAATTTCATGATCAACAGTCAGTCTGTTATCGAGTTCTAAAACAATGCATGTAGAAAGAGAAAAGAGATTCATATTGTTCAATGGTTAGTTTGCGATCAGTTTTTGGGTCCCCAATTTTACATTTGAAGGTGACTATAGTTGTCTATGTATTTCAATTGTAACAAAGGAGAGTCCAATCGGTTTCCATTAAGATCTGTGTAGGAAAACTAATATTGCTACAAGAGGTGGGATGGGCACTTGTCACATGTCTGCATATTAGTCGGTATTAAGAGAATCAGATAGATCCAATCTGGGTTAAGTAGAATTATCGATCTTGAATGTGCATGAACCCCTTGATGCAAACTTAGGTGAGTGATTTATTTCCTCCTAAGTTTTCCAAGGTGAGGCTCTGCATCATTTTTGGTATTAGAGCAAGAGACCTCAAATTCTATTAAGTTACATGCTGTATATACTTGATCAAGAGTCCTCAATAGGGTCAAGCAAGATGGTGACCAATGCAGAATTAGCTAAAAAAGTTGAGAAACAAGAGGAGCTCTATCAAAAAGAGAATAGAGAAGTGAAGGGGATGTTAGCAGAATTAGCAAATAAGTTGGAACACATAAAAAATGTTGTCGATAAGAAAGAAATGAAAGAAGAGGAGAAAGAAGTCCCAACTGATGAAGAGGACAAAGTATCTGAACATGAGAGGCCATTCGTTAGAGCTTTGAAGGCTTTGGGAGGAAAGTCCACTTAGTTACCTATGTTTACGGGAAAGATGGATGCTGAATCAGTTTTGGAATGGATTGAAGCTTTAGAGAATTTCTTTGAATGTGAGAAGATTTTAGAAGCGCAACAAGTCAAGGTGGCTAAGTCTAGGATGAAGGGAGTGGCCCTTACATGGTGAAATTTTCTACAAGAAGAAAATTTGTTGATGGAAGAAGATGGTGTCTATGGTGAAAGAGACTTATCTTCCTGAAGATTATTAAGTATAGTTACACTAGAAGATGCAAAATCTCAAACAAAGAGATATGGATATCTGCACTTATATAGAGTAATTCCGAAAATTGAGTCTAAGATCAAAATTTACAAAACACGAGAGTGTCAAGGTAGCAAGATACCTAAATGGTCTAAGAATGAACATACAAGAGGAGTTGTAGCTATTGAGTCCCAACATAGTAGCTAAGTGTTACCAACTAGCTTTGAAAGTGGGAGAGAAGATTAAGAGAAGACAAGAGAATAGCAACATGAGTAGAGGAAGACAGCCAATCAGAGGAAGAGACACATTTTGAGGAAGAAGCCCAAATTTTCAGCCACAACTAGAGACACATAATGAACTAACCAGGTTTGATAATTTTCGAGGAAGTTTCACAGGTCAAAGACCAAATTTCAAAGGAAGATCACCAGGAAGAATGAATGTAACAATAAGATGTTATAATTGTAATCAAGAAGGTCACATAGCACACAAATGTCTAGCAAAACAATATCTAGTACTCATGGAGAAAGGAGAATAAACCTTACACAAGAAGCTGATTCACAAAACGATTCAAAAACTTATGGTTATCCAAAAAGAGAAGCCCTCATCATGAGAAGAATACTTCTCAAGATGCCTATAAAATCAGAACCACCAAAGATAATCCATTTTTTGAGCTACTTGTAAGTCTGGAGGAAAAATTTGCAAGGTATTGGTAGACTCTGGTTCCACAGAAAATTTCATAGCTCTTGAAATGGTGGAGAACTGAAAATTACCAAGAACACCTCATTTGTATCCTTATAAAGTGTCTTGGTTGAATAAAGGACAACAAACAATAGTGGAAGAACAAGCTTGGGTTGAATTTCAGATTGGAGCATACAAGGACAGACTGTTGTCTAACATTCTCAATATGGATGCATGTCACTTACATTTTGGTAGACCATGGCAACACGATCTCAAGGCACAACATGATGGAGTAAAGAACACATACACCATTACAAAGAATGGAAAGGTCATTGAACTAATACCTCTAACTGAACCAAGCTAAGAAGAAGCAAAAGCTACAGAAGCTAAGATCATAGTAATGGGTAACAAAGAATTTCTAAAGGAAGTTAAAGGAAAGAAGTGTCCACTCTTTGCATTAATCCCCATACTAAAAGATAAATTATAGGAAAATGCTGAAAATCAGATTGAGGAAGCAAGATCAAGAATAAAACGATGGAACTTGAAGGTGGAAGTGGTAGAAAAGAAGACACAAAAGGTAGTGGAAGAAGTTAGACCAATTCTGGACAAGTACAATGAAATCATAGCTGATGGAATGCAAAGAAGTCTCCCACCTATGTGAGAAATCAGTCATTGCATTGATCTCATAACAGGTTCAACATTACCCAACAAGGCTGCATAGAAGCTAACACCACAATAGAATGAAGAAATGGCAAGGAAAATTGAATGAGTACTTGAAGTTGGTTTGATTGGAAAGAGTCTAAGCCCATGTGTGGTACTTGCACTCCTAGCACCAAAGAAAGAGGGAACATGGAGGCTTTGCATAGATCCGAGAGCACTGAACAAAATCACCATAAGGTACAGATTTCCAATGCCTAGAATAGAAGATTTACTTGATTGTTTGGGTAAAGCAAGATACTTTTCAAAAATTGATTTAAAAAGTGGATAACATCAAATAAGAATTAGGCCAGGAGAAACATGGAAAACAACGGTCAAAACAAATGAGGGATTATATGAGTGTAAGGTAATGCCATTTGGATTGTCTAACACTCCAGGTACGTTTATGAGAATCATGAATGAAGTCCTCAAAGATTTTGCAGAAAAGTTTGTGATAGTATATTTAGATGATATTATAGTTTTCAGCAACACAAAGGAGGAGCATTTGAAACATCTAGACTTGGTTTTAAGGCAGCTACAACAAGAAAAGTTGATGATTAATTTGGAGAAATGCACTTTGATGCAAGAAGAGCTAACGTACCTTTGATTTGTGATCTCAAAAGGAACACTCAAGATGGATCAAGATAAGGTAAGTGCAATTCCTTCTTGGCCAGTTCCTAAAACTATAGCAGCAATTAGAAGCTTTCATGGTTTAGCCACTTTCTACAGAAAGTTTATTGGGAATTTCAGCTTGATTTGTGCACCAATTCTGAATACTATGAAAAGAGGAAAGAAATGTAAATTTGTTTGGACAGCAGAAGCTAATGAAGCCTTTGAACTTCTTAAGAAGAAAGTAGCTCAACAGCCAATCCTCACATTAATTGATTTTAGTAAAATCTTTCAAATAGAATGTGATACAAGCAACATAGCAATAGGAGGTGTACTTAGTCAAGAGGGTTGACCTATAGCCTTCTTTAGTGAGAAACTCAATGAAGCTAAACAGAAATATTCTTCATATGATTTAGATATGTATGCCCTTGTCCAATCCCTTAAGAAATGGAGACACTATTTGCCACCAAAAGAATTCACTGTATACACAGATAACCAGGCCTTTAGTTTCATAAATAGTCAAGAGAAACTAAATCATAGGCATATGAAATGGGTGGAGACATTGCAAGCTTTTACTTTTTCTATAAAGCATAAAAAGGGAGTTTCAAATAAGGTTACTATTGCTTTAAGTAGAAGTGCTTTGATTACATCACAGATTCAGTTGGAAGCTACAAGAGTTTTGAATTTGAAAGATATGTATGATAATGATGCTGATTTCAAAGAAATTATCAAGCATGTACTAACCTAGATGATAGGTGATGGAGCCCCAAATTTTATCTACGTGTGTGAAATTATGTTGGAAAATCTCCTATGAAAAGGAAATGATAATTGGGAAACTACAAGATCCAATCATGGAATAAGAAATGTACTCCAACTGTTTGCAAATAAGTGCTGACAGAAGTAACCAATTTTATGATAGGAAATGAAATAAACATCTGGTCACTTCAATGGTTGGACAGAGTTGCGTTTGATGCCATATGGAATGGAGGATATTGGACTAAAGGTATCCAAGTGTGCAAATACTTTTCAAGAATTAATTGCAAATTTACAGAAGACATTATACTGGTTGCAGAGCAGGTTTGAGTCAGAATTTGGAAGCAATCATAAAAGTCATGCATCTCATCAATTGATTACAGATTTTGAGAAGACTTACATAGAGTATGTGGACCTATTGGTGATATATTAGAATATACAACAACATTTAAGGTAAAACATCAAATATGTATACAGTGAAACCCACTGAATATGCTGTCAAGCATGTACAAACCAAACAAAAATGATAGAAGTTTAGGAAGTAATAATTCTGCAGTGATAATGTCAAGTGCTAAGAAGAAAAGTATTGTGCAACTGGATGGTGTCTATGAAATAATAAGAATACTGATCTATTGTGTCGCTGCCAATGGTAATTACAAAACAGTTAAAACTATGTCTTTCAGAACTGACAAGGATATTAAAAATGGTCTCAACTAATCGTATGATGTCCTCTGCAACAACAACAGCCAATATGGAGCAAATCAAATACTACTCTGTGAAATAACAGTAGCAAGACATACAGGAGGCATCACCTGAGGTCAAGAAGCATAATGAGGAACCATTACCATGCAGAGAAAAGGCATGATTTGGCCCTTCTTCAGGATATCATTTTCCAGGTTTAAAGAATGGCAGAGATTACTGTGCATGAGATATTAAAATATTAATCAGATGGTGGACAGAAATGGCTATGGACAATCAATTTAACTCCATCATTATATAGCTAATATTGTCTATGAATATACTCAGGACTTATCACATTCATTTTTGCAATATGTGGGAATCTATTACCATGCATTTGATATTGTCACCTGGGCAGGGAGTTTTGATACTTCCTAGTGTTAATCACTTCCAGATTATTCATATCTAATACTTTTACATTTTTGCAGGTCTAATGGATATGTTCGCTGCAGGAATAGCCCAGTTGCACAGTGATTGGAGTAGGCCTCGCTCAATGCCTTCTAAAATATAGAGATGTGCATATTCCTTATAACTACTGAAGACGCCCAAGTGCTGGTATTTTTGGAGGATAAGAATATTTACATGATGCCCGACATGTAAACAGTTAGTGCCATCCGGAAGGGTCCCTGTAAATTGCCTTTGTCCAGTTCATACGAGAATGTTCGTTAAAGAAATAAATTCAGAATAGCAACCAGTGCTGGAAATGCGAATGTGAGCGGAAGCGGGATGTATAAATACACATAATTTTGAAGTTAGGCAGGCTTTCAGATTTTGTGGAATTGAAGACTGAAGTGCCTCGCCTTCTTCGTATGTGATAGAAACTTCTCATGGTTCGGGAGATGTTAAATATATAAATCACATAATTATCGGGTGAAACAAAATAACTATGTTCAATGGTTAGTTCCCACACTACATTCCAAATTTGTAATTTGCGGGTGAGTTAGTCAATTGCTTTCTTGTTAGGAAATGTTGCGGTCGTTAATAATGCCTCTTCATCCTTGATAAATAGGGGATGTAAGAGACAATTGAGATACATATATTTTTTCAAAATAATTTATGGCACACTTGATATCATATTTTCTCAATGATGGAGAAATGATTTGTTTTGAACTAAGCTAGTGGATTTGAATTAGTGAGTGAATACTATGCGATCTGGATAAATTTGCAGTAGATAGATCATCCATGAGGAGTGTCTCTATGTGTAATTTTTTATTTTCGGCACAGTTTGTAAGTGTATCTATTTTATTTATTTGCATTGGAGTTTTAAATTATTATTAAGTTGTGTCCTTTATAAATATTTTTATTTATTTTCTATAAACATTTTTAAATTCAAATAAGTGGACCAAGTCATTATTGCACTTTAAACTTGATAATCATAGAATATGTGAAATATTTAATTGTTTTCGTATTTATGTCTAGTTTGTCTCCATATCACACGAGTTAAAGTGCATTCTAGACGTTTAAAACTGCATTCATATAATTGATCTGCCATGTCTGAATTGTTAAAATTGTTTATAGTTTAAATATATTCAATTTTATAAAGTTGTACATTTCAACTTATAATATTGACTTTGATTGCCCATTTAATTAAGCACTAGTCTTTATATTACTCTTGATTCGTAATCCATATGTTGACAACTGTTTCATTTCTTTCTATTGAGGAATTAATGTATTCATTTTTTGTGTTCATTCTTTATTTAAAACATTATCACATTTATTATTCTTGATGGGTAACTTGCAATCTTCAAGTTTTCTATAATTCTTGCTATTTTGAAAGCTTCTATTATTTTTGCGTTCTAATCAATCTGCTATAAGCATCCTGGGCTCAAGTGTTTTGTTCAGGATTAAGTACACCCACCTTGGTTTTGCAGAGCCAGAAGCACAGAGAACTTGGACCACACTGTTCAGTTCTGTCAAGTTGGCCTTAATCAGTTGGATATCCCAACATCGATCAGGCAAGGCTCGTAGGATTCCAATCTGTGGTTTTGGGAACCAACAATAGGTACAAACCGTACAACCATGAGTATGCAGATTTTCAGATTCATGTAGGGCTACTATTCATAGGACAGCTTTGCATACCAAAATGCTCAATGAGAGATAACATCATACAAGAGAACCATAGTAGAGCATTATCCGGTCACTTTGGACTAGATAAGACTTTAGAGTTGGTTTGTAGGCATTACTTTTGGCCAAAGTTACAGAAAGATGTGAGAAAATTTGTAGAAGAATGCATCATTCATCAGAAAAGCAAAGGGAAAAGTACTAATGCTGGACTATATCAGCCCCTGCCGATTCCTTCAAGACCATGGGAAAGCATTAGTATGGATCTTGTTATGGGATTACCAAAATCCCAAAAAGGGTATGGTAGTGTTTTTGTTGTGGTAGACAGGTTTAGTAAAATGACACATTTCCTACCATGCAAATCTACTAAACATGCTTCATACATAGCAGATCACTTCTTCAAAGAGATAGTTCAAATTCATGGATTACCATTGAATATTGTATCAGATAGAGATGGCAGATTTGCAGGTCATTTTTAGAGGACCCTTTGAAAGAAACTTGGCACAAACCTATCTTGCTCATTTGCATATCATCCACAAACCAATGGCCAAACGGAATTTGTTAATAGATCTTTGGGAAACTCGTTAAGACGCCTTACAAAACAACATGGAGAAAAATAGGATTCTATACTTGCTCAAGCTGAATTCTCATACAATGACACAGTGAATTGAAGTATAAAAAAATCACCATTTCAGATTGTGTATGGTACACACCCAAGAGGAATTCTTGAGCTTAGAGAACTTCCAAACACTTTCCCTAGTAGCTCACATGGTGAAGAATTTGTTGAAGCTATTGAGGAGGTCCAAGATCAAGTCAAGTTGTAGTTACAGAATTCAAATCAGAAGTACAAAGAATTCGTTGATCAGAAAAGAAGAAAAGTACAGTTCAATGTTGGTTATTTAGTGTGGGCATATCTGAAGAAAGAGAGACTACCTCAGACCAAGCATACTAAATTATTACCAAAGAAGGTTGGTCCTTGTCAAATCTTAGCAAAATATGAACACAATGCATACAAGATTCAGTTACCTCTAGAAATTGGCATCTCAACCATATTTAATGTTTGTGATCTCACACCATACAAAGGTTTGGCAACACAATCAGCACACGAAGATTCTGTAACAACAGATTTGCAGCAAATACCCAAACCAGCACCACCTCAACTACAGAAAATACTAGAAACAAACATAAAGAAGACTCGAAGGAGACACTATACTCAGTATTTAGTCAAATGGAAGAACAGACCTACAACAAAAGCTATTTGGATCGACAAGACACAAATCAACAAGCATGGTTCATCACTACAACACCTCATATCAAATGGACTTGATATTCATTCCACAGGGGAGTAGGTTGTATGAGCAAACTAGACAAATTATACTACAGGAACTAACATGATGAAATATGCTACAGAAACAAGCAAAGATGAAACAATACTTGAAAATTGTGAGACAGGAAGATATAACAAAGATCATGCTATAGGAAGTTGCAGAAACTATGAAGGAAGTTGATGTCATGTTTTAATGTGTTTGTTAGTAAGATTAAAATTTCGGTGTTTGTAATAAAGTCCTATAGTATGGTGGCATAAATAAAATAGTGATTCTATAAGCTCCCCAATTATAGCCACTTAGAACAAAGTTATTTTCTATTATCAGTTGAGTGAGTTTTCTTTTAGAGTATTTGCCCGTGTTTGAAATAATTAAGCCAGCTAAGTAATCAATGACTACAGGAAGCTTCAAACAGCTGGAAGAGTTGGCGGCAGATTTTGATTTTTGACCGATCCTTCATGATTTCAAAGACGGTTTTCATTTTCTTGTTTTGTGTTGGCATTTCATCTTCCAAATCTCAGAGATGGGAAAGTATGAAAAGGCAGATTTTGTAACAGAAAAGGCGATAGAGCATGACAGAAGAGAATAGAAAGAATTTTGAGTTTTCTGATTTTTGTGGGTTTTTAATTTAAATGTGTTTTTCTTGTTTTCTTTCCTAAAATCAAAACTCTGAAATCCTGAGGGTATGTCGATGATCTAATCGCAGAAGAATATATGGCTGATTTTGAATCCAAAGTAATTTTTTTGTTTGAAATTTGTTAGAGACCCAATTTTCTGAGTTGTCGAATGTAATTACGTGTTGTTTTGAGGGTCGCGACAATAGACGGGAGTCTTTTAAACTCTCTACGATCCATTTTCTGGGATCATAAGGGGTTATGTATTATACGTTTATGTTTTCATGTGTGTTTATTTTTTCAATTATTTATGTTTATGTCCACACGGAAGGAAGCTCATGATCACGATGAATATCTTCATGTATTCACCGATGTGTTGAAGTCACATAGTTGATATGTGATAGTGGTAAAGGTTGGTTCACATAAGTGATCTGCACATGTTAACGATTGAGAATTGCATGATCAACGATCACTCTGTTATCAAGTTCTAAAATCATGCATGTAGAAATGTGGTATAGGCTAGAAAACATATTCATATTGTTCGATGGTCAGTTTACAATCGGTTTTTGGGTCCCCAGTCTTACATTCAAAGGTGACTAAAGATGTCTATGTATTTCAATTGTAACAAAGGAGAGTACGGTCGGTTTCCATTAAAATTTGTGTAGGAAAACTAATGTTTCTATAGGAGGTCAAATATGCTCATGTCGCATGTTTGCATATTAGTCGGTATTAAGAGAATTAGATAGATCCAATCTAGGTTAAGTAGAATTATCGATCCTAAAGGTGCACGAACCACTTGATGCAAACTTAGTTGAGTGATTTATTTCCTCCTAAGTTTTCCAAGGTGAGGCTCTACATCAAACATGGTGTCCTGCGCGGTTGAGGGACATCTCTTGAATCATGTGTGGACCTATTCTTAAGAGTGCGGATTCTATCTTGGTCATTTACTAGTTCGTTTGTTTTCTCCTCCAAGGCAGGACCTATTTTGTAATTAAATGCTTGACATGCCAACTTGTGGTCTTGTTGACTATATAAGGACTTGGAATAGCTTTAGAAAAGGAAGTTTTGGGAGGTTCTAAGATAGAGAGTAGGAAAAAGTCTCAAAATTGTGATCTTTGAGCTCTGATATTGTAAACAATTGTTCTTGCCATAACCTAGAAGGCCTTACAATCAGGCATTTTGGTTGTATATTTTATCATGTGAGTTGTCTAATCAACCAATATCTATTCATAAGTAAAGCTGGTCTCTCTTGCTGAATCTATGTGTACTCTTGGTGAGGTGTTAGGAGATTGGAATTGATCCCTTCCTCCTACCTACCTTGCATCAGGTGGTATCAGAGAAAGGTTTTCTTTCCTTGTGAGTTGGGGATTGTGGAAAACCTTAATTGAATTGGTTGTAGGGTGACAGATCTGGTTTCTAACCTATAACTTGTAGAAGGTTACAATTCTTGTAGAAACTATTGTTAAGATGTTTCAAGGTAGAGGAAATGCAAATAATGCCAGTATGGATAGTTGAGATAGATTGCAGCAAGACATAAAGCCGTTGAGATAACTGAGGGAAGAGGTGTACATGTTGAGGATATTAGTGATGAAGAAGTGGTAACTAATCCTAATCTTGAGCCTGACATGGAACAAGATGACGAAAGACTTGTAAGAGTTTTGTCTAGGGAAAACTGCAGACCTACAGTCAAAGATGCTTGTTAAGATGGAGGGCTATAGACTAATGGAGTATTGGATTGGATCTTTGGAATGGATAAATTCTTTGAGTATGAAAGTACCTTGGAGAATAGAAAGGTAAAGATAGCACTCGCTAAGTTGAAGGGTCATGCTTCACTTTGGTGGGATCATTTGCAAACTGGAAGGTAGAGGAGAGGAAAAGAAAAGATCAAGACATAGGTAGAGATGATTAGAAAAATGAAGTTCCTTCCTGCAGATTACTAGATCAATTTGTTGAGACTAATGCAAAATTTAAGACAAAAGGATATGACTAAGAAAGAATATACTGAGGAATTTTATAAATTGGATATCAGATCTAGACATGTGGATGATGAAGTTGAGAAAATGGCTAGATATCTAAATGGTTTGAGGACATCAAGTCAAAATAAGATTAGCTTTGTTAAGTTGGATAGTGTGGAAGAAGCATAATAGTATACCTTAAAAGCTAAGGAGATATTTGCTGCTCCATTTTTCATCCCTTAACCATTTTGCAAAGTGGAAATTTTGTGTCCTAATAAAGTCCTAGGTGTACAGGTCTAAGTTTAAGCCCCCTTAGGTGAAGAGAGTCTTCATCGGATTTTTCATCTTCCCCTTCCCCATTTTTTATAGCTAGGTGGTCTTCCTTTGTGTGCAAGTTTTTGCGGGTAGCTTAGTACCAAATCCGATGGAGATTCGCGAAACATGCAAAGATCACTTGCAAAAAGTTATAGTCGTTTGGGATACATTATTTTCTCCATGACGACAGAAGTGAGCAGAGAATTGAAAATCGTCTTCTCCTTGGTGGGTTTTCAACCCATGAAGGCGATTTTCTGCGGAAAACAACAAGGGATGAATGTAGGTCAAAATAAGAAGATAACAAGGTATCCTGCAACAAATTAATGTTCCTCTTACAATTTTCTACCTCAAGAAATATTCAAGATTCGTCGCAACTCTCAAAATTATTCCAGGCCAAAAATTGGAAACTAACTTCTCCTCGCCGGGTTTTCAACCCATGAAGTCATTTTCCCGAAAAAGCTAATTCTGAAGGAGAAGAAAGCATAGGTGGGGGTCCCTAATGACTTTTCACACTACTTTTGGACATCTTCAAACCCAAAGAGAAACCATAGACAAAGGGTGAATTTAAAAGGCAAGCTTGGGCGGAAAATTGAAAATCGTCTTCTCCTCGGCAAGTTTTCAACCCATGAAGACAATTTTCCGGATTTTAAAGAAAATCAAATTGGTGAAAAGATTAAACCCATATTTCGTATGCTAAACTTCTCAAGATGATAAATGGAAATAATATAAACATTGCAAGAAACATCTATTAAGCAGAATTCGCTTCGGCGGATATTTTGTTACGGAGTACTCTGTTTATAATTTTCAGAAACTTAGTGGAAAACGGGAAAGTAAATATGAGAGATAAAAAGTTACCATTGGACCAACGAAAAAAATGAAAGGGCACCTTAATATCCATTAAAACTATGCATTTACTGTTCCAACGGATCTCTCTTTCAATTCATTTGTGTGGCATGAATTATGAAGATCAACGGGTGAATCAAAGTTCCTATATAGATGGAAGTGTGAACAGTTACAAAACTACCACTTTTCCTTGAACTGGTATTCTGTTAAAATTACATCACTTTTTTAGAAGGCTAGTAAACTCGCAATTGTTATTCCTTTCATTCTCTAGATTCGCGACTCATTTCCAAATAGAATGGCAACCAAATTTGTGGGTTTTGATGGATTGAATGGGATCAAGTCTTCACTACAGAATTTCACAGACACTTCCCTCCATTTCTATGACATGCAAGATTTCCAGAAGAGGGTGAGATCAAAGCCTATACATCCCATTACTGAGAAGCTCCAAGGATGCAAGCTAGTTGAAGCAGCAAGTTTTCCAGTTGCGGTTCAAGCTCCGAAGTTGATATGTGAATGTATAAACCGTTATAACCCGCACACTAGGCAGATTGTATTGCCGGATGATACGGTATTGATTTCCATTGATAGACAAATAGTGGTAAATTGTCTACGAATTCCAGAGTGAGGAGTTTTCAGATTTGACAATTGGTAGAGCTGTCTCTGAGTTTTCTGCGAAGAAACTAGTCTGGTGGAAGGAGATTATGCAGTCATGGTTTCAAATGGCACAGAGCGCCAAAAGTAAGGCCCCTAAGACTCTTTTTTGTACTAATCTCAAACCCGAGATTTCAAACATCCTGGTTCTCTTGCACAGATTGAAAGGTGAGGTAGAAGCTTTAAATTTCGTTGAGCAATATTTCTATTTGGTACAAGTCATCTGCTCAGATACCCAATATATTGACTAGGCTCACGAGGTAAGTGAGAACCTATCTAATGCTCTCAGTGCCGCAAAATTCTACAACACCTTCTATATGTCCTCTTTTCTGATTTACATGTTAGCCTCTCTACAGTTATGGCCGGGCCTCCTGAGGGTGGAAAATTTCCTTGATGATGTGAACTCTTATGAATTCTACCCATGTTTACAATTGAAAAATAGTTATACAAAATATAGAAACGTCAATGATGCGTTTACCATGAGAATTTGCAAGGAGCTCTAGGGATGTCCAGAAAGGAGATTTAGTCTGGGGGCTATGGCAGCTATTAGTCAATTTGGAAGTTTTTTCATCCAATTCTCATCTTTTTCGTATTTGCGTCTTGTAGCTTTTGATGGGTTCTCTTTGAAGCTACCAAGGTACCCGGGTGACATGTTCATGTTGATCAAGATCGTGAGGCAGGCCATTCAAGTGACTGTGTTGAGTGAGTCTGAAGAAGCAAGGTTACGAGTTTCTGATGAAGGTGCGAGCTTTCAGCTGCGAGTCCCGTTTTGATGCAAAGAACATGTTAGAAGTGTTCAAAATGAAGTATCAATTGGAGATGTACGAGGTCTTGAGACCTATGTTTGATCCAAACGGATATGCAAGAGATGTTCTCCAGATTGGTAGTGTGATCAAACATGTCAGCACTATTGAAGACTATTGGGCTGATTGCAGAGATGAGTTCGAGAGCCATAACCGTGCTTTCGCCAAGCTCACGGTAGATCAAGTAATAATGTATAAAATCAACCTTGATGTTAAAGGAATTGAAGATGATGGGCAGAAGAATATGTATAGTAATACATATTTAACAAAGTTAAGAAATACTCCTATCAGTTCAAAGCCTTATCAAGATGCTGGCGACAATCTAGATGTTATGATGGCCCAAATTGTTAAAAGGACTGGGAAGTGGGTGGAGTGAACTACAGCAAGAAGCCAAAGTAAAAGCACCCTCACTCAAGCTCCTTCAGCGTCTGCCCCTGCTTCTTCCTCACAAGCTGATACATCAGTTGGGACCCTGGCCATAACTCATGGACCAGCTCAACTAGCGGGTGGAGGTGACCAACCTCCAAATAAAAACATTCCTTTGACTAAGACTTGTCAAGATGGCTCCCCTCTTGTGATTGGTGCCTAGCCAGAAGCTGAGAAGAAAGTAGATCAGCCGAAAGATAGTATTGCTACTCCGGTTCCTTCACCTACTAGTAGTCCAGTCCCATCTACAAGCCTCGCACTTCTCCTCCCAAGCAGAAGTAGTGATAGTAGTGGACTTAGGTGATGGAGGAAGTAATGATAGTGAGTCCACTAAGTCAAATGAAGCAGCCAAGAAGATTGCAGAGATAGAGAAAGGCCAAGAGTCCTCAAAGCTTGTCTCTCAAGCTCAAAAGAATCCTTTCTCTTTGACTGCGAAAACAATCACTCCGTTCAAAAGGAAAAAGTTTAGCATAGATTCTCTTGGGACGGCCTCAAAGGTAATAGGCACAAATTCATGCTTAGAAGACACTTTGGATGGGAAGAGAAAGAGGAAAGGCGAAGGTGCTCCCAACAAGGATACCTTATCCCTTGTTGTTCGTTCCGGATCCACACTAACTAAAGTGAAGAAACGGAAGACCTTGTCTATCCTCGAGTAGGATCCTAAAACAGGGCATTTAACAATGAAGATAGCCAAACCTAACAAAGAAGGAAGGATTCAGGATATGACTACACATGATTTCACCATGCATTCAGCAGATCTCGAGGAAGCCAAACATGATACCAATGTCGTCTTATGGAAGTCCACAAATGAGGTGATTGAAGGACAACTAGAAAGTCTTAAGTTGTCAAAGGTCCAGATGAAAGTAGAAATACAAGAATTGAATAGTTTCATAAGGCAATTAGCCACCCCTTTGGCAAGCATTTTTGGGATGCCCATTACTAGAAATTCCACTACTGCAAACGTCTAGGCACTTATCTCTCAACTTCAAGAAGATAAGCATTTTGGGCAAATAGGCAGAGAGTGGAGTGAGAAGATCAAGGTGGAAGGACTCTCTGTTATAGAGCAGATTGGTAATGTTATTTTAAGATTGGAAACAGAGAGATAATATATCATCAAATAGGACCACCTTGGCTGCAAAAAAGGTCAAGAGTGATGATTGTGTGTCTTTGTTGAAAATGATCATCCACATGAAAGTGAAGGAGGCCGTTGAAGTGAAGATTTTACCCAAAGGAGATGAGCCCCTAGTTGAGTGGTTCCAAAGTATGGAGTTCAAATCTAAATGATTATGGCGGTGGAAGGACTTAAAGAAACTGAAGCTAAAGCGAAGAAAGAGCACGACAGAGACTATGAACTGCTAAAAGGATTGCATACTGATTCACAATCTATTGGACAAGGGAAGGCAATAATTGGAGTAACTGTCATGCAAGCACACTTCACGAATTTCATAAATGAGCTGACAGGAATAACTTCTAGTCGTTAGGACAGAATGTCCGAGCTTCAGAAGCTTGGTGGATGTGTGCATGTGGCCATAGAAGAACTAAAAGACCGATTGGGCATCGTCAAAGATCTGGCCCGGGAGCATTCTAAGTGGCTCTTGAGATACACAAATGTGCATGTCCATAAGCATGAAGAGCTGATTCTGATCATTGTTGCTGCCAAAGCCTATAGGGCAAAGGCAAAAAAGGGAAAGAAGGCGAAGTGATTCTTATTTCGCCTTTTCCATTTCTATTATGTAATCATTATAATAGACGATCTGGTTCTTTGCCATTTGTCATTTTTGAGAAGATGAACAATTAAATTTCGATTGTAAGGGTCATCTTGGAATCCTATATGTATGATAATGAAAGATTAATAAAAGGTCGGCAAATTTTTGGTGTGAAGTATTTGATGTTGCATAGTCAATTGAATGGTATTTCCATATCAATATTTTCTGTTCCATTTTTGAATAATTGTTATTTGTTAGTTGTTTCTCTTTATCTTGGATTGAAACAAGGAATAAACTAAGTTTTATTACCCTTGTCTAAATACAGTGAGCTGAATATGACAAGAATTCTCACTATAAGCTCAAAGAGATCCTTTAGATGTTTTCATTCAATATAATCTTTCTCTGCAATTTAGTTTCTAGATAGATAAATCAGTCTTAGTGCATGTTAGCTATGAATTCATAAGATGTGTGAGTTCATAGATTTAACTAATCCTCAAAACATTACTTCTTGCCTAAGTTGAATCCCTTATAGGATTGGCTTAGTTTGCCTCTCCTGCTCTCTGGTGTTCTCTGGTTAAGAACATACCCTATTTAGATTTAGGAGTAAACAAAATTCATTGCAAATTTCACAATAGGGAGCTGTACCTAACAATTCAGAGGAAAGTAAGTCTTCTCAAAAGTAAATTTCCAATTGTTGTAATCAAATGTTGTTCACAAATTAGGGCATTGAAAAATTAAAATCAGAAAAAACAAATCTGTTTACCAACAATATTGGCAAGGAAACATGATCAAAGACAAAGAGGAAGTGGTGGCAGATTTCAAAGAAGCAGACGCAGAACCTATGGAGAAAGTAGATCTAACAATACAATGCAAGATAAGAGTAAAACAGAATGGAAAGAGGACCATGCTAGTAAGAAAGGTAATTGCGCTAGACGTAGCTATACTAGTTACTCTAGGAATGGTAGTAATTGTAAAAGAGAAGAGAAATCTTGGATTAAGGGCACTTGTTTGAAGTGTGTAGGACACCAAGCCTTTGAGTGTACTAATTCTTGCAAGAAGATTGGAGGTAGCAGCAGAAATACCTTGGCATTTGAGGTGAAATGGTGAGAACATGATGATAAGAAGAATCATGTGAAATAAGGAAACTAATGAAGAACCTGTTTTGAGAAAATGTTTATTCAAAACTAGATGTAAGATTGAAAGAAAATGTTGCAAAGTGATCATTGACAATGGTAGTTCGGATAATTTAGCATTTGAGGAGCTAGTTAACAAATTGCAATTACATAGCTTGAGATACCCTAAGCCTTATCATGTTGCTTGAATCCAGAATGAGCATAAGTTGTTGGTAAGTGAACAATGTCTTTCTAAATTCAAGATTGGAAATTATTATGATGAAGCTTTGTGTGATATTATGCCTATGGATTGTTGTCATTAATCTATTGGGTAAACCTTGGCAATATGGCAGACAAGCTTTGCATGATGGTAGATTGAATTAATATACTATTTGGGTTAATGGGAAGACACAAGTATTGTTGCGTTTGGTAGAGAAACAAGATGAGAATCATTGTACCACAATAAGAGTATGTTTGGTTGTGTTGGTTTCTAAAACTGCAGATTGGAATCCTAGAAGTCTTGCCAACTGGATGTTGGGATATCCAACTAGTTATAGCCAACTTGACGGAACTGAACAGTGAAATTCAAGTTGCTTGCGCTTCTAGCTCTGCAAGGCCAAGGCGGGTGTACCTAACCCTCAACAAATTACTCAAGTCCAAGATACTCATAGCAGATCGATTATAATTTGAATGCAATGAAAAGTTTCCCAAACAACAAGGATTATAGAAAACTTCAAACTTATAAATTATGAATTAAAAACAAAAGTAAATGATTATAAAAATGTGAGAATGTTTTAAATAAATAAAAAATAATAATTATGGATGATTGCGACAAATAAATATATTAATTCTTCAAAAGAAAGATATGAAATAATTGCTAGCATATGAATTATAAAGACCAATGCTTAATTAAATGGGCAAATAGAGTCAATATTATAACTTGAAACGTACAACTTTATAAAGTTCAATGTACTTAAATTATAAACAAATTAATAATCCAAATGCGACGGATCAATTATAAGGACACAATTTAAAACTAGTCTAGAATGCATTTTAACTCTTGTGATATGGAGACAAACTAGACATAAATACGGAAACAATTAAATATTTCACAATACCTATGTTTATCAAGTTTAAGATGCAATAATGACCCATCCACTTATCCAAATTTTAAAATGTATATAGAAAATAATAAAAATATTTATAAAGGACACAATTTAATAAGATTTTAAACTCTAATGCAAATGAATAAAAAAGATACACTAATAGATTATGCTAGAAATAAAAATTGCATAGAAACACTCCTTACAGATGATCCATCCAATGCAATTTGTTTCCAGAACGGCATATAAAAAATATTTATTCAATAATCCAGAATCCACGGGCTTGGTTCAAAAGTTCATTCCTTTACCAATGAAAGAATATAATATACACAGAGTACTTATATAGTATGTCAAGGTTTTTTTAGAAAAATCTGAATTGTCCCTTTTGTTTTCTTTACATATGATACTTATAGATGATGAAGAGGTACACAGCTTTTTACAATAACAAAGTAACTCTCGGTGACTATTTATTTTTTGATTGGTAAGAGGCTGAAGCCAAGATTGTTTATTTATTATGTATTCTGATTAATTATTATTATTATTCATCAAGCTCGAGTAGAATCAAACCCAAGACCTCCCACAGAAGAGGTTCACAATTTACCATTGTGTTGTAGGCTCTTGCTTGCCTCTTGGTGACTATTAACTAATTGGTTGTATAAGTTTAATTATATGATATAAACATAACTTACAAACCACTCATTGTACATTTAGTATATTAGCCAATTAAGTCAGGCACTTATGCATAACTCATATCCATAAATCTTCTCATCAAACATTTGAACAATAGGTCAGTAAAAATCTCAAGACCAATTGCGCCAAGGATATCCATCTTTCATCTTCTTCAAAAACGATCAGATTGTACTCACAGATCCATTCTACAAGTCCGCATGTAATCTTTAAACCAGTAAAAACCGCAAAAGCATTAGACATTGATTATCAAATAATGGTTGGTATTAGTTGGTACAAATATCCATAATCAGGAAATTATCCATCATCACGCATTCTCCAAAAGTTCTCCTATAGGCTGCCACTTGTTCTTGGAAGCTATTACATATTAACCATTACAATCTTTTACAAGATACGCACTACAATATAGGCCATCCATTTTGAGCCATATGCGGAGGCAGTCTTTGTCATAGACGCACTCAAGAACCGTCGTGATTTTCATATAATCATCTTATTTCATTAATGGCAATAATAATAATCTCTTCAAAACCGTTCCTTCTGTTTTATTGCATGTTTCCATATAGAGTGATATTTTCATTGTCGAGAGTGTAGAAGCTGACCGACAACTGTGCACTTTATTGACCACTCTTGCTAAATTTTGTAGTTTTCTTTCATCGATTCATACCAATTCATTACAAATTCACCACTAGACATTCACTTAGCCTTTCTCGTGTTGTATTCTATGTTGTTGGTGCCTTCTACCTTTATGGATCAATTCTTAAAGTTATTTGGCAACATTTCTAGACACTTAGCAACTACACACCTCTCAATGTATTGGATCAAAGATATGTTGAAGGATTATGAAAGCCTTAGAGGACGGTTCATACACGTCAATAAGATTTCCAAAGACCAGCAAGAGTCTGCCAATCTTTATCATATCTCAAGCATCAGAATAGACTGTGGCAGAGTTCTTCACTATTCTGTGTATATCAATATGTCTAATATTAAGGCACTTTGAATAGTGTTGAAATGTGAAATGTGTGCTTATATGAAACTCCCTTTTACATATTCTTTTGATCATGACCTTTTAAGTGTTATGAAGCATATTGTTTGAATATAAGTAGTGGGTAAGATCTAAAGATTCTCTCTGTTACATGGTGCTTAGGCCTCTAAAATTTGCCAAAATTTTAGACTTCCATCAAGTTGAAGGAAATCAATTTGCTATGGATGTGAAGGAGTAAAATCTTTATTTTGCTTTGATTCCTAAAAAAATTGAGAAACAAGATGAACTTGAGAGTGCACCTAAGATTGAATCTTTGTTGAATAAATTTCGAGATATTATTTCTGAAACTATGCCTAGTGGTTTGCCTCCTAAGAAATATTAGTCATTGTATGGATTTGATACCAAGAGCTAGTTTGCATAATAAAGCACCAAATAGGCTAACACCAGCTAAAAATGAAGAATTGAATAGGCAAGTGCGAGAATTGCTTGATAAGGGCTTGATCAGAGAAAGTTTGAGTCCTTGTATTATACCTATTGTATTAGCACCTAAAAAGAATGGAGAATGGAGAATGTGGACTGATTCTAGAGCTATAAACAAGATAATAGTTAAGCATAACTTTCCATTGCCTAGGACGGATGGCATAATGGATTGTTTGAGTGGAGCAAGATATTTCATTAAGATTGGTTTAAAAAGTGGATATCATCATTTTAGAATCCGAAAAGGAGATGAATGGAAAATTGCTTTCAAGACAAATGAAGGTTTTTATGAATGGTTGGTTATGCCTTTTGGTTTAACTAATGCACCTAGTACTTTAATGAGGCTGATGAATGAAGTCTTAAAGAATTTTTTGGGTAAATTTTTTATTGTGTATCTTGATGACATTTTGATATTCAATAAGGCCAAGGAAGAACACCTTGAGCATATTAGACAAGTGTTACAAAGATTGAAAGAAGAGATGATGTTGATAAATCTAAAGAAATGTTCATTAATGTAGGAAGAAATTGTGTACCTTGATTTTGTAATTTCTATTGATGGTTTGAAGATAGATCCTGAAAAGCCAAGAGTTATCCTTGATTGGCCTACACTTGAGAATGTTGGAGAAGTTAGATCATTTCATGGATTGGTAGGTTTCTATAGGAAGTTCATCGGAAATTTCAGTTCAATATGTAATGCCATGACAGAGACAATGAGAGGGGATAAAAGGGATTTCAAATGGACACACAGAGCATGCAAGAGTTTTGAAACATTGAAACCAAAGGTGGCAAAATTACCTACACTTTCTTTGCCCAATTTTACCAAGGTTTTTCAAGTTGATAGTGAACCTAGTGGAAGTGTCATTGGGGTTGTTTTGAGTCAAGAAGGAAGACCTCTAGCTTTTTATAGTAGAAGTTGAATAATGCTAAGAGAAGGTATTCGTTTTAAGATCAAGAATTCTATGCAATTGTTCAAGCTTTGAAGAAATTGAAAAATTATTTGATGTCTAAGGATTTTGTGTTGTACATTGACCATAAAGCTTTACAATGTTTGGGAAGTCAAAATAAGTTGAATCAGAGACACATAAAGTGGGTAGAGTATTTACAACACTTTTCTTTTGTTTTGAAGCATAAAAGTGGACAATCAAACAAAGTAGTTGATGCTTTGAGCAGAAGAAGGGATTTGTTAACAAGAATGGTAGTTGAGGTACTTGGCTTTGATGATTTGAAACATTTGTATAAAACTGATCCTGATTTTACAAAATCGTGGAAAGCTTGTAAGAATCACATGATAAGTGAATAAGATGAGTGGACTGATTATTTCATTCAAAAAGACATGTCAAAATTTATCAGAGATGACACTGATATTCCTTTAATGCATATGATGTTGGGACTAGGTTGTTCAACTGACCTTTAAAGTCCCATGCTATTCCAAAGAGAGACTCATTGTTGTTGTCAGTAAAATTATAAAATAGCCGACGGGTAGATTATCATGTTGTCGGTGAAGTTATAAAATATAGCCGATGGGGTAGAGTCACCCCTTCAGAAAGGTATATGCACAACTTTGGATCATTATTGTAATCATCATTAGAAGCACTATGTAATCTCTTCGGCATATATGCAAATAATAAAAGGAGTACTTTTGTGTTACATGTTTTTGTCTATTGTCTGTATGCATTAAACGATTTACCCCATACAGTAAACATTTGGCAACTTCAGCAAGCTAATGATCACCGTACGGACGGGAGAAGTTAAAATACACCACTGTACAGCCTTGAAGGGCAAATGAGTCTAGAAGCAGGTTGTCACACCCTACGATCAACACAGGAGAAGGGTGATATGAGGTTCCAAAAAAAAATGACAACAGATCGAAAATGTTCAAAATGATTAATGCATGATGCCCAAGGGAAGAAAAAGACATAAACAGGTAGAAAACGCAAGTGGTTGGCTGAAAGAGTATGGGATTGGAAGAAAATCACAAAAATGGTGTGTTCCATAGACTTTTGTGTGGGTTTGAGAGTACAAATTTGGTCTTGGCCCCTGCCTAGACCCCGAGTTGCTTCAATTATCAATTGTGAGAAGTATGACCAATTGATGAGACCTGGAGCTACTGTAGGCATGGAGTGTGTACCAGAGGTGGAGAGAACAACAGAGCAAGCCTTTTGGGAGGGGTGATACACTTTGAGGCACTTGGAGTAGGTTTTGAATGTAAAGTTGTCTTGGTGGATGCATAGAGAGCTTGGTAGGAGCCGATCATCTAGTTGAAGGCAGTACAACGACACTTAGCTCAATGTACCCAGGAGTTGGAAGCAAAGAAAGCTGCATGGTTGGATATTTTGTAATTGTCATCCAGAGACGACTTTTCTTTTTGGGGGGGATGATGTTGTCAGTAAAATTATAAAATAGATGACAGGTAAATTAGCATGTTGTCGGTAAAGTTATAAAATAGCACAGGTAGATTAGTATCCGAATGGGTGCGACGGTTGAGTCACCCCTTCGGAATGGTATATGTACACCGTTTGGAATGGACTTTGGATTATCATTGTAATCATAATTAGAAGCACTATGTAATCTCTTTGGCATATATGCGAATAATAAAAGGAGTATTGCTGTGTTATCTATATGCATTAAACCGTTTACCCCGCGCGATAAACATTTTGATATGTTTTAAAGCACTCGGAGTAGGTGTTAGACATGAGGCTGTCATGGTGGATGGATAGAGAGCTCGGGAGGAGCTGATCATCCAGTTGAAGGCAGTACCCCAACACTTGCTCATTGTACCCAGGAGTTCGAAGCAGAGAAAGCGACACGGGTGGCTATCAAGGTCAGCTAAGGAAACAGTAGTGGTAGCAAAGGCTACAGATGCAACGTATTTTGGAGACCAGTTTGATGCAGGCACGGAACGAATGTGAAAGTGGTGTGATAGAAACGTATCTATCTTGTTATAGTTAGTCAATTATTGTATCCCGTTTTGTTAATCTGTTTCAAATATTTTGTAATTGTCGTCCGAAGACGACTTTTCTTTTTGGGGGGGAATGATGTTGATAAAATTATAAAATAGTCGACAGGTAGATTAGCATGTTGTCGGTGAAGTTATAAAATATAGCTGAGGGGTTGAGTCACCCCTTCGAAATGGTATATGTACAACTTTCGATCATTATTGTAATCATCATTGGAAGCACTATGTAATCTCTTCAACATATATGCGAATAATAAAAGGAGTACTGTTGTGTTACATGTTCTTGTCTACTATTTGTATGCATAAACTATTTACCCCGTACGGTAAACATTTGGCACCATTGCCCCGTGGACCTGGAATGAAGGCAGTGGAATGAAGATTAATGCCGAATCAACTTAACAAGGATAGGAATAACATCAAGGAAAAAGATGAAATACACACCGCACAAGAAATTTTAATTTTGGCACAACACGCTGAGCGCAAACAGAGGTTTCAGCAGATTGGCGACGGACACCGAAGCACCGAAGAATTGTTGGAAGAGACTCGACAGTGCTTGGATTTGGTGGAAGAAGCAAGGGAGGAATTTCTTAACTAGTATACGCCAAGGGAAGAGAATCCGGACGGAAGGGAATTAACTTGCATTGCTCGGAGTGCCAAGGGAGCACGAGCGTAGAGTGAATTTTTCGTCCGCGATACACTTCCGTAATGGACAACTGCACTTAACGAAGACCCTTCTTCACCAAATAGCACGGCTATGGGAAATAAGACGACTATCCAAAACAACACAAGTATTCAAAACAGCACGGGTGTGCAAAACAACGCAGGAGTGCAAAACAGTGCAAGTACACAACAAGTACCTCCAACTTGAATAGTAATGGTTGTACCAAAGGAAAAATTGCCAAAGTTTGATGGTGATGGAATGGTCGATCCAATTAGACACTGTAAGACATGTGAAACAATTTACATGGCGAATGGCGTAACCGACACAAATGAATGGGTCTGACAATTTTCAGCAACCCTAAGGGGTGTAGCAATTGATTGGTTTGCCGATGCCGATCCCCAAAAATTAACTACATGGGTGGGAGTTAAAAAGGAGTTTATCACCGAGTTTCAACTACTGAGAGACGACAATGAGATCGTAGCAAAAATATACACCGCAAAGCAAGGGAAAAATGAAATAGTCCATGTATATGCCAGAAAACTAAAAGAATTAATAAATAAAATGGAAAGTAAGCCGACGGATGGGTTGAGAAAGAGATGGTTCATTAAAGGACTACGCGTGGAGTTAAGGAAGAGAATGAAGATTGTGCCAATATCATCATACACTGAAGCATACAATCGGGCGATGAACTTAGAGAGTGAACAAAAAATGAAAAGGAAGAAGAAAAGTAGCTCATCTGACTCAGATGACTCGTCTTTGGAATTAGATAGCAGTGGTGATGAAAAGGACAATAAGAAGGTCTCAGCCCTCCAGAAGGATATGATCAGAATGATGAAAGAATTTAAGAATATGCAGAAAGAGACGAAGGGAAACGAGCTATGGTGCACGGAATGTAAGACAGAAGGTCACACGAAGGGATCCTATCCGAAAAATCAGTTCTGCGATATCTATCAAATTATGGGACATTCCACAAAAGAATGCCCCTTCGATATGAAAACAAGAGGACATCAACAAGTGCTCCTGACATAGGAGGCTTCCGCGTCAGGAGGGAGCAGAAACACCAACAATAAAGGTGCCACTTCGGGTGGGTACAAAAATAATAGAAAAGAGCAAAACAACAATACCAGCAATAATACCAACAATAATAATGGGGGCTGCAACCGAATTTAATACGATGCGAACGGCTGCCTGATGGTTCAATGGTGAGCATGCAATTTGTGGGGCCACTTTGCATGAAACTGTACATCAGCAAACACACCAAAGTTGTTATGTAGATGGTGCAGTCCTAGAGATCATGAAGATGCCAAGTGCCTGAAATCAGGAGTCAATTTGATCAACATCGGTGCGAATGAAGAAGTCTTGGCAATCACCCGTAAACAAGCAAAACTGTACCCCGACCCGTTAGAGGAAAGGAGGAGATTGGAAGAAGTGCGGCCGGAAATTAAGAAAGCAATGCAGGCAGAGAAATCACAATTGAAGGACACTATCGGTACCTCAACAAGGAACTACGCAGAACAAAACATCATAAGGCCAATATTACAAATTGAAATACGGGTCAAGATAAATGATCTGATCCTCACAATGCCTCAACTATGGACAACACTCACAAACATAGCCCCGACTTCTCAACTACCAGCAGAACATGGAAGGAAAAAGGAAAGTGGAGAAAGTGCAATGGACCCAATGCTACTAGCACTCACATCCGGACGACATCTGAAGGTCATAGAGATGGATATATTAGGAACAGTCCTCTCAGACACAATTGTGGATAGAGGTTCCAGGGTAAACGTCCTACCAAAAAATACCTGGAAGAAGTTGGGACAGCAAACGTTGTGGCCACCTACATTCCAATTACGAACGGCGGACCATCACTACATTAAACCCCTCGAGGTCCTGATGGCACATCCAGTGACTATTGGAACACAGTTGTTCCTACTCGACTTCGTCGTCGTCCCGTTAAAGAGGAAAGGATATGATGCCATTTTTGGCTGGGGATGGCTTGTAAAAGCAGGGTTGAGCATGATTGGAAGAAGAATACACTATCAATGGAAAGCAAGGGATGACGATTCATTATTGATTTACACACACAAATGGTGGGCGAAGAAGCCGAATCATCTAATTCTAAAGAAGAGGATGAAGGAAAGCAGTGATTGGAACCGAATGAGGAAGGAGTCCTACGGTTGGAAGGTGGATTGACGGACAATGATTTGAATTTGGTGAACGGCCTTTTCCACTGGCAGATGGAGGATTATGAGTTATTTCCGAACTGTAATATGTTAAGGGTCGACAAAGGTGAGAAAGAAGAGGGAAATGAATGTCCGAAGGAATACAGAGAAGCTGAAGAAGGAAAGGCAGTTACAACAAAAGTTGAAGGGAAGAACATACAGTACGAACCCAGAAAAAGGAAAGATTCCACCATACGGTACACAATAAATGGACCGCATAGAAAGAAAATGTTACGTCAAACCACGGATATAGTAGAAAGGTGTTGGTAGCAAGGAAAACACATCATACGGTTTGCACAGGAAACAAAGAGGAAGGGCTTAATAAAAACTTCAGCAGTACAGAGTGAAGGTTCTAAAATAAAAAATACAATTATTGACGGCAAGGAGTGGCAGCCGACGAAATTCATGGTACTGAGTTTTAGGAACAAACTGGGCGACATGGAAAGCTTGAGGGAAAGGTTGCATAATCTGAACAAGCTCAAGGAAAAGCGGCTATTGGCACAATGGGCCACGGAGGTGATGCAAAACAGGCACAAAACATGGCATGATAAACACCTAAAATTGAACAAGTTCCAACCAGGACAGCTGGTGTTGAAGTATGACGGACGGAACGAAATCAAACCGGGAAAGTTTAAAGTGAAATGGGTCCGGCCGTTTTAGATCTAGGAAGTAGGTGATAATGGAACAATAAAGCTATGGATGTTGGAATGGTTCCAAGTTAACGGTTCTAAGTTAAAAATATATCATGCACAAATTATTCCATCGTAAAATTGGAAAAAAAAAAACAAAAACAAAGTTATTAAAGATCATCGTACGGTCACTTCAGAAAGCTAATGATCACTGTACGGTAGAATAGGAGCAAGATAAAACTATATGGTAATTAATACCTTCCTCATTGTACCTCATGTTGGTTCCCAAAACCGCAGATTGGAATCCTACGAGCCTTGCCTACTCGATGCTAGGATGTCCAACGGATTAAGGCCAACTTGACGGGATTGATTGATGTGATCCAAATCTCCTGCGCTTCTGGCTCTGCAAAACCGAGGCGGGTGTACTTGATCCTATACGAAACACTTAGATCCAAGACACTTAAAGCAAATTAATTAAAACGCAAATGCGATGAAAGCTTTCAAAACGGCAAGAATTATAGAAGGCTTTAAAATTGCAAATTACAAATAAAAATAAAAATAAATAATTGTATGAATGTTTTTTAAATAAAAGCGATTATTACAGATGATTGCAACAAATGAATATATTAATTCTTCAATGGAAAGAAATGAAATAGTTGCCAGCATATGGGTTATGAATTAGGAGTAGAAGACCAATGCTTAATTAAATGGGCAATCAGAGTCAATATTATAAGTTGAGATGTACAGCTTTATAAAGTTTAATATATTTAAACTATAAACAATTTTAATAATTCAGACGCGACAGATCACTTACATAAATGCAATTTAAACTAGTCTAAAATGCACTTTAACTCCTGCGGAGACAAATTAGACATAAATACGAAAATAATTAAATATTTCACAATATTTATGTTTATCTAATTTAAAATGCAATAATGACCCAGTTCACTTATCCGAATATTAAAACATTTATAGAAAATAAAAATAAACATTTATAAAGGACACAACTTATTAAAATCAAAACTCCAAAAATTTCAAATAAATAATAATGCTGGAAATAGATCACAATAAAGACATTCCTTACAGATGATCGATCTATTGCGAATATACCCGGATCACACAAAATCCACCCAATAACTCAAATCCACAGGCTTAGTTCAAAATTTCAAAGTTCCATCAGTGGCTCTTTCTGGGGACGTATGCTCCATGTGCGGATAGTAAGATCTCAGTTATCTCTAGAGGAGCAGACCGAGCATCCATGCTTAGCATGATGCACATGAAATTGGGTGACCCTAGCCCCCCAAAAATGAACACTGATTCTTTCCTCTATCGAATACTTGATTCTGATCATGTAAGACTTTGGATGTCCTGAATATGATATCATATTGCTCATTAGTAAAATCTGGTCCATTAGTACATATAAAACAATCATCACATGACATGTGCATTTCATTTATCACTTGTCTAGACTTAATTCTTACCATTGCTTTATCAATAGGATCAAATGAGAAGAAATACATATCACTATCATTTAAATCGAACATCTGATCTCTTGCTTCATTCATTTGTTCAGTATACATGGAAGAAAAATCTTCAAAAGAAAAATGATAAAAACTTAAAAACATCTCCCTAAGCATATTGTTCGCAAATATTACCATAAGGTCTTCGAGGATACTTACCTCAATATGCTGTTCATATTTCATACCTGTATCAAATGCATTATTCTTATGAGTAATACGTACTATGCGTGCTTCATCAATGCAGTCCTTAGTATCTGATTCTTGTTTAGCCTTTGACAAATCTTCAAGTACATTGTAATCCATGCTGAAGAGAACACCCTTATGTTTTTGATCTGTAATAGAAAATATTGCTTCAGTTTTATTAAGAATCTGATTAGGTGGGATATTTGGAGAACTTTCAGCACCAATTTGCAACACGTCCTCCTTATTCAATTTCATCTCATTCTCACATTCTAAATGCAAATATTGATCGTAAAATGGATTGGAAAATGGCTCTCCTTCTGAACATATTGCTCCACATATGCTATGATTTTCATTATTTTTAAAATCATCCTTAGGCATATCATCATTGTGCTGATATATTTGATCTAAAAACTCTTCTTCATACAATGGACTCAAGAAGGCAACCTCGGGAATGTCTTCAAAAGAACCTTCATCTGAAACTTCTTCATGCTGTCCTACTTCACTTTCAGAAAATATTATTTCATTGCACAAGTGATCTGAAGTGATTTTGTGATCCTTCCTAGATGCATCTTCTTCTTCATGTATGCTCACATTGTCTTCAAAATCTAGAAATGTAAAAGGGCTATATTCTTCATTCCCTTCTGCGAGTTCATCATCTATAGGATCATAACATTCTTTGAAATTGTATCTAAACATATCTCTCTCTATACTTGGATTACAATACTCATCTTCAGCAAACATATCATCCTTTTGAGAGTTGTATGATCCTTCTCGTTCATTGGTTTCCTCCTCATGAAAGTGATATGCTTTTGTAGAAATCAGCTTTTCTTGTTCATTAAATGTTTCATAGGACACATTCTTGATCTGATTTTCTTTATGCACTAGAAGAAAAATTTGACCACCCCTTTCAACATACTTTTGATACTCCATGTCTAACAAAGTCGAAATTTCATCCACACTAAGAGAATTCTCCTCATCATTTCCATTTTCTTCATAGTCTAATTCTTTACCGGTCTCATCATGATCAGATTCTTCTTCAATTTCTTCTACACTTGAATATGAAAAAGTACTATGTTCTTGTTTAACTTTAGTACCTTTTGCTTCATTTTCAATACCTTGATCCCATATCTGAAGAAGAAGTTTCACATCAGGGTCCTTTGGCGAAATTTTCAACTTGACAATTCTATTTAGAAATTCCTTGTAAGGAGGTTTTATGTTTGATGGAATCGCATGATAAGTATTTAGCATCCTCAAGAACAAATGGGCTGAAGTCTCGCCCTCATATCTTTCTATATTGAAAAAGGCATCAAGTGGAGACATGTAATGATCCTCTTCCATGCTGCAGCTTTGATTTCACTTTGTTTGTAACACAAGTCATCTTCCTCACATGTATCATAAAATTCATATAAGAACTATTGTTTGAATTGTTTCCAAGATGAGATACATTGTGTGGGTAATGATTCATATGCCTGTCTTCGATTATCCTTCAAAGTTTTGGCAAACAATTTCATTAATTGATCTTTCGCACAAATCTCATAGTTTTCTATAAATGTATAGAATGTATCCAAATGTCGAATTGCCGATTCATCCCATTCTCCATGAAATTTTGGTACGAGTTGTGAAAGCTTTGGGGATAACCTGCTAGGTTCACAAGCAAACTTGCTGAAATCCAATGGCCTGGTGCCATCTAGAACAAAAGGCTTTCTCTGAAACGATCGATGCATTTGAAACACCATCTACAATTTCCTTCTGAGTCTATTCCCTCAGCAGAGTCACTAATGATCTGGGCACTCCTTCTGTTAAAGTACCAATCACAATACAATAGAGTCATGAGCCTCCAAATGGAGGACATGAATAAGCTTCAAGAATCTGAGTTCTTCCTTCCAGCAAAGTATATCTCACCTATGTCAAAGATTTAAATAAGACACACAATGCTCTACAAGATACAATCTCCACAAAGCAAATAGATTTATAAAATGATTACGAGATCGAAATCTTCAAGGAAATTAAAATGCACAATATTAAATGTAAAAACTTATTAATCCAGAATTTCAAATATATCAAAGTATTTTAACAAATTAAATAAAATCTAACTCTTACTAATCTGCGATCAGAAACTCTTAGGGTTTATTCTGCAACGTCCCCAGTAGAGTCGCCAATCTGTTGGTTCCCAAAACCGCAGATTGAAATCCTACGAGTCTTGCCTACTCGATGTTGGGATGTCCAACTGGTTAAGGCCAACTTGACGGGATTGATCGATGTGATCCAAATCCCTTGCGCTTCCGGCTCTGCAAAATCGAGGCGGGTGTACCTAATCCTAGACGAAACACTTAGATCCAAAACACTTAAAGCAGATTAATTAGAACGCGAATGCAATGAAAGCTTTCAAAATGGAAAGAATTATAGAAGGCTTTAAGATTGCAAATTACGAATTAAAATAAAAGTAAATAATTGTATGAATGTTTTTAAAGTAAAAGTGATTATTACAGATGATTGCAACAAATGAATATACTAGTTCTTCAATGGAAAGAAATGAAACAGTTGTCAGCATATGGGTTATGAATCAGGAGTAAAAGACCAGTGCTTAATTAAATGGGCAATCAGAGTCAATATTATAAGTTGAGACGTACAACTTTATAAAGTTTAATATATTTAAACTATAAACAATTTTAACAATTCAGACACAATGGATCACTTACATAAATGCAATTTAAACTACTCTAAAATGCACTTTAACTCCTACAGAGACAAATGTCCAATTTAAACTAGTCTAAAATGCACTTTAATGGCAATTTGATTTAATTAATTAAATTAATTAGGTTGTCCAAAATAATGAATATTTTATGAGGATGACTAATTAATTATTTTAATTAAATAAATAAGTGGTATTAAGTTAATTATTTATAAAGTTATCAAATAAATAAATATTAAAAAGGTAACTTTATATTTAATTAATTTAATAAAGTGACTTGAATTATAAAATATTTTTTATAAAGTCACTTAATATATAAAATAAAATAATGTTCTAGAAGTTTCTGGAGAAAGTGGAAAAAAAGAATAAATAGGTACCCCGAGCTTCATTCTAATCATCCAGTTGTTTATTTCTCTCTTGACATCAAATTGTGATTCAGTCACATAGTCTATTGTGGAGCCAAGTGGTTTCAGATAGTCAGTTGATCTTTGGGAACGAAAACTCCCTTGGATTAGCATAACTGAGGAAGTGAAATATCTTCTGAAGGGTTGCACAATTGGAGGTGATACTTCAGTCACTTCAGCTAGGGCATCATTGGGTCAGCATTTCAGCATTTTAGGAGGCAATTTTCGCAGGGCCGAAATTATTGGAGGTCATTTCTAGCAGGTTCGCAGGCTGATAAAGCAGTCCGAAAAAAGCAGGCCAAAAAAGCAGACCCGAAAAAAGCAAAAAGCAGGCCGAAAAAGTAGACCCGAAAAAAGCAGGCACAAAAAGCATTCCGAAAAGGCAGTCTGAAAAAAGCAGTCCAAAAAAGCAATCCGAAAAAGAAAATTCAAAAAAGCAAAGAAAATTATTACAGCCATCTACAATTAGGGGCGGCAGCTAGAGAGGCACAACTTGGGCACTTGAGGAGGTTATTTTCTGTTCAGTGGTATTGCAATACATCTATTCTCTAAGGCGACTTCATATGCCAGGTTCGATGTGTATTTTCATAGTTGCCTTTCACTATAGAGTGCTGTTGTAACTGTCATTTCGTATCAGACCTATCATTCATTAATAGATATATCATTCATTTTTACATTTCTCACAATGGTATCAGCAATCCATGGCTTTAGTTGTATTTAATCATGCATGTGATTAGCGTACTGCTGTAGGGGAGTACTGAAGTTAGATATTTAGTATTGCATTAGTTTTCATTGGCAGCTGTAGGTGCATATTACTTAATCAGCAATCATCATATTTTGATATCTTTGTAAATGCCAAGAGTCTTGGCTAACTTAGTATGAATATTGTATTAGATACTCATTCTCAATCAAGGAGATACAATTGCTGGTCATTAATAGTTGTCTTTGAGCGTTAATATATCATTTCTTATCAACCAGTTAGCTTGCATACCAACTGTTTGTTAAAATACCAGTTGGCTGTAGGTGATCATTTTCATGATTAGAACTCATATATGCATTCACTATTGCCAAAATTAGTTGCATATTTATGTTAGGTTATTGTTTAGACAATTTGGAGTCTTTTGTAAGCATTCTCTTTGAGGCAAATCCAAACAGGAATCACTGCAGCAATCTGAAAAGTTATATCAGTCATTTGACCCCTTGTATGCAAAGTGTTTGACAAAATTCTTCGAGCCTTCAATCAGCATTTTAAGGTCGGATTTGAGCAGGGTCATTACAGTGGTATCAGAGCTTGCTTGCAAAGTGTTTGATGAAATGTCAAACAACTGAAGTATAAAAATTTTTGGTGTTTGAAGAAGTTATAACCTATTGAGGTTATTACAACAAATTAGCCATAAATACAAAAATAATTAAATATTTCACAATATTTATGTTTATCTAATTTAAAATGCAATAATGACCCAGTCCACTTATCCAAATATTAAAACATTTATAGAAAATAAAAATAAACATTTATAAAGGACACAACTTAGTAAAATTAGAACTCCAAAAATTTCAAATAAATAATAATGTTGGAAATAGATCACAATAAAGACATTCCTTACAGATGATCGATCCATTGCGAATATATCTAGATTGCACAAAATCCACCCAATAACTCAAATCCACAGGCTTAGTTCAAAATTTCAAAGTTCCATCACCCCGTATGGTAGCAAGTCAAGGACAACATCGTATGGCTTCTTCAGTACCTCCATAAACTGTACGGTGATTTAATGGGACTAGAAGGAGGAGACTGCACACCGTACAGCAATTCAAGGCAAGGAGATTACACCATATGGATTCCCAGTGTTATCCTGCGTGCGCAGTACGTATTCCGGAAAGGGATACGCAGGCACCGTACAGAAGGGTGCAGGGGTAATATACCAATAATTGTACGGACGAGAGAGATTAAAATACACCACCGTACGAGCATAACATTTGCTAAACGGTAGGACATCAAGTTAAAACACCACCATACGGCCTTGAAGGGCAAATGCATCCAGAAGCAAGTTGTCACACCCTACAGTCAGCACAGGAGGAAGTGAGGGAGGCCGTATGGCCCTACAACAATTCAAAACATCCATATACGACACAGTAAAAAGCTACAGAACAGGTGAATGATGTAGAGGATGCAGCCGTACAGCAGAAAGAAATAGGGGAAGAAGCAAAAAAAAAAGAAGACAACAAATCAAAAATGTTCAAAATGAATAACGCATGATACTCAAGGGAAGGGAAAGACATAAACAAGTAGTAAAACATTAGCAGTTGCCAAAAAGAGTGTGGGATTGGAAGAAAATCACAAAAAATGGTGTGTTCCATAGACTTTTGTGTGAGTTTGAGGGTGTTGATTTGGTCTTGGCAGCGGGGGCACTGCCCCCTAGACCCCCAGGACCCTGCAGGGGCGTTGCCCCTCGAATCCGCTGCGGGCAATACTCCCTAGACCCCCAGTCTGTGCAGTTATCAGTCATGGGAAGTGATGGAACCCAATTCTCATTATGGATTTGTACACGTATTTCATTTAGTTTGCGATTTGATACATGAGAGGGTGGGCTACTAATGACAACATGAAGACATGCTGACTTCTTGGTCACAATTGTTGAGTTTGTCTCATTCAGAGTTAAAATGTTCAAGTAAGAAAAGCATCAGTATTTGCCCTGGGCATTCATTAAGTAGTACCTTTCATTATTGGATAATTATTATACAACAGAGGCTATGGAGAAAGTTAAGCTTAAATAGAGCTTGAGAACAGCAATGAGCATATCCACCGAAGGAACTGATTACTTACATAATAGCCAATTTTACAAGCTTTATAATGAAGACCCAAAGACATTCACCATATCTCTGCCTCACTAATTACGGGACTGTAATTCAGTTTTACTGTTTCAGTAAATAGGAAGAGGCGTAAGTGATTTAATCATTTAAGTGGAGTGAACTTGTGATGTCAATATAGCAGGTTGACCCAGAATGCCTTCTCTTCCAGTGCAACTTTCAGAGATATTGACAGCAATACTTGATCTAAAGAAAGAGACAACATTATGCAAGGGAAATATTGCAGTTTTGTATCTGAGGACAGAGATATATGAGCAGTAAGGTCATATATTATTCAGTAAGGCCATATATTATACACAGCCAGTTTGGAGAATTTGTGGAGATACAGTTTGACAGGAATGGTAAGATTTCTGGAGCTGCTGTTAGATCATACAATCTGGAGGATCCCAGTATGTTCCACTATCTGAACCAGAGCAATACTTATGACTTGGATGGTGTGAGCAATGCTCAGGAATATATGAGAACATGGAGAGCCATGGATATTGTTGGCATAAATCTCGAAGAGCAGGAAGCTATATTTCGACAGCAATGCTACATTTAGGGAACATTGAATTTGCTCCAGGAAAAGATCATGATTCCTCTATCTTGAAGGACCAGAAATATGTATACCATTTTCAAAATATAGCAAACCTGTTCATGTGTGATGCAAAAGAATTACAAGATTCGCTATGCATTATTGTGACACGGGAGGGGAACATTACAGAATCTTTTGATCTACCTGCTGCTGCAATCAATCTTGATGCTCGGGCAAAGATTCTTGGTTGATAAAACTAACAAATCAATTAGACAAAATCCAGATTCAGTATCTCAAATTATATGCAAACAATAATACTGGAACTAATAAATGATATGTGGCAAGTCCAATCATATTACGGTAATAATGCTTGATATGCCACAAAGATACAAGCAGAGGAGCCGTCTAATTCCAAGCATCGACAAGGAGTTTTGATGAGTGTTGCGTATAAAATTAATTGCCTGCTTGTTTACTTATGGTGCCTTGTGTGTGTTTTTTTTTTGCAGGAGTCGGAGTTCTTCAAAATCACTAAAGGATAGATGCAGATAGTTGCTCACAAGAGAGACACTCATGGATAAACGTTGCGGAGAATATGACTAAGGAAGAAATCAGATGCCGCTTATAACATCCATGGTGAGGAGAAGGATAATGCAAGCCCACGCGGATCCAGAATTTGGAGTATGCGGGGAGTGCATAAGAGGTTGAAATAGGATTCCCGCTCACACGTTGATTTGGAAGAATCAAAATCAAAGGAAAGCATCAACGTAATGCAGAATGGCTTTAGCAACGAAGGTTTAAGAAGATTCGGACGCGGCTAGTATGCTCCAGTGGACAGAAATTATCAATGAAGAAATTAGCACATGACTACAATTTTGGATGTTGTCGTCTCTTGTATGGATAAACGCGTGAGAATAAAGAGTGCTTGCTAAGAAGATTAAAGTATGATAGGATCTGGAAGTCTTCACGCACAGAGAAGGCACTCGCATGAATTCGGAGCAGGATACTTGCAGAAAGAATTGGGAGATCAAAGCGAGAGTATACACCTACGGGAATGAAGAAGACAGTTTTTGGCTTCATTAATTTTTAAATTCATCAGCTATTGGTTATTGTTTAAAAAATAATGAAGATAAATTGATTAGTTTTAATGAAGAGGTGAGTTGTTTGAGAAAGCAAACCGACACCTCATGAATGTTTATATATATGATGTAAAAAGAACAGAAAAGGGGATGATATATTCGATTGTTCTTATGAAAGTTCTGCATACTTGTTAGTATTGGCACCATTAAAATTTTATTTCTCTCTAAAGGAGGAGTTGGAGATCTGAACAAAGCAAAGAAGATTCAGGTTTTTTGAGTATTATTTCTAGGCATTGTGTGGATCGGAACGTGTTGAATAGAGCATCAAAAGGTTGAGTGTCTTCAATAGAATTTGTCCAACAATAAAATCAGTAAGAATTTTATTTGTTTTAGAGTTGAAACAGATATTACTCGTCCTTTATGGTTTTGTTGTTCATTTGTTTATAATTTATTGATTTGATCAGTACATTAAATTGTTCATTGCTATTCAAATTTGACAAATATGTAGAATATAATTTCTTTCCCATTATTTGTATCTATTGTGACCGCATATGATGGTTAAAGCATAATAGACTAATTTGAATACGTTGAAGTGTAACCATTTGCAGGCTTTGGGTTTAACCATGGAGGAAACTCTGTAGTTAAGTGCGCTCAAGCTGGAGTAGTACTGGGATGGGTGACCTCCCGGGAAGTCCCGGTGCTTCACCCTTGTGAGCATCACCTAGATCCAATGAGTGCTTAGTGTTCCATTTATTCTCATGAGAGATGGATTCATGTTGAATCACTACTCATGAAACATGGGTCAATGAGTTTGACTAAAAAATCACACAATTAAATCCTGATAGCAATATCATAATTTGCCTTACTGTGGAAATTATCTCCTACTTATCAAATATTATATCATCAATATCCTAAAGTTGTATGTAAGAAATATATGTTTGACTCTATTACCCAATTAGAATTTGGCACTAATCATTAATCTGCTCATAAATATTGAATCTAATGTTGGCATTTCTCTATCTTCTTTCTTTGAGGATTTGATTTCAACTAATAATTCGTTCTAAAAAAATTATTTTCAGCAACGTACAATTTTAATAAAGCAATCAAAGTTTGAAGTTATTAATTGCAATCCAAAAGTTTTTCTTGAACACTTGCTAGTTGATGAGATTGTTTTTATGTTATAATCCGCTATAAATTATCTTGGATCCAAGTTTTGTCATCCAGGATTTGGGTAAACAGGCCTTGGTCCTGCGGAACCAAAAGCGCAGGGGATTTGAATCAATCCTATCAAGTTGGCCAAAATCAGTTAGATACCCAGCATCGAGCAAGCAAGGCTCGTAGGTTTCTAACTAGCGATCTTGATAACCAACAGGAAGTGTGACCAGTTGATGAGACTTGGAGCTATTGCAGGCATAGAGTGTCTGTGTACCAGAGGTAGAGAGCACCAGAGCAAGCTTTTCGAGAGGGGTGATATGTTTTGAGGCACTCAGAATAGGTGTTGGACGTGAGGCTGTCTTGGTGGATGCATAGAGAGCTCGGGAGGTGCTGATCATCCAGTTGAAGGCAGTACCGTGACACTTGGCTCAGTATACCCAAGAGTTGGAAGCAGAGAAAGTGGCACGGGTGGCTATCAAGGTCAGCTAAGGAAATAGTATTGTGTTAGCAAAGGCTGCAGATGCAATGTATTTTGGAGACTAGTTTGATGTAGGCACAGAAGGAATGTGAAAGTGGTGTGACAGAAACATATCTTGCTATAGTTAGTCAGTTAATGTATCTCGTTTTGTTAATCTGTCTCGGATATAATGTGATTGTCGTCCAGAGACGACTTTTCTTTTTGGGGGGATTATGTTGTCGGTGAAGTTATAAAATATAGCCGACAGGGTTGAGTTACCCCTTTGGAATGGTATGTATATGTACAACTTTGGATCATTATTGTAATCATCATTAGAAGCACTATGTAATCTCTTCGGCATGTATGCGAATACTAAAAGGAGTACTGTTGTGTTACATGTTTTTGTCTATTGTCTGTATGCATTAAATTATTTAGCCCATACAGTAAAAAATTGCTAGAGATCTGTTCTCCCTTACAGAATTTGTGTCACATGGCTATTGTGTAATATGATGATGGTGGCTCTCAAAGGACTCTCTTTCCAGTCTCAAAACAGATTTTCGCTCCTCTACTGGTTTGATGTGTCTCTTGTTAGCTGTGGATTCATTACAAGCTTTGACCCATCTCAAGGAGACCATTGTTGATACCAACTATGCCAGTTTCCAATTAAAATTACCTTACAATTCATGCACTCTATATTTCTGAATAAAGTATTTAGATGTATACTCTTTTACTAGTCACACAGTACTCTATTAATGTTCCAGAAAACATTAACAAGAAAAGAAACATATTCAATTCATGGAAACTCTTCCCCAAATATAATCTTCATACGTGGCAAAGCAATGTTCAAATGGAATATTAATAGTTACCCAAATATCATTCACCTCCGCACATATTTATTTAAAGATATAATATTCTGAATTGAAAATGAATTCCAGAAATTCCTGCTCGGTTCTAGATTTCAACGGCCAACACAAAATCGAGCTGCTATTTGGGGATTTTGTATGATTAACTAGAGTAAATAATTGTTGTGTTGGACAATCACCAATCATGGCTAGGAATTTCCTTTGGGCACTAAAACCCAACCAATAAGAATTGCATCTTGCTCATATAGGTTCGGTTCACAATCGAATCAAAAAATAATAGATAACTAAATTCACCAAGCCTTATGTAAGTCATTTGCATTCAAATAATGGGTTCTTTTAAGATACATATTTGGCATCATAATGTAGACCAAAGTAACGAGAATCGGAATCAAATCGGAATCGGCCATGAATCGGCAAATTTAAAAAACCTTTGAAATTTAGAGCTTTTAATAATTTAAAACTTATTTCATACACCCTTTATTGAATATAACTTAAACACACTATAACATCATCAAATAGAAGTTAACATACATAAACATGGAACATAAATGATAAATCCATCACATAACTATATTACATGTAAAATGTAAATTGTAGGTTGTAAATAGAAATCATAGGATCATAATGATTGAAATCATAGAATGTATGTAAGATGAAGATCCATAAGACATCAAATCATAAATGTATGTAAGAATCTAAGATGAAGATCCATGAAACGTATGTCTATCAATATCTGTAAACAAAATGACAAAACAAGGCTCTGGCTAAAGCCTCATCATCATCCTCAAGCTCAGCCATAGCCTCAGCCTCTAAGTATCCAATCTCTACCTTCTAGAAAGGCATCTATAATAGGTCCTCAAGGACTGCTGAGCCATAGCCCCCTCATGTAAATGGGCTCATGAACAACATCACTAGGGCCTCCCCACATGGACTTTTGATCTCTTTGGTGCTCTTCCTTCTTGCTGGTTGCAAACTTGTGGTTTTTCTTTTCTCTTCTTCTCTCTCACTTTTCCTCTCCTCTACTCATGCTAAACAATTAAAAGACCCTTTAGGGTTAAAACAAAGGGGAGAGGCAAAAAACTATATTTAAAAAACAATTCATGCGATTTTTTGCATGAATCACATGAATCGACGATTCATAACAAAAAGAATTGGTGATTAGATTCACCGGCTCCAAAAAAAATGCCATGCATGAATCAAATCACCAAACCAGCGATTCTAGCGATTTTAGGGTGATTCTCGAAACTATGATGTAGACTAATTCAAAGCTAGGTTTCTCTGAGGCTGACCTGTGCAATGGCTTCACACCCCTTCAGGCTCGGGTTGAGGAACAATAATTGCAAGTGGTCATTTATTTTTTATTTCTTATTTTTTTTATTTTACCAACGAGAGAGAGAGAGAGAGAGAGAGAGAGAGAGAGAGAGAGAGAGAGAGAGAGATTTTACTAAAAAGATAAATTGTATTAAGATACATTAACGTACAAATTGTGCCCTTTCTTATAAAGGCAAGGAATGAGCTAGTAGGCAGAAGTAACCATGCCACTACCGGCAACTAACATTATTAAATATATATTATGATGGTTGCCAAAGTTAAACTTATACAAAGTAAATGGGTAAAACCTCATTACACCAACAACCCTATTAAAATGCAACTTGGAGAGAAGATTACTATACAATATGAGCAAGATGCAATATGGGTCTTGGCTACAAAACCATTTAGGTACTCTGGTTTTAAAAATGCAAATGTAATGCAATCTCTCCTGAATGGAGGAAAAGAGAAAGCCACGTGGGAGACAACTCTTCTCCAAAAGAGAGAAAGGAATCAAAAGATATGCATAGAGGACCACATCATATTCCCCCTAGGACTACATCATGTATATACAATCGAGCATTTCCCCCATAGGGAAAAAAGAGAGAGACATCTCGAATATAATGAAGCTCCAATAACGATGAAGTATGCCTAAAAACAAAAGATGATCCAATGCCTGCAAGCACTACATCTCCCCTTCGGAAGAAACAAATCTACTAAACAATAACGAAGTTATTCCATGTCCAACTAAAAGGAAGGAAGAAAATCTCCATATAGGAATCTCTGGAAACATGATTCACCCTTGATAGAAGGGCATGAACATCAACCAAAGGAGCATCATCATTAGGAGCAAAATTATAAAAGGAATGCAAACTAGATCTATGTCCATGTCTTTGGAAATATTCAAGCACAAACAATACACAACATAATCATAATCAAACTCAACGAAGAAAGTAACAAAACAAGTGAATGAGGAAACTCGTAAATGTCAATATCCAAAGGTAATGCATCAACAATTGTGCTAAAACTATCATCAAATAGGATAAAATCCCCTCAAACAAGTCTCCCAAATCTACAAGATGAGACTCCACAAAGAAGTCTACCAAATACCTTTCACACAGAGCAAGATATGAAAAAATATGATCAACCTGCTAAATAGAACCAACCTTTGAAATCTAAATAAGTGGGAGGTAGAGGATGAGGAAGTTCAACACTTCTCAAGGACACCAAGATTCAAAAGACCAAACTACTCACAAACATGATTCACCCTTGATAGAAGGGCATTAACATCAGCCAAAGGAGCATCACCATTAGGAGCAAAATTTAAAAAGGAATGCAAACCATATGCATGATCCACAACACCTATAGTAGTGATATCTTGAGTCTCCATATCTCTTATTTATACATGTTCACAAAACCTATAACTATGATATCTCGTCTTCATATCTCTGATGTATAGATGATCAAGAGTGAATTCAACTAACTTTACTATGTGCCCCATGAGTAATTTGATAGACTAAAAGAAATCATTGGTCATGGAGTGTACACAAACAACATCATTGCATGACCCTTCACCCATATTGATAGATCCATTCCCAGAAACCTCCATCAATGTATGGCTAATCATCAAAATGTTAAATGAACTACAAGGCTCAAAAGAAGAGAACATATTTAAAGGTGATGCTATACGATGAGATGTGTCTGAGCCTGGAAGTCATCTCCCATTTTCAAGAATAGTGGAGGCTATGAATTTTACCTTTCATCCCATTACAAATCTTGAACTTCCTATCTATCTAGATGAAGATGTTGATTGAGAAGCTAAAGGAGACACTGATGAGGGCAACACGATCTAGTGCTTTTAAAGAAGGTATTTATGTTCATCATTCTTCTTATGGTAACGACATTGCTCATCATCTCCTAAATTCTTGTAATAAGCACATTTACTCTTCTACTTTTGTAATGATTCTTCTTTGGAAGTGGTTTTGAACTCAATGGTATGTTGTGAAGGAGATTCCTTAACTTGCAATTCAAACGTAGAATTCTAATTTTGTTTCTTCCCCTTGCCACTTAAAATCCCCAGGATGTCGATCTCTTGCGAGCAATGATACTGACCACGAAGGTATCAATGCGCCCATCTATGCCATCTTTGCCTATTCCCTTGTGACTTAAGCTACAAAACCATTTAGAGAAAGCATTGTGTGTTCACTAGCTAGAATTCATAGCAGTGTAAAATACATAAACAAGCAATAAAAAATCAAGACCTTGCCTTGAGAGAATAAAGAGAATCAACTATTCATCCTTTATTGTAATCCTCCTCATTCTTCCAATTGCAATCTAAGAGAGTTCAGCTTTGTGAAGAAATCTTGAATATTGTCATAATGTATAGGATCTCGACTAATTGCTTCATTCTCCAATCTAAAATTCTTCATCTTATCTATCTTACCAAAGAGACTCCCTAAGGCAGTCCAAATTTCATTGGGAGTTCTACAATATCCAACATGATATCTCAAATTAGGAGAAACATACATAATGAATGTACCAAGGTCCAAGACCTTTATCTCTTCTATCAAATTGTTTCCTCTTTCCTATGGTACCTTTGGATTTTGGATCTTGACCAAAAGTCATTCGCTTCAATTGAAATCTCAACAAAATCACCAAGTCGGATTTTCACTTACGAAGATAGTATGGAGTTAAAAGCTCTACTTTAGGTAAATCCATGATGAATCAGGAGAATGCAAATAATTTTCCCCCACAGTGTAATTAATTAACCCTTTTGTTCACAACAATGAAGCAAACCAATAGTGAACTTCAACAGATTTGAAGTGCCATCAAACATAGAATTTATGAAAAAATACCTTAACCATCATGAAGCTGATGACAAGACCTTTTCGTTGATAGTTGGTTTGTAGAAAATCGCTTTTGTTTGCAAAGGTTATGTAAAAATGAAAAAAACCGCCTAAGAGGCACATTAAAGATCACCAAGCTGCTTAAGTAATAGTTGGTTGCTCCATGTGACCATATTCAATGGCAAGGGTGAAAAATTAGTTCTATGGGCAGCGAAGATCTTGATGTAGAGTTCGTAGTGGAATCTCTTCTTTAATCTCCTTCAATGACCACACACAAACACCAATTCAAAAGATCCTCGTAGTCCACAACTTTAACATAATTCTACACCGCAACATATGAAGAACAAAAAGCTTGAAGCAAGTACAATGTGGGATCTGATGGAGCCTTAAATTTTTTTTAAATCAAAGCCTCCATTCAAATAATATTGAAGAATTGATGGAAATATAGTCGTTAATGTCAAAGGTCAAAAGACACATGAAAACTATAATGTTAATGTATTCTAAAGAATGAGTTGTAAAGAGCATTTGGAATTAATCATGGGCAAGAATTCAGGGACACTTTGTTAAAGAGTGTATAACAGATTATTTTGGCAACATGCTAAGAGATATATGCTTCAGGAGCAGTGGATAAGCATCCTCTAAAGATATGAATTATGTAATCTATGAACAAAGACAAACTTCAGAAGTAAGTAGATACATTATAAGTTTCTATTCAAATAACAGATATGAATGCACGTTCAGAAGAGCATAAATATAAAATGTCCACCAAACAAGAGGAAGTTTGTGTGATTCAAGGTAAATAGGCAAATATGATGCATATGAAGGACAGATCATTCAATGCTATGAAAAACATGATATAAGCAGTCAAAGCCAAAGATGATATAAAGGTTCAGGACAGAGATAGATAAAGACCTATACTGGACAGAGTATCCACACAGCAGGAAAAGTTCATGCACAGCAACTGCATATTATACGCAGCCAAACAAATATGAACATATGGAAACAGCAATGTGGGACATAACTTTTCACATCCTCAGAATAATCAGATGGCATTGACATATGTTGAAGCATGAATGAGGACAAGAAGCAGGTGTATCAGAAACAGCAATCAGAACGACAAACACGTCACATTCTTACAGTCATCATATTAACTGATATCGAGGCTAAGTGCAAACCATGATTCAAAGGCATTAGTAGATTATTCGATGAAATCCAAAAAACGATATATTTATGGAGTAACATCATGTATAAAATTGGCAAGTGACGTTCAGGAGTGATGCGTGACTTGGAGCAGTGAACATAACACAGACACAGTATTCATCTGAGCTAAGATATACCTTGCCATAAAATCACAACAAACTCCAAGACCTGTGCAATCCTCTGCAGAGGCCCTTTTGGATGTTAAAAGTGCAATAAGTATTGGTGCAATAAGTCGCTTGAATGGATATGCTAAAAATAATTAGAGAGTTTAAGTCAGACGGCCTTCAAGGAAAGAAGGTTAGTAGATTTAGAACACCGCTGTAAAAGGTAAACAGAAACACAAAAGAAATCAACATGATAAGCAGCACAGAAACAAATACATCACAGAGCATATGACACCCATCTACTCAAAGCATGTTGAAGGAAACAATAGCATACCCAGCATATGGCAGTATGAAGAAGAGCTCGCAAGGATGTTGACATTATTTTCACGAAGCAGAGACTTAGCAAGAGAGGACTGTGACTTCTATTCGCAGTGAGCACAACATGAGCAACAAATATTAAGCAGAGATTATATTCACACTGTTGGCTCTCATCAACGGAGGCCAACAAAGGAAAAACATTTGAATGTAAATGTCCTATGGAGCTATTATGAAGACAAATGTTTTCAAAAGATGACAGTGTGGATTTGTATCTGAAGCCAACAGTTGTATGCATCGAACACCATGTTGGAAGTAGAATTAAAATTCAAGGGACTGATTAGAGAAATCCCAGTCAGCAAACCTATAAGAGATGGTAATAAAATGAATTATGAAACACACACAGAAAAGCAACAAAACGTCTTTGCAGCTTACACGTCAGATTTCTCTCGAATTAAATAACGTCGTCAAGCGTCTAAAGATGTCATTAAGATCTGAGAAATTTTTCAGCATAGAAATTTGAATCTGAACCAACATCATTCCTCTCTAGAGAACGTTGTGCGCACTGGATATAGCCCGCTTAGGATGTTAGATGCCATATGCTAAGTATACGAAACTTATAAATGATTCAAGAGATAAAACAGTAGTATGCGAATCAAATCAATATTAAAAACATATGGTCAAAGAAACATAACTGATATTGATTGTAATTAAGAAGAGCCATGATTTATTCTTGAAAAGAAGTGACCCTTAAAACCAAAAAGTCAAATTCCCTTATTATTAAAATATAAATAAGAAGATATATCATTTGAAACGGGGGAGGTCAATGAGAGCTATTCAGATCTTGTAAGGAGGATAATAGGTTATAAAAGAACAAAGCTTGTAACATGAACCAATATGTTCTATTTTAATGATCGATAAAAGATTTTTGTTTGAAATTATTCAAGGCAGAGTATACCAAATACAATTTTGATTTGTCCTTTATGATTAATAAAGTGATTATTAAATTATCCCCGGCAAGCTTATGCATTGGATTTTTCGTAGCATTCTTTGTTTGATAAAGAGGGAGTAGCGTGAAATATATGAAGTTTTTGCATCTCTATCGAACTGGACTTCTACCGAAGAAGCTAAATTCCTTTTGGACTAACATTGAATTGCATAAAAGATTTATCTTATTCGAGTATAGGGGTAATTGATGATATTTTAATATATTGTCTCATAAAATTGTACCTAATAATCTTCACTGTGGTTGACTCTATTCCTATTCGTTGGCCAGAACTGATTAAGGAATCCTATCGGAGAATTGGCAAAGCTCTTGGATTTCCAATCTGTGGTTGTGGGAACCAACAAGATCAATGCTCAATGCTCATAAGAATCCAATGTGGGCACACCTCCAAACTCTTCAGGGAAAAACTGAAACCCTAATGGCCAATATTTCTGGTCACTTTAGCAATGCATAAAAGTTTCTCTTTAACGAGTCATATGTTTGCTAATGAAAAGTCATGGCAACATAAATAAGTTTGCCAAGAACGAAGAAGTTGTGAAGCAACGAGAGGCTAAGAGGCGATGCACCATGGAAAGGAATGAACCAGGCAACAAATAAAATCAGCTGAGAAGTGCCATGATCCACAATAGCATACACATAGCCACCAAATGTATCCACTAGTGAAAATATAAGTGTTGAATTGGCACAAAAAGAATTGTTTGCCAAAGAGGATAGTGTGCAGCCTATAGAGGACCAGGCAATAAAAGCTGAGAAAAGAGAATAGGTCATGGCCCAGCAAGTGGATGGGTCTGGAAAAGATTTTATGCAGGCTGCTCCCATAAACGATTCTATTGTCCAGCTCTCAAAGCGGAAATTCAGTCAAGGCAATAGAAATTGGACCAAGCAAAAAGCTCAGGCCAATTGAAAAGCCTCCAACCAATATGAAACCTCGATCACCAAGGCCAATCCAATCAACAAATATACTCCACGCAGCAATGAGCTTCAAACTCCGTGAGGGCTGATTACAGAAGATAAAAAATGTTTTGATGTAAGTAAACCACCTGCAACTTCAAGACTTCAGAAATTTAAAAGATAAATACAAAAGAGGTATACAGAGGTTTTGCGCCTCATTAATATTTAATATCCTCCTGCAAGCAAAACACCTCGGACCTCACAAATTCAGGCTAGAGCAAAATCTCAAAACAGGAAGGCAACATTGATTGTCTAATCTGATACCTGTTAGAGTAAAACTGCATTTCTAGAATCTGCAACCTGTAATATAACCTTAACAGAGAGAGGAAAATGTTTCACCAAAAAGCTGAATTGTATCAAATTATGACAACATACAAATTGTGCCATTGTGCCTTACTTACAAAAGCAAGGAATGAACCAGTAGACAGAAGTAACCGTGCAACTACTAGCAATTAACATTATTAAATAAATACTATGTCGATTACCAAAGTGAAAATCAAGCAAGATAAATGGCTAAAACCTCATCTACACCATTTATTTTTTATAAATGAACTCCCTTGTTTCATTTTTATAAATGGCAACCAATTCATAGTTTGCAAACTCGGACTCAAAGAGTACTTAGCAAGCCCAAAATTTTCAACTCGGAAAAAACTCGTCATATACTCAACAAAAAATCGGGGAAAACTCAGCAACTCAGATAGTACTAAAATTTAAAATCTCTTAAAGAAACATTTTGTTTTGTAGAATACAGTTATAAAATGTATTAAATTAGTAATTGACATTTCAATAGAGAAAATGTATAGTTTTATAGCACTAAAATGATGTAAAAAATGTATCTAATCCAATGTTTTCCCTACATCAACATTTTTACCTATGTTTTTTAACATCTATAAATACGGGAGAGTTAAACTTGAGAGTACTCACCCAGCAAAAAAACTTGAGAGTACTCAGCAACTCTGAGAGTACTCGGAGAGTTTGCAAACTATTACCAATTCTATCTCGATGGGCCAATCTTGCTTCAAAATAGACCCAAACTCCACCCTCTGGAAATATGTCAATATGGTACAATAGCTTTCAAGTGGTAGGATTGTGTTTGCATTTGTAGTAATTATGATGTAAGGGATTTAAGGACCTATAGTTGGATGAAAGGCCATTTATGCCACATTCCTCAACTAGAAATTGGAATCTTTCCCAAGCAACATGGTGTTCCCATTGCAAAAATACAAGTCATGGCCATATATTAACAAGCAAGTAAAAATAGATCTAGCAACATGTTGAAAATCAAATCATACTTTATTAGTGAAAGGATTTCAAGGAATAAACCTCCTCCATCACCTATATAGAGCCACTCATTGTTTGCCACATCTAAAGAACAATTATGGTCTTCACACATAAGATATCAAAGGGACCATTAAATGTGGCATTTCAAAATGAGTCTCAAGAATTGGCTTTCGATGTTGTTTGCTCACCATATGAGCAACAAATGGTGAAAATAATTAATGAGGCTATTAAACTCATCAATGAGGCTTCAAAAGTGTATATGGGTTTAGGTTTTGTATAACTGCATAAATATTTATAGGAAAATGAGTTGAGCTTCATAGAAGAGTCATTGAAGCCCATAGAGGACGTACAGGCTAAAAAGGGTGTCCATTGTTTCGAATGGATGGAAAGATCCAAGAAGTTGGACATTGATCAAAGATGGTAAGAGCTCGTACTTGTTAAATCTAACATTATAAATTTACATGGCTGAGTCATCATGATTTTACTTGCCAATGGTCTTTAACAAAAATTTAGAGAGATTTTTGCAGCTTGCAAAAACTCACTAGTCCAAACCAAAAATTGCCCAACAACGTAAAGTGCATTAGGTGGCCAAAAAAGCATCATGTTACTTTATTTTTTCACAAATTCTGCTTCTGCCTCTCAATCTGTCATCACATTGACAACATTCAGTGCAATTGGGATTGATTTTGTATAATCCTGGACTGATTTGATGAGTAACAAAGTTTTTGGTAGCATTTACAAGGTAAACAATTTAACGTTACACTATCACTCTGCTGTTTAATATTGGATTTTTCCTTTGTTTTTGCCTATTATTCTAGGATTTCATAATTGTTCTTTTTCTCTCTTATTTAGCAACTAACTGCTAGTAGGGTTTACATTTTATATTATTCAACATTTTCCTATTTTTTATATTAGGGTTACGAATTCATATTGTTTTATTATGCTAATTGGAAACCTCTTTTGAGGCATGGAACCCTAGAAGGAGAAACAAGACAAGGCATGGAAACCTCTTCTTGTCTTGTTTCTCCTTCTAGGTTTTGTTTCTCCATATAAATTGGGTTTCCATGCCTTGTCTTGTTTCCATGCCCAATTTATATGGAATCCTTTCTTCCTATAAGGAGAGGTAGAAGAATTGGCAGCAACAGCTTGAGCTGTAGTGGCCGCTGACCATAATGATGTGTTTTGAATTTTGATGCTTTTCAAGGCATCATGATCATGATGCTTGAATTTTATTATTTTGATATGACTATAGAAAAGTAGAGCTTGACACCAGTTAGTAATAACTAATAATGATAAATGAAAATGATCATTTTGATATTTTAGTTAGTAACTTAAACAATATTAGAAACACTTATCTACAAGAACTTCTGGATTTGATTGTGTAAAGTTTTTTAGCATCAACATTTTGAATCACACTGCATGATCCATCACCAGGATGAAACCAAGTATAAGAGAGCATAAAGAAAATCCAAAAGTTCTAGTAAATAATTATCATGGATTGTGGAAATTTGTTCTCATTGATTATAAATACTTTTCTTTTTTTTTTAATTCTATAGTCCAACCCGAACAGCAATAGTTAGAAATATTTAAAATTTTATTTAGATAGTAACATGGAATTTTACTAAGAAAATGGAGAGGGAACTTTCTTACATATAAGAAATCAAATGAACAAAATAAGAGGTATGACCGACTGTACCCTTCAATTGCATGATTATAAATGCACCCTTCCTTATTACTCTATTCTATGAAATGTGATTGGTCAGTAAGCTCTTCATATTCTGTGTCTTTTCTCCCAGATGTCAGTGTACTTCTATAATAAGAGAACTTCGCTTATTTTTAGATCCATTATCAACTACTACTGCTTTAGTCAACTATCAAAATAGATAAATTAGTCTTGAAATGAAGAAGCATCTAAAAACCTAATACACTAATCTACTTGCATAAATTGTTATAAGGATGTGCTAATAGGCACAAACTTAGATTCAGTAAATGGAGAGAGCAAGGGCATTTAACATATCAGAAATGAAATGAGCAACAAAGTGAAAGGTATGACTGACTGTTATCTAAACTTTAAATACAAGATTAAACAATGCATCCTTCTGCATTGCTCGTTTTTATGAAAAGAAGTTGGTCAGTAAACTTTCAAATGTCATTGTACTTTTATTGCATGAGAATTTGGCTTACTTTTAGAAGCATTATAAGCTATGACAACTTCGGTCAGATATAAAAGTATGTTCTTAGTAACTTCAGAGGATCATTTTGAAATGAAGCAGCATCTAAAGACCCAATCCACAAATCTACCTTTGTAAAATAGTTTAAAAGGATGCATGTAAAATAGGTAAACAAAGATAAGAGGAACACTCAGAAATGGAGAGAGAAAGTATTTTGACATATTAGAAATGAAATGAGTGAGAAAAGTGTGAGATATAACCAACTGAATGTCAAACAACCTTTAATTACAGGATCAATTGAATGTACCCTACTTTTTTAACACAAAAGTTGGTCAGTAAACTTTTCATACTGTATATTTTATCAAATGCGAGTGTAGTTATAAAATATGAGAAGAACTTTAATGATGCTCACATTAAGGACCACTGTATTCAATTTTCTAGTTGCATTGACAGAATATAAAAAATAGACCAATAATCTTGTCAATGTGTTAAACTTGCCTCGACCACTTGCAGGGATTCCTGTTGCTGGCCCTTTTTTTCGACCTTCCTTTGGATTTGAACGTGCAATGCTAATCTTTTTCCCAAACAATTTGTGTTTGTTCTTTGCTACAGCTGCAGAAAGATATTCTTCATTTTCAAAGTCAATATATGCAAAGCCCTGGAAAACAAAATGCAAATCAAGATAAGAATCAATATGGAAAAGAATATGCTCTGGAACTCTGTCAGCAAAATAGATACCATACATCGACAAATTTCCAAGAGTGTCTGTAAATGAATCAATAGAAGCAACAAACCTTAGATATTCCAGAAGTCCGATTCCTAACTAGGCGGATGGCCTTTACTCCTCCAGACTCATTGAAGAACTGTCGTATGTGTTCTTCGTTAACCTGGAATAGGTAAGTTCTATTGTACCATAAGTTTGGAAATATGCAGGAAACATTCTACAACAAAGGTCATAACATGCTTACCTCGATCGCAAGGTTAGAGACATATGCTGTGCACTCATCCAGATACACTGCTTGCTTCAATGGACTCAAGTTAGCCTCCTCTGTCTCTTTGTCTAATACTCTAGATACTGGTTTTCCAGATACAAAACCACCTTCCAAATTGTCAATGGTTTTTGAATGAAAATCATCTCTATCAGAATCCTCTGATGCAAGAATTCCTTCAGCTGAAAATTTCTGCCGTTTCGATTCTAGATTTTCTTCATGATGCCCAGAAACGATTTTTCTTTTATTTGATGCGAGAAATCTATTTGATTGCTTGGTTGAACTCTTTTGTGGGCCTTCTTTATGTGTTGCAGATTTATGAAGAATGTCCTTTTGAACACTTGAACCAGATTCCACAATTCCTTGAGACTTGCCTTCTTGCAGATGTTGGAACAATCTTAATTCCTCCAAACGAGGGGTCACCTGCAATAACCAAATAAAGGAAACACAAACAAGATGAAGAACGCAGAGGGGGGGGTGGGGGGTGAATAGTAGTGAATAACCTTAGTCAAAATTTTCAATTTAATAAAATTTATGCAGATACTTCAATTAGAATGATCAAAAATAGAATATAAGAGAAGCACCAAACATCAAGAAACAATGCACAAGTATGTGACATGGAAACCTACTGCGGGAGAAAACCACGGTCAGAAGTGTTGCTAGGATCTACTGTCCTAATCAAGCCTCACAATATGTAATCCAATTACAACTTTAAGGGCTCCAACCCTTAGAAGCATCAACCTCTATTCTCAGAGCAACAACTCTTTCAAGAACTGAGAATCTCCTCAACCAAAATGAGCCACCACCCAATTACAACATATAAGTATCAGATTATCTCAGTTTACTTATTAAAACATTCTGGTAAAAGCTTTGAGAAATAAACTGAGGTTCTGATTTCAATATAATTCTGACCAAGTCACTGTAACATATCTTCAGACTGATTTCAAGTAACAATACTCAATGTGTCACTTTTGCAAATTAAAGCAATACTGAAAATAAACACTAACCGTTTATAAGCCTGTAAATTAGTGTCACCTTCAAAAACATATAATATGATAACTGTGAAGTTAACACTCTGAACACTGTTCCACCTTGTATATCTGCTCACTTCTTTTATTATCGATCTGTGATTAAATCCCTACAAGTACTGAAATATCACAGTATATGCATGTGTCTAGAAATCAAAATATCAAATGAAGTTATGATATTTAGAACACTGAAAGTTTTACTTCTTGCCTTGTATCTTCATATGCTTCTCTGAGTTTATCGGCTATATATACTGTTGTTACTACTCCTGTCAATATGTTCTTCTTTCAAAAACACAAACCACTCAGCATACCTCTGTTAAGTGTTACTTACGCATATCTACCCAGTCACAACATCTACCCTGTCACAGTGATGTCTTTGCACACTAAATTCTTGTCTGTAATAACGACTTCATACACAGACAGCACTCAAAACCTGTGTGTCTTTTTGACAATATCTTACACACAACACAGTTTTGCTGAGATAAGCATCGTGGATTACACACTTTCAGAAAAACACATACACTTTTCTCACAACTGACACACACCTCTTTTCAACCAGACTATATATTGTTCATTCCAATCACAGTCACACCTTCAAAGAATGAATAGATGATTATTTATAAAGCCCGATCAGTTGGCAAACTGCAGGCTGGGCAGTTGTAAGTGGTTACATCTGCCACCAACCTCCTCCAACATGGAAAATAATACACTGTCAAAGCACTGATGAAAACTAACAGTCTAGATTATTAACCATTTTTTCTATACTTTGCTTTTACATACGAACTCCCGATTAGACACAATATTATTAAGGAAACTGCAACACTCATTGAGGCAGAACAACCAAAGATACAACCCATCGAAGATAGACTTTTCTTTCATTGTATTCTCTGTCAATACCTTTAATCCCAATAGCACTACATCTTCAAATTTGTCAAATACAAAACTTTGACTGGCAATGTGTCTGTGTTGAAGAATACACGCTTATTCTGACAGGACCAGATCTGTCACAACATGTTTGTCCACATCACTTTTGTCACCTGGGTAAAATATAACACTAACTGTTCTGTCTGAGAGAATATCGCTGACTCCTGACAAACATTTCCTTTTAACATTGTTTTTATATTTAAGGAAATAAAATATACGATTTGGTCCTTTGTCTCTGTTGGGTTACCAGGCAACCAGGTAGCTTACGTCCAGATGAGACAAATAAGTCTGTAAAGTTATTGGTTATAAAGATAAGAAAAAAACTTTGTAAAGCCATTGGAATATTATTAGCTGCTGATACAAGTTTTACATTCATGATTTAATCAGTCTCTGTTCAAACCATAGTTTGCAGACACAGACTCTGAGAGTTCTTGGCAAGCCCAAAATTTTCAACTCAGAGAAAACTCAGCAACTTAGAAAGAGATAAAAGTTAAAATGCATGGTTTTATCACAAAAACATGTGAAATACACATCTCAAACAACATTTACCTGCATCGACATTTTTACCCTAGGCTTTTTGTGTCTATAAAAACCTGAGAGCTAATTTTGTGAGTTCTTGTCCAGCAAAAAGATAAAGAAAACTCGGAACTCAAGGAGTGCTCGGAAAGTTTACAAACTATGGTTCAAACTTTCAAACATGGGTAAGACAGATGTAAAAATATAACACTCTTAACAGTTTCTCGTGTAGTAGAATGTTATTGTTTTATTTAAGGATCCTTTTTGACATCAATGACCAATGCGATTTCCAACACAAGACCCCAGTTGTTTATTTCATATTGTTAAGAGGATAAATTTCACATTCTTTGCAATCCAGCTAACCAATTTTAAGTATTGTACATTCAAAACACCTAACATGTTCTTGATTTAAGAGATTTCAAACACATTGCAATTCAATAAAAGCAAAGGTCAATTAACATGAACTTGCCAGTGTCAACCATGTTATTAGAGTGCTCACTACGGAGTTCAAGATTTACCATTCATTGTCGAGCCTGTACTATCCAAGGGCTAACGGACAGGCCGAAGCAACGAACAAAATCTTGGTTGGAGTAATTTATAAATCCTGTGCAATTGAGGGAGAGGACTGGGAAGAAAAGTTACCATCAGCTCTATGGGCATACCGTACTTCATACAAAGTGACGACAAGACATACCCCGTTCCAGCTAATGTACGGATAGGAGGCAATGGTACTGACAGAGTTCATGGTACCAAGTTTAAGGATAGCACTGGAGAACAAATTGGGTGACATGGAGAGCTTACGGGAAAGACTGTACAATTTGAACAAACTTGATGAGAGACGGCTGCAGGCACAGTGGGCCATCGAAGTAACACAGAACAGAAGGAAGGGCATGGCACAAAAAACACTTAAAATTAAACAACTTTCAACCTGGTCAGTTAGTATTGAAGTATAATGGGCGAAATGAAATCAGGCCTAGAAAGTTCAAAGTTAAATGGGTCGGACCGTAGAAGATATGGGAAGTTGGATGTAATGGTGCAATTAAGCTATGGACACTAGACGGAAAAGAAATACCGAATGCAGTAAATGGATCGAAGTTAAAGATATACCATGAAAGAAATAATCCCCTGTTGACAGCCAACTGAGGAAGAAAAATGACTGGGAATAATGTATATATGTAGATAGTGTATAATAAAATATAGAAGTCGGGATAGTTTTAAAGTGCCGAAGTAATAAACTAGAATTTTAGAAGTATGAAGTAATAAAATAATGAAATATGACGCAAGAGGCAAATGTATTAAGATAATGAGAATTTTAATATATTAAAAGTACTTGGGAGCAAAATTTTAAAATATTAAAATCACTTGGAGCCAAAGTCTGCCATACGGCCTTAAAGAAAGCAATAAGGAAAAAAAAAAAACCATGTATATTCTTTATTTGAAGCAACTCAAGACCATACAGACGATGGCAAAGAGGAGAAGTGAAGGCCATACAACCATGTAAGGAAAAGAATAGAAGGAAAGTAGATCCTAAAGCCCATACGGTGATACCGTATGGCCAAAACAGCACACATTGGTGATATAAGATACTGTACAGATAGCATGAAAACATGTATGGGAAACATTGCAAAGCGATTGGGGCTATATAAAGACCGTACGATTAAGGAGCAATCAAGCCACAGAGAACATACAAGCCGTACGTCCAGAGGAAGGGTATAGAGGGAATAAAATTGCAGCCGTACGGTCAAGAGGGAAACATACGAGAAACAAATTAAGCCATACGGTGTGAAAATATTGCAAAGGAAGAAAAGGCCGTACGATTTCAAAGCTCTCAATGCCGTACGGAATTGTGACCGTATGAAGAAAGGGAATAGAATGAGATGAGGGAAAAGGATAACTCACCAAGAAAAGAGCAAACTATAGAAGTATTAGTCCGTATGGTGATCACACAGAGCTGGGAAAAAGTCCATACAATGATTGCACAGAGTTGAACAAAAGTCCATATGGCGATAGGCCGTACGGTGTACGGTAGGGACAAAGTTGTCTGTGTGGCATGTGAGTCATAAGGAATGAAATTACATTAACCGTACAGCTAAAAGACAGGGAGGATTCAAAGTTGTTGAAAAATAAGGAAACCCTTTAAAGGAAGAAGCCGTACGGCTAGCCTGAAGAAAACTGTGTAGCCGTAACATAGAAGCCATACAGTACACAAGTTAGGAAGATAGGAAATTGTGAAAGAAGTTGTGTACGGACAATAACTGCCTTAACGGTTTGAGATTGATTCACAAAACGACAAAAGTCTGACAGTTATGTAGTCAGCTGGAAAGAGAGCTTGGAACAGGAAACTGGATGAAGACACAGCCATAACAAGAATGCAAAAACACTACCTTCTGGAATTCATGTAGTAGGAGGAACCTATGCGGGGACTAGTGCAGGGACTAGTACAGGTGCCACTAAGAAAAAAGCTAAGCAACCAAAGCAGCCCGGAGACATTCCTACAGTACAGAGTATTACATTCAAAGGGTTAAATGGTGCAGAATGCCAGAAGTGGTGGCAGGAAACTTCAGAAAACCATTCGATGAAAGCTAGTATCAGGAAAGCTCAGGTGGAATCGGTAGTGCAAATGCCAGTATTTTGCATCAAAGACTACAAAGGGTTTTTGCGCATTATGATTGAAACATATGATAGGTTCTCTCGAACCAGTGCATTTGAGTATCTTGATCTCAATTTAGTAGTATTATTCAAACTGGCTGATTTTACACGAGTATTTGGCATACCTAGTCATGCTCAGGGCGGGAGAAAAATAGATAGCAAGCCAAAAAAGATGAGCCGTGAAGTGAAGTTGAAGTTGATACAGCTTGTGTGCGGAGACCTGTCGCAAGCGGAACAGGAGGCTCTTTCAAACACATCCAAAGGCAGAGGGTTAAAGAAATCTAGTATTCAGGAGGGTCATTGGCATTGTTTGATGGATATAGTGAAAAGCCGCCTTACAGGTTCGAGTCGCACTTCGGATATCTCTTTTCCCTAGGTAGCCATGATGAATGGGATTTTGCACGGCAGGGTTTATGATTGGACAGCATTATTGGCTGAACGGATGTCGGAGTTCCTCACGTTGCAGCATAAAACATTCTATATGCCACATTATGCTATTGGTCTGTTCTTGGAGGCGACGACATGGATGATCCTGAATGATGCACTAGAGGCAAAACCGGGATCACTCGCGCCTGGCGAACCACCTATTATGCAATGGAGGCATTTGGATACTCTTGGCACCAAAATTGTAGGACAGAAGCGACCAAGGCCGAATGGTGGAAACACAAATAGTGGCCGAGAGGAGACATCTTCAGAGGAGAGTGGGTTTGAGGGGGAAGAAGAAGAGGACGAAGAGGTAGAAGTGATCACGGATACGCCTTCGATATTTCCGCGGCCTGTGCTTTCGACCACAACACACTTGATTCCTATAGGCATACATGATATCCCAGGGTTTGGATAGCTCAGGCAGCCGGTGGTGATGACACCAGTTTTAGCTACGACGCAACCCGCCGTAGAGACACGAGTTGTAACGGAGTCCCATCCGACACTGACGGAGATAGCAGCCCCAGAGGTACCGATGGAGCCGGCTCGGGAGACTACCAGATACAATAGGAGAGACTTTGGTACCTGACATGGAGATAGACACAGAGACGGGGGTGATGGAGGTAGCAATAGGCGAGCAGTTGGGGGTATCAGGTGTCCGATTGGATGTAGTAGGTTCTGATGCAGTGGTCACAGTAGATACGATCTTGTTGGCTTCACCGAAGCGAGATAGAGAGAGTTGATCCCAGAGGCTGAGTGCTTTCCTGAGTACAAAGTTCCACCGAACCCCCGCACCTCGAGTGACCTACTTGCCGACACCCACACAGGAAGCAGTTCCGAAGAACCCATTACAGGAGGTTGGGCAGGCACAGAGTGAGGGAGTACCACATAGCGTTGTTGAGCGTATGGCGGAGGTTGTGGAGAGGGCTATGGGTACATAGCAAGAACACCCAGTAGCGCAGGAGACAGTGATGACAGAGGCAGTTTTTCTTGATGATGTCACAGCTCTAGCAGCTCGGGCTCGCCAGGTGTTAGCTTCAGCTAAGACTCAGGCATTGGAGTCATGGTGAAGGAGCTGGAGGGAGCCATATCCTTCATGAGGTTGGGATGTCCAAGTACGTTTAAAGTTTGTTTTGAGGAGAGAGGATGGCTAGATGTGGAGACCACAGAGATGCGACAGGACTGGTCCACGATGAGAGACCCTGAGATGGAGAGTCGGGTAGAGGCTCTAATTCATGAGATAGCAAAGTTATACAGGGAGGCGTACTAAAATCTTCGAAGGAGTCAGGCGGATCAGGCAGTAGCTGAGAGAGCTCGGGAGGAGTCAGCTACCAAGTTAGCTTCAAAGAGGGCAGCCTAGGAATCTGAGAGGGCGGCCTGGCAATCCAAGAGGACAGCCTTGTTAGCAAAAAAAGAACAGTTGGCAATACAAAAAGAAAAGATGGCAGCAAAAAAGGAAAAGGAGTTGGGAGAAGTCGGAGAGATGATGTAGTTAGCCTTAGAGCTTCATATGGAAGCAGAAGCAGAGCTAAAGATCAGGAAAGAACAGGTCTACAAGTTATGGATGGAGCTGAACGAGTTGAGGGCGCGGACGCATCCCTCTGTCTAGTACTTATGCATTCATGTATGTTGTCTTGAAATTTTGTTGTATTGTCGTTCAGAGACGACTTTTCTTTTTGGGGGGATGATGTTGTCAGTAAAATTTATAGTGTAGCCGATGGGTAGAGTAGTATCCAAACGAGCACGTGATGCTTGAGTCACCCATTCGGAAAGGTATATGTACACGTCCGAGATGGACTTTGGAATCATCGTTGTAATCATTGTGATCATTGTAGTCATTGTATTCGGATTGTAATCAGCAAGTGCATATATTAATGAAGTATCTATTATGAGTTGAATCGTGTTACACATGTGTTAAGCTTTTACCCTGTACGGTAAACAGACAGCAAGAAAGTTCAAGCATATTTTTGGAACAATCATTTTGCACTAGCTAATTATACTGCATGGCTGTGGAAAAGAAAATGATAAGACTGTGTGCTTAATAACTAGCTCCAATCTTGAGAGTAATAATGAGTTAATCCCTACAGGTTTCATCTTTATTAACTCTACTCTCATATTTCACAATCCATATTCTAACGAATCTTCAAACTGTACCAGATCACAGGAGCATCTCAGATAATTACAACAATTACTAAACATTATGCTCCTATATAAACATGGATGATTAGAACTCATGGCACAAATGTCATAGAAAAAATCAATGATCCAAACACATTCATGTGGGATATACACCTTTCTTAACAAAAATTGCACGTCTTGCAGTCAAACTCACAATTTCCAGCTAACTCTTTGCAAATTATACCAGAAATATCTATTACAGCTTTATAGATGGCAAATATTGCACCTCTTGTGAGTCACATGTCAACTTCTTTGACTCCACATGCACAACATGACAAAGAAGCAACATCAGCAAAGCAACAATTAATCTTCAAAAATAAGTATGAATTGGTGAAGGTGAAGTATTTCAAATACAAATGGGTATTGCAATTGTTCGAATACAGAGTATAGAAATTTCAATTTCTCAACTTGTAATAGGGATGATGATAAATGTTGTATACAGATAGATATCCCATCTTCTGTGATCGCATCCTCGATTGTGAGACAATACATCAGTTTGGTGTCTCAGCCCAAACTTTTAGGCATATACAACATTTCAGTTTAATTTGCCATGCCTTGTCTTCTTTACATGTTTAATGATGCTACTGGATTTGACCATTTATTTCCATTAGACGTCAGTACAATTTACTGATCAATAAGGTAAATTTCTCTCTTCATTAATTTCAGTATTGTCCTCCATATAAACTTTTTGCCCCAGCATGTATCATGATTCATTGGTATCGGAGCAGCGATATTTCTTCATTTGGCCCTACTCATGTATATTTAATTGCCCATGCCTCATGGTATCGAAAAGGAGGCATTAAGTTTATTTCTGCTTCAACCTCTCGAGGAAGAACAATACAAGACCAAGATGTCCAATAACAAAAAGTAACTCTCTTTAGCATAACTTGAAATGCCCGTTCAAGGGACTTCAGAAGAAAACAAAAATAGCTGTCTCAGAACTCAAACGCAAAGCAGAAATTAGTTCTGCAGGAATGATATTCAGGAAGAAATTCGAAGTAGAACAATAGAAACATGCATAGTTAAGTATGTGCTATGTGCAACATATGATTAGAGCATATAGTTCTTAAAACATAAGTAAATGAAACTGATATATTAAAAATATAAATTCAGAAAATGAAAAATTAAGTACACGTAGTTCCACAAATTACCTTCATTAAAGCTCGATCAAGATCTAACAATGAGCCATACTCTCGTTCAAATTGTAGCCAAGCTTCACAAATTGCCTGTCAAAATAGCTTCATCCTTTAGTAACTCAACAAAGCAAGACTAACCATTTTCTAGTTACATTCAAAAATTATGCACAATATTCAAATTTTATACCAAGTATTCCTCCACAGCATCATCCCATTGTTCAACCACCATTAAGTCACAAAATTCATGGCCTAGAGGCTCTTAAGATATCAAAAAATTGAAGGAGATTCCAAATATAATAATCTTTACTAGTATAATCATGTTTTAAAAAGAACTTCTTAGCGATCATGATTATTAATGTTTAGCTTGACATTAATTGATCAATAAAGTTCTATTTTTATGTCCAATCACCTTATGGAGCTAATTGTGATGTTAGAGAAGTAAAGAGAATGGGATGTTTATTAAAAAATAATATGAACGATGGGATATTAGTTTGTCCATATAACTTGGGTTTTTCAATTGCCAAGATGGCTTCTTGCATTATAGTCATGAAATTGGATTCTTTCAGTGCCTGAAGTTTCTAATACGAGGCTGATGCTGATAACTAATAAATCTCATATGATGATTTTGCCTACTTCAAAGCTGTGGACTACTTAAAACTTCTACACAAGCATGTGCACTTCTATATTTAGGAGTGTGACCAGAACAACTAGTTTGGCCATTTATTGCATGTTTCATTACAGCTCAGAGTATTTGTCAAAGTTAGATGTAATTCTTTAAAATATATTTCCAAGGACCTCATCCTTGTCACGATTTTTCTGCAATCACACTAGTTTTGTTTAGCAACTGTAATCATATTACATCCCCAGGAAGTGAAGATAACATTTTTCATGTGATTGTAAGGAAACCAGGAACCACAGGAATGAAGATACTTTTAGAGTTTCATCATTTTGTTTCCCAAGATGTCGAAGACAGGGTTTCAGTTTTGTAAAGTTGTGGACAATTGCAAGTGGTAACGTTTCCAATTAAGATGAGTAACAGCCCCAATCATCAATCTCACCTGCTCCAAATAAACATCCCTAGATCCCCATTTTTAAGCTCAAAGACCAAACTTTTTACCTAAGAAAGGACCCAGTTTGCATTTGACCAACAAAGATGAGATGCATCAAAATATGATTGGCCGTGACACAAGAAGAGGCATTGGATGGCACATGATGAGCAGGTGGCCACCTAACAATATATTTGAAAAATCAAAAGAGCACTTAAAAGAGCAACGTCAAAAGGAAGCAGCTCATGTCCTTCCAAAGGCCTAAAAGAAATGATAAAGAGACATTAAACAATAACAAGAATGCTTTTACAGATTTTATTTAAAATGACATGCAATAGCGTGAACCTTGAAGCTGCATACAGACATTTCCTGTTTCAGAAAAAGAGCAAATGAGATTGTAAATTAGGTGGAAGTCACCTTTCCTACACCACATTCCAACTAAGAACTTTCTCAAAAGCTGAGCTGTAAGGTGACATCCATCAGATTGGTGTCAATTAATATAATACTCAAGTTATTGCTCTTATCAACATAAAAATAGGAAGAATTTTATAATCATATCAGCAGTCTTATATCTAGTTTATGTTTGGGAAATGAATTAAATTTTAATTTCTCCCATAGGGACTATTCACAAGCCATGATAGGTTCAGTATAGATGTCAATAGACCAAAACATACCAGAGATAATGATAATAAGATTCTCGAGGATATGTTGTTGGAGAGCAATACATTTTAAATAGTCACACTTATGCACACTCTAATTGGCAATACCCTAATTTGTTTATTAACACATTTCTTACCTCCAAATATATTGGTTACATGATGCACATTGGCCTAGTTGTATATACTTATAGGGATGCATGTTGAGGAATGTATTTATAAATGCAAATGCTTTGCATTGCATGGTGTCATAAATTACAGTTTTTCCCATCATGCTGAGAGCAACTACATCTCAAAAGTCGTAAGAGAATTCACCTATATATGGAAGAAGACAATCTGTGTGTAAGAACTTTTAGATTTTCCTGGTGGCACTAATCTATTGTTTGAGGACTCAGAGTGCAAATGCTATGTGTTTAAGGGCTTGTGAAAGACATGAAGCTAATTCTAATCATGTAGAAGTAAAAAACATCTCAGGATTCATAAAAGAGTTTGTCCAAATACTAATGCACAAATGGAAGAGCATGCCCGAAATCTATTGGTCCATAAACACTTAGATGTCCTAACAACATTGTTCTATTGTTTGACAGCTCTGAGGGCAAAATGTGTCCTTAAAAGGGTTGCGGATATGAAGCTATTTGTGAGTCACCTCTGGACAATGGGATGATGACAAACTCAAATGATGCCAACTATACAAAAGGAGACTCCTTTAGACGGTTGTTTATTGATCAAAACCATTTACCTGCCAAAGTTGTACAGCAGGCCCATACAAGTTCATTGGTTGCATGTGTGCAGGTCTGCATTTTGGAATTGCTTGCATACACTAGCCCTATGTATAACAGGTTCTTTCCGTATTAGGCATTCCGGGTAATAAGGGTGGATTCTACAGAAAATTATTTAATCAAATCAGAGTTATTTGACACTTAATTTTCGAAACTAAATGAAATTTAAAATACAAAATGTTAATATACAGTAGAGATGACTGAAGAGACATATCTAGAATACATGACTTTTGAAAAACACCTTGCTTGACATGTAGTAGAGCACAGCTAAATTATATATCACCACAAAGCAAATGAAAGGGACCTATCTGGAGTAGATACCAATACCAACAAGATTGAGCATCTTGTGCATGCCCCTCAAAAGGACAGAACACAAATTTGAAGCCCAGATATGGCTTCCTTGAAAGGTCAATATGTGTGTATGATGGAATTACCTGAATCATAACCAAAAGGGGCAGCATGGTTGAAATATATGGATCATATATGAGCCAGAATCTCATGAGAGATTAAAATTTCTACATAAAATATTCCATAATGGATGATTAAGGAGTTCATCACTATCAACTCATGCATACAGCAAGGCTAGGTACAGATACCAGAAACAAATATGTTCTCCTCGATGAGTAATTCCATTTTCTTACTGCAATCCTAAAATTGGAAACAATCAGTAATAAGGTTAACTTTCTCCAAATTTACATTCCCATGTTTAAAAGAAGAGATACAAAGCATAATTTTATTAGCATATTGCATGCCCCCTTTGCTTGATACTAAGCATTAGAATAACAGATGCAGATAAAAGCCAGATAGCAAATGAATGGTCATAATTGTGGAAACATTTTAGGTTTGAGGATGTATTTGCTTATCCGAATGGTTGACTTAGTAGAAAACTGAGTCAAGTTGATTGATGGCTTCATAATTGTACATGAATTAACAAATTCATGTAGCAACAACGGTCATAATTGTTGAAACATTTTAAATTTGATGATGTATTTTCTTATCCTAATGGTTGATTTAGTAGAAAACTGAGTCAAGTTGATTGATGGCTTCAAAATTGCACAAGAATTAACAAATTCATGTAGAAACAATAATTTGTTTTAGCAAATTAGTCCTTTTGTGAATCATCTTCTTCAGTTGTCTTGCTAAAATTCATTTTCTCTTAGCTACTGCCATGACATCTCAAATTGAATTCTCAAGTTCCAAAAACAAGATTTCTGTTTCTTACTAAGATAAAGGGTGCATTACAAGCTCTCTCCTGTGAGATATAATTTGTGATGTGTCATGTCTCTTTTACAGTCTATTCTAGGATTTTTGGAAACCCAACTCTTTCGGAGAATGCTATCTGTAGAACACCCTCTGTTCTAGACCAATTTTTGTGCCTTTCCACTCAATGTAATTTAATAAAACAGTTGGCTTGCACGCTCACTACTGGTTTCTGCTTTCTTCTCAAGATGTATATGATGTTTGTTGCTATTAACTAACAAGGAGTGTTAATAATCAAAACAGATTCCATGCATGCATTAACTAGATTTCATTACTGATTCAACTGAAAATTAGAACAGCAGTGATGCCTCACAAATGTAGCTATCTTATCACAATGCTAACAGCATATCTTGACACTCAAGTCTTCCTCGCAACAGTATATAAAATATTATTTCAATAGTTAATACTTGTTTGCACACAATGAAAGCATTACAAACATACCAAGGTCTGATGTCACAATGTGTTTCAGACCTGATGGAGCCTGTACAGGCATGTACAGCATACTTCTGAACAGCTTCAGACCTGGTACGACCTCTGAATGAGCATACATGACACCTTGCATGATGGCAGACCTGTACGGAACCTTCACCCTGATCTTTCTAATCTATACGGCTCAGTATTAGATGATTTCAGACTACTAGAAATTGTAAACATATATTTGCAATTTTTTCTACAAAAATTGTAGGGTTTGCCGTGTCGACACTAAAAAGTGTATTAGGATGCATTTTGTCTGTATTAGGATATATGTTGTCTATATCAGGATATAGGCCATCAGTAGTAGGAGGCATGCCATCGGTATTAGGATGTGTGTCGTCGGTATCGGCCGACAGGGTGTGTATCGGGAAGGTTCTATGTCGGTATCAGGAAGGTTCTTATTATGTAGCTAACATGTTGTATGTAGCCGACGAACCCCTTTGGGAAGGTTATTCGGAAAGTATTTATACACCCTCGTGGGTCATTGTAAAGCATCTAATCAGTTGTATGTAATGTCTTTGGCATATGCGAATAATATAAGAAGTTTTGCTAAAAAAGAACAAAAAAATAAATTTGAAACTTTAAAAAAGAAAAAAGAGGAAAAAAGCACCGTATGGTCTAGTGATCGTACGGCTTTGGGAGCGGCTGATACACACCGTACAGCTCATCATCGTATAGCATTCTTAACAAAGCCACTGTACAGCATTCGCAGTCAAAGTTATTGTATGGCATTCTCAATTACAATATAGCACCATACAGAGGACTTTGCAAATTTTTTTAAATGGTTGGTTGCACATTGGAACTGTACGGCCTTTCCCAGATAGCATTCCCATATGGTGCTCTGGCAATCCAAGTCACCATACGGTTCCCATTAGATCACCGTACGGCATGATCACTTCCCAACTAAAGGCTTATCACCGTACAGACTTCTAGGCGTCAGCAATATAAGGGGATACGTACGGCAAGCAAGTCATTCTAAAAGTAGAAAGCATTCGTCTGGAGGCAATAAGCACACAGCTGGAGGTAGTCAGTTGAAGGTTTTTAGAAGTTGCACATCGTACGGCATGAGGCTAGTAAGGAAAATACCGTACAAACATTAGGCCGACATTAGCAAAATAGGGAGGATACGTACGACTCTGGAGGCATTGAGCATTTGTTGGAAAGCATTCATTGGGAAGCATACACACCAGGGACTCATCATTGGTAGCCGTACGGCATCTCTAAGTTTCACCATACGGCTCTCCATAACTAGCAGCCCTATGTTGAAGAGTTATAGCACCTGCAGTACAAAAGCTTGAATAAGGAATTGCAAAATCAGTGATGTGCCCAAGCTGAAGGCATTTAGGGGAGGAGATGTATAAGGAAGGGGACTTGTAGCTTGCGAATTGGTTCCAGAAGGGTGTATGGCATTCTAAAAGGAGGATTTGTGCTGCAAGTGTGTAGGAAAAGCATTTCAAAGAAAGGTGTCAGGGCAAGTGAAGCATTTGGTATCCTTCAGGCAGCTTGTATCTATGTGTAGTGGTTTATAGCAAAGAAGGGAAGTCGTACGGCCGTATGGCATACAGGAGAAAGAATAAACGGGCAAGCATCCATACACAAGCCGAGAGGGAATTTTTGCAACCGTACGGACAAGTAACTGACCTAATGGCTTTTATTTTCAGCGAATTGATAAAGGCATAGTAGGTATGCAATCAGCCGGGAAACGGGCTTGGAGAAAACAACTAGATCAAGATTCAGCCATGAACCAAGATGTGCAGGCAAGACCTTCTCAAGCACGGCCGCGCGGAAAGGACAAGGGCAAGCAAAGGGCAAAAGTGCAGAATCAGCCGGATGTACAAACAAGGCCACAGACTATAGTTTTCGAAGGGTTGAATGGATGGGACTGCAGGAAATGGTGGGATGAGAATTCGGATACTCACCTCATTAAAGCAAGCATCCGAAGGCGCAAGTGGAGTGACCAATCCGAATGCCACTTTTCTGTATCCGAGATTTTGAGGGTGTCTTGCATCCTATGATTGAGGCTTATGACAGGCATTCGTGGAAGTGTTCAATTCTGTATTTGGGGTATGACGTTGTGGTTTCATTTCGGCCAGTTGACTTTACCAGAGTGTTTGGCATTCGTGGGGTGGCACAAGGTGGGAAGAAAATTGACAATAAGCCACAAAAGATGGACAGGGAAAGAAAATTACGGCTGGTACAATTAGTGTGTAACGACCAGGTGCAGCAACAGGCGGATACCCTTATTGGCACTTCAAAGGGAAGAGGGTTGCGAAAGTCTAACATTAGAGATGGCCATTGGAAGTGCCTAATGGATGTGGTAAAAGTAGGTTCACAGGGTCCAGTAGGGCGTCTGACATTTCCTTTTCGTTGGTCAACATGATGAACGGGAAGGTGTATGACTGGGCTTCTCTTTTAGCCACGCGCATGGATGAGTTCATGACTCTGTAGCATAAAACATTCTAAATGCCGCACTATGCCATCGGACTCTTTCTGGAAGCTATTGCGAGGACAATACCCCATGAGCAGCTGAAAATTAAGCCATGTCCGATGGTACCTGGCGAGCCTCCGATAATGCAATGGAAGCATTTAGACTCACCTATAGGACAAAAGGGCGTTGGCCAGAAGAGGGCACGACACGAGGTGGACGAATCAGGCAACACAGATAGTGGCCGCAGGACACATCTTGTGAGGACGATTCTAAGGAGGAGGTGGAGCAGGATGAGGAGGAAGATGATGACAAAGTCGAGCTAATTTCAGCAACTCCACTTCACTTTCCACAACAGTTGACAGCTGCGCCAGTAACTACTACGCCATCAGTTCCATCATTTTCAGCCCCGCATATGCACACCATGGCAAATGTTCACATTCCAAGGTTCGGACAGTTTCGGCATCCAGTGGTGATGACCCTAGTGACTCTTAATCCCAGATCATAGACAACGGTAGCAGGAATGGTTCCACACTCAGTGCCGGTCCAGACTTCAGTAAACCGATGGACAACATCACCAATAGGCACGCCTACGAGTATGCAACCTATGGGATCATAGCCTCAGCCAGTGGTTCAGGAACCAACTCCCGTACTCGTAGTAGAAAGTTTGCCTTAGCCTCCTCCTGTAGCAGAGCCGGTATCAAAGGGAGGAGTCAGGCAGGGGGCACACAGGAGCAGGTTTGTCTAGAGGTGATTGGGACAGATGTAGTAGTCACCATAGCGGACACTCTGTTGCATGAGGACTAGGATGTTGATTTCAGTATTTCGGAAGCGAAACCCCAAGTGCCAAAAGTGGAACGGATGAGTACAGCGAGTCGGGCGAGTGAGTACTTGAGGCAACGGTTGCTTGTCCCTATTGCCAGAGGTCCTTCCATTTAGTCTCCTATGAGAGAGCACACGCAGTTGGAAGCCATTTGGTCGAGCAGCGAGGTAGTCGAGGTATCGGCATCACCAAGGGTGGAGGATCAGAGTCCAGCAGCAGCAACAAAGAAAGTAGATGAAGGGGTACAGGTGTCGGACCCTCTACCCGTAGTGCATGAGAAGGATAAGGATGTTCATTCTCGCCTTGTCATCACAGAGCAGAGCAAGTTCTTGGCAGAGTTGGTGCTCACAACGAGAAGACGGGCAAAGGTTGGGCAGGAAGCTCGGAAGACGATAGAGAAGGCTCCAGAGGAGATGGCTGACCGACTTGCCACCCAACAAATTGCATGGGAAGCAAAGTGGACAACCCTATTAGCACAACTCGAGGAAAGTGCATGAGGGAAGCAGCAGAACAGCAATTAGCAGCAGTGGAGCACCGTTTGGTAGCAGCACTTCAAGAGGACTCAGCGAAGAGGGCTCATGATCAGAAAGAAGTTGAGTGTTAGGAGGTTGCATTGATGCTAAAGGAAGTAATGGAAGAGGACTCTCAGATCAGAGCTGATTTGAAGGTCCAGACAAATCAAGTGTATCAGCTTCGACGCAGCCGATCTTCATAGTCGGAGACATAGCTTTCTAGTTCATGATGTATAAGTCCATGTTGTTTTTGTTGTTTTATGAATAATGTAGTTAGTTGTTGGGTTTTTGTTGTGTGGTCGTCCGAAGACGACTTTTCTTTTTGGGGTGATGATGTCGACAGTAAAAAGTGTATCAGGATGCATTCTATCTGTATCAGGATGCATTCCGTCTGTATCAGGATGTATGTTGTTTGTATAAATATATAGGCCGTCAGCGTCAGGATGCATGCCATCGATATCAGGATGTGTGTTGTCGGTATCGGCCGACAAGGTGTGTATCGAGAAGGTTCTACGCTGGTATCGAGAAGGTTCTTATTATGTAGCTGACATGTTGTATGTAGCCGATAGACACCTTCGGGAAGGTTCCTTGAGATGTATATATACCCCCTCCGGGATCATTGTAAAGCATCTTATGAGCACCATAAGCATAATGTAATGTTTTGGCATGTGCGAATAAAGGAAGAAGTTCTATTGTTTTCATCTATTGTTTGTACGCATTGATTTCTTTACCCAATACGGTAAACATGTCGGTTTTTCTAAATTCTTTGTTTGAACTATGAATTTTCTCAAAAATAAAAACACAATGAACAAATGTAGGGATTGCTGATATTTTTCTATTGGTTTATAACTTTATAAAACACGACGCTCAAATGGTAATTTGCTTGTAAAATTGTCTTACTGCAGAAGCCTTCATGTTTTGGAAAAAATATTTTTTTTCCCAATAGTTTCTAATCCTCAACCAAACTTATGCCTAAGAGACAAGGTCAAGGATTGAGGCTTGGAAATATATTAAAGAATTTCCTAGTAGAACAAGATTACAAACAAAATGTAAATTTGTAAGGAAAATTATCATGGTGGCATAAATAGATGCAAACACCATATTGCCAACATGCACAGTCATGATACTAAGCCATGTACAAAAGCACATCCTGAGGCAATTCATTTATATTATGTCCAATTACAAATTGTAAAACTAAAGGGAGCAAAGAGGCAATTAGAAGAGTTGGTTCATATCGGTTTCCATCTATCAACATCTACATGCGCATCCATAGGTTGTGTTGGAGAGCATTCTTCCATGCCTCCCTTTCATCCTAGTGCTTATGCTAGTGCTAGTGCGTCTACTTCTACTTCTACTCCTTTTAGTCCTTCTGCCTACCTTGACCAGACCAAATTTGTTTAATGGGTTTGTTGTTTGGGGACCTTCTCTATTGGAGTCAAACTAAGCCTTAATGGAGCGGGTATATACCCTTCTTCTAAGGTGAATCATCAGATGCAATTAGTCGAATCCTCAAAATATTGTCTTGGCTAAGTGTGGGACCCATCTTTTCAGACTCGATACCATCTTCAACCCTTCAACCTGGTATGGTTTCTACATGATCTTTAGTGCTTCGTAGACTTGTCTGAGGGACGCTAGAGATATTCTTATCTAGACCGCCACTCCTTGGAGGTGATTACAAGCACTGACCCATTTGCTTGGTCTCGGTGTTGGTTTTCTCCAGTTTATGCACTTTTCTGTTTGATTGGGATTCAGATTGATTGTCTTCTTCCTTTTCTAATACTTTTTGTATGCCCCTCCTCCCAACTCAGTAGGAGCTGAATATGCACATCAGGATGGACATTTAGAGACACTATATCCTTACTACTTGGGCCAACCCCCCAGGGGGATCTTTGTCTGAGGATAGCCATCCACATAGAGCAGTTTATTGATATTCAGGATGCGATCACTATGTCCTGTGTATCTTTCTCATCGTTGGTCACATGCACTCTGCATCTACATGGGCTCTTTCAAGGTCAGCTCACATCAGCTCCACATCTAGATCCATCATCAGATTGATGCAAAGGACCAGATTTTTGAGCTCTATGACATGGGGGAGGCTAAGACAAAGACACATTTCATTTTCTATTGCCCTATCTACTATGAGATAAGGGGGAGATTCTATTGCTTATTTAGGGATACTCAATCTCTCCCCTAATTTTTTCAGATGCACGAATCAGCGATGCCTTGCGCTTTATCTTTGGGAGGCACCAAGGCTTCGAGGCCAAGCCTTATAGCGTTAATTTCCTTCAAGATAGCACCTTGACCAGCTCATCACCTCCTTTACAGTAGTGTATCCTGCTCATGGTACAAAGAGGTCTCTTGATCCACACTCTGGCCATATCAAGTTCATGAGGCCTCACAAATGTTACATATGGCAGAAGCCTTCTTATTCCAATGGTCCTCAAAGACGGCTCAAAACTTCCTCTTGCCTGAAAACATATCCTTTGGTTTAGGATGTCTTCTCGCCTAGCTTCTTGTTTTGGTTATATTCTTCTCTTTCCTTGAGCACTATTTGGTGTTCCCAGGTTTGGGTGGCTTTCTATTGTTTGTTGTCAATATCTTGGGCCCTCTTTGTGGTCTTCTGTTGGATATTAATAAAATCACCTTATCTTATCTTAGTAGCACTATTAAATTTGCTCCTAGAGTCTGAAAATCTAGGTTGGATAATCAAATTGTGCTACACAATACTCCTAGTGCAGAACCCTTGCTTGAGAGCATAAGTTGGAAGTCTGTGATGCTACAAGAAAATCAATTTGCAAGGTTTAGTACTTTTGCAAGATTCCATTTATTGCAGTCAGGTAATTCTTTTTTATTTTTATGTTTTAAGTTTAAATTTTTTATTTATTCTTTAAACTTTGTTTTGTCTAATGATTAATCATAATAAATTGTTATAATTTTCTCTTACATGTTTAATCTATTTCTTGCATGTCTCCTAACTAGAAAGGCATCCATTTTTAGGGTAGGGTTTAAAGCCCATACTGATACTGAGTTTAGTGGCCCTCACTTGTTAGAAATGGTTGAGAATTAAAAGTTGAGCTAGAGGACCAATGAGTATCATGGAGTGAAAGATGTTGCACTATCATAAAAGATCGCTAGACCAATAGGCGGAACAAGACACTCCTAAATTTTCTTGTTTCCTGTAGATTTGATTGATCATTCTACGTATCTTAACTACAGTATATTATTTTTATTTTTATTAGTGATCAATATTTGAATTTTGTAATTTATGATTTACTATTTGATCATGGGTCCACAATATTTTTGAAGTATATATTTGAATTTTGTAATCTATGATTTACTAATTGATCGTGGATCCACCATATTCTTGAAGTCCGTAGCCTATGAAAAATGTCAATACTTATGTGAAGCTATTGTAGAAGTCATACATGAGGGGGAAGAAAATGTGGTACAAGTGGTGATGAGCAATGCAGCAAGTTAAGTTATTGCAGGTAGAGTTATGATAGAGAGGCAACAAAAAGAAAAATCGGTTTCAATGTTTGGCCCATTGCCTTGACCTCATTTTGCGGGATATTGATGAGCTTGAATGGGTGAAAGAATGCATTGATAGGAGTTGGCTCGTCCTGGTACCACAAGATTTGCCTCAAATTTTATCACATTAATTCTCGATGCAATCAAAGGCATCTTTTAGGCACATGTTTGTTGGTGAGGAGTGGAGTTTCTCATCCTATACTATGACAACTGCAAGGATGGATATGGAAAATTGCATGTTTGATGGGGCATGATTTTCGACCCCTTGTACAAAGATCATGCAAATAAATGTATTACTATTTAAAATTTAGCATTTACTTTTTATAATTTTATTTGCATATTTTTGTTTCGTTTGCAACTTTGCAATTTTCCTTATTTCATGCACACTGGTAACATAACTGTTTCTGCTTCACAATATTTGCAGGTCACTGAACCCATGGTACTTCTATAAATTGTTGATGGGGAGAATGCCTTTATGGGCTACATATATGAGGCCGTGGATAGGGCCTGATCGAGCCCTAATTTTACAAATTAGGGCTTCCATTTGAGAAATAATGTTGGAGACTTATGATGGAAATATTCTCATTGATGTCAAGTCATTGATATTTGGAGACATATCGGAATGATGAGAGAGTATACAAACTTAGAAGAACATGTGCAAAATATGTAATGAGAGTTTGATTGGGGAGATTTGATGGAAATCATATGTACAATAATTATGTTCATTCATCATCGATATTTTAGTATTTTTTTCATAACATGTGGGACAAAAAGACTATTCAGATAAAGTGTCAGGCCAGCCATTTATAAAATAATCATGACAAGCTCACATGGATAGGAATCCTAGACACCGTCAGTATTAATAAGGAGAATAGACAAAGAAATTTGGTATTATCAAAGATGTTCATGATACGTGCAACAGCAATGAATATACTTAGAGAAATGAATATGTGCAACAGCAATCAAGAGAATGATAATGAAAATTACGAACCTATGCAACTAGCAACTTCAAATGCTAAATAGATGAGATTATATCAAACTCAGGTGTTAATGAACAACAATTAAAATACAAAGAAGAGTAACTACAGAGAAACTACATGGCTTTTACAAGATGCAAGGATATGATAAACATATCACTTAAAATGTTGACAAAATTGTCAAGCATACTATAGCAGTGACCACTATATTCAGATATTGATAAAACTTTCATTAAAAGAGTAATACTGTAAACCAGCAATTAAAGAAGGAAGAAAACGGATATGGGAAGACGATGCATATGAAAGGCTCAATGAAATAAAAGGTAACAAGGTAAAACATCGTGATGACATTGACCATATTTGAAGACTAATTACATCGCAGCAATGGATGAAGACAAATATCAGTGCTTATATTTTGGCAATCTTATGCTGTATATCCAACAGAAGGGATGCCATTCAGGAAAACAAAACATGTGCAAATATTGGATAGAGTATCTACAAGGCAGCAATAAGTCCATGCCATACAATATAAAGCGAACCATATATGGACAAATCATGACATCAGAATAAATACCGATAAAATAAGAGGACTGGCAACTTAAGCAATTCATAAAAAGGGGCCCGATAACATAAAGATGTCCAGTCAAAGTAGTATTAAAAATTTAAGACCAGAAAGAAAGGAACCACGTCAGCAATTAATTTCTCAAAACAGTGATAAAATAATAGTTCGTTTATTATTCCAAAATGGCAGTCAACAGCCAAAAAGGATTAATTCAGAGTTGGCATTATTATTCAGAATAGTAATATTATGTACCGGAGTAAAAAGTATGGAGAGCATATCTAATATGAAAACTTTCAGTGATATGGCAATAGAGTCATTGTGAGTCAGCCAGTGATTCTCACGTCACAAAGTATGATGTATGCAGAATGAATCAAAGGAATAGGAGTGTATAGAGTTTCCTATGTGTAAGAGTATATGGCGATTAATACTTCTAAAATGATGTAAATTTATCTTGGTAAACACAAGAATGATTAGCAAGTGTTGTTTAATGTTAATAAAAGCCATGACTCTTCACTTGAAAAGTCATGTTCTCTTATATAATCAAATATAAATAAGAAGTAAACCTTTTGGTAAAAGGAAGAAGTCAGCGGTAAATGAAGAAAAAATACACAGAAGATCAACAAGAAAAAGAATAGATGCTTTATGCAGTTTTTGGCACGTAGGATAGTGCAACTGAAGCACAGATTTATTGTACTCCTTTTCAAAATTAATGTAAGAACCCTGTTTTTCTTACTCATCTTGAAAATTGACATTCAATTGTTTTGTTCTGATTAATCCCCTGTGATTTTGTATTTGAAAATTGATTGCTACTAGCGGTGAAGAAATTGATTTCAATACATGTCTTTGATCATCAAAATTTGCATATGAAATGTTGTCTATGTGAATTTTGTCTAATTGGTTTTCCCAAAGAAATTAATTCAACTATACTAGCGTTTCACTTGCCAATTAAATCTTCAATCCATATAGTAGTGGATGGTATAGCACTGTCTCTCAGGGTTGTATATAAGAATCTGGAAAAAGTTTGACTTTGTTTACCCAAGGTTGGATAAGGGACTGGTCTGCAAATTATTTTGTGGAAGTGGGTTGATGATTGAGGCCTTGAAGTAAAATATTCTGCCATAACCATAACTCATAAACACTATTGCTTTCATTTAAGTAATATTCATTTCACAAGTAAATATCTCAAAGCATTCATATCACTTTTATTATGATCAAGTTTAAGATTTTTGCCAACTTAAGAACTCACAAAGTTTTAATTTGCTATAGAAAAGCTTTGAACCAAGTGATCAAGGTTTACCCAATTAGGTTTAGCGAAGCCTAAAGTGCAGCAGAATTGAATCAAGAGATTATTCCCGTTCATTAGCCAAAACTGATTGAGTAATCCTATTAGAGAAATGGAAAAACTCTCAGGTTTCCAATCTGTGATTTTGGGAACCAAAAGGGCCAAGGAGGCCAATAGATCTATAAATGGAGGAATTGAGCATAAAAATGGTTCCATTTGGGAAATAATTGATAGGAGATGGCATAACCAGCTTTACAGGCTCATCCATGAAACTATTTATTATGTCATTTTGGCGTTCCATTTCCACATTGATTTCAAGGCAAATACGAAGGCTCTTAGTGTCCTATATTTAGTGGTACAACGGATGTCTACTGATACCATAACTACACTGCACCAGATCGACAATGTCATGAGCCCAAATAATAGATAATAGATCATGACTATATTGTCATAAACACCCAATAATGTATTCAATATAATAATAATAAATACATTTATTTTTAACCAATAGTAATCCATGTAAAATCTACTGTTATTATTATCTATATAACTAATCATAATAATCAGTATCTTCTAACTAAATTCATATTAACTAATCAAAATAATTCTAATCTATAATTAAATCATTTACAACATTTTAATAACATAATATTATTGAACTGATAGCTAAAGTTAATGACATCAGCGAAGAACGTGACTCTTGGCAGGGTTCATGTCGGACTACTTATAGAGGGTACCCAAGGCAAATTCTAAGATCATCGAAAAACATATATGAAAAACTCTACCAATAATTATCACCACAGATCTGATTTGCATATGACAGTAAAAAAATAAGGCACAAATTAGCATTGTAGGGTTACCATGTTGTATTACATGGCAACTCATAACCACATCCCGGTGGACTTGGAGAGATAGTTAAAAGTTATCACTCTTTAAACAATAAGAGGAAGACCATGTTGACCTTGCACGTAGAAAGGAGATTCCTGTTTTAAAAATTGTTAAAGGGTCCGAATTTATAGGAGAGGCCCACCGTTATTAAATGAGCATTGAATGGAGCAAGGTTTAGGATAAAAAGAAATCAAAATTGACAAAGGTATGGACCCCATGTAAGTTACTAATTTAAAATATTGTTATCATTATTAGAATATTTTTCTATGGTTATGTTTTATTATAATCTGAATATTGTATTATTAGTAATGTCTAATGAATACTGAACCATATATCTAAATATATATATAGGAGACATATGGAAGTCCAACTTATTATTATTAATGGTAGATGGATCTATAACATTATCATTATTATAAATAATTATTGAAAATAAGTTCAATCTTCAATTATCTAATTTACAATAAGAAATATATGATGTTATCAAGGAACGAAAAGAATGAAGTCTTCTTGAATCTAGTATAATTGTAATCAATATTATTAATAAATTATGGACAAGTCGATAAGTACCAATGTATTATTTACGTAGTGGATAGGGCATGTGCATAGGGGGAGGAGTAAATCATTCATGTTGGGATAATAAGGGACCTACGTAGATCGTCCAAACTTGAGAAGTTGTAAATCTACCATCCATTACATGATTTGATACATGGGAAATATGGATGCTATCTAGAACTACTAATAGAGTTTAGTGACAATACTCACAAGGTGGCTTAATTATAATTAATTATATCAAGATTTAACTTCTAGAGAATCTCAATATCCTTTCTAGGATCATTTTAAGCCGACCTAGTAGAAGGGGTCATTATAGACGCATTTGATAATGCAACAAGGGTGATTTTCAAAAGCCAAATGTGTAAATACGCTCGGATAAAATGTGCACAATTTTATTTTATAATCTAGCCTCAAAGTTGGAACTAAGACTAATTCATTTATTTTCCTTATTTAAGATAGATAGTGGCAAAAGTTTGGGCCTATAGCCCCAAACCTTCAAAAATTGTCATCCGCATATTGAGCCAACCATCCAATTCTTCGAGTTGTGAGGGCTACTGGAGTATGTTCAAGCATAATCACCCGAAAAGACGTAATAGACTATCTCTTGAGAGGTTGAATGATCTAGTATTTATTCATTAAAACCTTCGTTTAAAGCGAGACAATTTTTGGACATTTACTCTAGCCCCATCACACTAGAGGATGTTGATCCAAAATCTAAGTGGCTCATTGAATCTACCAATCCTATCTTTATGGATGAGGACCTTGAGTGGATTGACTAGGAGAATAGAGAGGTTGAGGTTGAGCTTGAGGTTGTGGCCATGGTATAGTAGGATAGAGCAGAATCAGACACATCTAATGCTGGTCGAAACGACACCTAACAAACTATGGTTGTTTAGTCATTGAAGGCCTGCCTTAGATGCCTTTTTAGTAGGGATACAAGCTACTTTGAGGATGAGGTTACATCTAAGCCTAAGCCTAAGCCAGAGACTTGTTTTTGTTTACACATATGTTTGGAACATTTGACATCATGGATTTCATATTCCATGAGCTTTATATACATTTGACAATATTCATAATTCTATATAATTAAAGTCTACAATTTCCTTCAACTACAATGTAGGTATGTACATATGAGATCAATGTATGTTTTTGTATGTGATCAAATTAGCTTATATTTAATGATGTTATTGTGTCTTTGGGCATTATTCAATAATGGATGGATGAAACAAGTTCTAAATCCTTGAAAATCTCTATATTTCAAGGGTTTTTCTCACTTTGGCAAGTCATTGACAAGTCATGAGTTGAGACAACCATGTTGAGTCAAGTCTTGAAACTTTGTGTTCAAGTAAAATAATGACCATAAGATTTGAAAGCGACTGTAAACTAAAACAACTGAAGTGGAATTTGTGGAATTGAGACCTAGGTATAATAAATTAAAAACTTTAAAAGTTGTGTGAAACGATCCCTTTAAGGAAACAAGGAGAGAGGAAAACAAAGAAAGAAGACTAACAATAAAAATAAGAGCGCAAACATAAAACATAAATCCATAAAAAAGGTACACAAAATCCATTATACATTTTCCAGCAAAGAAACAACCATGTTATAATACTAAAATGTGCACAGCCCACACATAAATAGCATTCTGGTATCAAGAAAGCTCTTCAACATTTTCTCTAAAGTTGACATATCATATCAAACTAAAACAATCTCCGCCCTGCAAAATATGTTAAGCTCAAATGACTTGCTATTTTGAGAGTAGTCTAACAGAGCTATTAACAAGAAGCAAAACCTTGAACACACTAAATACATTCAAATTACATTATATTGAACCAAAGTGATTTATTAACCCTTGGATCTCTGTTACAGTGACATTCTGTATAAGAAAAAGCTGCTGAGATGTCTAAACCAATCACTGAAAAAGCTCCAATCTGGTGAAGGATAAGACATCCTCAAAATAATAATAGATACCTCTCTTTCAAATGACATGATAATGCATATAAACTAACTATTTTATGCTGTCAAAAGAAAAGCTCATTTATCCCTCTAATCTCTTAACCAAATTCTCCAAGTAACATTTATGAAAGTGTGTTCAGTGTAGATAGTCAAAATGAAAGCTTGCTTAAACCTATTACCTCTGAACCAGTACCCTTGAATCGTTTACTGTAACATCTCTTATAGATTGCTCGAGCTTCAAACACATTATTCATTGCCAGCTCCATGTCTATATACCTTTGCCAGACTTCTAACATACCCCCACTGCAGGAATCGCAAAAAGAAAAGACTATATCAGGAACTCCAAAAAATCATGCAGGTAAACTGAGATACATAAAAGAGAAGGATTCCAAGAAAAAGAATAAATCTACCCCATAACAGGTATTGAAGAGGTTAACATGAGACCTTTTTTTAATTAAGCTTTCCCAAACTCCTCGAGCTGCTGCCACATCCTTTCCAAGCTGAAATTCCAACCGAGCCCAATATGCATGCAAATTCAAGTATTGATCCGTGTAACTAAGATGTTCTGAAAGATAATCTGCAGCCCGCTACAAAAAAAAACAAGGCTTTTATTGAGGCATCCTTGGCATGTCCATCAAAATTAAGAATTCAAAATGAGCCAAATGTTTTAATTACCAAGGATGAAATGGGGCACTAGATAATGTCACTAAAAATTATAGAGGCTCTGAATTCATACAAAAAATATTCTTATCTTAGAAGTAGGTAGAATCATGGAAATTATACACAATAGTATAAAGAAGAAAAATTTAAAACAATTCAAAAAGAAATGGAAAGAATAACATTATATAAGAACCACAATAATTTACCCAATTGTTTTATGCAGAGTAGTGAGGGGTAATAAAATTCATAAGACAGACCCAAGTTCCATTTCCACATGCAAGGCTCCTCTGAGTCACAATGTAAATGCCTTTTAGTGAATTTATCACAATCCATGGACCTAAAATCATCCCTATGTGTTGTCACAAGGCATCTTCAGAGATATTTGAGTGTAACCATATTAAGGATCCAAGCGCCCATACTGTACTCTATATGAGCTTTATCCCTACATTCAATCTAATATTTTTGTTGAGTGGGATGAGCTCAAAAGTAAATCACTGGAGGCATTTCTAATGGGGATGTGGTCAACCCCGTAGGAGACATGTTACTTCCTAAAAGAGTACAAATGTTGAAATGGGTACTACTACGCTAGATGTTACATGCCTAATGGACATGGTCAAGTTCAAATCATATATGAATGAAATCAAAGAAAAACCTCTAAATTGTCACATCTAAGATGAAAAAAGCCCATCAGAAGAATTTACCAATTAAATAATGTTAACGAAAAAGAAAATTACTATGATAAAAATAGGTCAAGGTAGATAATTCATGTAGATATCAACACTTCTCTTCTACAGCTTAAAATTCTTAAAGGGTCTTCAAACTCACAGCCACCACAATGTTACTACTAGTTAGCATAGTGAACAAACTCACAAACTAAACCAATTTGATGACTTTGTAGTTGAATTCTGTATCAATTTATCTTCCCTTGAAAAAGTGGTACATTTTCTGGTCTCAATCTTTCTCAATTCAAGTTCGTAAACTCAGCCAGTTAATGTACACACACAAGTGTGTATGCCTATATATGTATTTATCAAGGTTGCATGGGTACGTGGGTACGGGAACAGGTACGGGTACGGGAGCGGGTACGGGTACGCATATTTTTCAAAATAGGGGACGGGGGTACGTGTGTATGCCTAATTTTTTCTATATAATTAATATTTTATAGAAAATATAAAAATCAAAATATCTGTCATGAGTCATGACATTGAGCATTCAAAACAAGAAATTTGAAAATATAAGCCATAAGTCAAATATATATATATATATATGTTATTGCTGAATGTTTAAAGTATTTTTCATAATAGGGGACGGAGGTACTTGGGTATGTCAAACTTATTTTAAAATTACACTTTTATATTTATAAAAAATCTGATTTTATGAGTCATGACAATGGTTTTTCAAAACAAGAACAGTGATAAAGTTTGCAAATGTAATGTACTGTTTTCAGTTTCAGATTTGCTATATGTTTGAAATAATAATACATGATAAATGCTTAGATGCATAACAAAGAAGGCAGACTTTAAACATGAACAAGAAGATCCTAAACCATATGACAATGACATATTGCAAATGATAAACTTTTGACTTGAACAGTGATAAAGTTTATTGTTAATGAGTATCAAAGTTTCAAACTGATTTGGTATTGAATTAAGTTTGATAAACAACAAGCTAATACAAAAACAAAAAACCAAAAAAAAAAATCAGAATCTTAATCAAAGTCCTTAGCTATGATGCTCTCCACCGAGTACCCGGTACGTGGGATACGTGTACCCGGTACTTGGGTACGTGGGTACGAGTACCAGGGGTGTGCGTACGAGTACCCATGCAACCTTGGTATTTATGTATATCTATATAATCATGTGTATGCATATATTGTGTATATGTATGTATGTATGCATACATACATACATGCACAGATATACATATATATACATACATACATGAATACATTCAAGGACCACAAATATTCCACGGACCCTACATAAATAAAACCAAAGAAAGTTCCAAATAAACAATTGAGAATATATATATCTTTGTGTGTGTGTGCACGCGTGCTTTAAAGGCTCAAATATCACAATAAACTAGTTTATATATATTCAAAATTCATCATGGTATCAGAGTCTATAACTAGTCATCATATTGTTCTATATGAGATGACTCAAGAATAAGCTTCATGATTTGTAATGTCCCACTTTAGCAGTTGTCCAGTTGTGTGACCGTTAGCCTATTTCTACGTGGTCCCGAAGGCTAACGAAGAGGTCAGTGGGATCCTGAGATGTTTTTGGCCTAGTCATTTCTAGTTTGGGCCAGAACAGAGTTGATTTACATGGTTTTGAGCAAACTTACTATTTTTAGTAAGTCAACAGGGTATGGACGATGTTAGAATTAGTGCTTGGGTTTGATGCTCCTCGATGATAGCTTTCCAATGAGCTATCACTCATATTATTCCGAGCCCAATTACTATTTTATTTTAATACTGAAGTTTATTAAAGTAACATTTAAATTAAATGTGAAAATAATAAAGTGTTACTTTAATATTATTCATGTTCGGTTGTGTGTTGGAAAAGGGAAGCCCAAGGGAGACATGAGGTGTTATTTTATTTTATTCTATTTTAGAACACTTTATCCCACATTGCTTGTGAAAAGTGGGTCGACCCTATGAAGTAGAAATAAAAAGGAGAGCTTGTGGCCCTTGTTCGGCATGTTGAATATTAGAAGAAATTGGTGTGTGAGTTGCAAATCCGTTCTTGGAATTAGAAGACGTCTATTCTCTCTTGTTACATTCTAGACGCCATTCCCTTGGGGTTTGGCCTTTGGAATCCATTGCTATCAGCTTCACTATCACGTAGTTTGGTTGCATTTCCAGCTACAAGCGGATTCAATATTTTGCTCATATCTTCTTTTCTACTTGTCCGATGCTTATGCCACTTTGAGGGAATCACTTTATGAAGGTAGTGAACTGTTTGAAAGACAAAGTATTGTAGCAGCACTATTCATGCGACACTTATTCACTTCACTATAGCAGCAAGTTCGAAAGCATGGGTTGGAGTATGTATTATGCCAATGATATTGGAGTAATTAGTGAGTCGATAATTTGCCATGTATTTGATTTAATTAAATCCTGAAAATAACATTTTATCGGCAACAGTTCATTGTCCACTTTGCATATTATTGTAGTTTCTTTCTTGTTTATGTTGTATGATTCCTATTTTGTGCACAAAACACAACAAACAAATAAATGTTTGAATTCTGAAGTTATAAGGGGTTTAAACATTAAACAGAGAAATAAGAAGTTGAATGCAAACTGTTTGACATAATTCCTTTCAGCAGTTGGTATAGTTTTTTGGGGAATTCAGGGGTGTCCATTACAGTGTTATCAGAGCTATAAGTCATGCCATCCTATGGAGGTCTTATAGGGAATTTGGAACAGCGGGATAGATGGAGAAATGTTTGACAAAATGTCCAAACATTAAAATCAGAAATTAAAAAACAGGCTAAGCATTTATGTTTGAGCATGTGACAGGGGCTTTATAATTTCTGCAATACCAGAGCAAGACAAAATAGGATTTCAAACTAGCAGAACGAATAGTCTAGTTCATCCATGCAGGTGGACATACAATCCAGTCATACAAACACAAAGGAGATATTCTTTGATCAGGAGAGCAATATGGGCGACCGAGATGACAGGAATACAAGATTAGGCGAAGGCAGGGATACTGGTCTAGATCAGGGGGAGGTAATGTTTAGACAGTTACTAGATACATTACAGTAGGGGCAGCGTATGCAACAAGAGCAAAACAAGTGAATGGACATGATGTTGCAGCTTATGGCTAGACAGATGAGCGTCAATATTAATCTAGGTGATGCCAACAATGGAAACAATGACAATGGGGGAAACAATAACAATAGGGGCAATGATAATAATGGAGGTCGAAACAACAACAGCGGTCCTAAGAATAACATTAATGGTAATAATAGACATGGCAACAATGGGAACGAGGCTAATAACTTTAGACATGTTACACGCCCAGCTCGAACAGCTAGCTCGAGACCTCTTCTACCCACCTTCCCACCCAAAGATCCGTAAACGAACCACAAATTATCGAGTTACAAGATCAGTCCAAGAGGGACTAGGAGGCTAGTGGACTGGAGTTTCAAGTGGACATTTCCCTTAGAGATTATATGGACTTGAGGATGAGACACATGCCTAGAGCAGGAGGGAGGAATCAAAACTTTGAGTTGAGAAAGAAAGTTGGAAAACTCTCTTTACCTTATTATGATGCTTGAGGGAAGATCACTGCACGAGCTTGGGTGCAAAAGGTAGATACATACTTGCAATTGAATCATATGCCTGATAAGGAGGCTATAAAGTATAGGGTTATTCATTTGGATGGCCTAGTGCATGAGTGGTGGTACCATGGCATGGTAACCTTGGACCCAATCACTATTTTATTTTAGTGCCTGAAGTTTATTCAATTAACATTTAAATTAAATGTGAAAATAATAAAGTGTTACTTTAATATTATTCATGTTGTGTTGTGTGTTGGAAAAGGAAAGTCCAAGGGAGACATAAGGTGTTATTTTGTTTTATTTTATTTTAGAACACTTTATCCTAGATTGCTTGTGAAAAGTGGGTCGACCCTATGAAGTAGAAATAAAAAGGAGAGCTTGTGGCTCTTGTTTGGCATGTTGAATATGAGAAGAAATTGGTGTGTGAGTTGCGGATCAGTGCTTGGCATTAGAGGACGTCTATTCTCTTGTGACATTCTAGATGTCATTCCCTTAGGGTTTGGCCTTTGAAATCCATTGCTATCAGGTTCGCTATCAAGCAATATGGTTGCATTTACAGCTACAGTCGGATTTGATATTTTGCTCATATCTTCTTCACTACTTGTCTAATGCTTATGCCGCTTTGAGGGAATGATTTTATGAAGGTATTGGAATGTTTGAAAGACAAAGTACTATAGCAGCACTGTTCATGCGGCACTACTCACGCATCACTATTCATACAGTACTATTCACTTCACTGTAGTAGCAAGTTCGAAAGCATGGGCTGAAGTATTATGCCAATGATATTGGAGTAATTAGTGAGTTGATAATCTGCCATATATTTGATTTAATTAAATTCTGAAAATAACATTTTATCGGCAGCAGTTCATTGTCCACTTTGCATATTATTGTATTTTCTTTCTTGTTTATGTTGTATGATTCCTATTCCATGCACAACACACAACAAACAAATAAACATTTGATTTCTGAAGTTATAAGGGGTTTAAACATTAAACGGAGAAATTAGAAGTTGAATGCAAACTGTTTGACATAATTCCTTTCAGCAGTTGGTTTAGTTTTTTGGGGAATTCAGGGGTGTTCATTACATGATTATAGTTGCAACAATCTCTTTGTCGGAACAAGAGATTAAAATGGGTGACCTCTTGTGATGAAGTTGCACTAGCAGCAGAGAGAAATAAGGACACAATTGGTTGCTGCTGGTTTAGTGAGCTTCAAGTGTTGCTAGAAACATTAGTCATAAAAGATCTAGCAACTAAATTAAAAATCTTACTTATCTTAATGTTGCATTATATTTTAGCAGCTATGCAAATGCAATTGTGTTGAAGCCCAGGATTCAACTTGTTTATAATCTGATAAAATATTAAAGGCTTCCAAGGACTACTCTAATTAGAACTTTTATCTTTTGTCAAACTTGAGCTGTCTTTCCTAAGTTATTAAAGATAATGTCCATCAGTGATCCCTTACACCAAATATAATTACTTTCCACGCATATCTTGATAGCTTTATAACAAAGACACTATTAAAATAATGTTTTGTTATTTATTTAATTGCTCAATAATGTACTTCATTGTAATTTTAGGTGATAAGATTTTCTATGATCTTATCTGCAATTTCTTTTAGAAACTTGTTTATTTTGTAAATATTGTAAACTTATTTATTGAGTGCCTTTGCTCATTGTTAATACATGAAATAATTTACCAATTACTTGCATAGTATGTCATCAGAGCCATAGTATTACAATTTTTTCGAAAAATATTTCAAATAAAAATTTGTAAAGAATTTTTCATGTTCTTTTCAAAAAAAATCTGATTTTCGAAATTGGCTTTGTGAGAAGACTTTTCAATTTCAAATTAAAATAAACATCCATTATTAGGTCTTTTTCTTTGGTATGTATCTCGTATTTGGCTTCTTGGAGGCTTTTTTTTCTTAGACTAACTCGCACCTCTTTGTCTACAAATCGCGCGTGATCTTTGGCAGTCGTTTGTCTACATTCACGAACGGACTAGTTGGCTTGTGCCTCTTTGTCTGCAAATTGCATGTGTTCTTTGGGAGTCATTTGTCTACATTCACAAATGGACTAGTTGTCTTGTTGAGTGATTAAGCCTTGTTTTTTACATAAACACATCTGCTTTTTATGACTGGTCATTTTTACTCAACAGGTTTTAGCTTGCGTGTCGAGTTTCTTGCTATACAACATCCCCTGGGTCATCTTGCTGCCACCATTGTGCATTGCAAGCTAGAGTTTCTTTCAAAACTCTTCAGTTCTGTCATTGTGAAAGCTACTTGCAGAATCTTAGTGGGTTTTTTGAGATCTCATTTACATTGTTGTAAGAATTTTCTGGGTACCTAATGTTTTGTGCCTCGATTTTTGTGTTGTCGGAATTTTATTCCAATTTCATATTCTTTCTGGGTTTATTGAGATCTCTACTGGGTCTTCATTGGATTTTTCTAGGTCTTCAAACAATTTTGTCTTGAAATGCATGCCTTGATTTTTGTGCCAACGGATTTGTATTGAAATCTACACTTGACTCAATGCATTGTAATTTATGCATAGAATTTTTGTGCATTAAGCATCTTCATAGTCTATTATTTTTCATGTCTCGAAAAATGTGGACGGCTTTGTTGACCAACATCATGTTGGAATCTAATAACCCTCAGCTCATTATAACTTAAACCAACATTAATTTCTTTCATCAAACAACAATTTCAGATTTTTTCAAACACATTGCAATCCTGCCCTGATATGGCTGAAACAGTGATCTTAGATTTTGCTTAGAATGTTAGCTGGGAAATTCAAAATATTCAAATTTGTTAATGGATTAATACATACAACCACATGTAATGCCAATTCTACTCTTTTCAATTTTAAACTTCACATTCACATTGATATAAGAAAGAGAATAAACAATTGAATGGACAATTCCTCTTCAATTATTGTCTTGACACAGATTGCAATTACTAAACACCAAATAGCTATGTATAAAATGTGGTAATGAACCTGGAAATAACAATTCACAATCAAAGGAACCTGGACAGAAAGTACTTTATTCAAATTGTTGCATTGGTCCCACTAGCACACGCCTAGATTCATGTAGCAAATTTCACTAGCAACTTCAAACTATGAATGGCTTGGCCATGACATATCAGAGGCCCTTGACCACCAAAACGTTGGCTTCAGCTTGAATGCAGGATTTCAAAGTGATTCTTAGGGCTTCTAAACAGTTCGCAGGCCTTGAATTCCTAACCACAGGCCCTGTAACTTCAAAGGCGGGTCATAATAATGAAACACAGGATACTAAAAATAGATCACAGGCCTCTAGAAAATGTCTGCAGACCACTAAGGAGTGACCGCAGCCCTCTAATTAATGACTAGAAGCCTCAAATAACACAAGACAATGCCTTAGAGTAAGATAGCAGCCTCCAGAAATAAACAGCAGTCTCCCAAGACAAATTGCAAGTCTACAAATAAGATTCGTTGTCTCCACTCTCTTCACAATAAGACAAATTCACTTTCATAGGTTGGCTTCTATCACACAGTTAATACAATTGAGAAGAAAAGACAAATCCTCAACAGCAATTTGCAATACAAACTTCAGACAATCTTCAGGATTCAAACCCTCAGTAGTTTATCAAAAGGAAAAAAACATTTAATGGATTCAATCCACCACAAAGTCTCAGCACAATGGTATTCTCGAATGCAACACCAAAACAAAAATGGAGGTTCAACAAAAATTCAAAATATAATTCAATCACTATACCTCAGCAATGATCCAATACACTTCTTCACAAGGGCATAGAAAACATCAGACTCAGAAATCCTCATAAAGACAACAAACACAAATAGACAATCAGATGTATTTTCCTTGACAATGAGCTCATATTTATAATCCCCAAATCACACTTAGTTTCCCAAACGTAACTCCAATTAAGAAGCTTCATCAACACAACATCATTTTATAACATTAAATATAACAAATTGCCTTTTAATAATGTAAACTTCATAATAAATTAATAATTATGAGCCCATGCAATAAATGACCCCATCCAATGCAGAAGATGACCAACTACCAGTGCCACCAAGCGCACTGCAAAATATAACAACTGCCCAAAATAGAAATACTAAAAATATTCAAATCCCCAAATCTCACTGTCAGCTCACAAGGGTCACTTGAGGAACTGACTCAATCAACTGCAAAGATTTGCCAAAAATGGGGAGATTATAGTCCTCCCTCACCAGAATTACTTTTCCTCAAGCAATTTGATAACACATTGAAACATCCACTAGGATCCCATAAGAAACATGTGAAATCACTGTCATCATTAAACTAATTGCATGTCAGTAACATCACAAAAACCAACAACATAATCCGTAGCATAGTCCCTAGCACCTGCGTTGATGATGTAGAAGTCAAGACATCACTAGAGGAGAACTTTGTAGAAGATCCCAGTACACTGTCCTTAATTATATCTACCCAATCATCCTACACACAATCCAGCTTAGGCACAAACCCACTCTACACCCAATGCAAATCATGAAAAATGTAAGTCAGATACAAGACTACAAACACTCATCACAGTATAAACACTACTGCCACTATGTTCATCCCTAAACTTAATCGCCAGGTTGTTGTGATGACTCTCCCTCGACCACATTAGTATCAATCCACATGCCAAGGTTCACTACCCCCTTTCACCTCATGCGCAAGTATGACCTTTAAAGAAAGGCCCCTTGCACCAATAGCAAAGTTGTTACCTCCTCGTATCATCAAACTTCCCTATTGCCTTGCCCTTGTCCTCAACAACTAGAAGAGACTCCTTATCAACTAGCGGAGGAACAAAAGATCTTGAAGCCACCTTGTCTCGAGAAGATGACACTAAATTTTGTGGTTTCGTCATTGCATCTTGTAAAGAAGATGGGTCCAATGATCTAACCCATCCACAAAGTGACTAAACCAATCCCTCCATAAACAAATCCCACATTTGGACTCTAATATATCATAGCCTATATCTAAGAACCTCTAGAACTCACTGATGTAAGATTAGGGTTGACTTGATTTCTTTGTTAAGAAAGTACAAACATGTTTTTGCTTGGAGTTATGATGAACTTAAAGCTTATAGGGAAGACTTGCTTCAAGTGAGATACCTTTAAAACCTGATGCTAAACCTTTTAGACAGAGACAACGCCCAATAAATCCAACTCTTGCCCCAAAAATGAAAGATGAGCTCATTAAGTTAAGAGATGTCGAAATCATTAAACCTATTAGGCACTCTACATGGGTTTCAAATTTAGTGCCAGTGAGAAGGAAGAATGGCGATATACAATTATGTATAGATTTCAGAAATTTGAACATATCTTCTCTGTAGGATAATTACACATTACCGAATATGGAGATCTTACTGCAAAAGGTAACTAGTAATGAACTGTTATCCATGATGGATGGATTTTTGGGCTATAATCAAGTTAAATTTAAAGAATCCGAATGGTATAAGACTCCTTTCACAACTCCTTGGGGTACTTACGTGTATGCTAGGATGCCTTTTGGGTTAACAAATGCAGAAGCCACTTTTCAAAAGGCAGTGGATGTTGCTTTTGATGGATTAATTGATTTACTTATGGTAGTTTATCAGGATGACCTAATTGCATATTCAAAAAGAGTGAAAGATCATTGTAAGCATTTGGAGAAAATTTTCATAAGAGCTCTTGAATTTGGAATTTCTTTAAACCCTAAAAAATGTCATTTTGGGGTCACTGAAGGGAAACTATTAGGTCATATTGTCTCTAAGAAAGGGGTGAGAATAGATCCAGAAAGGGTAGTAGCCATTGATAACATCTAGATGCCTAAAACAACTAAGGGTATCCAATCGTTCTTTGGGCAAATCAATTTCGTGAGAAGATTTGTTTCTAATTTTGCTGAGATTATCAAACCTATTGCTTAAATGCTTAGAAAAGGAGCTAAAGTAGTCTGGGACAATGAAGCTATAGGAGCATTTGCCAAAACAAAGAGAGCTATAAAAAAAGCTCCAGTTCTTAAATCCCCTGACTTTAAAAAACCTTTTCAAATATTCTCGTTCACTTCTTATCATACTATAGTTGTCGTTATGTTACAAAAGAACGATGCAGGGTATGAGCAGCCGATCGCATTCTTTAGCAAGAGTTTACAAGCTGCTGAACTCAATTATGATATAAATGAAAAGCAAGCTTATGCTCTTGTTAAAGCAGTCAAATCTTTTCGACCCTATTTAGTCGGAGCTGAAGTCATTGCTTATGTGCCAAATGTACCATTAAAGACATATTTAGACAAACTGAAACTACCAAAAGAAGATGTCGTTGGATAAGTCAAATCCAGGAATTTAATATAGATATTCAAATCACAAAATTTGTTAGAGGGCAGGGATTGGCTAAAATTATGGCAGAATCAAATTTGGAGGTTGTGCAAGTAAATCAAATTAATGACAACCATACTAAGGTTAGTATTGAAAGATGCCATTGGTATACTGATATAGTTTACTATCTAGAGCATACAAAGTTTAGGAGTGATTTGAATGACAATCAAAAAAGAACTATCAAATTACAAGCTGCCAAGTATGTTCTAATTCTGGGAGATCTATATTGGAAAAATCAAGATGGAATTTTACTTTTATGTTTAGATGTTGCCCAGTCTGCAATTATTCTCAAAGAGATGCATGAAGGAGTTTGCAGCGGTCATTTTTCAGCCAGGACCACAGGGCATAAAATATTACGAGCAGGTTACTATTGGCCTCAGCTTTTTAAAAATTGTCATTCTTATGTGAGAAAATGTGAGGCTTGTCAGAAATTTTTAAGTTAAAATATGATGGTGCCCTTCCTTTAAGGACATTACAAGTGGAGGAACCTTTCCAAATGTGGGAATTGATTTTATCGAGGAAATTAGTGATAAGTCGAGCGGTGGACATAGTTGGATTCTAGTGGCTACTGATTACTTTACCAAGTGGGTAGAGGCTATACCCACTCGACAGTCTACAAGTAAAGTAGTAATTAAGTTTCTTACTGAGAACATCTTAACTAGATTCGGAGTTCCTCAAAAGATTATAGCAGATAACGATATGTGTTTAAGATCTAACGAGTTTGCTGAATTTTGTAGGAAATATGGCATAACAATATCATACTCACCTCCATATCATCCCCAAGGCAATGGACAAGTTGAGTCTAGCAACAAAAAAATCTTGAAGATTATCAAAAGGATGTTGGATAACAACAAGCCCGCTTGGGATTCAAAGTTGAATTTAGCATTATGGGTAGATAGAATCACAGTGAAAAGGTCTACCAGGTTCTCTCCTTTTAACTTGGTTTATGGCAAGGAAGCAAAGCTTCCTTTAAACAATCTATTGCTTGTTTACAAATTTGTTATTGAGGAACAAATAGAAGATATCAATTTCATGGAGAATAAATTAAACACACTAATTGAGCTAGATGAAGTAAGGAGGCTTGCGCAATAACAGAATATTAATAAACAATAGCAAGTTAAATTTCTTCATGACAAGAAAGCTTTGAACCAAGCCTTTAAGGTAGGTGACTGGGTCCTGAAATGGAACGCAAAAGATCAAGACAAAGGAAAACATGGTAAGTTCGAGGCTTTATGGTTAGGACCATTTATCGTCTTTGAAAAGGCTGGGAAGCACTCTTATTTTTTGCAAGATACAGAGGGTCGCATGCAGGATTTTCCAATTCATGGACAATACCTTAAGCCATTCTTCCAATGAGCATAAAAAGGGAGTACTTTTTCCTCTCTTTCCTTTATTGTATTCTTATTTTTTAAAAATTTTTATATGTATTATTTCACGAACTAATTTATCCCTATGTTTTGGCAGGTCTGCTCCTCTAGAGATAACTGAGGTTCTCACTATACTTGCAAGGGGCATATGTCCCCACAATAAGAGCCACTGATGGAGCTTGATTTTTGTGCTTCCAATTGTACACATTTTCATTAGGGACTGGTCGTCAGATAACTGGAGATATGAAAAAATATCAAAATTGCAGATCAAAGGTGCCAAGATGTGGGCTATGGTTATTAGCAGTAACAGTGAACTTTTAATAGAAGATTATATTTTTCTTTTGCAAGAAAAAGTTTCCCAGGTTTTGATAGAAGCTGTAGGGCCTTCTCTGTGCATTGCAGTCATTGGAGCAACAGGGTGTACAGTTTGATTCAGCGCTTCTATTGTCTTTCTCTCCTCCGATATGGACATGGGTGTGTATCAAGCAAAGAAGAGTGCTTTTGCAGCATATCAGCAATGGATGGATATGTTTTAAGAATGCTTTAGAATGAAATGGATCTATCAGATCTGCACAGCACTTAAAAATATAAACAGGAGACTAAAATGTTTATGCCTATTATATATTGAGATCGCTACCACAGGTGATTATTATTTGCAGACCACTCTAAGGATTTGGTGTCTAAGTCTATTGTGACAAGTGTTGGAGACCATTTCATAAAGCATAATATTGCCGTCTCAAATGAAATATGGCGATTACCAGGATATATTTTTGTATAGCCGGAGACAACGAAGGATTTGTGATGATGCTATCAGCATGAGATTCCATCTATTCCCCCCTTGCCATGCATTCTGCATATCCCATTCTGAAGTTTGGTATCCATTCGGAAATGGCTGTGGTTGTTGTTGCATTTGGTATTATTATTATAGTGTGGGAGATATATCAGAAATAACAATGCCGATACAAGGGCTGTCAGAATTGTTGTATGAAATGCTGGGTTGTAAGTTGCGGCTGAGACGACTAAAAGACATGGCTTTGTCCTCTCATGAGAAGCATGTTACAGTTAAAGGGTTCTGCTGTGTATAGAGTCATAAACTGCGGAGTAGCAACGAACTTGTGCCTGCGAGACCAAGCATTCCGTTCATGTTAAATGGCAATATTAAACATCACTGGTTTCTGTTTCCCCTCTCTCAAAGTATAGATAGAGAAAGATTAACGAATATCGGCAGCAAGGAACAATTGTATTATCTCCAAGTAGCCATCAGAGATCGCTCTCCATCTGTGAATGTCAATATTAGCAGATTTTAGTAAATAATTTTTCTGATGTATGTCATGTTTGTTGCAGGTTTCTGGGCATACGCAAAGGAGAAAGGGAAATTGGTAATAACTGACAGGTGTGCAATATGACAAAGGTTCATTGCAGAATGAGGCACATAATTGATTTTTTATGGACGAGGATCACGCTAAAGAGGATATCACCGGATAAGGGGAATGCGTTAAATATTGCAAGCCGCACAAGGATGCAATTGCCAATTATAATTTAATAGTTTTTTAATCATATATAAATGTGGATTAGTTTTTATTTGTGAAAGGTTACAATGTTTGATATTGCAACCCACATCTTTTAGCTTCCTATAAATATATAATAGAAAATCAGATATTGGCCCATGGATTCATTTTTTATCAAAAAGATATTATTTGCATTCTAAGGCATATAGACTGTTGTAATCTCTTTGCTGGAAGATTCTGAATTTGAACTAAGATCCAGGAGTTTGAAACTATCGAGCGTATTTTCAGTACTGCATGATGTAAAATCGTGTTGGGTGGAGCATCTGCAATTGAGTGTCTTCAACACGAGTTTTTTGCAGTATAATCAGTAAGGTTTTTATTGGCAAATACTATATAGTTCGTCCTTTATGATCTTTTCATTTTCTATTAATAATTTATTGTTGGGATAAGTGGATTAAATTATTAGTTGGTGTTTAAGCCTGATAAATGAAAATATTGGCAAATATTAAAATTGTTTCCTTATTTGTATCTATTTTGTCCTTTTAAAGGTTAAAACATTATAGACTGGTTTTGATATGCACAAGACGAAATAATTTGACGCATCCCAATAATTAAATTGTTCATAGATTTAATATCATAACATCATGAAGTTGTATGTAAAAACTTATAATTTTGACTCTATCGCCCATTTGAATTTCAGCACTGATCTTTAATCGCTCATTTTTCTCTATTTCTTTGCTGGCAATATTTTGATCTTTTCGTGTTAAGGGTTTAATATCTGTTTGTTTTAGTAATTCATTTTAATCTTATTTCAGCATTCACAATTCTATTAAAGTAATCAAATTTTGAAGAATAATATTCACTAGTCGCAATCCTGAAGCTTTCCTTAAAATCTTGCCACCTAAGGAAGTTGTCTTTGCATTTCATCTATTTGCAATAAAACATCTTGGATCCAAGTTTTTGTTGTCCAAGATTAGGTGTATAGGCCTTGGTTTTGCGGATCTAGAAACGCAAAGGATCTAGATTGAATTGATCTATCCTATCAAGTTGGCCAAAACCGATTAGATATCCCAGCATCGAACGGGCAAGGCTCGTAGGTTTCTAATCAACAGTTTTGATAACCAACATGAAGCTCGAGCTATAACTCTCCCACTGTCATCGAAGTTGTATCTATGCCATCTTATTAGCAACCTCTCTCAAATAAGTCTGTTGAAGCCTCTGCCTCTCAAGTACCGACCTAGCTCTAGAATGCTCTAGCTTTTGATTTAGGAAACCTAACAAAATTCAGATGTTGCTTTATTGCCTATGGTAAAGCATCCCACTCTACAAAGTGCACCACCACGTAATCAGCAAAAGAAGCAACCTCAGCCTCAACATTGATTGTATCCACCTGTGGTCTCAAAAACGTTGGCGTCTCTAGCCTATCATATATGCTAGTACCTCCAGTACTGTCAAACTTGTTAGCTAACGTGCCCTGATCATCTGCTCTAATCTAGTCAACATCTTATCTTTGTACTTGTCTGCTCTGAATCAATGTGATGTGACAAAAGCATCACAAGTACCTAGCTCCCTACTCCGAGCTCTGGGGAGGGAAATCCTCTGCAATATGTCAAAAAATTGTTCTAGCAACTCAACAACATGGTGTTGACCATGTGCAAGATCCTTGAATGTATCCTAAATCTCTCTATCAACCTCAAACCTTGTGCCAACATCTCTATAGCATGTAACAGCAGAACTACCTGGATTATAACAACCCTTGTTGCCAATAGAACCAAACTAAATATTAGGCTCTCCATCTCTAGGTGGTGAAGTACGCCCTATGTGGTTATAATGTCTACCTGGAACGAATCTCCTTTCACCATCCATGTCACTAAATACCAATTACTGAATCAATCTAATAACTAAGCCCAATTCTTGCAGGATGATAGGAATCCTCTCTAATACCACTTTAATTTGGAATCCTCTCTGATTCCAATTCTCCTCTTTTCAATTTTTAACATTAATATTGGAAAGAGAACAAATAGTTGAATGAACAATTCCTCTTCAATTATTGTCTAAACACAAATTCCAAACCAGTGTCCCGAGAATCTACGAATCTGAGCCAAACTCCGCCATTCGGAGGCAAATGGCCTCTAGCCTTAGACTCAGCAAATTCCTAGCAGAGTCCATGTGGACTTGTCCAGTTTAGAGACTCGCTGGACTCGCCGAGTCCAGAGACTCGTTGGACTCATCGAGTCCCGAGCTTAGGACTCTCACTGACGGCTAAAGAAATAAAAAGAAAAAATAAAATAAAATAAAAGGTTAAGTGATTTGTTTTTGTTTTGTAGAACATCTATTTGACCTAAAAACATCATACCACACTTTCCTAATGCTTGTGATAGAGAGAAAAGAGTTAGAGAAGAGTATTGGAATTTTGAGATAGAAATTAGCAAACTAGTTGACTCTCCCATATCAATTGTTGATGGTTTGTGCAACTTTGCAACTTGCACGTAAGCATTGAAACGAGCTAAAGGAAGCATTTGGAGGAGGCTTCTACAAACTTACTTGCATTTCAATTTTTTGTGCAAATTTGAAGAGGTAAGTAGCAAGTTGCATTTCTTTGTGTTGCTTTGTAAATTGTTTTACATATATATTTTTTTACTTTCCATTTTGTTTACATTTGTTTTTGTCCCTACTTCTAGCATCTACTATTTTGAATTTTTCTAATTTATCTTAATGACAAACTTGATAAGTAGCAACTAAGAAGGTCCTAAAGTTTAAAAGTCTGATTTGATGCTATTTTTTTCTATTTATAATATATTCATATTATAGCAGCAGCCGCATTGACATCATGCCTCAAGGTGAGCCTTGTAGAAGTGCAACTAGGGCTGCATATAACCCTAATACAAACCGAGCTGCAGTAGCAAAGGATAGGGTTGCAAACATGTCATCCATGGCCACAAAAAGGGAGGCATAAATAGATTGAAGTATCACCTAGCACATATACCTAGGTGTGATGCTAAAAAATACAAAGCAATACCCCAATATGTTATGCAAGACATACAAACTCTTCTGGAGGAAAAAATGGAGAAAAAGGACTTAAAAAAGAAGCAACAACGACAAACAACACAACTAGCTCAAGAGGGATCTTCTAATTTTCGCCCTTCATTATCCCCCACTCCACTTACTGCTACTACTGTTTTTACGAGTGTGACCATTGGGCCTCGCAATCATAGGAAAAGATCGACACTTGATTCCACGCATGGCTCCAAGTGCACAACCATTGCTTGAGAGCATGGGTTGGAACAAGCAAAAGCATGATAAAGCAAAATTGGCACTTGGAGACCTCATCTACAACAACATTTCATTCAATGCGGCAAGCTACTTATGTATTTAATTTATGTCTTACTTCTCTTCCTTGCTTTCAAGTTCCAAGAGACAATAATATGCTTATTTTGTTTATTTTAATTTGTTTTCAAATTTAACAGTAGCAATATAATATACTAATTTGTTTAAAATTTATTTTATTTGTTTTAGGTCGCCTTATTGGCAAATTGCAATAGATGTCGTTACCGTTTGTGGTTCGAGGTTCAAAGCCCCTAGTGTTCATGACTTAGGAGGCCCTATTTTGACCCAAAGGGTGGCTAATATAGAAGGTGCAATTCAAAAGCAGCATGAGGTGTGGAAGATGCGAAGGGTTGCACCATCATGACTGATGGTTGGACTAATAGTAGGACTAGAACACTCCTCAACTTTCTTGTCTCCTCATCGAATAATTGTAGCCATTAGAAACTTAGTAGTATAATTTGTACCTAGAAATTTAGAATCTTGATTAAGTGATTAAGTTTTTAAATTATAAATTTATGATTGGTCATTGATCATTATACTAATTTGTTTCTTTTCCCTCACGTGTCATTTTTTTTCAAAATAAATTGGCGCCTCGAGAAAAACAAAGAATGTTGAATATCTTTGTGATGTAATGTATGAAGTGATAAAGTACATGGGTGAGGAGAATGTGGTGCAAATAGTTACAGATAATGCAACAAATTATGTTGTTGCAAGAAAGCTTTCTATGGAGAGACACCCTCACTTATTTTGGACCCCTTGTGCTACTCACTCCATTGACCTCATATTAGAGGATCTAAATAAACTCCCTTGGATAAAAAAAATTGTAGACCAAGGAAGGAGTGTATGTAAATTCATATATAATCATACATGGGTCCTCAACCTCATGAGAAAATACACAAATCAAAAGGAGTTGTCTTGTCCAGGGGTCACTAGATTTGCTACCAATTTTTTCACGATGTTATCCTTACTTAATTCAAAGGGAGGCTTGAGATGCATGTTTGTAAGTTAGGAGTGGATCTCATCATCATATGCAAAGATCACTGTAGGGACTGATCAAACCAATCGTAATTTTGATTAGGCTTCCTTTTGGACACCGATCACTAAGATTATGAAGGTAATTTTCCTTTTTGTCCTCGTCAACTTTTTTAAGAAATTATGTTATAAATTATTGTTCATTTTTTAAAGCAAAATTTAAAGCTGATTGTTTCTCTTTCAACTTGCCTAATGAATGCAATTCATTGAGCCACTTGTTGTTCTCCTACGAATTGTTGATGGAGAGAAGCCCTCAATGGGCTAAATTTATGAGAGCATGGATAAAGTGAAGTAGGTCATTCACTCTTTTTTGCCACAATTTACTTCACGTGCCTATACATGCAACGGCCTACTCTCCTAATCTGGCATACCAATTCAGCCTACATTTCAGGGCTGATGATGAGGTGTGGAATGGCCTCTATGATGTTGTAGAGAGAATGTCACCTAATTCAAGAGTTGGAACAATTGTAGTCCATGAGATTGAGTTGTTTAAGAAAGCTCAAGGGGAATTATTTGCACGAGAGTTGTGCAAGAAAAACAGGACAAAACTAATGCCTGGTAAAAATCTATGATTCTATATCCTAATTTCTAATTCCATTACCATTTTAAATTGATAAAGTCAAAGTTATTGAATTGATTTTTTGAAAAAATTGTTTCAAATCCATGGTAGGAGATGTTTAGCACTAAGGTGCGAAATTTATAGAGGATTGAGATTCGCATCGTTAGCCAGTCATCTGGTACACCAGGATGCAAATGCAATTGGAGTCTATTCGAGCATAAACACTCAAAAAAGCACAATAGTTTGGCATTGCAAAAATTGCATGATCTTGCTTTTGTTCACTACAACATTTTCCTTCACCATAGACAAATTCAAGGCACCGATACATCATTGATTGTATCAGAGACTGTTGATCTACATGCAGAGTAGAACACAGAAATTGTTGATCCTGTATTCAGTAATGAAGACGTGGAGTAAATTGATTAAGTGGATCAGGAGGCTGAGGCAGTAGCAATGGTACTCCAGGAGACTAGAGCACGAGGAGATCGAGTGCAAAACCCTAAGGCTAGGAGTGATGAATCTGAGTCTGATGATTGAGATTATGTGGCTAAGGATGAGGATGAGGATGCCCCTGAGGTTCAGCCTCAAACACAAGAAGAGAGGATGGCTCTACAATCTTCCATGACTAATCTTAGGCTTACTCGTAGAACATAGGCTACTATGAGTCTTGCACTCTTAACTGTTATTTTGATATATGTTTTGAACTTTTGATTCCGTGGATTTCATAATCCATGAATATTGTAGACATTTGACACTATATTTATAACTTTATACTATGTTATTTGGTTTTTTTTTTCCTTTAGAAATTTGTTTTTACATTTATGTGATCTATGCAAAATTGTGTATGTGTATTAAGTAGCTTCTATTTATCTCAATTATTGTGTATTTGATGTTAATTGACTAAAAGATGAATGAAAAAATCTTTAAATCCTTAAAAACCTTTGAATTTCATGGGTTTTTCAATTTTCTGAGTCCTTGTCGAGTCCGAGTCTAAGCCCAATTTCGACTTTCCGAGTCAGAGGCGAGTCTGAGTCTTGTAACTATGCACCAAACAGCTACGGATAAAATGTGGCAATGAATTTGGAAATAAAAATTCGCATTCAAAGGAACTTGGACAGAGAGTGGTTTATTGAAATTGTTGTAGTAGTCCCAATAACACGTGAATAGATTTGTGCAGCAAATTCAAATTGCAACATCAAACTATGAACAGCTTGCCCTTGACAAATCAAAGTGATCCTTGAACCCCAAAATGATGGCTTCTAGCTTGAACACAACACTCCAAAATTCTCAAGGCTTCTGAACAGTTCGCAAGCCTTGAATTCGTAACCACAAGCCCTATAACTTCAAATAAAGACCTTAATAATGACATGTAGAGCATTAAAAATAGATTGCAGGCCCCTAGAAAATGCTTGATGACCAATAAGGAGTGACAACAGGCCTCTGATTGATGATTGCAGACCTCAAATAACATCAAACATGGCCTTAGAGTAAGACAACAGGATCCAAAAATCAATAGCAATCTCCCTAACCAAATCATAGGTCTACAAATCAAAATCATCGTCTCCAATCTCTTTAGAATCAGAGAAATCCACTTGCATAGGTTGACTTCTCTTACACAGTTAATACAATTCTTCTCTTACACAGTTAATACAATTGAGAAGACAAGACAAACCCTCAACAGCAATTTGCAATACAGACTTCAAACAGTCTTTAGGATTCAAACCCTCAGTAATTTATCAAAAGGAAAATAACACTTAATGGATTCAGTCAACCACAAACTCTCAGCACAATAGTCTTCTCTAAAGAAACTGTAGACCATTAAAGGAGATTTAACAAAAATACAAAATATAATTAGATTACTATACCTCAGCTATGATCCAATATACTTCTCAGCTTCAAACCCTTATACTTCAGCAATGAAATATCCCAAACCGGATATTTACTTGATTTCCCTTTCAACAAAATATTCAGGAATGAACCTTGCAGATGGGTTAGGAAAAACAATCAAAACTTGTAGAAATTCTAATAGATATTTATCCAGCTTCTCTTGAATATTATATTCAAACTCTAACATAGGCAAATAAAATACGATACAATAATAAAATCAGAAGATTCCCCACAAGATAATAACCCGTTTTTCCAAAATAACATTCAAGATTTGAGCATATAACAATGTGTTACAAACCAATAATATAAAAACCAGCAACTCTTATAACTCCTAAAATATGTTATTGCATTATACAACAGTAATACTGGCCACACTGAGAAGCAAGGTGTCACTGTGCAACCCATCCATCACTCATATTCCCGGATCACCTATAAATCTATAAGATTTCACTGTACTTGTAGACTAAACAACTCTGACTATCCTCGCGTCCAGTCTCAAACTGAACAAAATTATAACCAACTCCTCAATAAGCCATAGTTGTATACTATCAACACCCGGATCCCAAACCCTGTTGTCATAACCAGCCGATATGATAAGGTAGAAATGTATCAATGAACTATGCATAACCCAATAGATGGTGACAACACGACCTAAATAGATGACGTAATAAACAAGCCGCTCAAAAATTGAAAGTAACACCCTGGGTGCATCAAATACCATACTATCATCATCAAACTGGAGAACCTCCGAGTACATAAGTACTATGAATAAGAATGAAGCTGAAAACCTGTTCCTTGAGATTGAAACATAACTCCCATCAATACTACCCCAAAATCTATCCAAAGGCTTTTGTATGTAATCCAACCAACTCTTGTATAGTGTGAAATCAAGAACCCTACTAGAACTGATCCAATGATGATCGACCGTAGTCAATTCACCACTTCCATCCTCTGACCCATATTCATTGCTAGGAATCGTACCAAGATTCCATATCCTAAAATCAGAATCATCTTCTTCATGATAATCAAAAGGAAAGTCCTCATTTAGCTCAAAAAGGGGATTATCGTAAATCCAATCAGCATCAACTTCAAACACGGGATTGTCGATAAGCTAAATGAGATCTAAAACTTTGGTACGTGGTCTTTTAAGACAACTGTCCCAGTCATAAGTTTGCTGAATGCTATCAAGGTCAACAATGACTTCTTTGAAAAACTCTTGCCTCACCTTACCCTTATGTTCCAGAGAGTGATTTGTGACCTTGATCTAATTTTCTGCTTCCTGAAGGGAAAATCGAGTTTCATCCAATGCCTCCTGAGTAGACTTAAGCTCCCTATTGAGCTCCATAATCCCATTCCTTTCCTTTTTCAACTCGTCAACATATATTTTAGCTACCTGAAGAATGTTATCCCTGTTGGAAAGCAAATATAAATAATCTGACTTCATAGTTTCAAGAGTTGGTTTGATCACTTGCAAATAAAAAACAAGCCAATCTACTTCCACTCCCATTTGAAACTTTCTATAGAGATCTTCCACCAACTTGTGAGTGTTGTTATAATGTACCAACAATGCCACAACCATGTCATTACTAACCATGCATTGATTCTTTAAGGTATGCATTTCATTATTGTCCTATTGAAGCAATTCATCGTCTTGTAGTGTCCTCTTAGATTGTTCCTCTAAATTTCTGTCATGGGCGTAGGAAATATATGGTTCATCACACAAAGACCCCAACCTTCTATTACCTCATGTACAACCGATCTCATCAACTGTAATATCCCTATCGAAATCTGATTGAAACTTGCTATATTTGTTGTTAGAAAATTTGTCAAACACTTGTATAGTAGAGGGATATACAACTGATTTTATTTTTCAGTTTGTTTTCAGAATAAGAAAGATGACTTCTAATATTATGGGATGACTGAAAAATGACTTCTCTTCTGCTTAGTCTACACCTAAAATGAAATGCAACTTTTTTTTTTCTTGATGCAATATATGACATCTATTCAATGCAAATTAACACTTACAGCCAAGTGACATTATGTCAAACAGTTGGCATGCAAACTAACATTATATTTCAAACTTCAAAATTGATATTTTGGTGATATAAAATCAGGTTACAATGCCTTCAACAATCTAACTAGACCGTCCATACAGAACCATGTAGATGTATTTTCAAATAATGCATAAACATGAAGATAAAATAAAGGGAACCTGAGATTGGTAGGCAACTTTAAAACTGATCAGAATCTATCATGCACTAGCAAATGGGTATAAACTTCTTATTATGCCTCCGAATTAGCTTCTTAACTCCTTCCGAAGTGCAAATAAAATGAGGGCATCGAATGACCCTTAAATCTTAAGTGTGTCTTCTTCCTGAATTGCTGCAAAAACTCAATAAGCTTCAATGAGATGACTAAATTATCACCTCCAGCAAATGCAACAATATCAGCTGATAGTTCCACAACCTCAAAGTTGCCAATCAAAGAGAATTATTGTTCTCAATGACTGAAATACCCTGTAGAAAACCTTGGCTCCACAAGTGCACAAGCAAATGTCAATATCAAATTTGGATGCCCTACAGTGAGACTCTCTCCTCTATTTATTCTATTCCTTCACCCCTTCTAGAAAAACATAAAATATTATTTTATTGCACTTTTCTAAAAACTTCCTCCTTTCCAACAATAATTAGTTGTGCTTCTAGAAGATTCCCTTTTCCATATAATATAATATTATTTTAGTGACTTATGATTTAATATACATTTTAGTCACTTTTTAATTAAATTAAATAAATATAAAGTCACCTTTTAATTTTTAAATTATTTAATGAATTTATAAGAAATTAATTTAATTATTTCACCTTATTTCTCCACTTAGCCTTCAAAGAATGAAAGGCTAAGAACTCCATTGAGAGGCTAAAAAGATGGGGACATTACAGTCCGCCCCTCTGGAAATTGCTTGTCCCCAAGCAATCTCAACTCTGGGTGTTGTAGAATCTCTTCACTCTCCCATGTAGCATCCTCAATAGGTAGGTCCTTCCATTTAATCAAATATTCTCTAATGACACGGCTTCTCAATTGCTTCTCTCTAAAATCTAATATAGCCTCTGGAATCAAAATCAACTTACCCTCATCATCTAGGGTGGTAGAACTGCAAAAAGAACCACACGATGTCCCAATGCCTCCTTGAGGTGTGATACATAGAAAATATTGTGCACTTTGCTGTCCACCGAAAACTCTAGCTCGTAAGCCACCTCACCCACACGCCTAATGACCTAGAATGGTCCATAGTATTGTGGCTTGAGCTTCTCTGCACCACTCTTCTTGAGAGTAGACTGTCTCTAGGGCTGCAACACCAAACACACCATGTCCCCAACCTCAAAAGAGCGTTCCACTCTCTTCTGATCTGCATATTGTTTTAGCTGGTTTTGTGCCTTCCGGATGTTTTCACGAAAAGCCCTCATGATATCCTAATTTTCCTATAACATGTCTCCAGCACTAGGCACTCTACTATCACTCATCAACAAATCAAGAAAGCTACGAGCCTCATAACCATACAAAGCCATGAATGGTGTCATCTGAATAGAAAGATGGTAAGTGGTATTGTAGCAGTACTCACAAAGGTATATCCACTTAACCAACCCTTTTCGCTGCCCAGCAATATAATTTTTTAGGTACCATTCCACCCATTTGTTGACTATCTCCGTCTGTCCATCTGTCTGAGGGTGGTAACTAGTACTCAGACAAAGCTCGGTCCCACACAATCTAAAAAGCTCCTTCCAAAAATTGCTCATAAACCATCTCGGTCACTAACAATGTTTCGTGGTAATCTATGCAATCTAAACACCTCACAAAAAAATAGTTTAGCAACCTGTGTGGTTGAATATGAAATAGTGACCGGAAAGAAATGTGCAAACTTGGTCAAGTGATCAACCACCACATATACGCAATCCTTACCTTGCACTTTTGGCAACCCTGTGATGAAGTCCATGGATATACATTCCCACTTCCTGTCTAGAATTGGAAGTGGCTGTAATAAACAAGCAGGATATGTATGGTTCTGTTAGTTCTGCTGACAAACAACACACACCCTAACATATCGTAGAACATCAGATTTTAGTCCCTTCCAAGTGAACCTCTCCCGAACCTATCGATAGGTTTTGAAATACCCAAGAATGGTGAATCATAAAAGAACCTCAATACTGTGTTCTTTACTTCTGATCCTGGAGTAAAGAAGATCCTCCCCTTGTAAATGATAAGATCATTCACCGTCGTGTACCTATCATCCTGCAATGACCCATCAATAATACTTGAAGCCCAAGAATCCTTAGCATATTCTGCCACAATCAAATGACTCCAATCCTCTGAAACCTCAGTCATAGAGCTCAAATGTGGTCAGCGAGACAAGGCATCAGTGACTATATTCTATGAACCTTTGACAAAAGAAATGTCAAAGTCATAAAATTGGAACTTGCTTACCCACTTCTGTTGAGGATCATAAAGATCCCGCTGCCCAAGGAAATGTCTCAAGCTATTATGGTATGTTTTTACAACGAATTTACTGCCCACTAAGTACTGCCTAAACTTGGCCAATGCATGCATAATGACCAACATTTCCTTGTCATATATACTATAGCTCCCCTCAGGACCTTTCAGCTTCCTACTCTCATATGCAATTGGATGTTTGTCTTGCATAAGGACAGCTCCAATCTCCTCACCCGAAGAGTCACACTGCAACTCAAAGGGTTTAGTGAAATCAGGCAATGCAAGCACTAGGCAAGTAGTCATAAGTTGTTTGAACATCTCAAAGCATTCTTGTGCCTCACGAGTCCAAACAAAAGCCCCTTTCTTGGTCAAATCTGTAACCGGTGCTGCATGGCGAGAATACCCATTGACAAATCTGTGATAGAATCCACATAAGCCCAAAAATCCTCTAAGTTGTGTCAAATTCGTCAGAGTAGGCCACTCAAACAATTGCCTTGACCTTATCCGAATCCATCCGAAACTCCTTCTGCACTAATGATGTGACCCAAATATAATAATTTTGTCATGCCCAAGTCACATTTAGATTCCTTGGCATATAGAGATTCGTTACCAAGAATACCCAAAACTATGTCAAGATGTGCAAGATGCTCTTCCCATGTCCTGCTATAAACCAAGATATCATCGAAGAAGACTAACACAAATCGCCTCAACTGTGAATGAAATATACTATTCATAGTAGACTGGAATGTAGCAGGGGCATTGGTTAGCCCAAACGGCATAACCACAAACTCAAAATGTCCATAGTGGCAACGAAAAGTTGTCTTCTCAATATCTTCTTCCCTCACGAATTTGGTCGTATCCCAATCTCAGAACAATTTTGGAGAAGTACTTGGCACCATGCAATTCATCAATCAACTCATCAATCCTTGGAATGGGATAACTGTTCTTGATTGTTCTCTTGTTAAGCATTCTATAATCAATACACATCCTTAGAGTATCATCCTTCTTTTTAACCAATACCACTGATGAAGCAAAAGGTGACTTACTTGGTCTAATATGCCCCATAGCTAGCAACTCCTTGATAGTTTTCTCTATTTCATCTTTGAGCTGCTTAGGGTGCCTGTAGGGAGTGACTATCACAGGCTTAGCACCCTCCTCCAATTCGATGATGTGCTCTATCCCTCTATTTAGAGGTCTACCGAGTGGAATCTCACTAAAGACCTTATCATGCTTGATCCTCAACTCTTGTATACCAGGAGGATAAAAAGGTTTTTGTTGCTCTTCCTATATTGGCTTCAAAACAAAACCTGCTGCCTACTCAACCATGTCATGACGCATGAGACGTTCCATTTTCCTGAAAGAAACAGTCTTGCAACTGGTGTCTCTGAGTGCTTTCAACACGATTTTTTCCATCCATCTCAAATCTCATTTCCATCTCACGAAGGTTGAGGGTGAATATTCCTATGTCATGCAACCATGTCATTCCAAAAACCATATCTGTGTCTCCCATGTTCACCACATAAAAATCTGCCTTGAATCATAATTATTCAAGCACATGGGCAAATTTGAAATCATCTTGTCACATCTAAGCGTGTAACCATCAGCAACCTTAACTCAAATTTCGTCAAAATCCTTAGTGTGTATACCACGCCTCTCAACAAGCCTAGCATCAATGAAATTGTGTGTCGCACCAGTATCAAGAAGGGTAATAATCTTTTGACCAGCAAGAACCCCTCGCATCCTAAAAGACCCTTCTCACTGAATACTTGTGAGACGAGCCTCTTTAAGCTTCACTTCTTCCTCTAATTCTTCATCATGTTCTGATTTTTTTGATTCTAAATCATTAATTTCAGATTGCTGGTCTAAATCAAAATCTTCAATTAGTGCCCACATTGCACGATTTGACTTTCCCTTAAGTTTCATAGGGCAGTCATGGTTAATATCATATGGTCCCTTACAATAGAAACATAGTTTCCTCTTCCTTAAATCATTAAGAGTCTCACGGTCAAACGGAAAAGCAAACTTACCTTTAGCTTTGTCCTCCTTCTTAGAAAACTTCTTGTTGTCACGATTGGAAAATGTTCCATTTGATGTAAACTTGCTAGTAGGGGCAATGAACTCCATGCTCTGTGCCTTCTTCATTGCTTCTTGTAGTGAGGGAGGATCGAAAGCTTTCAACCAACCCTTCAATGGCTCCATCAATCCTTCCATGAATAAGACCACCAATCTTCTTTCACTGATGTTAGAAACCATGACCGATAACTGTTGAAAGTCATTCGCATAAGCATCAAGGGAACCATGTTGTTTTAGTTGTGCCAATTCACGGAAACTCACCTCAGGATATTTGACATCAAACCTTTCGATCAGCCTGTTGATAAACTCCTCATATGTAGTGATAAGGTTATGTCCAATAGTGACTAACCCATTATACCACAACTCATGAGCAGCTCCTTCAAGATGTAGTGTGGAAAATCTTATGGCATCCTCTTCAGGCATTGGTCTCAAAAAAAGATAATTATCAAGCTTTTGAACCCAAGACCTAGCTGTGCATTTGTTACTTCCATCATAGTAAGGCATGGAAATCTTACCAAGTGTTTGTTGATAGTCATCTCTTGGAGCATAGTGATCATTCCTTCCTCCCCTCCTATTTCTTTGATTTATGAATTGATCAAATGTCCATATTTCTCTCGTATCAGGAGGGAGAGTGGTATACTCCAAGTAGGCCTATCTAGCTTTGTCTCCAAAAGAAACAGCTGGAGCAGCATGTGGTTGTTCTTCTCTTGGTGTAAAGGTGGGAAAAAGAGGCCTAGGGACTAATCCTCTAGTATATTCAGCGCGATGTATAGACCTGTCCTCATTAACTCCACTATATTCAGCTGTGTTTTTGATTTTGAGTGGCCTGCTGATCCATTTTTGCTAACAAGCATGTCATCATATCAAGCATGGTATCAAATTTCCTTTCAGCTCTTGCATCTCTATTTTCTTCTTCTGCCATATTTTGAACTATTTTGCCGGTATCTCTTTCTCTTAATGTTTCTAAGAATGTATCCTCTTCAAGCTAAGGATTCTAATATTGTTGTCTCCATTGTTCCCTGTTATAACATCTGATTTCTCTCTCACTCGTTTGTTGTTTGACTAATCACAAGATGAAAGCTCTAATACCACTGTAATATCCCTATCCAAATCTGATTGAAGCTTGCTATATTTGCTTTTAAAAAAATTGTCAAACACTTGTACAGCAAAAGGATATATAACTGATTTTAGTTTTTAGTTTATTTTTAGAATATAAAAGATGACTTATAATATCATAGGATGACTGAAAAATGACTTCTCTTCCACTTAGTCTACACCTAACATGAAATGCAACTTTTTGTTTTTTCTTGATGCAATATATGACATCTATTCAATGCAAATTAACACTTACAGCCAAGTGACATTATGTCAAACAGTTGGCATGCAAACTAACATTATTTCAAACTTCAAAATTGATATTTTTCTGATATAAAATCAGGTTACAATGTCTTCAACAATCTAACTAGACTGTCCATACAGAACCATGTAGATGTATTTTCAGATAATGCATAAACATGAAGATAAAATGAAGGGAACCTAAGATTGGTAGGCAGCTTTAAAACTTATCAAAATTTATCATGCACTATAGTATATGGGTATAAACTTCTTAATATGCCTCTAAATTGGCTGCTTAACTCATTCCAAAGTGTCGATAAAATGAGGGCATCGAATGACCCTTAAATTTGAAGTGTATCTTCTTCATGAATTGGTGTAAAAAGCCAATAAGCTTCAATGAGATGACTGAATTATCACCTCCAACAAATGCAACAATATCAGCTGATAGTTTCTCAAAGTTGCCAATCAAAGAGAATTATCGTTCTCAATGACTGAAATGTCCTACAGAAACCCTTGGCTCCACAAGTGCACAAGCAAATGTCAATATCAAATCTAGATGCCCTACAATGAGGCTCTCTCCTCTATTTATTCTATTCCTTCACCCCTTCTAGAAGAACATACAATATTATTTTATTGCACTTTCCTAGAAGCTTACTCCTTTCCAACAATAATTAATTGTGCTTCTAGAAGATTCCCTTTTCCATATAATATAATATTATTTTAGTGACTTATGATTTAATATTTATTTTAGTCACTTTTTAATTAAATTAATTAAATATAAAGTCACCTTTTAGTTTTTAAATTATTTAATAACTTTATAAGAAATTAATTTAATTATATCACCTTATTTATCGACAGCCTTCAAAGAATGAAAGGCTAAGAACTCCATTGAGAGGCTAAAAAGATGGGGACATTACATCAACCTGCTTGTCAAAGCTAATCTCCAAATCACAAACATAGAAACTTGCACCTTGTGTCACCTCTTCTGTGTAATCACCAGGAGGCTGCAAATCAATGGCGGTTGTCTGCTCTTCTTTTTCAAGGTCCCCTATTAGATGATTTTGGTCAGCAGGAAATTCATCATACATAGTTTTGCACTGGTCTTTTGCAAAGATATCATGAGCTAATTCAAAATACTTCATTTTTGCCAAATCGGTCTTATTTTGGAGTTTTGGATGGAAATCCATGAAATCACTTGAGGCTAATTCTTTTTTAATCTTCGGAGGGAGTTTTTTGTACTCATCATACATATCAAGTACCTCTGTTTAGAAACACCATTTCTGGTTTTCGATTTGCTGAAAACTTGACATGACTGATGGAGCATCTTCATTTTTTTCCCAAATATTCTCCAAGTTTAAGGAATTTGCTCTCTTTTGTAGTTTTGCTTTATAGTTCCACATTTTCACTATATCTGATTTCTAATAAAAGATTCACTTGAAGGTCTGTAAAATCCCACAGATTTTCTTTCTATGGCTTTTCTTAGTTTAAATGCAATTGATACAAAAGACATAATAATCAGTTCATCTTACCATAGAATGTGATTTCCACAATTGATAATAACAAGTCAGCAAGAATCAATGATTAAAACTCTTTCTTGAGATAGTTACAGAAATATGAAGAATTCATCGTGCACTTGTGATGGTTCTAGCCAAAAATAAAATCTCCTCTTTCCCTTTTACTAGATGAGAAACTCTTTGCAACCTGTCCTTCAAGTGTCACCACATAAATTGATGATGCTTTGTTATAGGCAACAATGTGTTATGGATTCTTAAGAGAAAGATGCGATGAATTTACTAATGCATCACCATCCTATAACAACACAATGTAGAAGTCACTTTTCTCATCCTATGTTATTCCTTTTTACTAAAATGTGGTAATGACGTTGCCATATCCTCTAGCCTACCATTGTTGGTACCAATATACTGTAACAAATCCCAACAACAGTAAAAAGTCCCAATGTCACAACCCCTACTATGAGTAGTATTGGTGCCCCAGCTTCACCAACCTCTCCTAAATATGTACCACAAAATTGATTAAGTCTTTATTCAGGCTTCACAACTAATGTCAAATCCTTTGCCTTATTGCTATCTTCAGCCGAGAATCAATAAAATTTGTGTTCATTCATAGAATCTACCAACCAATCATTCACTAATTATCTTTATAAAGATAATAGCATAAAATTGACTGATTTTAATCGCTACTCACAGATATATAAGAATTGCATAGTAAATGCAATACACAGAGATATCTCTTTTTATGGCTCATACACGCACCGCAAAACATAAACTATCTATACTAATAATATTGATGAACACTACTAAAGAAAGCTAAAAATCAGAAACCGATACGTTAAAAATGATGCAGCTTGAAATGGTAAGAATAATTTGCATGCATGGTCCCCACTAATTATTCCCAAATCCGAGAATTGTCTTTCAGTGACTATAGCTCCACCTATTTATTCTTTTATCACTAGATTAATTATCTCACTACCAATGAATACCGCAGGAAGACACATTCAATGAATAACCAACACGTCATATCAATTAGTGTTCAAACATCTTATCTCCAAATCTCTTGTGTTAAAGGCATGAGCAGACCGATGCTTAGCATCGTGTGTATAAGACAAGGCTATTCGTAATTCAGTAGAAACACGTCTTCACAACCTTTCCGTCAAAAATGCATTCTGCGCAAAAGACAACTGTCCAGAATAACTCTCGCTCCATTAAGATGTTCTATAAATATCGAGCCAATCCACCGTTAAGAGTAATGCTCGATTCTCAGTTTCAACCATTATGCAAATTCTAGACTAATTACCCACACTTAGATTCCAACAATAGTTTGCGGGATCAAATCACACCAGCCATCGATTTTATCCACACACCCCACTTTGCCAATATCCAGCCCCAGCAATGCTAGAGAGAAACAGTTATCTGGTCTCTTAGTAGCGTCTCCAATTCACTATTCTTAGCGGCTATCCATTTAGTCCTGGAGTGAAGCGAATGCCCATAGAAATGACTGGTGTTGGTTCAAATCCTTAGAAGCTCTTGATTATGCGTAACGCTTAGCTGTTACTAATGGAGGTTTAACAGCTCTTTCCCATCACTTGAGATAAGCAGTGTCCACAAAAAACTCATGATTCTTGATCATCTCCACTACTAAATTCCTTGCTTATATCCTTCCAGTCCTACTACAAAATATATTTCAAGAGCTTGAGATCGGAGCACTTCACATTGCGATGACCTGCTGTTGGTAGATATTCAAGTATTGTCTATACTTACTGGGAGTAACCAAGGGCCCAACTGTGTTTTACTCCTACCTTCATGCAATTTGGGATGTCTTGCCATAATTCCTGTCTCACCCCTGACTGTCACAACTCCCTTCTAACTTCACCTCTATTCCAGTAAAGGGTTTTGGTTTCTATAATCAGTTCCAATGCCTAGCCTCGCCTATATTCGCCAGCACAGTTACACACATTTACTATGTCTGGTCTCTGCTTCTCTTCACTTCTGGCACAAACATGAAATCTTACCTTGCCAACCTGTCTTACGCAATTGCCTAGAGATCATGTTACCTTCAGCCTAGCTCTTCCTCAACTGTTATTGATCTCACCTTTCACTAATCCGACTGTTGTATGATTATAAATGCCGACTCCTTGTAGATGATCATACTCATGTTGAAGAATCCGTGCAAGAAACTCTTTCAGTTCTAAAATGAATTTCTTCCGTGTTAAATTTTGAGCTTTGATCTTTACAAATAAGGGTCTTTCAACAAAAGCTTGAATTCCTTGAAATAATAAACAACCTTCTATAAAAACTTCTGTTTTTCTAAAGAACTTGTAAATCTTTGGATTGACAAGAATAATCCCCTCTCCTTTGCTACGTTCACCGGCAGGATTGAACACCATGATTTGAACACTTACTCCCACTTGTGGTGTAGAGAGACCAACTCCATCAACCCTATAATTAATGCTTGCTTAATGTTCTGCATAAGATCTTGAATATCTTCAGAATTTGCCTCTGATGAATTTTGATAAGGATTTACTATCGATTTCCAATAATGGCACAGGCTAGCAAAAAACACAGTTCTAATATAACTTCACGGGCTGGCAGGAGAACCAACTCTAATACCAATGAAATATCCCAAACTGGATATTTACTTGACTTCCCTTTCAGCAGAATATTTAGGACTAAACCTTGCAAATGTATTACAAAAAATAATCGAACCCAGTAGAAATTCCAACAAATATTTATCTAGTTTCTATTGAATGTAATACGATACAAGAATAAAACCAAAAGATTCCCCACAAGACAATAACCCGTTCTTTCCAAAATAACATTCAAGATTCGAGCATATAACGTGTTACAAACCAATAATATAAAAACCAGCAACTCTTATAACTCCTTAAAATATGTTATTGCATTATACAACAGCGATACAATAACCAGCACTAACAAATATAATCTTAAATACAGTTTAACAGTCAGATTGAAATATTAGAATAAGAACCTGTAAGTTTATATGAAACCCCTGAATTGATGTCTCCCCGAACAATGGGTTTGTGTCCACTATCTGTCGATACAAGGGGCTACGTCCTCATACTAGCTGAAAGCCGAAGCTTTTTGAATAACTCTCACAAGAGAGAAAATTGAAACTAAATCATAAATCAAGCATGTCCAAATGAAAGAGTCTCTTCTCCTTTTATTCCCACAACTGTGACTCTTCGACTTCCCTCCTAGCTTTTCGTCTTATCTCCACTTGTCCTCTTTTCCCACATTATAACATTAAATGGACCTTTTATATTTTGAGTCCACGCTCTCCAAGTCAATTTTAATATTATAAATAATACACCTTTAACATTTCTAATGTCCTAGAAAAGGACATACATTAGAAGAAAGCTTGTAGAAAATATGACACAAAAATCTTCACAAAGACAACAAAAACAAATAGACAAGGAGTTATTTTTCCTTCACAATGAGCTCATACTTATAATCCCCGCATGCTACTTAGTTTTCCAAACGTAAATCCACTTAAGAAGCTTCATCAACATAACATCATTTTATAACATTAAATATAATAAAGTACCTTATAATAATGTAAACTTCATAATTAACTAATAAATATGAGCTATTGCAATAAATAGCCCCATCCACTACAAGCAATGACAACCTGCAAACGTCACCAACCGCACGACAAAATATGGCAACTACCCAAAATAGACTTAAAAACGCAAGGCCACAACTGAGACCCCAAATCTTATTGCCAACTCATGAGAGTTGCTATGATGAACTAACTCAATCAATTAAAAAGACTTGCCAAAAAAGATGACATTACTATCCTCCCTCCCCATGATTGCTTGTCTTCAAGCACTCTGGTAACACACTGAAACCTCCACCGGGATCCCCATAAGAAACACATAACATCTTTGTCATCACTGAACTAACTATATGCGAGTAACATCACCAGAACCAATACCACAATCTGCAACATAACCCCTAGTACCTACGTTGATGATGTAGAAGTCAAGACATCACTAAAAAAAAACTCTATAGATGATCCCAACACAGTCTCCTTCAGTCTATCTACCCAATCATCCTACAAACAATCTAGCTTAGGCATAGACCAAATTTGTACCCATTGTGAATCATGAAAAATGTGAGTCAAATATAAGACTGCAAACACTCATCACAATATAAACCCTACAGCCACTATGATCATCCCTATCCTCATCGTCAGGATGTGTGATGACTCTCCCTTGACCACATCAGTATAAACCCACATGCCATGGTTCACTGCCCCCTTTGGCCTCAATGCACAAGTATGACCTTTAAAGAAAGGCCCCTTGCATCAACAGCAAAGTTGTTCCCTCGTCATGTCCTCTCTAGATGTATCATCAAACTTCCTCGTTGCCTTGCCCTTGTCCTCAACAACTAGTGGGGACTCCTCATAAACAAGCGAAGGTACAAAATATTTCGAAGCAACCTTGTCTCGAGAAGATGACTCTAAATCTCACACATTCCTCATTGCCTCCTATAAAGAAGATGGCTCCTATGACTTAACCCATCCATGGAGTGGCTCAACATATCCCTCCATAAATATCACACATCTATGCTCTAATATATCATAGACGAGCATAGGGAACTCACTAATGTAACACTCTAAGTTGCTAAACTACCTCAGCTCAGCCAACTTTCTAAACTACACCTCAAGATCCTTCCTATCAAGCCTCTAGATTAGACGATCTCCAAACTCTTGATAGGAAGCAATGTGATCATGATGAAGAGAAACTAAACCATGATATCACCAACCGTGAGCAGCTCCATCAAGATGCAATACACCAAACCTGATATTGTCACCCTTAGTCATTGAACGCAATGCCAAATGTGTCAAGCTTATGGACTCAAGCTTGAGTTGTAATTCTCCCACTCACATTGAAGTGCTCCTATGTCGTCTTACGAGCAACCTCTCTCAAATCAGTCTATCAAAGCCTATGCATCTCACGTATTGGCCTCGCTATGAAATGCTCCCGCTTCTGAGTTAGTAACCTATCAAAATTCAGATGCTACTTTTTTGCATGTGGTAAAGCATCCCACTCCGCAAAGTAAGCCACTACGTCATCAACAAAAGGAGCAGCCTCAACCTCAACACTCATTGCATCCTCCTTTGGTCTCAAAAACATAGGCCTCTACGACCTATCATCTGTGTTAGTATCTCTAGTCCTATCAACCATGTTAGCTAACTTGCCCCGATCCTCTACTCTAATCCGGTCACCATCTCTGTACCTGTCATCTACTCGAGATTGATGCAAACTGATAGAAGCATCACAAACACCTCGATCCCTACTTCAAGGTCTAAGGAGGGCAATCCTCTTCAACGAGTCATAAAGTTGTAGCAACGCCTCAACAACATGGTGTTGACCATGCGTGAAATCATTGAATGTATCCTGAACCTCTCTATCGACCTTCTATGCCAACATCTTTGTATCTCGTACTTCCAAAACCACCTGGATTATAAGCACCTCTGTCAGCAAGAGAACCAAACTGAATATCAGGCTCTTCATCTCTAGGTGATTAAGTACGCCCTCTGTGGGTATAATGTCTACCCAGAATGAATCACCTGTCACCACCCATGTCACTAAATATCAATTACTAAATCAATCTGATAACTGAGCCCAATTCTTGCAGGTTGGCAGGAAACCACTCTGATACCGCTATAATAACCCTCAGCCATTTATAGCTTAAACCAACATCAATTTCTTTCATTAATAAACAATAAACCATTTTAGCAAACACTTGGAAATCCTGCCCTGGTATGGCTGAAACTATGACCTTAGTTTTTGCTTGGAATGTTAGCTAGGAAATTTAAAATCTTCTAATCTTCTAATGTATTAATACAAACAACCAAACGCAATGTCAATTCCACTTTTAAATTTTAAACTTCACATTCACATTGATATTGGAAAGAGGATAGACAGTTGAATGAACAATTCCTCTTCAATTATTGTCTTAAGACATATAGCAATTACTAAACACCAAACAGCTATGTATAAATGTGGCAATGAACCTAGAAATAACAATTCACAATCAAGATCTTTAGAGGTGTGAAGTCTACTGCTGATCATGTCTTTTATAAAAAGTTAAGGCTTTAATTATAGAAAATATTAAAGCCAATGGTTCTGGCCAGCAACCTCAAAATGAGTGGGAAGATAGGGTGATCCAAAATTGGAACCTTAGAAGCTTGTGTAAAGACCAGCAAGGCCCTAATCCGAGGGATAATGCTAGATGGGATAGCCCACCGGAGAATTGGTACAAGATAAATTTTGACAGGGCCTCTAAAGGGAACCCGGGTATTGCTGGTTGTGGTATAGTTATCAGGAATTCCTCTGGTGAGAAAGTGGGATGTATGGCTATACCTATTAGTATTCAAACTAATGATGTGGCTGAAGCTTGTGCCGCCCTTCATGGTCTTATCTATGCTAAGAATTTGAATTTGAGGAAGGTTTGGGTGGAAGAAGACTCACTTAATATCATCAATTGTCTTAATAAAATTACTAAGCCTTCATGGACTATTAGCAATATTATTTTTTAGGCTATTATCATTATAAATTCTTTTCATAAATGTGTTGTTACCCATAACTTTAGGAAAGCAAACCGTGTTGCTGATTGGGCAGCCAACGTGGCCTATTTAAGTGATCATAAAGTTACTTGGGATTATAATAATCCTATACCTGCGGAAGGTTGCCAAGTTATTGATTATGATAAAGTGAGGTGTAGGCAAAGATGTTTTAATGATGATGATGTCAGAGATTTGCAATTATGAGTTGATTATACTTGGGAAATGACGGGTGATGATTTTTAGAACTCCGAGTTTTATTACACACATGGATTATGGGTTGGTAATACCATTCTGTACTTCGACTGCGGAATTCATTTTGTTAACAATCTACATAGGGTTTTTCAGAAGAAGCTTTTCGGCGACATTGAAGGGAGGAAAATGGGAGGGAAAAGGAAGAGAGTGGAACCCACGAGCTGCAAGGAGTGGAAGAAGAAAGAGGAAGTATGGGACATATTAATGAGTGGGAATTTCACAAGCTACATGGAAAGGCTCAAAGGTAATAATCATGTCATTACACAGCAATTTATTAAAACATGGAGGGACGGTTCTATCCTTGTCGAGAATCAGAGAATGGAGGTAACGGAAGAGGTGATTGCGGAAGCAACGGGGCTGGATATGGAAGGCATCAACTTCTATCGGGATAGGAAGCTGTCTGATAGGGCTATTGATGAATTTGTGGATTCAACAAAAGAGCGAAATTGACTAGTGAAAATTGGTAACTCTTATTTCAACCCTGCCTCTGTTTCTCGAACTTGGAGATTCGTGTTATTTTGTTATCATGGAATACCTTACATTGGATGGCCGGTTCATAGCTCCAGGTCAAAGTGTTTACCCCTCTTAAAAAAATTTAAAAAAAAATTTAAAATTTAACAAAAGTATCACTTGCAGCATCAGAAAGATCCAGAAATAAGCAAGAACAAATTTTATTGAAATTATTGAAAAGACGTCCAGACATGTTTCTGGGGAATTTCACCCCGTCATCAGTGGACTTACAATAAAAGATACAATAAAACGGTTTAAATAGAAGTGAGGGGACTTCTCAACTTCCAAGAAAACCAACAGTCATGCTTAAAAAATTAATCAATTAATCAATTAATTAAAAAGATTAATTAATCAATCAATTAATTAATTAAAACATCACTATGGAGAGGAGAAAAGACCAAAAATAGTCGTGCGGGTACTTTTTGGCAAAAAGCCATGAATGTATAGGGTTTAGGGAAGCCCTCGTGTTCGCTACATAGTAGCTAGGTACGAGGGGAACCATCTCCCACGAAGTAGGAGGCACAAATCCAAACCATAGTGAAGGCGACCAAGAGCAACCACGAGCATGGAAACCACCAAGGCAGCAAAATCGGGACCAAAATCGGGAAAACCGGAAACCACCGAAAGGAAGCGGAAACCACCAAAACCGCCCGTGGGGGCCGGGAGAGGAAACACCGAGCGCCAAAAACGCGGAGGTCGACGAAGAGGGCAGGGGCCAAACACGAACCAGTTGCAGAGAAGAGGATCGCCAAGGGGGATCCAAGGAGGCGGCATCCTGCGACAGCAGAGAGGCGGCGTCCGAAGGGGCAACAACGCCCAGAACTGCAGCATGGAGCAGAAGAACCCCCGGCCGAAAACGCAGACCCGCGACGAAGGAGGCCACGGCATTGCCAGTAGGGATCCAAGGCGGCACGGGGTGCAAAATGCACCCAGTGCCAAGGGGCACAAAGTGCCAAAAAGCTGCAAAAAAGCAGCAGAGCGGTCGCAAAGCCCTAAAGGGCATAAAAAACGGCAGCCCGGGCCTTCGCTGAAACCAGAGGAAGGCGAAGGAAAGAGGATTGACCCACAAAAATCCGGCACCAGCAAAGATCGCAAAGGGGGACAGCAAGGGTGGAACCAACCACGAACCATCCGCCAAGACCCGAAGCAAAAAAAGCCATCAACAGCGAAGCACCAGGACAGAAAAGTGAACTGGAGAAGCCATTAAGCACCAATAGCAAAGCCTCAGGAAAACTGGAAAGATCTGACGGCAGCGTGAAGAAGGAACTTTAGGATTTAAAATTTAACAAAAGTATCACTTGCAGCATCAGAAAGATCCAGAAATAAGCAAGAACAAATTTTATTGAAATTATTGAAATTATTGAAATTATTGAAATCGGGTGTAAGAAGGAATAAACCGTGGGAGTTATAAGCATATCAGGCACCATCTAATACAGGTGAAACTTCATTCAAAGAAGAATAGCGTCAATGAAAAGGCATCAAAAATGAATAGTGAATAGTTAAATGAGGGCGATGTGGCAAGGACATATGCCACGTGCGTACGGAAAGACCTGCCGATAACTAAGGAAAAAGCATGAGGCCAACCAGTATTTAATGTTACCAATCGATGTCTGATATCATTCAAATGTATTGAAGGGTGACCTAGGGTACAATCCTCCAACGTCACATTACTAGTATGACATTAACCAATGCAGAAGATTTACAAATGGGTTTGACAAACACGTAGACCCCATAAGGGGGAGGAGCAAATCGCTCACATTAGGATTAGAGAACCTTATGTAGAGCATGTCCAACTTCGAGAAGCTATAAATCTACCATCCACGTCAAAATCAAACATGTTCCTAGTGGGTAGGGAGTGTACACAAGGGGAGGAGTAAATCGGTCGCGTTGGGGCAAGAAAATCCCAATACGGATAAAGATCTGAGGGAGCCTCAAGCTGGACGTGTCCAACCCCAAGAAGCAGTAAATCTACCATCCATATCAAAATTAAACATGTTCCTAGTGCATAGGGAGTGTGCACAGGGGGAGGAGTAAATCGATCGTGTTGGGGCGAAATAATCTCACTATGGATAAAAATCTGAGGGAGCCCCAAGCTGAGCATGTCCAAACTTGAGCAGCAGTAAATCTACCATCCACTATGGAATTATACACCATATTATATTACTAGCTATAGAAAAGTTGTTAAAAATATGCATCTTCAAAAACTTTTGATTCCAATGACAGGGGAAAGGAGCACGACATTCACGATCAAAGTGGTAAAGCATTTCCTTACTTTTTCTTATTTCAAACTATAAGTAGGATTCTAACATGCATACTATCTGTCTACATCGTGTCTTCATGCATTAATATGTTTGCTTCGTTTCTTCTTTGTGTCTTCCTACATTCATGTGTCTACATCATGTTTGCATTGTGTCTTCTTGCATTAATGTGTCTACATTGTGTCTTCATTCATAGACCATTATATACTAACATGTGTACTTTGCAAATATATTAACACATGCACGGGAAAGAATAAATTTGAGTTATAAATTGCTTGAGGACAAGCAAATTCGAGAGGGGAGGACTGTGATATCCCCGCTAAAATAAGGTTTAATATTAAATAATTATTAAAATATAGTAATCTAAGAAATAAATATCGATATCCCCACTTTAATAGGATTAAATAATAAGTGATTATTAAAATAATATAAAAGAATAAAATATAATTATATTTCGAGTGAATAATATAAACTATATTTATCTTGATGTAATAATAAAAAATATATCATAAAATGATAATATACTATAATACTAATGTATTAAACATAACTAATAACAATATATTGATGAAATATAATAGATTATTAAATCAATTATACATATTCTAGTTATAACATTATTATTAAAATAAGTTTCAAGGGACATGACCATTGGGAATATCAAATATTTAATAAGGGAGAAGCAAGGAGAGAGGGAATAATCCAAAAGTATTTTTAAATTCTTCTCCAAAATGTAAGGATCTGATTTGGGATCATTGCATAGGAATAAATATCTTCAAGTGATATTATTATATTCTCACTAACCTTTATATTTTTCATTTAAGCTTTAAAAAGGACTCTCAACAGCAACACAGGGAAGATTTGTTGTTTTCCACGTAGTCTCCTTCAAACTATTCCTCATTCCACACTAATAGCGCTTCAAGATTTTGGGTGTTTCTATTGCTCGAGACCATACCCTCAAGACCACACGACATATGAGAATCTGCATCTTCATTACTCCCATGATGTGCAACTTGGCAAATATGTGTTCTTCGGGTATTTGGTTTTGCAATGACTTTGTTTTTCAATCAAAGTTTATGAATACATGCATCTGCCTTGCCATACTAGTGTGCCACGATTTTATCTGGCATCCACAAATTATTATAGTTATGCCATACATAGTAATATTTTTCATCTCTACATTTATTTCTCAGTATCATTGCCCGACTCCTCAATGCTACTTCCTTTTCTATCACATATTCGTGTCATTGGGTATCTGAAATGTGTGAATCCAATTATCACTCCTTTAGTTTGCATCCTACACCTGGATGACACATGGTCTTCATAATTTGAAGTACTCTTCATGATCTTTATTAAAAAGTATTTTTGGAGCAGTATGAACTGAAAATGTCCATGAAGTAACATACAGCAGGCTATCATCTTCCAACAATTGTGATGTTTTGGTTTCATGGGGAAACAAAAGAGATCTCTGAACCCCATCTATGATATGCATATGCATCCAGAATATACAGACTCATTCTCTTTCTAAAACTGGAGTGCTGCTGTATATAATCTGAGAACTACATTAAATCTGTTCATACTGAGCAAGTTATCTCATCATTTTGTTCACTGTGCTTTAAACAAATCGAACTCCTTCAATATTGTTGTTGTAGGCTTTTATGTCACTGCATAATGTATGAATTCTGTATTCTGTGCTCATATTTCCATGTAAACTTCCCATCTGCATAGTATTCAAATAGGGGTATGTAAACAAGCTCTTTTTTGAGGTGAGAAATCTTTGTTGTGATATGAAGATGAGACATTGATCTCCAGCCTTCTCTCTTAAATTCAGACAAAAATGGAGCTTTTAAATTTGGGCTCCATCAGGAGTAACAAAAATGGTGATTGCAACACTCCATTCACTGTCAGCCCAACTTCACCATTATGGAGGTATGTGAAAATATTAGACCATGTCCTGGGTAGAGGGACATGTATTTGAATATGTCATGAGTGTGACGTGCAGTATACAAGTTCCCAGAGCCAAGTGAAAGGGCATTTGTATGCAATTCCTAGAAAGGGAATCAAAATCTTGTCCAGGAAAAGACAATGCACCTATTCCAGCTACTAAAGTAGCAGCATATATTAAAGAATAAGAGGAAGCAAATGCCAGGGTTGAAAGTAGGTTGGGGCATCCATTGCTTAAAAAAAGGGACTCGCAGAGTCACATGCTTCATCATTTCATACTCATACACCTAGTGATGCTCCTAATATTGTGATAGAAAACCATCCATATATGAGAAATGAGGATGAGGCTAGTAATCCATAGTGAGCAAGAGGACCATTGGAGATTTGTTGAGCATGTGATTGCTAGGTGCCTCTATGCAAACGGTTTGACATTCAATGTTAGTTTGATCACCATATTGGCAAGGCATGGTAAGAAAAAATAAATAAAGCTCCAAACGGGTACACAGGCCCAAATTATGAAAAGGTTCGTGCAACTTTATTTACAACAGTAGTCAAACATATAGAAACTTCATTAGCTCCTATTAAGGTCTCATGGAAAGAAACAGGTGTACCAATTATTTTTTATGCGTGGAAGGATGCAAACAATAGACCCTTAATTAATGTGACTGCAATGTTCCCTAAAGGAGTAATGTTTCTAAAAATTGTTGATTGTGTGGACCAAGTGAAGGATACACAATTTATTACTGAAATTCTTATACAATACATTAATGAAGTAGGTCCTCAAAATGTTGTCCACGATATAATGGACTATGCAAAGAGCTGAGGAGCAGTTGGTATGTTAGTTGAGACATAATTCCCACATGTATTTTGGACACCTTGTGTTATTTTAAACTTTAAATCTTTTATTTTGTTGTTATGTTGCACTTTTACATGATATTAAATTAAAACTCGCTTTTAAATGTGTAAATACTTTATTAAGTTGCACTTTTTGATCTTTTAACTTAAATCACTCAAGTTATAGTGCACTTTCTTAACCTATTTACAAATTACACATGCATTTCAAGTTAAAACTTAAATCACTTAAGTTATAAACTGCACCTTTTAAACCCATTTACATATTACACATGAACTTTTATATGCAATATGTACTAGGCTCCAAAAAGAGCAATTTCACTTATGTGAAACAATTAGAAATGTGCAAAATAGAAACCAAGTGAAAAGTTTAAGTTAAAACAAGTCAATAACATATGCTTGCAAGTGAATATGCAAATGCATATGAAAAGTGTGATTTGCTCATATGCAATGTGCAAATGAAGTTGAAAACAATGATTTGGCTTGAAATGCTTCTTTCCAGGTGCCAAATCGCACTTCTTCAAGCATATTGCATATTTCTTTTACTTCTCCAAATACATGCAATATGCAATGAAGTCCAAAACCACAGTTTGGCTTGTTTCCATGCAAAATAAATTGTCTCTTTCCAAAACCATTTTTGTTGGGCATTATTTTGCATTGAAAAGCACATGTAATCACACTTTTAAAGTGAGATTGCACATGCACTTTAAAACCACAAAAAAACAACTCCATCAAATGCAATATGCATTTCAACCAAAAGGTGTGATTTTCATCATGGCTGCTCATGTTTTCACCAATATGCAACGTGCAATTAATGCTTAAAACCTCAATTTGTCTCTACTTCCACTTTGCATACAAAAGGCAACGTGTAAATCGCCCTAAAAAGTGTGATTGGCACAAACAACCAAATGCAACATGTAAGTCACGCCCAAAACCGCAATTTGAATGAAGTGAATGTGAAATATGTAATGCAGACCAAAAAGTGTGATCTGCACTTAGGCGATTCGCTTGCATGTCATTTTAAAGTGCAATGAACCCCAAAAAGTGTGATTTAGGGCTGGATATGAAAGATATTTAAATGTATTGTATGCAATGTGTAAATGCATTTGGAAAACCCGATTTGGAAAGAAGTGGTTCATTGCAGCTGCATCTTTGCTCCAAGTTTTACTTTTTGCTCTCCAAGTAAATGTAAATCTTTGGTTTTGGTTTGCTTTTCTTGATCTTGTTGCATATTTGATGCATTGTTTTGCTCTTTTCCTTCCATTTGTTCATTGGCAGCCCTAGATTCTTGTTCTTGATCACAAATAAATTCAAACTCTCATTCCTTGTAAATGCAAAAAGGTTATTCCTCTCCAAAACGAAATTGCTTGCAAGATTGAGGTGTTTGAAAGTCTTCATTTTGTGTCAAAGCAAGAGGTATGTTTTTATTCTCTTTTTCTTGTTTTGTAAATACATTTATTTATTTGTTTTGTTTGATATTGGTACTTTTTAAAAGTTAGTTTGTGAGGGAAATGATGTAATTTATCACAAGAAATGCAAGTTTCCATCTACATTTTCAGCCTCATGCTCATTCCATCTCTGAATTTGCCCGACTCCATATTTCCCAAATATGTAATCAGACTTTAGAACCCCAATTACGCATTCACACAAGTTAAAATGATAAATTTTTACCAATATGTAAATGCATTTCTAAATCCCTATTTTGGGGAAATCTCTTATTTTGAAAATGATGTTTCCTATCCAAATACTCCCAAAACTACATGTACTTGCATTCATAAGCCATTCAAGCCAAAATCCACATTTTTCCCACATGCAATCCACCTGAAAAAAAATTGATTTTGATCATTTTTGTCCAAAAAAAGTTGGCATGTCTTTTCCAACCTTTCTAGGTGTTCAAAATGTATCTAAATCATACCCAAAACACTTGTCCTCCATGGATATGCCATCGTTGTTCAAATCTTGAAACCCTAATGGATTCAATCGCACTAGAAGATGTTTGCACGCTTTGGAATTTTATGTTGCAGCGAACTCTTAAGTCAAGATATGTCCAAAGGATCTTCACCTTCCAAAGGTAAAGATAAAATGAAGTATAGTATGACAAGGAATTGGCTCATGCCACTCCATCTCAAGTTTTGTTCTCATACAATGGAATTAGATATACAGAGATTGGTCATGTAGATATGTCTAGATTACTTCAAAGAATAGAGACATTCTGTCAAGAAGACATGCTTCAAATCAAGAGAAGCAATATTCATTTGGTCTCCACTTTTTCAATAGCTTCCCTAAAACCTGTGTTTGTGTGGGAATACGGGAATGTGCCAAGCACTTAGATCCAAAAACAAAATCAGTTAAAGATGTTGATGGGAAACTTAATCTAAGTTTACATTCGGACATCATTGAGAAGGTTTTAGAAGTGTCATTAAATCCAAAATGTATAGATCTAACAAAGGAGAATTCACAACAAATGTGGAATGAGAATAAACTTGATTATATCAAGTTTACAAATGAAAAATAGTTGACCAACAAAAGGATCAACTTCTCTAGGTGGCCAAAGGTGATGCACAGAACTGATTTTGGTCAGGAAATCAATGATCTAATTACACTACTCAGCCAGATTTGTGGCCTCAATAAATCTAATCATGTTGAACCATGGATGTATAAATTCATCTACCAAATTCTACGAAAAAGAGAACACATTTATTGGGGAGAAATTATTAGCACGGCAATATGCAAGCAGCTTATCCATGTGAAGAGTTCTCTCTCTTTCAACATGAATTCCTACCTCGTCTACATTGTTGCTACTATGGGACTTTTTCTAGACTCTCCATCAAGGGAGGAGGGTCCTAGTCCCAATTTGGAACTATTATGAGCAACCAACTCTTATTGAAAGCAAATACCATTATAGGAGGGTACACGACACCTTCTGTGGACATTTTAAGTTTCACTTTGATAAGGAGATGATAAAGAAATGAGTATCAGACGAGGTATGGAAGGTCAATCAATAAGGTTGTTTATTCCTGCAATTCCCAACTTTCAAATATATGATGGTTGGTTTCTTTGAGGGTGAACCTTATACTCTACCAAAATATCCTCCTGATAGGATCATCCTCATGGAATTGGTTGGGCAACTCATGATTCTACAAGCATATCAGACTACCCAGCATAGGCCAGGATTTGGAATCTCCTCTCAAAATCTTCTATAAATTGGAAAGTATACATTGACCATTGTTAAAAAGGCTAAGTGTATGGAGAATGAACTTCGTTTGATCACACTAGAGAAGTTCAAATCCCATGCTGATTTTGATCATAGAGGTATGAATTCAAAATTGAAAAGAACATTCACCCATGTTCATCGCATGGAAGATGTTTGGATTGATCTCTGGGATGAAACAAGAAGTGATCAAGATGGACTATCGTCAGCTCACCTTGCAGCAAATAATGGGTCTACACATCGTCCCTATAACAGAAGGGGTTGAGGATGATGATATAATTTTGGATCTACAATAACATAACAATCAGATTGAGAAGCTCCAGCATGCTCCTATCAAGTGCACATTGAAGGAGTCAGCTTCTATATTTGATAAATTTCAGGCCATTCTGATGAATACAATTGCACGGCTGAAAGGTAGAGGTCTAAATAAAATAAAACTGAAAGCCGACATGGATTGTAACCATTTTGATCTAGTGGGCGAAACATCACAAGTTGAAGGAAAGAAGAAAGATGGTTCCTCTACCTCAATACTAAAAAAGGGACCAAAACTGAAAATCAAAGGAGGAAAGGCTAATGTTCACACATATCATTCTTCTCTGGTTTCATCAAAGGCGCCAAATTCAGATGAAGAAGAGGTGGTTATTCTTTTAGCTTCACAAGAGTTGAGTATCAAAGAATCATCTATTCCATATGAGACTTTCCTATCTACATTTTAGAAATCCAAGAGCCTGCAACTTCTCCAATAGGATTCCACAATCAATTTTGGCCAACAAACGAAAATTGCCTTGATTCCCCTACGCTCTAGACTCCGCTACACCGAGGTGGGTAGACCTTCACTCAAACATTGACTGCTTGGCTCAAGGCTTTTCTATAGCGAATTTAAGCTTTGGTGAATTCTTCGGTCGACAATGTCCTCGAACTCGATCAAAATGAAATTGATTGCTTGTTTGAAATAATTGAATGTTTTGTATATGGTTCTTAACAATTAGTTTCATGCTTGTAAGAAGGAAGATATAGATTTTTTGACTTCAATAATAAAATGAATAGTACCTCTGCTCATCAGGGCAACAGAGTCAACTATAATGAAGATTTTCACGTACAATTTTATAAAGTCCTATACACTTAAACTATAAACAATTTAATGATCGAGATGAGACGGATCAAGTATATATACGCAATTTTAAACTAGTCCAGAATGCACTTTAACTCCTAAAGTAGGGAGACAAACTAGATACAAACACGGAAACAATTCAATATTTCACTATATCTACAATGATCAAGCTTAAAATGTCATAAATGACCCAGTCCACTTAAAATCTGACATTTAAAATTTCTTACAAAATTTCAAAACGATTACGAAGGACAAATCAATTGTAGTTTAAATCTCCATGCCTCAAATATAAACAAAGGGCTTTTTATTTCTCATTAAAATATTATATTTGAATTTTTATTACAAAGCCATATTTTGCTCCTTATTCCTCTATACAAGTGTATATATCTCTTTTTCTTCTGCTTTTTGGAATATTTGTCTTGTTCCTTTTATTCAAAATGAACCATTTCTTATTTATATTTGATATTATGGCTTCCTAAAAGGTCACATCTCCTAGAACAAACATAAGAGTTTATTAATTACATTTTAAACATTATATTGGATTGCTTTGACAGCCCATAACATTAATATTATTTTTTGTGGCATTGTGACATTATCTTCCTTGATGACTTGGCAGGTACCGATATACAAAGTATTATTAGTCCTCATGAGAAATTTTATCATTGAAATCATTGTCCATTTGCAATTACATAGATATTATTTCCGGTATTAATTTTATCACCGATATTTATATGTATTTGTTTTTATAAGTTCATTGACAGCTTCATAGTCCCTTAATTTATCAATGTCATGATCTTTAAGCGTAATCTTCTCTCTCAACAGGTATTGCTATTGACCCATGCTATTCTGCTGAAAACTCTATGTATTTCACATCGCCTGATTCTGGCCATATGCATTCTCGACAGACCTCTGTAAATGGAAGACTTCAGAATATTGAATCTGGCATTTGTTTATTCCTTTATTTCATTTATCAAGCCCTCTTAAATGCGGACATGGTCTCCAGTTTTGCCATATTATTTGATTACATTTCCTCCAAAAGCAGCACCTTCCAATCTGAATGACATCCATTCTTCTAACAATAACTATGCATATGAATATTTATTAAGATATGCTGTCTGTCAGCCGTGATTCATTTCTCCACCTAATTCATTGTTTCTTTCCGACTTCGTGGTAAATCTTGTGTGTTTGATGGGTTTATGTGGTATGAACTTAGGTACAATTATTTTCTTTTTACTATCTTCCTCCTTATGTTTAGTCCGTCACTATTTCTTCATTGCCTGTTATATACCCACATGACATTGCTTGTAGGTTGGAACTGAAGTTATGCATGCTTGTTGGGCAATTGCCGTGACTATATAATAACACCTCTGCACTCCATTGGTGTGAAGCAACATCCTTCTGGTCAGGCAAGATCTATGTATTCAATATTAATCTGAATTCCATTGAGACTTCTTCGAACATCTGCTTCTGTGTGGACAATGTTTCCTTTATCTGGGTCTGTTTTGAACACATAACAGAGTGGAGCAAGGACATCATTCATTCCTTGGACAAATTGAATGGTTCATCTTTACCAAATATTTTTAAAAAAAATATGCTTCATGGTTCGTTGATTGCAGAATTTCCACAAGAGAAAAGCCATATCTGGATGTGTGCCTTTAATACTGCTGTTATTTACCCCTGCAATCACCAAACTTCAGGTATCTTGTATCCTACTGTGGATGATCTCAACGATGGTATTAGTCAGAGAAGCCCAAATCACGTTGGACTTAAAACTTTGCAACTCGGGGTAGTGTCTAAACATGAGTCTTTGTCTAGAAAGGAGAACAACCAGTTGAAAGCAAAGAAAACATTTACTTTTTAGATGAGGATTCATTTAGAATTTTATAAGTGAATGAAATGCTGAAGACATCCATGGGAAAGATTAGGAACTCTGAAAGTGGAAATTCTTTGTCAGGTGAATAAGATAGAATCAAGCTTATAATAATGTATGAATCAAAGATTCAGCTTCTCGTTCTGATATAAACCAAGCACCGAAGCTGTCCATTGTCCAAAAGTTTGTGGAAATCAATGGGAAAACAACTTATGCCTTTCAAGAAAATACATGTGCAGAGATGCTGTTTGTGGGTACTACTTTGCAGCTTTGAGGGGTTCATCCACATCTGCAATGATTGATGAATATTCATTTATGCCAAGTGTTCCATTTCAGGATCTGTCCTCAACTACAGCAACTGACCCATCAGCTAGTATTATAACAATTTTGTCATAGGAATGATTATAATCTCTTTATAAATTGCTCACTAACCTTCATATATCTTCTCAAGAGTGCTTCAGTATAATCATCACTCGTGGGAGCCTTGTCTTAATACTTGCCATCAATGTAATCCTTATGTTCACTTTTGAGACCCAAGAAAATATTGCTTTCTTTCAACATTTATGACTATATTTCAATCATGAATCTCCAACATTGTTTCTTGAATGGAGTATTACGAAGTAATTGGTAAAAATACTTGTTTGTTATAAACAAAGACCAAGAGGTAAAAAACTAAAGCAATGTTTCCTTAAGAAACAATCATAAAGAATAGAAATATTCTATTCTAGCTAAAAGAAAGCTAAAAAAAGCTAACAAATAACTAAACCTAACTAATATTAGAAACATTCTAATATTTACAATAGATTAGAAATAGATAACCATTAATTAATAATAAAAGCTTATTTATGATCATAATACCCTCCCTTAATGGTTAATCTATCCACAACACCAAGTTCTCCTCTGAATTTGACAAGCTTATCAAGACCAAGAGGCTTGGTGAGAATGTTTGCAGTCTGATCTATGGTTGGAACATACTGCAAGTCTATTGTCCCGTCATCAACCGCCTGTCGTACGTAGTAACATTGAACATCCACATGCTTGGATCGTTCATAGAATACTGGATTACATGCTAACTTCATAATGCCTTCATTATCAACAAACAAAGTGGTCGGTCCTATTGGTGACATCTGCATATCCCCAAGCATCCAACGAAGCCAAACAACTTCACAACCTACCTTGATTGTCCCTCTGTATTCGGCATCTGTAGAGGAGAGAGAAATTGACCGATGCTTCTTACTAGTCCATGTGACAGCACCTAATCCCAAACTGAACACATATCCAAAAGTTGACCTTTTATCATGAACAAAACCTACCCAATTTGAATCTGTGAACTCACTGAGTCTAGGATTAGAACTTCGAGAGTAAAGATGTCCATAATTTGAAGAGTCCTTTACATAACGAAGCACATGCTTTGTTGCCATCCAATGATCAGCCTTGGCAGCTGTCATCAAACATGAGATGTAGCTGACTGCGAAGCTAATATCAGGTCTAGTAGCAGAGAGGTAGATGAGGTTGCCTACTAGTTGCATGTATGTAGTATTATCAACGGGAGGAGAATCAGACTTGGCAAATAACTTGAGACCTTTCTCCATAGGTGTAGATGCAGGCTTGCAATCCTACATACGAAATTTGTCTAATAGAGCTCTGGCATATTTGGACTAGGAGATGAATATACCAAAAGATTGTTGCCAAACCTCAACACCTAGGCAATAATTCATGAGCCCAAGGCCAGTCATATCAAGACTGGCATAAATTTTCTTTCATTCCCTGAATCAAAGATGTTGAACTGTCAGTGATGATCAACTCATCCACATAAATAATCGGAAGGATGATGTGACCGTCAGTAGTCTTGATGTACAAATTTGAGTCCGAAGAAGTCTGTTTGAAGCCTTGATCACTAAGGTATTTATCAATATTTATGTACCATGCCCCAGGGCCCTGTTTCAAGCCATAGAGAGCCTTCATCAATCTGAGAACCTGATGGTCTTTACCGACAACCTTGAAACCAAAAGGTTGTGTCATGTTGACCTCTTTGTGGAGATCACCATTCAAGAAAGTACTCTTGACGTCCATCTGATGGACCTTCTAGCCAAATTGTGCTACCATGACTAGCACTAATCTGATTGTGCTAATCTTTGCAGTAGGAGCAAAGGTCTCCTCATAATCAATGCCTTAACACTGAGAAAAGCCCTTCGTAACTAAACAAGCTTTGTACTTATCCATAGTACCATCAAATTTGTATTTGATTTTGTAAAGTCATTTGCAGCCAATGGGTTTCTTACTTGGTGGAAGATTAGAAAGGACACAAGTGTTATTCTTCAACAGGCTCTGGTGTTCAGATGTCATGTCTTGTTCCCACTCTAGAATTCCTTTAGCCTCGGAATATGTTTGAGGTTCAAACACACTATGAATGTTGGCCATGAGAGCAAAGTTAACAAAATCTGTAGGTACTCTCTTTTCCCGAGAAGTTCTCCCATCAATGAGCTCATCATCACAAAGATCAGCAAGTCTCTTAGCCCACCACTTAGGTTGAAGAGGAGAACAACCAAAATTAGAATTAGGAGATGCTTGGTGATCAAGTTCCACGTCAGAAGAATCTGGATCAAACTCAGCTAAAGCATCTACAAAGCGAGGTGATCCTTCAAGAGAAGTTAGAGGTGTCTGTACAGGGATCGTTGGTATAGTTGGAGCTGCAGGAGCTACTGGAGCCCTCCCATCAAGTGGACCTAATGGAAGCCTAACTCCCAAATCATAAGCCTTCATAAGCTGGTTTGTTGGATTAGGAACAAGAGAAACAGGCATGAATGGTCCTTATTACTACTCATCCAGGACTACATCATGACTAAACAAGAGACGAGATGTCTCAATGCCAATCAAGCAATAGGCTTTGTGAATACTTCTCTGTCCAGCAAACATAAGTTTAAGACTCTTGGCATCCCAACTCGGTGCATGATGCCTTAGGGATCCAAACAAAAGCAAGGGAGCCAAAAACCTTCAAGTAATTGATTTTGGGCTTGCCTTCGACTGCCCCTGTGGGTGACCAATTCAAAAGATAAATTGCAGTGTTAACTACTTCTACCTAGAACTACTTTGAAACATGTTTGCATTCAAGCATGGATCGAGCCATCTCGGTGATTGTTTTGTTCCGACGTTCAACTACATTGTTCTATTGTGGTGTGTGGGGTGTAGTTAACTAGCGTTTGATGCCATGAGTATCCAAGAAGCTAGAGAATTCATTAGAACAAAATTTCCCACCATTGTCTAACCTAAGAGTAATAGTAGATTTCCCAAACTCTTTTTCAACTAAAGGTTTGAGCTTTTGAAATATAGGAAATGCATCTAATTTCTTTTTAAGAAAATACACTCACATTTTTCTACTGAAGTCATTAACAAACAACTAAAAATGATTGGACCCAAGAACAGGAGTCGTCATAGGGCTGCAGATATTGGCATGAACAAGCTGAAGTCCTGAGAAGATTTCCATGAATCGCCACTGGGGAAAGGTGTGCGATGTTGCTTGCCAGCCTGGCATGCATCACAAACTCCAGGCTACTGAACTTGAATCTTTGGCAAACCGACGACAAGCTCTTCCTGAGCAAGCTGAGAGAGATAATGCACATTTAAGTGCCCATACCGTTGGTGCCAAAGTGTACTAATAGAAGACGTCAGAGCAGCCATAGCTAAGTCCCGAGAATCACCAGAATCAAAAGTTGGAAAAGACCATGATCCTCAAGACCCACTGCAACAACAGACTAAGTCGCCCTATCAGTCATGGCACACTGATGTGAACTGAAGGTGACATCCAACTGTGGAAAATGTCACAGCAACTAACTGATTGAGAGTAGATTTAGTTCCATCCCTAGAATGTAGTACCCATCGAGGAAAATGAGATTCCTCGCAGCAACTGAATGTTGCCTTTGCCAACAACAGTGTACTCTTCTCTGCCACCAAAAATAAAAGAATCTGAATAAGGCTAGTAGTCAGTGAACCAATCTCTACGGTGGGTGAAATGACAAGAGGCACTTGAATCAACATACCAGACAGACGACATTACATGATCTGTTGGTCTTTTAGCCATGAAGGTGTAAAAGGCAGATTTTATCTGCTCAGTGTGCTTTGCACTGTTCGCTTTGGGCTACGAACCTGAATGATTAGATTGGGCAGCTAAGTGTTTCTGACATTCAACCTTCATGTGACCAAACCTGTGGCAAAAGTTACATTGAATGTTCTTCTTCTAGAAGCCTTCTAGATCTAGAGCAAAGGATTTCTATTGAGAAGACTACTGAGACTTGCCTTTATCATTCGGAAAGAATTTAGCACCAAAGGCTTTCTTATGGAGGAGATAGAACTGCTACCAAGCTGTTGTTTCCACCAAACTTGCTAAAGCAGAAGCGTGCAGAGATCGGTGAACATATCAACACCAGAAGACGTGATGTAGAGAGTCTCAATAAAATGCTTGTAGGACTTTGGTAAACTCCAAAGAGTTATAACCACAATGTCCTCTTCCTCCATCTTGCAACCAATGGCAAGCAACTGATCACAAATTTTCTAAATCCTATTCATGTGAGCCTCAAGCAAGGTTTTCTCATCCATGATAATAGAAAACAAAGTGTCTTCGAGTAGAAAGCTCTGCTTTTGTTAGAAAGGGTCATGAAGATTTTTGAGATATGACCATATCTTGGTGGTTGTCTTGCTGGATGGAATCTGAGAGATTTGATCACTAGCTACAGATAATTTGAGAAGCATCGCCACCTCCAGATTATTCAGACACCACGTATCCTGATCAGTACCAGGGGCAATCAGACGTTGTGTAACACCCAAAACAATCTGATCAGTATTCCGATAGTCAAAAATAGCTGTTATCCGTTACTTCCAAGTGTCATAATTCCGACCATTGAATTTTGAATTGCTCTCAAGAAAAATATTAGTCAATGATGCCATAGCACATTTTTTAATGAAAAAGCGCAAAAATATGTGAAGGCACATTCTTCGAGGCATAAAAAAAGAAAACCCAGAAAATTTGAAGGGGTACCTAGAAGAGACCTCAAAGAACCTACAAAGAAAATGTTGTGGGTTTTTGGATCTGCTAGCTCACAAACTTAGGCACGAAATCAAGGCACCTAGAAAAATCAAACAACCCCATTGAGTTCTCGGAAAACCCACCAAGAATATGTAATTAGAAAAAGTTTCGAGCCCAAAAATAAGGGTTTTGAACAAAAACGGCCCTGCTACAAAAACAATAACAAAAAATGGTGGAAATGTGTAGAAAAACAAACGAAAGTTGCAGAAAAATGGTCTTAAGAAGTAGATATCACATAAAATAATTTGAAAAATATTGCTCTGATAATTTTGAACAAGAAACCATAATATTTTTGAAAAAAAATTCAAAGAACTAGCTTTGAGACCATGCTATGAAGTAATTGGTAAAATACTTGCTTGTTATTAACAAAGACTGAGAGGCCTACAAATATACAAAAGAATAAAGTGATGTTTCCTTCGGAAACGGTCGTAAAGAATAGAAATATTCTATTTACGCTGAACGAAAGCTAAATAAAGGTAACAGATAACTACAGCTAACTAATATTAGAAACATTCTAATATTTACAATAGATTACAAACAAATGACCATTAACTAATAATAGAAGTCTATCTATTATCGTAATAGGAGACCCTAAATTTTGCGAAAATTTGGGCTCCATCACATTGGTCATCGATGTAGACTGCTTTTCTACAATTTTTTTTACCTACTATTCCCATTTATAAGGTAAATATTGCAGCAGTGCCTATTTCTTTTGTGGCTCATCTCACAGAAGAGCAGAGTGAATCTTTGGAAAATGTTCTTGAGACTTTCTCTTATTTCCCTACTCTCATGGAAGGACATGTTTCCCAATGTGATACCACAGCTACTAAACTTGAAAGATTCATGGTAAAGCCATCACAAAGAGTATCTACGATACCAATTGTGAGATAGATGCATGTATGATAACAACAAAACTACAATCAGGATCAATATCTGCAATTAGAACCATTCTAGTCTCCACTAGGGAAGATCTCAACTTACTAAAATGGCTAAGCAATATTACTGTAAAGAGAAGGATAGAATTCCCCCCACATTAATCTTTTTTCTATAAAGAATAAATCAAAGCTTCCAATAAAGAAAGCAAAGACTGTCTCACAAATTCTTGTCGATTCTAAGAAAGTTAAATAGGTTGAGATCACAGAACCACTGGTAGACAAACCGCATAAAGAATTTCATATTTCAGATTACAAGTTCAGAAAAATTGAACTTAGTAAACAGACACAGTTAGAATGTACAAAGATGCTCAAGATGCAGTTTCTACTTTGTCTCAACATAATGATGAACTATGGGAAAAGAACAATCAAATCAAGGTTGAGATCCTCACAAGAATATTCACAAACACTCTGCATCTCATTTTGAACACGTAAATAGGAGAGCTAAAGCAATTAAGGGTCAGTTCGAACAAATCAACACTGAGGGTCCGTTTGGTTCATGGAAGATGACGAGAATTGGCTTTTTCATAATCCGAATTTGAAATTTTTTGCATTTGTTTCAAAATTGGCAAAATGGAAATTAGAATACCAGACTTCTAATTTTGTCTCAAAACCAGGTTATCAAACTTCCCACTAGCAACTAGGAATTGAAAATCAAAACTTGGTTATGCTTTTTGAGGAGTGTAAAATAATTAGAATGGACTACTTTTTGGAGTCTGCCTTCAATTTCGAGGTTATGCATAAAAATGTATCTTTCCACTCATCTTCTATGTGAAACAAACAATATAAGTAAAATCCCAAAAATAGGAATGAAGATTTGCAAAACCTTGACTTGGCTAAATGGAGATTTGTGGAAATTTCGATTTCTACAATTCCATGAACCAGATGGACCTGGAAGGAATTCAGACCATAAGAGACACACACAGAGTCCTTGGACACATTAGAGGTATTACCTCCAAGCTCAAAGATGCACACTCTTCCTTCAACCAAAAAATGAAAACCTTGGACAAAGACTTGAACATTTGGAATAAAATGCCAAAAATGGACTTCGATATATTAGGCATATATGGAATCATCTCATCTTCAAACTTGTTTATGAATATCATGGGCTTGTGATCAATAAGGGGCAAGTTATAGAGCAGTTGGTGATAGATGTGCAAGATTCCCTCAGAAACTACAATATTATTGAGATTGATATGGTGGACGACCTAGATCAGCTAGGATGATGTTTACCGGGGACGACAATCTAATTGTACAGGAGACCATAGTTTCAAACTTCACCCACAAAATCAATGCACCATTTGAAGCAGATGATTTTGGGGTTCGTGGCATGAGTAAATTTTCAACATACAAATTTTCAGCAAATCACTTGTGGCTATCATCAAAGAGAATCAAGAGGCTAACAAAAAATGCAATGCCACAATTATCAAAGTGAATGCAGTAGCTCAAAATACACGAACTCCCGATCATGCAGTCGTCAACACTTGCATTACCAAATACAGAGCCTTTTTTGATAATCTACATGATTGATTCATAGTGTTTCAACATTTCCATCATTTTGCTTTAGTTTGTTTTCAGCTTTCTACTTGTAGTTTAGAAGACATTGCGTGTAACTGATTTGCATACAATCGAATCACACATGCCTTTGGCAATGTAACTAAATAAGTCTTCTTACCTTTTGGCTTAGTCAAGGAGGTTCAATTTCTCGCACCTTTTTTCTCCTTTTTCCTCTCTCCTTTGCCTATATAAGGGAATACCTTCCATTGTAAATATCATATTTTTATATGCAAGAAAACTCTACAGAATTGGTGCAAGTATAAATGTGATTATTTATGCAAGTTTTCAAAGAGAAGTGAATAGAAGAAGCAATTTGTTTCAAAGTTGTGTTTGGAAACGGTTGTGGTGGTGTAAATTGTAAGTTGTGTCTACAATTTGTATAGCTTTCTTAAATTCATGCAATCTTGTTTATCTTTAGAGTCTCCATAGAATTTGTTACTTTAATGTTAAATTTAAACGTTATTTCAAAATTACCATATGACTACTTGCAACGTTGGAATTCAATTCTTCCGGTCTGTTTGGTTCGTGGAATTAACAAAACCCGGATTTCAACAAACCTTGGTTTAGTCAAATCAAGGTTTTGTATATCTTCATTCTGATTTTTGGGATTTTACTGAAACCGTTTGTTTCACTTAGAAGATGCGTGTGAAGACACATTTTTATGCGTAAGCTTGGAGTTGAAGGCAAAATTCAAAAAGTAGTCCAATCTATTGTTTTTACACTCCTTAAAAAACAAAACCAAGTTTTGATTTTCAATTCCTACTATTTTTGAGGCAAAATTAGAAGTCCCGTATGCTAATTCCATTTTGCAAATTTTGAAACAAACGCACAAATTTTCAAATCCGGGTTTTGAAAAAGCTAATTCCTGTCATCTTCCAAGAACCAAACGGACCCTTAGACAGAACAGAAGATAGTACAAACAAATCATGTTATAAACCAGCAAAGAAATGAACATAAAAATGAAACCATGTTTAATTAAATCATAGCATATTTTGCAACCATTAGGATGTGATGAACTTTAAGTTGCGGGAGAAAATGGATTTTCCAAGTGTAACAAAATGTTAAAACCCGAGGACACATGATTAAGTGTTGAAATTGCATAAACTACACCAATGAATACCCTAGATTTGGAAAATCTTACTAATGGGGCTGGGTGCATGTGTTAAGTGAATTTGACAGAAGAGATTCTCCTTGATTTAGGAACTAATCAAAGGTTGCCCCAAGGAAGTATAACTTAACAAATCGATAAGTGTGTTGTACAATCAAGCTAGAGCTTCAAGAATGAGAGCAAGCGAAATTTAGTAGAAAGCAAACATCAGAAAAACAAAATAAGGCAGAGCATGCTGATTAACATATAGTCTTGAAAACTCAAACAGAAAATGAAGGAAAGTTTCTGAGAGGAATCCTGACCTGAAATGTTTCCCGAAGTAGTGCCAACCAAGAAGTATTATTGATTTCACCCTTTTCCATTATCTTTCGCCTTAAGCCATCAACACGGGTGAGGAACAAATCAAGATACTGCATGTTTGACAATAATGTTTTGAGTGTAATTGTGTCTCTAACATAAATTTGGACATGACTACCACATTAACTCTTTAAAGACATGGACCACTCAGATGATAAGTCCCTCGAAGCAACTTATTCCAAACCAAACATTCCCACTTCAAATACACAACTCATTATGCAATCCAAAGATTTTTCTTGTTATATAGATTTCGATGACAAATACCTCACTTTGCTTCAACTTGATTAAAGTCTCATGTGGGTTCTATGTTCCTTGTCTTTAGAACATCATACAATGAATTATACTAACTATCACAGAAAAGTCGATAGACAACAAATCAAAAAACTAAGATACCCAAGGATTTTCCATCATGAATTTAAATGAATGCATAATTCAACAAATTTATTTTTACCTCGTTAGGATTTGAAAATCCACATTGCAGAGACTGTTCAAACACCTGGGAAATACAGCCTGGTCAGTTTCCAAACTTGCATTCATAAATATTAGAAAGCAACAAGAAGCAAGAATCAAAGTGTAAACAAACAACCTTAGTTGTGTAAACTTAAAGAGCTAAAACACATAATCAGTATACTTTCCAAATCAGAAACAGATAAAGAAAGCCCATGTTTATACAAATAGCATTATAACTCAACTTTCAATATAAACATAATACAAGTTGCATAAATATGCACAGCTTGGAGAGTAAGTTACCACTAAAATGACATTCCTAATAAAGGGAAAGAATCTGAACCCTAACAATTATTAACATTCATCACTGACTGACACTGTATACTGATAAAGCCAAGGTCTCTTTCATCTTTCACACACTTATGTCTATGCAAACCTTTTCTTAACCTTTTTCCCACTACATAGGAAATTCACAGTTCTGATATTATTTTACAAGTTTTCCGAATCAAAACCACAGTGCCTCTCTACCACCAAATGCACCACACATATACCCACTACAGAAGACACAAAGATACCTCAGGATACACCTGCTTACATCTCTGATGCAACAGCTATTAAAGGAACCTTCCCTAGCATTTTCCCATGTACCAGGAACACCTCCAATGTGTACCCCCACAGACAACCAAGAGAATAAAAACCACAAAATATATTTAGTTTGGTAAATGTTACAATCTCCAAATATTGGGAAATTAAATTATGGAAAGCATAGTGACCATATATGAACATTATTGTGCTGACGGAGCAATTTGATGTAAGTCATTGTAGTGTGACAAAAAAAATTTAATCATATCAAGACTGAAAAAATGGACAGAAGCTATAGTCAAATAGAGGAAAAAGCAGTGAATTATGGAGATATTCGAAGTTTAATGTACCTGAGAGTGCAACCTGATGAGAGCTACTTGTGTTCAATTTTTTATCATATTTTAGCCTTTACTTATGCTTGCAGATTCATTTCCATATTACATTTTTTTACCCCTTTTACCATTTTGAACTGCATATGATCTAATATATCTAAATAATATTTAATTTAGTTTTTAGATAAAATATGCAAATAAACAATATCAAATTGTGTTTAATAATATATCTTTCATTATGTCAAGAAATATATCATTCAGCGTGCAGATATAAGGAAATGACTCTTCCTTCCAGTCACTTTCTGGTGTGGGATTGTTGTGTATTACTTTGTGACCAGCAAGATAATTTCTGTCATCTTTCCAACAGATGATATCAACTTCCAAGGTGGCATCAGTTACCTGCTGATGGTGCACCATATTTAAATAAGCATAAGAACCTGTAATGCAGATGTATTTGCTAGATATTGTATATTTCTCTTTGCTGCTACAACAGCATAGTTTTTTATCACATTGGATTTTTGTCCTGCATAATTCTCTCCACTATTGATTGCCTCCTGGACACTATTATTGAAGGAATATGTGATAAGAGATTTGCTGTTCGAAGAAAACCTGTGGTGGAGGTTTGCTGCTAAATTATTTGAGGATATATCTGCAGAGCTATACATCTTCTATTTGCTCTTATAATGAAAGCATTTTCATTATATCGCCAGAAAATAAGAATTTGTGTGAGAAAAGGGGGCCAAATGGTTAAAAAGGATGCTAAACTATGTAACCTTAAATAACATTTGTTATAAACATGAGTTATATATCATCAGCTCCAAACATAGAATGGGGGGAAGACATACAGTGTACGTAGACTTGAATACAGGCAGATTTCTGTAGCAGAACAGTGTACGCAGACTCTAATATGTTCGCATTGAATAAAATAATATTATTCTGATCAAACCAGAGTAAGAAGTTGTTCGTGTTTCATCACTAGACATACTGAGAAGGCAGGATCCACTTCTCAGGATGTCTGTTGATTTCTTTTATCTTAGATGTGTCTTTATTTATGTTGTTAATTCAATATTATTTGTATTCTGTTTGTAATTGTGCTTTATTGTTAATTTCCCGCAAGATTATTTTCTAGATTGAGTATTCATGCTTCATATTGCTTACTGATTTTTAGAATAGTTTTCTTTGGAGTTGTTAGTCTAAAACTTGGGATTTTTAGTGTTGTTGATCCTGTTGTCAGGAAATGACAGATCCTTTCACCAAAGTTGTGATTTGTGGCAGAATAATAGTTGCATTCATCCTGACTCAGATCACTATCTTCATCCCTTCAGCAGATAGCGACAATACCTTCCACAAGTCTATAAACCCTGGATTGAGATTAGAAGCAGGCCGAATTGGCTACTAAATCTTATCGGTTATTTTTAATAAAGGAACCACAGCTTGCCTCTACACAACTTATGAGTATAAATCAAAGAAATAGAAGTTTATAGGATTGGAGATCAACTGATGAGAACATGATTTTGAATAGTGGCTGCATCTATTTAGCAGCCACCTAGATTTTAATACTAGTACACCTCATCGAATCTCATGATAATAGAAAACACAGTCTCCAAAATTCGTAAGCAACTCTGAATTTTTCGTTACTGCCATCAGGAGTCCCTACAAGATGGTGGTTGGCCAATTTCATATTTTCCATGAATTCTCACCTGAAGTTGATATTTACATAGATGATCTTGAGGACATTCTTTATCAACATATACCTAATGATGGCTGATTGTGTCCTCACAAAATTGACGAGTGGTTTTCAAGGACAAATCAATGCCATTCTCACAATTGTAAGTTTCACTAAAACTGAGCTCCTGGCATCCAGACTGTCATAGTCCAACATTTGATTTGTTGCAAACAGGTTTTCCCTCAAGCATTGTTCATGCCAAGTTCATCGCCTATCTACCTAGTCTTGAGAGTATATTCAACCTTATCTTCTGCATGTCTAAAATGTGATCATAGGATGACAACCTCAAGCCAATTAAGCTCTGTTACCAGTTGATCCATAGGCAAGCCCACATCTGCTCCAATTTGAACTGGAACAGGAGAACCCAAACTGAATTACACCTCCAGATATGTCCAGCCATTGAATTTGGGTGCTTAGGAATCCAACTTATTTTCACTTTGTACTGCCAGGTATCCATCCATACCAGTGGTAAAAGGATTGTCAAACCAAGTTATCAAGGAATAATCACCAAGTAGCTATGCTAAAAAGAAAATGGAAGGTCTAATATAAATCATAAACCCTTGCATATTCAATTCTCAATCTATATATTTATAACAATGCATGAATTGCGCTTAGCATTGCCAAGGACAATGGATTGATTATGCAAGGGTATCAAATAACTGCCTTCAGCACTCTATCAAATGAGTAGGGGCAGTGATCTATATATAATAGTGAGCAAGATTAGAACCGATTTAAGACCTTAGGGTCAATTCAATACTTTAAGAGTACCTTAGTATCCAAAGTCTTGACACACTTTATTTATGGTCCTATAAACTCAAAAAGAAACAGTCTTAATAAGCGTAAAGACCTTGTGATACAGAATAAACAAAAACAATGTATAAGGAAGCAATTGTGAGATTGATAGTAAGCTTCAAATAATAGAGGTAACGAAATAGAGATCATAGTGTTCTATAAAGAGCATCATGTGTATCACAGTGTTATATGAAGAGACGTGGATAGTAGAAGCAAGCTATTTCCTATCAAATGTCATTCATAGCTATTGAGACTACTATAGAGCTCATAATCAAAAATATTTTTTAATGAAATTTTCAGTCCACGATAAAATGTCTTGATAAATTCAACTTTCTGAACAAATTTTGACCATCAACATTTTGAACCATGCTCCATTATCCATCATTGAAAATGGTAGCAAATTAAGGTGACCAAAAAGAGAAGGGGAGAAGGAGAGGATATATGGGGAGGAAGGAGGGATAAGAGAAAGAAGGAAAAACTAGCTTACAAAGAGAGTGACAAAAAAGAAGGAAGTATCTGATAGGGGTAGAAATGAACAACATTTAAAAACATAGAAAAATGCCCATTGTATGAACAACAATTAAAAATGGATAATTAAAAAACCAAGTTAATATAAATAGCTATTAGGAAAAGAACCTACAACAAAAACAAACTTCAAATAAATATGAGATTAAAGTAAGTAAAAATGTAATGCGACATAGAGAAGATTAAAAAATGCAAAGAAAGTGAAGAGTATAAAAAAGAGTGAAAATAAGATAAATGATTAGTGTACAAGAAGAGACCACAAACAGGCCTAAGGGATTGAAGATACAAATAGAGGCTAGAAGGCAGCAGGACTATCAAACCGTGTTTGAGAAAAAGGAAACAAACAGAGCAAGAAGCAAACAAAGAGAAACAACATTGCACAAGAGAGATTACGAGATCACACAACAACTAGCGGCGGTTCATAGTCGTCAAAAAGTAGCCCATTATCAAAGGATAACTATTCATGTTGGGAGAGGTTTGAACCTGTTGCTGGAGAGAGGGGGACAACTCTAGCTGATGGTGTATGTCCATATAGTCTCTGAGCAGCCTCACCGATCTGGTGTAACACTAGACGGACCCCCAGCACGCTTGTTTCCTCTGAGAGAGGTAACCGGAGTGAAGAAGAAAGTGATAAGTTGGTGAAGGGATGCAGACCTAGAGGAGCAAAGCTCCCGAAGAGTGAGATCCTGAAGACAGAAGGCCTCCTAGAGATAGAGTGCAAGGCATCGCTAATCATCCTACCTGAAGGAGGAGAGGGACCTGCACTCTCTAAATAAGCAATGAAACCTCCCAAAAATCTTGTAGTAAATTGAGCAATAGAGTAGAAAATGGATCTCAATCTCAGCCACACCCAATTCACAACATCAACAAATCCGCTCATCTCTGTTGGTTTGGTGATCTATCTGGATACGGAGCCAGTGAGAAACAACTTTGAAAGAGCCTAACTAGATACGTAAGGCATGTGGTCACTACCAAGAAGAGTAGCAAGGTTGAACAATGATGCTATCCTTAATGTCAACATAGTGCTTTGCATAAAAGGCCACACGAGGGTAGAGGCTTCCTAATGGGTCCACCCAAGTCATCTAAATAAACCTCCAGTAGATGTCCATCCTGGTAATCTCATTCAGTGTTAAATAAAAGTGTAGCATATAGTATGTGTACACTTATATATATACACACCAACATGTACCCAACCACATAGGCCTAAATACATTTGCACAATCATAAACACGTACATAAGGATAAAGATAAAAATATATATTAAATTGAATAAAAATGTAACACAAAACTATACAACCAAAGCAAAATTTAATTTGAGTTTAGTAGAATTGAAATTACAATAGATGCTTACGTAACAGGATGAAAAAACAAATACGTGTAAATACAAAAAAGCGAAAATAAACTAAAAATGCAAAATATGCAAGAAGTTGCACAGATAGATATTATATAATAACCAAAGAAAAATGAGAAACACAAACATAAGCTTACACAAACCAGCAAAAGGGGCAAAAAGACAATGAAAATGGGTCTAAAACATGAAATATTTACATCGCACGATTTATATATACAAGAACAAAGAAAACAAAACATACATTTAGAATATGCTAACAATTAAATTCAATATTGACATTACATAAACATATGAAAAAGGAGACAAGAGAAAAGATATATATGCAGAAAATGGGCAAAGAAATATTAAATGACATCATAAAAGCATAGGAATAATAAGTAACCATAACAAAAAAATATATTATAATAGAGATCAGAGAAGAGGGTTCAATAATAAATAAACATAAAAAGCATGACAAATTCAATAAATGGAAAAAATTTAAATAATAAAAAATGTGCAAATAAAGCAACAACAATTAAAAAAGTAAACAAAAGTTAAATCCTATACACAATAATAATAAAAACAGCATAAAAAGTAACAATACAAACATACAAGGAGTAAAAAGATGCATACATGTACAAACAAATACATATAAGTTTGTTGAAAATGTCGCACACAAATCATGGAAAACGTGATGGGTTGCAAGCCCTTCATGCAAATGATTAAATCACTGAGTAACTCAGAGCCAAGCTTCCGCAAATAGCGCAGCAATTATTAGCGAAAAAATCACAAAATTGCATAATATTCCTTGTAAATAATTGGCAGTACAAAATATAGTGATATGCATTTCTATTTAAGGTTTTTTACATTTTGTGTTTAAAAGCTGCAACAGACAGAGAGAAGGTCATCAGAGAAGAGTCAGGAAAGAAGTCACAGGAGACCAAATGAAGAGGAAAATGAAATCCTGTTGAAGAGGAAACTGTTTCAGGTGATTTCAAGTCATTTGGAGGCAATGTTTGTGAATTCCCAATTCAATAGAGCATGGTGGCGACGGGAAAAATCGATGGCTTTATTGCTGAAAAAAAAAACACCCCTTCCACATGTCTAATCGAAATATGGATTTATTTTTCCAAGCTAAACTATTTGAAATAGCACGTATTTTTAATAAATTGAAAACCCTATATAGATAGGAAGTGAAGTTTACTTTTTAAAATGTTTTTTCTTTTTCAAGTTTTAACCCTTCTTTTATTATTATTATAATTTATAATTAAAAGAAAACATATAATTTTTTTAACTAATTTTTACTAATTTAAAAAAAAATGATCAGTAATAGGCCAAAGCCATGGTTCATTATCATTATTTGTGGTGATTAATTACTATTATTATTAGTTAAGTTCAAGTGGACTCAAACCTAAGACCTCTCAAATAAGAGGCTCACAATTTACCACTGTGTTGTAGGCTCTTGCCTCTAATTTCAGAATTAATTATATAGAATATAATTTTATAATTTAAAATACATGCATAAATTTTATTAAAAACTAGATCTTAAATAAAAATGCTTCCCCTTTGTGAGCATCACCTGGATGCAATGAGTGCCAAGTATTCCATTCATTCTCATAAGAGATGGAATCTTGTAAGCCACTACTCATGTACTTAAGTCAATGAGTTTGACCCAAAATCTACACAGATGAATCCTGATAGAAATATCACAAATGAATTCTAATTCTATGAATATGGATTTCCTTTTATTAACAATATTTTGGTGCTGCTTCAAATCAAAGCTTCATTCTGATTTTGAAAAATAAGAAAGCCCATGTCGTAGTTTGGTGTTACGCCAAATCATAGTTTGACTGAAATTTGCACAAACAATATCACTGTTAAAACTTTGAGTCCTCCAAGTTCAAAATATATTAGGAGGTTGTGCAAGTGCTTTGAATCATTCTATAAGACCTTTATCATCTATGCTATAGAAATGTCATTTATTTTTTATAATAAAAACAGCTCTTGCCTATTTTACTTCAATTTTTTTCATTTTTTTTGTATATCTGATTTTTTCCCAATTTTTCCAAAAACACCTACTCCTTCGGTTTGCCAATTTATTCCCCAAATGATTTATGCTTCTATGGTAAAAACAACATTAAATTTTTAAAATTATTAGTCTGAAACTTCTCGTTGCCATTCATCATAATTATTAGTCTGAAAAAGCAGGTACACATCAATAAAGTATCTACAATAGCAATCGAAAAGCCTGATTCAAGTAAAACTGAAGACTGCAACCTTCATCCTCAGTCCAATCTGTATGTGTATGTTTAATTTGACATCAATAATGAGTTTTCTCACACACCGTCAAATCATTGCTTTGCTTGATGAATATGACAATGCTATAGTTTCATTTTTTTCACATAATCTCATAACTAGAAGTGAAGAGGTGATGTTATGTGTTCATCTTCTGTTGTATTTATAAATGTTTATCATTCTCTCAAGTTTTGAGTACAAAAACCCTTGCCTTCATAAAAACATCACCTTGAGGTTTGTATGTAACCCAAGATTGCACGAAGATGTCCAATCATTGAGAGATCAAAATCTCCATCATTGTTATTTTTTATGCTAATTTTAAAATTATGCATATCTATTCTAAAATGCATATTTTGTCTTCTACTTTTTCTTTATATAAGCCAGTACGTTGACTTGATTTGGAGGTTTCATTTAATAGGAAACTTTTGAATGTGACTTGGTTTTGTACCTTGAGTCTATGAAAATGCATAAGTTAAGACCATATTGTTTTTAAATTTTTAATAAAAGAGAAATGATTTTTCTTTAATCGAATGATTAGATCTTTATTTGGATGATATATTCTTTTAAATTTCCTACTTGAATTGTTCATTGTAGTTGTTTTGAAGTCTTACAAAGTTTTCGAAGTTTTCAGAGTTTGTTACAAAAGTGAAGCCTCTATGATTGAAAATTCTCTTGATAATAATAACAATTTGGAATAGGAATGTAACATTTTACAATCCACTCACATCATACAACATGTTTAGAGGTATAATTTCATATTCATTCAATTGTTTTTATTACTTGTATTGTTAACTCATAATAACTTTATCAACTCCATATCGAACTTACCAAAGAACCATTTAGTAGCAAAGCTTACGTGCTACATTGCATTCTGCTATTTTAGACAAACTTTTCATTTGGACAATTCGTGGACTAATTTCTCTATTCTACTTGTTCTCTATCTCTCTAAGCTATGGAAGTGCCATTAAATTAGAAAAGCAAGTAGTTTTTCTCTCTTTTTCAACAACTTTTAATGTTTTTTAAAATCCAAATTTTTACAATCTTTGCCTGTTTAAATCCTGATTATTTCAAAATATCTTATAATTTTAATTTGCTGATTTTTCTACAAAAGATTTTTGCTGCTGTGCACAAAATGATGTTGACAAGCTCAAAAAAACAAGAAGTCTAGATAGTAAGCATAGTAAGAGGCTTCTTGTTATTTTAATTAGTTATAGAGGCAATAAGAGAAGAAAAGAAAATGAATTTGCAACACCAGGGAAGCATGAAAACACACTTCAGAAAGCTCTTCCTCTGAAGCATCAAAGCGTTCTAAAGCAAGCATGTATTTTGCCCACAGTGTTTCAACCCAGGGACAGTTTCGAACTGCTCTAGCATAAACAACTTTAATGATATGAGGAACCTGAGCCCAACAAACAAAATCGAAATCGTCAGTCAAACACAGCAGTCTCATGTTACGAAAACTCTAACAAATCTTGTAATGTGGAATCTAAATTTTAAGACAAATCATCACTATCTTCCATACAATTGAAGTTAAATCTCAAGAAAGAGCCAACGACCTTCAAACAGCTGTCCAAAAACTGGGTATAACCAAGCCATAGTTCTGTCACAACTGGAAATTCTGTTATGGCTCGCTCATAAAGAACTTGGATACGAGCTGGATCTCCAGAACACTTTTCAAAACTTATATAATTCTGTAGTCAAGCAAAAAAAACAATCATTATTCAGTTCCATCAAAAGTATGAATGCCGGTGACAAAAGATATCCAAGTCTTGTCATTACAACACAACTTTCTTTCACTGCCCCTTAAAAACATCATTAACTAATAAGCTTTAAAATTAAAACAGATTGCTTGTAGAAAAATTGATTACAAATAACATTTCCCACGACACTAATCTAAGATTCTTCAGGTGATGGCAAAAAATGTTTTGAGAAAACAGATACCAAATACTTAATTTGTAAGCACAAGAAAATTCCAAATTTCTAGACATGGTACTTGCAGGAAAATGAATATTGAAACATATTACGAATTTGTAACTTTGCATACATAGCATTAATTACTATAAGACCAAGAAAGATCACTTACAATATAAAATTTGATGCTCCCAATATGTGAGAACCCCTACCCACTTTCAACATTCAGCAATCTGGCAAAGCTCCAAAAGCATTAAGGATCTATTTTGATTTTTCCAGAAATATTCTCAATCTTTTAAATTGCTGCCCTCTTGTCAGATTAGTTATAAGGAGAGATTGTTGAGCAATGATGGCAATCTTACATGCACTCATTTTTCAATGCTTCAATTTATGCATTTTCATACTAAGTCAAGACTGAGCACGCTCCGCATTGATTCCTAAGAATTGAAAAGCCATCATAAAAAAAAGAATTCTCTATCAATTAATTTATGCATTCAAATTTGAAACTAGGTGCAAGATTCAACTGAACCAATTTTACTAACCTTGAAAATTTGGGTGTACTGTAGTTCAGATTTGCTTCAGGGGAGGTACATTAATGAAATACAGACCCTGTTAAAAACTTTATAGATCAGATTTATATAACTAGTAATGAATTTGCTTTGACTTATTATTTTTTATTGACATTTCAGTTTGGAATTGAACATTAAATCTCACAATTTTTTATGTCTGATATAGTAGCAAGTTTGACTGATTTAATAATGATTTCTGTCGATGCAAACAAGGCAGAAGCCTTTGGAATTCAATGCGTTCGTTGTATGTTTGCAGATCAATTGACATGACAATTTAAATAAGGGAATGAGGAGTTGGGGAGACCCATCCACGAATGGACATGTCTCCTGCATGGGAGGCATGTCCATTCGTGGCGTCTCCCTTTTCAGGCAAAGTGACCGTAATTGCTGTTTAACTCCAGCCTCATCGATGCCAATTAACTGATAACCACTGTCAGTAATCACAGTCGTTAGTGAGACAAGACTGCAGATTATAACCCATAACAAGTCACTTGTAATACCATTAGGTTAATTTGGTAATTTGGGATTTGGATTAGACAATGATTTTATAATTTATATTTTAGTATATATAGTTGGTAATAATGATTTTATATATATATATATATATAATTTCATATAAATACATAACAAAAAGTTATATAAATCATTAATCATATATATTATGATTTAAAGTTTATCCGACTAAACTTAACATTAACACTCCAAGTTAAGAAAGATAAACATATGAACAAATATTACACCATTGATAATATTAGGAATGGCAAATTTTAAGGATATCTATGATCAGAAGATCTCCACCATTTTAATATCATTAGAATTGGCCTCTTGAATATCAATACGTGATATTCACCAAATACTCTGAGTAATGGCTACTGAATATCAACACATGATATTAACCAATTACTCAATTATAAGCTAATGGCCTTCTGAATATCACATCACATGATATTCACCAAGTAACTATGATGTATATACAATACTCTGAGTAAAGTAATGGCCTCGTAAATATCACATCAGACAATATTCACCAAGTACCTGTGATATATATACAAACAACTCATAGACTGTCAATTGGATGGCATCTAACACTTAGTTAATGATTTACAAGATACAATCTGTCATGATTTGTTTAAACATTACATAAAAATGTATATAATGATAGAAAGATTTAAGTTGTTGTAAGATCGTCACCTTTCAATAACTTCTACAAATACAAGTGATGATCATTTGAAAGTTGTCGTTTCCTCATGAAAATCATGCTGTCACACACATGACATCAAAAGTTTACATGAAGTCAAACTCCCTCTAAATCTGATATCAACTTTTCTAACCTCCTAATGCAAGGTTGTCTCTAAATGAAGTCTTAGACTCCCTCTAAATCTGATATCATCCTTCTGACCTCCTAGCAGCAAGTCGTGTCACACTCCTTGGTTCAACAAGTATCCATCTCAAAAATGTTATAGTCTAGACTCTAGATATCCATGTAAGGCCTTCCAGCCTACATACATGGAACTTCATCTCATGAACCATAGTCCTTTAACTGCTATAGTTTTTTTATCAGTAGAGAAACCATCTCGGCATAGTCTACTCCTTCTAAACCAATATGACCAAGATTTGTAAATCTATATTTTTGGATTCGATTGTGTATGTTTTTTTAGCATCAACATTTCGGATCACTCTCTGTGATCCATCATAGGGATGAGAGAATGCAAGAATAACTCATAGAGAGTGATCCGAAACGTTGATGCTAAAAAAAATACACAATCAAATCTAGAAACATAGATTTACATTTCAAATGGATTGTGGAAATCTGATAAGATTAAATGACCAAGATTCTTAGAAGTCAACTAAACCAAATCCTCTAGCTTCTTTTCTTTCCAATGTTATCTCTAATGAAATGTCAAGCTTCCTCTTGATATAGAAGGATACTCATAATCTCAATCATCAAGGATCTTCACTTTAAGAGCCTCACTTTATCTAGCATGAACATCAAACGGTTCATGAATCCTAGATCAAAACTTCTTGGGAGCTACTGTCATAAAATTGAGTCCTGCACAATATTTGGTAGCATGCCCAATGTACCAATCTTCTTTTCTTGCAAGAACATCCCTAGAGACAAAGTAAAAGATCAAGGTAAACAGCTCTTATAGCATGAATAGAAATACAAATTAAAGAGATACTATATTGAATAGATAAATGTAATACTCAAGGATAATAAATAATAATCTGTACAAGTTGCTCCAATGAAGGTCCATATGCATCAAATCATAAAACACCTCCATATAAGCATTTGTTAGGCAATATAAAAGAACATTGATTATTATTCCCCCCACAATGTATAATTCTCACTCTTATTTTGTTGAACAATTTCGCATCACATCAAATATGAAAAACTTCCTTTAAATAGATCTCAGAACTATAGTTGTTTTAATAGACAATTTAGGCAGGATCTTTGACAGTCAATTTAGGCAAATCCTCTAGTTTCTCCCACTAAAGCTTAAATTCTTGCACCAAGCTCTTATAAATTTTAACTCTTTCCACTGCCCAATTTAACAAAAATACAGAAAACTTTGTCCATGTTGCAAACGCCATGTTGTTTTTAGAGGTGGATGTGCTCTTAAACCTTGGGTGGTGATCTCTTAAAGTCAACAATCTAATCAATGATATGGAACACAGAAGCAACAACCATCAAAGGCATGACAGTGAGTTCCACGATTGGTTAGGCATGACTACGATGTCCCCTTCTTGCAATATTAGGACCATTCATTTATAACTTCATTATGTATGCTCCTCGTTGTGAATTTGTATTTAAGTAGTCTAATGTACTCACTGAATGGTGTATGCTTTATAATAGTTATTTTTACAGAGCACAATTTAAATCATCTCAAAATTACACCGAATAATTTTATGTGATGTAATATATGACACAATAAGGTGAGACCGATATATTTGCAATTCTCATCATAGGTTTTCAACAAAACAACTAACTAATGATGGTTCGACAATCTTTAGACCTTCATAGACAATGGTCAATAGTTGCTTCCAACACCTCAATATCCATGAGTTTTCACAATCAGCATGCGATATCAAGTGCTTTATCCTTGTGTACACTACTGGCATTAGCTCCTACAATATTCCCAAACCATTAATCGAAGTTGCAACCCACGGAGTTTGACAATTTAAAAATAATAGCAACTTGATCATTGGTTGTTGCATCTTTTGAATAGGAATTCACAACTAATGATTCTCAAGGCAATAACTAGAAGATATATGGATGTTGATGAAACATATAGGAAATCTTTAGTGACATCTCCACATGATCATACAATATTGAGACTTGTCTTCAACATGACGGCAGTAGAATAATAATAGTTTTATTTCTCAAATCAAGCCTAACTTCTCATACGAATTTATTCCAGAGGAAGGACTCACACTGGTTCACATATTCCCTTTACTAGTGTTATGTTCTTAAGCTCTATAACCTTAGTTACTGGTTTGAGTTAGGTTCGAAGAATCGGTTCGCCGATACGGCAAAATTTTGGAAAGAGTTTTGGGTTCATTTGGGTTCATTCGTACAAAAAACATGTAAAAATTATAAAAAGTTATAGATATACATATTAATGAGGCCTAGAAGCATAGAGTATCATAAAATCATATGATGTAACCTAAGTCAATCATTTAAACAACAAAAACACCATAGGCATAATGTTTAAACACGTAAGTTGTAATCATAGCATCATGAATAAAGATCATACCATCATATATTTCAATTTTCAAGTTCAACATTAGAGATTCAAAACATTAAAACTTAAAAGTAAATCATTATCCATAAATCATAATAGCAAGTTCAAGTATCATTGTTTCAACTTCAAGTCAAGTAATCATAATGTATAAAATTTCAATATTCATCTTCATCATCTTCTTCTTCTTCTTCTTTTTCTTCTTCTTCTTCCCGTAGTCCTTCCACATTAGTTGACTGAGCAATAGCGCTAAGGCCAATGGGATCACCACCAACAACAAGAGTCCATCTACATCCCACCTCTTTGTCTCCCCTTCTTTGTATTCTTTAGTCTTGTGCGTGAGGAGATGCAAGTTGTAATGTACATACACCAAGTTTTCCACTCTTTTTTATTGCAACCTATTGTGCTTCATTGAATCGATGAAAGAATATGTGCTCCAATTTCTCTCTAAGCAACCTTTTTGCTCACAAAATCACCTATTTGCACACCACAAATGATGTTAGAAGCCAAAATAACCTACTTACATTCACTTTTTAGGGCAACTGGACCTCAAAATATATATAATTTTTTATAAAAAGTGACTTGAAAGTCACCCATCAGCGGAAATTCATCACGGGTTCAATTTGGGCAGCCCACATTCGCCCGAGCTCGAATTCTGGGCTGCGGGTTTGAGCAAGCCCAGGGAAATTCAAACCTTGATCGAACCTAGGTCGAACCGGACCCGAATTTTGAACCAGTTCGAACCCAGGCAAGGTTCTTGGGTCAAAACAGCGGACCCGAGTAACTAAGTATATAACAAATCACATGCTTTCTAATCATATCTCCTCCTACATATCAACAAACCTCTTTTGCATTGTTCATAAATAAAACAGTCTCCAGTTCTTGGTTTGAGAGCAATACTCAGACTCCAATGTCATTTTATGAGGGCTTCACAAGTTATAGAGTTGGATCCTTTGCAATCAATGAGTCTATTCTTTACAGTTTCCACACCAAAGTCCTTTATGACCACTGTATAGAATACAACACCTCCAGTAGCATGACACTACATCAATTCACAAGCTACGCAAGCTAATTTGATGTCATCAAGAACAAATTCTCTACATACAATAGAGATGTCGATGGGAAGAATAATATTGCATCCAAATTTAGTATATCTCGTTGGAACCAAAAAACAAATTACTTAGAATCAGAGGCATATTCCAAAAATTAGAAGTAGCTTCAAGTCCAAACATGAATTATGGAGTCCTCAAATATTTCATTTTCAACCAAAGTCTCATCATTGCACAAACAAAAAAATTTGTTTCATATGGACTGGTCCGATACTATGAATCCAAAAAATTCCAATGATTATCCCCATTGATGAATCCATCCAAGAGTAAAGCATTGTGCCTTTAGAGCATACACCAAGAGAAAACCCATGTGCTTCACTCTAAGCATTTCTTGACATCTCACTCTACATGACAGGATTACATCCACAATGCACTGGCTATGATCTTAGTATTTTTAACAGCACATTCATGTGAGAGTTGAAAAAATCATGCCTTTCACAATATGGAAAGATTGCAACAATTCCACACATTGTCCTTGAATAGAGGGTTGTGCATTCACGACTCGCTTTGGCCCATGTCCTCCATAAACCAAGCATAATCAAGATGAAATATTCTTACATTGTGTGTAAAGGGCCTTTGACTCAATCGACATAATCTTTATTTTCCCTGTTGTTTCAATTTGCAATACTCCACTCCTTTCTGTAGCAGACACGAAAATCAAATATTTGCATATAGAGGGAAGTTTGGCAGTCTTTCCCAAGTTAAAGACATCATCACCAGTGGTGGGAATACTCTAAATACACTCACACAACTCATGCCTCTACTTGCTACTTTTGACTTTTCCCTCCCAAGCTCCGCAAGATGTTACAACACCCCTTCGTCAGTTGTGTAACATTTTTCACACAAAAAGTAAGGCACGAAATAAACTTGGTAAAGCACGAGATGGTTCCATCTGCCTCACTGCCTCTTATCATCACCGTTGCCACCACAACATAAGCCAATTTGCACAAGGTCTTCATTGCCCCTAGTGCAAAAGACAAATTTAAAGACTTTTGGTGGTATAATCTTGCACATTCCATATGCCTATGCTTTCCTCAAAATTTCTCTCTTAATGTTAGCAGATATATGAAGACCTCTCAACAAGCAAGAATTGACTTGCTCTGATACCATGTTAAAATCTTTATAGATCAAATTTATAGAATTGTTAATGAATTTTCTTTGACTTCTTATTTTTTATTGATATTTTAGTTTGGACTTGAATAATGAATTTCAAAATTTTATATATATGATATAGTGGCAAGTTTGACTAATTTAATAATTATTTTTGTCAATGCAAACAAGGTAGAAGACTTTGGAATTCAATGTGTTCATTGTATGTTTGCAGCTCAATCGATTGTACCATTTAAATAAGGGAATGGGGAGTTGGGGAGACTCATCCACGAATCGACATGTCTCCTACGTGGGAGGCACGTCCATTCAATGATGTGTCTCCCTTTTCAAGCAAAGCAACCGTAGTGGTTGTTTAACTCCGGCCTCATCTTTGCCAATTGACCAGAAACCACTCTCAGTAATCAATGTTTAGCATAGAGGGTAAAAGGATACTTATCGCACGTAGTATAGCAAGATATAACATAGAACAGATACTTTATTCATATATGCAATATGCCCATTACAATGTTTTTCCACTAATTCCCCTAATGATCCAAAGTCCCTTCTGGACGGTGTACATATACTTTCTCGACTCAACCGTCACATGCCCTTTCGGATACAATTCTACCTGTTGGCTACAATATAGAATTTACCAACAACATTGTTCCCCCCAAAAAGTAAAGTTGTCTCCGGATGACAATTACAAAATTACCAAGACAAATTAACAAAATGGAATACACTAACTGTGACTAACTATAATGAGATAGATCTTTTTCCCTCACACCACTTTCACATTCGTCCTGTGCCTGTACCAAACTGGTCTCCAAAACACATTGCATCTGTAACCTCCGCTAACACTATACTGTCACCTTAGCCAAGCTGACCTTGATAGCCACCCATGCTGCCTTCTTTGCTTCCAACGCCTGGGTACACTGAGCCAAGTGTTGATCTACTGCCTCCAACTAGATGATCAGCGCCTCCCAAGCTCTTTATGCATCCACCAAGACAGCCTCACGTCAAACACCTACTCCGAGTGCCTCAAAGCGTAGCACCCCTCTCGAAAGGCTTCTCTAGTGCCCTTTCCACCTCTGGCATACAAACACTCCACGCCTACACTCCAGGTCTCATCAATTGGTCACACTTCCCCGGCAACGGTGCCAAATGTTTACCGTACAAGGTAAAAGGATATTTATCGCATGTAGTATAGCAAGATATAACACAGAACAGATACCTTATTCATATACGCAATATGCCCATTACAATGTTTTTCTAATGATTCCCCTAATGATCCAAAGTCTCTTTCGGACGGTGTACACATACTTTCCCGAAGGGGTGACTCAACCATCACGCGCCCTTTCCAATACAATTCTACCTGTCGGCTACAATATAGAATTTACCAACACTCACAATCATTAGTAAGACAAGACTGCAGATTATAACCCACAACAAGTCACCTGTAATACCATTTTAGTTAATTTGGTAATTTGGGATTTGGATTAGATGATGATTTTATTAATTGACATATTAATATATATAGTTGGTAATTATATGTGTGTGTGTGTGTGTGTGTGTGTGTGTGTGTGTGTGTGTCAATTCACATAATTTCATATACACACATAAAAAGAAGTTATATAAATCAATTTTCATATATATTCACATTTATTGTTTATCCGACTAAACTATAACATTATTAGACCCAATTATAATATATTTAATTTGATGCACTCAACTGTCATTCCAATCAACCTAAACTTCAAATGCCTACAATGAAATATACCCAAAGTTTTAGTTGTTGCTCTTCAAATTCAGGAATTTATTTTAGCATGCTACATTATTTTCATCAATGATAGTGTTTTCGTTTAATATGGATATTGCTCAAATTAAGCTAATTCCTAGACCATTTGTAGAAGGTACAAATACTGGTCCTAGTACGGGCCAGGTTTGCCCATAGCTCTACACTAGCTTGTGGGTCTGCCATGGTTACAATTTTTTTATTCAGTATTCAACATTACTTCATTAACAATGGAACATCGGGAAAAAAATAAGGGATTCAATAACAGTATTTTCCTATCATGCTGAGTTCACTCAAAAGTTTTCCACCTTTTGTGGATGGATGATTATAACAAAGCAAATATGAGTCTATTGTTTGAATAGCTAAGATTAAGATTTTGACAAGTTCAAATAATTTTGCACCCTACTAGAAAGGTCATCTAGTCACTCACGGTTATGTAATCAACTTGAGGAAGAAAGAAATTCACCAAAACGGAGTTCCTGAATCACTTTCAAAAACATGGAATCAAAAGACAGTTGTTTATGGGATCAAAAGACAGTTGACCATGGCATATACACTTCAAAAAAATTATGTTGTGGATAATTGTAACTGTATCATCATGGAAATGTTACAAGCAAATCTGATTCTCTACATTTTCAGTAAAAGCAGTTTACATAGTTATATAATTGTTGAACCAAGCACCCAACAAATTGCTCAAAATGTCACTCTTGAAGAAAGTTAAGGATCGAGATGTTGAAGTGCAAGAAGATGAGATATTTTCAACTAAGCCTAGATATGTCAATGGAAACCATACATATAAACTCCCAAAAGTTATGCTAGAAACGTCTATTTTGCAGTTGCAAGTGAAATTGTGTGAGTAAAATAAAAAAAAATTATAAAGTTTTATTTATATTTGTGGACTACCCTACCAGATTTGTGCATTCCCTCTACCTCTGTATGCTGGTGCATCTAGGTGCGAGCAAAGGTGGGATGCACTCCCTGTGCGCATCTAGATGTAACCAGGTGCACTAGAGAGCATTTGGATGCCAACATCACATTTTTTTTACTTAAAAATGAATTTTAACTTGTCACATGTGCATTAAAACAGTGTTTTTTTTTTTCCACGAAACCCTAAAACAGCCCTTTGTGAGAGCATTTATTGGTAAAACATAGCAATTTTGTTTTGCAATATTTCTCAGTTCTCATTTGATCTCCACTTTGGCAACTCAAAGAGCAAGTGATCATTTTTAAAGGAGATTGTTCATGGGGTGCCAGATAGCTTCCACAAAAAATATCCAAGCATCTAAGGTAAGCAGTTCACTCTATTCTTGAGTTTTTTAATGAACATTTTTTACATTTTGATTTTAAAAAATTCAAGTTTGGGATGATATTTTCCAAGTGTTTTTCCGATTTTTTCAAAAGAAATAAAGAAACAAGTTTAGCTCTTTGTTCTAATGTTCTATATCTTTATTTTGCACTTGTATGCTTGTATTTATTAGTCTTCTTCTAATTCAGACTTACTTAATTTCTTATAATAGCAAGAAATTAGATTGCAAAAATGGTCAGTTGTAATGCCCTACCAAGGAGCCCTCAGAAAGGTCAAACAAAAACTAAACAACTTTTTTTCTTGTTACTGGCAATAACACCAATGACATGAGTGCACAACCATAACAATAAAGAAACAGCAATAAGGAACAAACAATGATTGCCAAGTGGTCAATCACAAGAGGAAGTTTTACAAGCACTTCCAAGGGTTCCAAGACAACTCCAAAACCAGCATTAGCGGCTGAGTCACACTCAAGCCACCATGTGAGAGTCTAGACCATGTCCACAACCCTCATGGGGTAAGACCAAACCACCCTTCGCAATCGCTAACAAGGAAATAAGTGCATCCTCAACAAAATCCAAAATAAGGATCAATGTGAAACCCAAATCAAAATGTGATCTAAACATCAATAAACTGAAACGGAAAATAAGATGCAAATACATGATAACAGAAGGAATCTAACTATGGAGTCCATTTTTATATAGACCCAAGGGAGCAACAAGTTGTCGCAAATGCATTGAATTAGTCTCAAAACACATGCATCAAAGTAGGTTCTGTCTGGACCAAGCCTAAAATAATTATGATAAAACAACGAATACATGCTCAGTTATAGCATATGCACAACAAAAATGTAGAACACATGCACAGAAATAACATTAAAAACGCTTTGCTTTCCTGGGAATGCATAAAATCACAAAATAACAAGTGTGGACTCTAATGCACAACTCCACACTGGGTAGTACTAGATATCATATTATCGAGGCCATGATCACTCGATATCCACAATAACCACTAAATTAGATCTAATCTTCTCAACATAGCATCATATATACATGAACCACTAAAATAGAAATGCATAGGGATAGAACAATCACATCCTGCTTTGGACTCCGTCTCTAGAAGAAGTTTGCCACCTATACACCGGTCCCCAAAAATGGCAGGTCATACCACCTGACCATATGGAACCCTTAGGTCCACCTCACCATACGCACACAGATAGTCACATGGCCCAAAAAAGGAATCAAGCATACAAGGGAATGTAGGTACATACTCAAGCCAATCAATGCAATCAATACAAATAATCAATAACTTGTGGAGAACACTCAACATGTGGACAAAAGTCCATAATGTAATATCCATACAATGCAATCACAATCACAGTACACCATGGTGCAACTCAGTACTAACAACCGTTTAGTGTTGGGACTCAACAATTGAGTGTCATCACACAACACATGGAGGCCCGCATGGATTTGAGCGATCCTTTTTTAATCATGGAGGCTCTACTATGTCAACTCAACATCTGCAATGGTCACGACTGTGTTGGCTCAACATTCGCATATGACCATGGCTATTGTCGGCTAAACATTTACAGAGGGCCACAGCTAAACCAACTCCAGATCGCTCAAAAGGCCACAATACCAATGACCAATTATTTATTTTATTAAGTTATCACTTTTTAACGAAATCCTTGATGTGTCTAGTGCCAACCACTTACAAGCCAGGATCCACATTAGGATCCACTCCACTCCACTATCCAAACACCAAACAAGCTCATCTTGTTATAGTAGCAAGGTACAATACAAAACAAAACATCAAGGCATAAAGCAATGGAAGACTCAAAAGTCATAAAACCATAATGAAATAAGGCGAGTTCTATTGATCTCAAATCAAGAGCATGAGACACTCAAACCTTGGCATAGAAGCATAGCTCAACAATGTGCCTAGATGCAGTCTCAACACACTACAGCCAAAAACCACATGCAAGCTTAACTCAAGCATGGAATATGCCGATAGAAAAAGGCAAATGCAACAGCGGTAACATATGACCCCCAAAGGGCTCAAAAGTCAAGCTTCTATCGAAATATGAGAAGCACCCAATTTGTTAGGAACCAACAATACAGGTCCAGCAAGATCCTGTCAAGTAGGCATGGCTCAATTACACTTACGGATGTGATCTCAAACCCACACACCAATAAATCAAATGCAAACTCAAAGCAAGGGTGAATAAAGCCAAGAAACCAAGGTAATAAGATTGTGCACAAGCACACTCTAAATAGGCCTCATCGTCAAGAGCATGAATCCCAAGACGATCTGAAATAAAATACACACAGGATACTAACATCCCTAAATGCTCCAAGATGTGTCACACGTCCGACAATCAAGAAGCTCAAAAGGGCCAAATAGTCAAAAAAGCCAACCTCCAACCATAGCCAACTAGGTGCACAAACCAAAAAACCAATCTAAAACCCAAGGTTCATATTGCGGTATTAAGTAAACGTAATGTCCTCTATCCAATCTAACTACATATTCCAACTACAATCCTAGGATATATCAAAGGCTAATTTACACAAAATGCCAATAGAGCATCGATACCGAACAAGAGATCATGCAAAACAAGGCGCACACAAAAATGCCCAAAAATGAAACTGAAAATCTCACAAGAAAATTTAAACTAGTGTTATGGGACTCTGCGAGTCCGAGGCAGAGGTGCACTTTCCAAGACAATTAGCCTCTGGACTTGGACTCGGCCGAGTCCTAGCAAAGTCCACGTGGACTCGCCGAGTCCAAGGACTTGCTAGACTAGCTAAGTACTGAGCCCAGGATTCTCATCGGCAGCAAAGACAATAAAGTGCAAAAAAATAAAAAATCAATGACTTAAGTTGCATTTTTCTGGTTGTTATAACATCTATTTGACCTAAAAAGGTCACTCCACCATTTGCTTATGCTTGTGATAGAAAGGAAAGAGTTAGAGAAGAATATTGGGGTTTTGAGAGAGAAATCAGCAAACCAGTTGGCTCTCCTGTATCGATTGTTGATGGTTTGTGCAATTTTGTAGCTTGCACTTAAGCATTGAGAAGAGCTTAAGGAAGCATTTCAAGGAGGCTTCTACAAACTTACTTGCATTTCCATTGTTTGTCTTTGTGCAAATTTCAAGAGGTAAGCAACAAGTTGCATTTCTTTGTATTGTTTTGTAATATGTTTTGTGTTCATATTTTTTACTTCCCATTTTGTTTACATTTGTTTAGTCTCTACTTCTACTATCTACTATTTAGAATCTACATTTATTCTAATTTATCTTGATGACAAAGTAAGAAGGCCCTAAAGTTTAAAAATCTGATTTGATGCTAACTTTTTTCTATTTATAATATATTCAAATTGCAGTAGCAAACACATTGACATAATGCCTCAGGGTGAGTCTTCTAGAAGTGGAACTAGGCCTGCATTTAACCCTGATGCAAACTCAAGTGCACTAGTAAGGGATGGGGCTTGGAAACATGCCATTCTAAGGCACAAAAAGGGAGTTGTTATATGTTGGCATTACGGTGTAGTATATAATGGTGGAGGAATAAATAGATTTAAGTATCACCTAGCACATATACCTAGGCGTGATGCTAAAAAATGCAAAGATGTACACCAAGATGTTATGAGAGACATGCAAAGTCTTCTAAAGGAAAAAATGGAGAAAAAAGAATTGAAAAAGGAGCAACAAGAAGAAATGACACAACTAGCCCAACAGAGATCTTTTAGTTTTCGCTCTCCATTATCCTCTACTCCACCTATGGATGCCAATGCTTCTACGAGTGTGACCATTGGGCCTCCCGTTCGTAAGCAAAGATCGACACTTGATTCCATGTTTGTTCCACACACGGCTCTAGGTGCACAACCATTGCTTAAGAGCATAGGTTAGAACAAGGAGAAGCATGATTACGCAAAATTGGCACTTGGAGAATTCTTCATGTACAAAAACATTTCATTCAATGCAGCAAGGTACTTATTTATTTAAATTTAAATTTATGTCTTACTTCTCTTGCTTTCAACTTTCAACTTTCAAGAGAAAATAATATGCTTATTTTGTTTATTTTAATTTGTATTTTATTTTCAAATTTATTTATAATATACTAATTTGTTTAACTTTAAATTTTATTTTATTTGTTTTAGGTCCCCTTATTGGCAAATTGCAATTGATGTTGTTATTGTTTGTGGTTCGGTGTTCAAAGCCCCTAGTGCTGACGAGCTAGGAGGCCCTATTTTGACCCAAGGGGTGGCTAAGTAGAAGGTGCAATCAAGGAGCAGCGTGAGGTATGGAAGACGAAGGGTTGCAACATCATGACTGATGGTTGGACTGATAGGAGTAGAACACTCCTCAACTTTCTTGTCTCCTCATCAGGTAATTGTACTTAAAGTCTTAGACATTAAAAATTTAGATGTATAACTTGTACTTAAGTGATTAAGTTTATAAATTATGATTCATCATTAATCATTATACTAATTTGTTTATTTTTCTTCAGGTGCCATAGTTTTTTTGAAATCAATTGATGCCTCAGGAAAAACAAAGAATGTTGAATATCTTCGTGAGGTAATGGATGAAGTGATAAAGGATGTGGGTGAGGAGAATGTGGTGCAGATAGTTACAAATAATGCAAGAAAGTTTCTTATGGAGAGATACTCTCACATATTTTGGACACCTTGTGTTGCTCACTGCATTGACGTCATGTTAGAAGATCTTGGTAAACTCCCTTGGATAAAAACAATTATAGAGCAAGGAAGGAGTGTATGCAAATTCATATATAATCATACATGGGTCCTCAACCTCATGAGGAAACACAATGACCAAAAGGAGTTGTCTCGTCCAGGGGTCACTAGATTTACAACGAATTTTCTCACATTGAAATCTTTGCTTGATTCAAAGGGAGGTTTGAGATGAATGTTTGTTAGTGAGGAGTGGATTGCATTATCATATGCAAAGACCACTGCAAAGATTGATGCAATTGATCATGTTTTTGATGAGGCTTCTTTTTGGACACCGATTGCTCATATTGTGTCGATAATTTTCCTTTTTCTCTTCATTTCAATTTTATTTTGTTTATGAAATTATGTTGTAAATTATTGTTCATTTTTTAAAGAAAAAACTTAAAGCTGATTATTTCTCTTCCAACTTTCATAATGATTGTAGTTCATAAAGCCACTTGTTGTTCTCCTACAAACTGTTGATGGAGAAGAGCCCTTAATGGGCTACATTTATGAGGGCATGAATAGGGTGAAGGAGGCCATTCGCTCTCTTTTTGCAAGGACTTGAGATAGATATGGGCCTATATGGGATGTCATTGATAGACGTTGGCACAATCTACTTCGCAGGCCTATACATGCAGCAAACTATTTCCTTAATCTAGCATACCAATTCAACCCACATTTCAAGTCTGATGATGAGGTGTGGAGCAGCCGCTATGATGTTGTAGAGACAATGTCACCTGATTCAAGAGTTGGAACAATTGTAGTCCGTGAGATTGAGTTGTTTAAGAAAGCTCAAGGGGACTTATTTGCACGGGAGTTGTCCAAGAAAAATAGGACAAAATTGATTCTTGGTTAAAATCTTTGATTCTACATCCTCTAATTCTATTACCATTTTAATTTGATAAAGTCAAAGTTATTGATATGATTTAAAATTTTCTTGTTTCAAATGCATGGTGAGAGATGTTTGGCACCAAGGTGCCAAATTTACAAAAGATTGTGATTCACATCTTGAGCCAGCCATCTAGTGCATCAAGATGCGAACTTAATTGGAGTCTATTTGAGCACATACACTCGAAGAAGCGCAACAAGTTGGCAATGAAAAAATTGAATGATCTTGTCTTTGTTCACTACAACCTTCACCTTTGCCATAGACAGATCCTGGGCACCGATACATCACCACTTGTAATAGAGAATGTTGATCTTCATGCAGAGTGGAACACAGAGATTGTTGATCCTGTCTTTAGTGATGAAGATGCAGAGTGGGTAGATCAAGTGGATCGAGAAGCTGAGGCAATAGCGATGGCAGTTGAGGAGGCCAGAGTGCGAGGAGACAGAGTGCAAGACCCTGAGGCTAGGAGTGATGGAATTGAGTCTGATGATGAGGATTATGTGGGTGAGGATGAGGTTCAGCCTCAAAGACAGGGAGAGAGAAGTGTTCTACAGTCTTCCATGACTTATCTTAGGTGTACTCGTAGGAGGACATAAACCACTATGAGCCTCTTCTATTTGTTATTTTGATATATGTTTTAAAATTTTTATACCATGGATTTCGTAATCTATGAATATTGTAGACATTTGAGTCTTTGACACTGCAATGACATTACTTTATAGTTTATATTGTGTTATTCAGTTTTTTTTCCTTCAAAAATTCACTTTTATACTTATGTGATCTATGCAAAATTGTGTATGTGTATTAAGTAGCTTTTATTTATCTCAATTATTGTGTATTTGATGTTAATTGACTGAAAGATGCATGAAAAAATCTTAAAATCCTTCAAAATCTTTGAATTACATGGGTTTTTCAATTTTCTAAGTCCTTGCCGAGTCTGATCACTAAGTCCAAGTCGAATTTTGACTTTCCGAATAAGAAGCGAGTCCGAGTCCCGTAATTATGATTTAAACCCATTGGTTTTCATAATTCAAATTCCAAACAACCCAAAAATGCAATAAAATTTCAATTCTAACAACGTGGGAGAAAAAAGACAACCAAATGGCAAAAATTTTGCAATTGAAAATCGGCATGCTTGTACAAACCCAAAAAGATATCAAATGCAATCAAAAAAGCATGGAAAACATAGATATGCATTGTATTATTGCATTGCAAGTGAAAAACAACTTACAAGATGGTGAAATGAATTAAATACGGAAAGCCCTACCTAACAAATTGGCACAAAACCAAATTGGAGATAACTAATCAAATGCATCATGAAAACCATAGTCTTAAGAAACTACGATATATTGCTAATATTGCGAGCAAAATTGCCATCTCATATAATCGCCGACAATATTTTGATAATATCGCACTGCATTTGGGATGAAAAAATCATGGTTTTTACAATTTTCATGTCAAAAAACTGATGACTAAGTCAACTCAAAAACAATAAAGTTTTCTAAAAAAGGTTTAGAGTTTTTCCATTTTCCCACAGACTACGACAACTTACCAAAGGGCCATGATGGATGCTGAAGAAAGGTGCGATTACTGAGGACTATTAAGGCACATAGATTCAGACTGCTGAGAAAACATAGAAGCATAGAGTCAGGCACGGGAACTATTTTGATGATATGCCTCAAAGATGCCATCACATTGAGTGTTGATTGTAGGATACACACATAATGGTTTTGCTCTTCAACAGATTATAAAAAACATTTTTGGAAATTTAATGTAAATTTGTTTAAGTATGCCAAATTTAATTTCCAATGAATGACTTGGAAAGTCAACGCATAGTAGTCAAATCTCCACATACACATATCACTATTATGCTCCTGTATAAACATCAACATCACTATGTGTGTTTTTAAAGAGCTATAAGTTGTAAATTCATATAAGTTATGAATTGATGATCATGAGTTTATAGATAAGTTTATAATATACCAATTTTAATTTATTTGAACTGGTTTTGTAAATTTATAATTCTGTAAATTTATAACACTGTAAATTTATAATACTATATTATACTGTAAATTTATAATACTGTATAATATTATATATTAATACTAAAGTAGTATAATGTTCTATATTAATAAATTCATTATAGAGAGTTATAAATTAGTATAAATTAATAATTGTATATCTAATAAATTATAATACTGTATATTTATTCTTAATGCTAATATGCATATGCATTGTTTATTAACAGCATCTATAAGTTTATAGTGTTTATAAAGTATAAATTCATTATAAAGAACAAATATATTTATTTATAGTCTTCACAAGTATTTATTAATATACATCTATAATAAAAAATTATATTTTAAATGTTCGATAAAAGTGTTAATTTATTGCCAATTTTTTTGCCGAGTTTTTGGCGATTCTGACTTTTTCAAAAAAATTGAGCTAGCTGAGATATTGTCGAAACTGACTTTTTCAACTATGATGAAAACCATAACATCTACAAACAAGAGTGAGCAATTACGTCACAAATTTAACGAGCCACTACCCACAAAAATCTGACACTCGAGCCACACCTTACGAGCGAAATTCAAATTTTCCAAAAGAGAGTCGAAGCAAATGCACAAAACTCAATAATGGAAAAATGAATAATAGTTCACTTTCAAAACATAAAAGGCCTTTTCTAAAAGTGTATTTCCCAAATTAATAAATCAAATAAAATATTACATCACTTGACTCAAAATCAAAATTCCCAAAAGCTCAAGAAATTAACTAATTAAATTCCCTTAAAAGACTATCCCCAAAGCATGATTTTTGACGATTCATTAATCAACAGATTAAACATATCAATCAGCATATATTAAAATATTATAAAATGAAGACTTCTACTAATGCCAAAAATGCACAGAGAATCATTGGTTTAAACAATATGCAATGAAATCCAGGCTTATGAAAATTGGATACAATGTTCCATCTAGGAACAATATTGGCTCAATATGCCAAATGGCCAATGTGACTTATCTCCTATAGCCACTATCAAGGATAAAGACACTCAAATCTACAACTCAGGCAAAATGATGTCAAGTGCCTACCCAAATTAGTACATAGCCAAAGCACATATATATATATATATATATATCAAAGTACATCAAATGGAACAATGACGCTCTAGTGACACAATCATTTGTACATACTAGAATGTCACAGCGCTAGTCATTCAATATCTAATCTTTTGTGTACATCATTATAAGCATTTCATTTAAATTAAAACATTTAAATAATCATTTTACAACAATATGAGCAAATAACAGTAAAAACTCCAATTGTGTATCCATCAACATGATAGAGCATAATATCACTGAAAATCTGAGATAACATAATACTAATCCCCGATCTAAAATAACATCTAAACATGATAAACAATCATAATCAAGTAACCATTGGCACATACATCAAGGAAACCATCAAATCACATCATAAGCTATATAATTCACAATGTCTCATAAATCAAATAATCTAGATACTGTCAAAACCTCAAGATGTTTAGCACCTCAAATCAAGTATGCAACAAGCCTCAGCACAATGGTTCGTGCAACTAGATAAAGGAAAAATTTTGCTCATCAATGCAATGGTATAAATCAGATCACTTTGAAGGTAAGAACCTCTCACGAGTACAAACATGATTACAAAAAACAAGCATATCCATCCAAGCATAACATGAGCTCAGCCAATCAAACATAGCAACAAGAAAGTCCAAAGCCAAACAAGGCATCACAAGAGATCTCATCCATCTACACATAAGCACTAGCACACACAAACAGTCGAAGTAACAACCATCAGAATTTCATGCAAAAAGCAAATGGGAGAGGCACTTCTCTAGTAGTGAAAGTTCAACAGGTAGGGAAGGAACCACTAATTCATATTTGATATAGTATTACCTGTATGGAACATACCACAAGAGTTTCACAAGTTCCAGGAGGTGGGGCATATATTTGGAGTGTAATTATTGTAATACTAAACCAAAAACTAGCTCATCTTCTCAAGTAGAGCTTTCCTTTATGGGACCTACTAGTAAAAGGATGGGAATGTGTCCAGCCCCGAATAAGAAAGGGTTGTCTCCCACACAAATAGCAAGGTTTGTTAAAAGAACAAGAAGAGGCAGATAAATTTGTTCTAAGATCAAAACAAAGTATTGATATTGGTGGAGTCAGAAATAAAAGATAAATAAATTTACCCACTAATTCAGTTGCAGCCTTCAAACATCCATTCTTGCCTATACCGAAAGTGGAAGATGAAGATAAGTACAAATTACACCCTGCAAAAGATGTCCATTCAACAACGAATTTAAAATAGAGGCAAGAGACATTGTTGAATGCCTCTATGCCTATGGTCTTCTTTTCAACTTGGTAAGATCACCATATTGGCAGGAAATGGTATTGGCAATCAATAGTGCACCGGCTGGTTTCATAGTCCTAGGTTTGATAACATGTGTACCACCTTGTTGCAAAGAGAGAGAAATGCTATAGAGACCTACCTTCAACCAATGGAGATTCTTGGATTGAATTAGGTGTTTAAATTGTTTATGATGGATGGAACGATACCAAAAGTCGTCTATTGATTAATGTTATTGTTGTACTATTCCCCAAAAAAGCAATATTTTTGAGAGCAATTGATTGTGAAGGGGAAGTGAAAGATGCAAAATTCGTTTCCAGAATTCTAATTGTGGTCCAAGTAATCACACACAATGCAAAAAATTGTAGGGGTATAGGTGCTTTGGTTGATTGCCGACATGAGCAATTTTTTTGCAAAACATCATCTTACACTCCCTCAAATTGGTGATGCAACAAATTTGAACTCAAATAGAATGGGTGAAACAAATAAATGAAGAGGACGAGGATATCCAAATATTTGTGACGAACCACCAAATGTCACAGTTGATATTCAATTTTTTCTCAATATTGGAGTTGTTGAAGGTAAATTCTAAATTCAATTTATTTATCTCGCGTTCATTTATCAATTTGTATATAAATTTTCTTAATGTTTATTTTTTTAATGTGTTATTTACATATTGATGTTTTTATTAACTTACTTAGGTTGTTGAGACCCAATTTGCATCTCATGCTATTGTTATGAAACTACTTTTCAAGGTGCAAGAGGCATTAGGTCAAATGGTTATTTGCAACCAATGCGGTGCATGGAAGGCTTCACATTCAAAGAGATCCCAAAGGCCAACTCATTGATCTTGAAGGACAGATAATCAGCCCATTGGGGATATATATTGGAATTGACCGAGCTTATCATGACTATACTATGATTTTCTGATACAAATGCACCTTGTTTGGGGGATGTCAATAATGGCATGGACACAATGGTAGAGATAATAAAATTGGCCATACAAAAATATGAGGACAATCTCGTAGAATGTGAAACCTTATGCAATAAGATGGAATCAATTACTCATCATCGTTGAGAAAAGATGTCCACCTCATTACATCTCCTTCCATATGCCCTATCTCAAAGGCACTGCAGCAACAAAGTACTTTCTTTGCTAGGAGTTTAGCACCATACAGAGATGATGAAGTTGCTAAATGGTACAAGTGGGCATTTACTAGACTTTCCAAGACGAAGTGGACAAAACAGTTAGGAAAGAATTTGGCATGTTTGCCTCAAGAAGTCATTCTCCAAGAGCTATTAATGACCAATAAGACATGGAAGCTATCACATGGTGATACATCTTGCAATCAAATTCCTCTCACAAGTTTGTTTTTTATTTTGTTTGTTTTTTAAAACCACTTGTATTCTACAACTTAGTACTTAACATTCTTTAATTTCCTTTGCAATTTTATTTTTAGTTTTGTGAAACCTATTTAGTTTGCAAGTTCTTTTGCTGCTGAATTGAATTGGAGTACATATTCCTTTACCCACTTAGTAAAGCATAACTGCTTGTGTTCAAAAAAGGGCCGAAGACTTGGTTTATATTCATTCCAACTTGTGTCTCCTGTCATGTAAGGAGGAACACAAAGATGTGCCAGTGAAGCTTTCGGATGTAGCAATTGAATGTGACAACTTGGATGCAATCATTGAGGATCTCACTAGACTCTCTACAACTTATGATGATAGTTCCATGCCTAGGTATTATGCATCTAGTGCGAGTGGAACTGCTATGGGTTCAAATCATCCTGAACTTGTAGCAGCTGAAGATGAAAATCCAATAGATGATATTTTTTTATTATCCTTATAATGATTGATGAATCATGGACTAAATTATATAATTGTAATGATTACCATATTTTCATTGTAATCGTTAACATACACATGTATGATATGGCTTACTTGAATATTTGTGAGCTATCATTTAATATTTAAAATTTATCGTTGGCCTTTGACATTGATAAACGATGAAGTATCATACTATCAAATGATTAAATTCTGTGTATTTCTTTAATTTTATTTTTTTCGTTATTTTTTTGTATATACCAAATGCATCCAAAACTCACAAAAAAAATTCATGTTACCATGTATCGGATTCTTGTACATGGATTCAAACCAGTAACTAAGTTTGTGGATGACAATATGGCACACAGTGGTTTCATTTCATAGTGGCACTCAGGAATTGACCAGTAGCTCTTTATGCCACATTTGGAGAATGGATTGCTCACCAGGTCAGTAAGGCATTTACACCCATGTTCAACAATGGAAATTACCCATTTTCAGAAAATGGAACTTACAATCGAGCCTCTGATGGTGCCTCCAGGAAGCTGCAGTGACCAGGATCTTATATAGACTGTATATCTTCTGATGGCGACAATTGATGCCATAGGTTTTTCTGTTTTGGTCTCTCTTTTCTGGTCTGTTGCCTTTTTGTGGCATTACAAGCATGGTTTATCCAATCCTGGGTGACCATTTTCTCTGCTATTTAATGGTTGTTTTCTCCTCTGAAAGATTTTTAGCTTTGTAGATGTTGTGGGTGATGCATGATTTTGGATCTGGTTAATCTTTAGCTGTCATACACGGTTGGCTGTATTGGTATACATACGATCTGTAAGTTCAAGCTTAAGGAGCTTTGTTAGAATGGTAGCAGCTTTATATGTTCTAAAAAAGTTTTAAAAGATGATGGTATGTTACATATATTTGTTATAATTGTTCTTTCCCTTGTAGCTGAGCTGGGGCCTGCGTAATATTGGAACTGTGACTTTTCTGCACTAAGAGAAATTGGAATAGGGGTTGAGTAATACCAGCATGACGTGTGTATTGATTTAAAAGCCTTCTGGTACTTGTTGAATTTATTATGTAACAAATAATACATTCTTACCACTAGCCTTTGCAATTATCTGGATTTTCAGCTGCTGTACTTTGTCTTTTGTCTAAATAAAATACTTATTTCAGTTAAAAAGATATTCCTTCTCTATTCTTTACCCCGTGAATAAAGCTTTATCTTCTCCACCTATTAGCAAATTTGATTTGCAAATAAAGGAATAATAGTTAATAAGTCAGAGTAAGAAAAAGGGCAAGAACAGCATAAATCTGTACCTAATGACTTATGTTGCATTTATGTTGACATAAAACACTTAATGCATGAATTCCATGTTTAAAAAAATATCTAAGAATATGAAGAGATGGGTTCAATCCACTAATTGATGGTATCATGACTGTGTCTCGGTGTATAAAAGAATGTGTACCAAGTAATGCTGAAGTTGTTCACCATCTGCATGCTTTCCAGCAGTCAGCTTTTCTTCATGATCAGCACGAGACTCGTACATTTCTACGGCCTTTTTGTAAGCTGATATCACAGTGATGGCGATTCCAGTTAAATGGTCTGTATCATTCCCAATTATATTCCCTTGTTTCAGCTCCCAAGCTTTGTAATCTTCAAGTGTCACATCCATGTCAGCCAATGGTACTGAGAGCTGTCGCCGAAATATATTACGTATTCGATCAACCTGCTTAGATTTGACCTACAATAAAGTAGCTCAAACAATTTAGCAATACTACAGAAGTAGGTATCATTAATGAACTTGGAAACAACTATCCTTCGTTATGATCTGAGAGTGACTACATTTAAAATTTAAATCTGAATAGATAGACATTATAAACAACATTATAGTTTCCAAATGTTCCAGGCATAGATATACACACAAATATAGGTGGTAACTAACATTTTGGCATAAAAACAAATATATCCAGCAATAAAACTACAAAACACTTTTATACATAGCTTTACTTTTAGAAGACCCCATACTGATAAGGGAAAAGGTTAAAAGAGAATCATAATGACAGTTGTGATTCAGCATAATAAAAAGAATTACAAGTACACAAACAAATAAACAAAATATCCTGATACTTGATGATCATTGACGGTATCATTGGTATCCACCCTAAGAGCACCCAAAATTTTATTCCTCAGATTTGCATTAAGCTTAGAATGTCTTCTTATCCTCACAGTTACTTTATACAGTTTTTTAAATAGGGTTTCACTCCGATATTCTAAATGTATTACAGTAGCCTTTTTGTTTGATGTTGTAGGTTTGGCAAGTTAAGGCATTTTCTTACACCTATGTGAGGTTGCTATTCTGGCACTGTAAAGTGGGCAATAGCATGTGGAATTTTTTTATCACACTGAAGATTCACAAATAATATCAATTATAACAAATTTTATACCACAATCCACACTCCATACAACTACAGTTCATGTCAAGTGAGGTGACATCAAATATTCTGCATCCAAATCGTTTCAATTTTTTTGTACATATTTTTTGTTACCACTAGATAACCCACTAACATAATTCCAAAAGGAAGGAAAATTAAGCTCTATTTATTTACTGTATAGGCTCTAATCTGTTTTCTTGATAACCCGCAATGCATTAGTATTTTAATCTGCACCTTCCATTGCAAAACAAAATAGAAAATGTGTAAGGTAGAACCTTTCATCTGTTGGGGAAGCTTTCTTTTAAGTGAAGTTAAAGAAATGATACATTTGGCAACTCGACAATTTGTTAAACCTAGAACTTGCAATATTTTAGGTATAGAATACAAACAAACTTAAAACTCTCTTTTTGCTCTCAGGCTACGTCACAAGGTGATTGAGTAGTTCAACACTATTGATTTATATTTTGTATGTGTCTACCGCGAAGAAATACCTAGAATAGCTAATCAACTATTATACTTCAAAGATAAACAGTGAGAGTGAAAATTACAGATAAAAAGTAATTGAATTGAACTAAAACACTAATACAAAGAGCCATAAATCAAATACAAAGGATTGAATATAAAGCTATAAGACTGATAAAATCTGCAATATGAAGCTTGCACTCATTACTGGATTGCACTTAACTCAAAAGACAATTAACATGAAATCAAGGACCTCTGTTAGCAACAAATTAGCATGATGTGAGTTTCGAGAAACTATGTGCAAATGGCACTTAATAATACTTTACAAAATACTACAGTTAAAATAAATAAAAAACATAATCAAAACTTCACAGCTAATAATATTTTACCTGCACGCGAAGGAAGTCAAAAGACCACTTTGTCCAATAAATTACAACATAAATAAAACAAAACTTTCTGATATGACAACCACCGCTAAACAAATCCATTGAACACGTATCTATAAACACAATCCTCCAAGCACAAAGCCAAAATAGATGCAACTAAAATAGCTACTTAATGAAGTGTCGAACAGCCTTGAGCTGAAGCAACATTCTAAATGCTTTGAAGAAAGTCATCAACTCTGGATTGAATGAGTACAACGACTAAATCCAACTAAAGAACCAGCTAAATGTATATCAAGCCTCTAATTCTGTTGACTTTTACTCACAGTTCTCTTTTTGTGAAGTGATTTTGGCCAACTCATAAATATTCATGTTGATGTTTTACAAATCTGTCTAACCATTTAACTCCCCCCATACTTCATCCAAATCAATTGTCATGCCATCGTTATCAAATGTACTTGGATGAAATAGTAGTCACAAAACAATGCAAGCTTTTTACTCTGTTTAATTTATTCTTTCGCATACAGTACAGATGGCTTTATCAGCATCATCCTCAGAGATATTGACTGTCCCTTCTATGTAAAAATATGTTTGTTTACAACTTAGTCAATCAGAAAATCTTGGAAGCTTTAAGCTTCTCTACAATTTATTCATAAATAGGGAAATTTTTCAGCCATACATTTTTCCATCTATCTGATTTCATGTCTTGCTTCCCTTTTGTTGGATGCCAATGTGTATATCTTTCCCAACACCCTAGCACCCTATCAGCATTTATGTCTAAGATACCATCCTTAAATCTGCCCCAAAATTTTAGCCCCTTATTTACCAATTCAACTACAAGGCATTTTGTCAATCTGCTTACTTGCTATAATATGACAGTGTTTTCAGACGTGCAGATGATTGATTTCTTTTTTATGTTTTCAATGCATGACAGATGTATGGCAACATGCAAACAAGAGAAGTATGACATATACACAATGATGTCAAACAGTTGTGATGCAATGTCTACTAAGTAATCTGATGTAGTTCAAACTGTGGTTTGCAAGTCTCTACAATAATTTCCAAACTCATATTTGAGAATAAGTGACAAGGACTGAGATGACACTAACTTCTCAGATTAAGATCATAATGATAGCATGATACTAATGACTAAAACTACAAGGAAAGAATGCTAACAACTTGACCTCTTAATGCTGTAGCAGAAATTAATCCATCAGAATATGCTCAGTCTAAATCCACTTGATTTCAATTATCACAAACATCAGTAATTGTCTTCAATTAACACAAACTTCAAATGACCAAGCATAATACTGCATACGGTTCCAGATCTGACAGTAATGTGGACCTCTGTCCATATCCCATGCACTCCCACTAACTTAATCTATGCATTCATTTTATTCTCACGCCATTGTGCATTGCCCAGCTATCATGAATATTAGAGGCCAGCAGAATCAATATATTCCAAGCAAATCCAAAAGATAGATACCTCTGGAGATGTCAGCAATATAGAAATACCCCCAAACATCGTGTATGAACTCCCAGAAACTGCATAGCCTGATAATGAATATGAATGGTCCAAAAACTCCTCCCAACAAACCCAGTAATTAAACAACGTTCTACAATTACCAGTCGATAATAGAAGCAGGACATATAGCCTTCTCCAATCCTTCTATAAACTTCCGATGGCAGAGATATGATTAACTCAGTCCAGTATTCTTGGGCACTATTTCTCCACTTTTAAACCTGCGAGTGGTCTGTAACATACGACACGAGATAAAATAGTCTCAGCTAAAAACACATCCAAAAGTGCATACGCAGGTAGCAAAACTCAGACATGGCATCCCCTTAAAGTCAATTGCTGCTCTGTTCAGTGAAAAAGTACCAGAAGTTATAGCTTCTACACCCACATTCCATTAATTTCCTTTAAGGGAATGCCATGTCTGAGTTCAGTGAAAAAGTATCCATGAATTGCAATAGAAATAGGGCAGCCAGCAGAATAAATATAATTTATCCCTTCAGACTTATCCTTAAAAGATCTTTCAAAAATGTCTCTTTCACCCAAGTAATGACTTGCGCATCTAAACTAGCATCCACATCTAGTCAAGCTCCCATTAAAATAAGACACCGCAAATCTTATTTTTATTTCCAACAATAATCAATCGATTCCTCCATTAATCTATTCTATTAACCAATAGAATCAAATGGACTCACAGTTTTACAAACATAAACAAACCACAATGGCCTCCCATAAGATGTTTACTTGATGAATATCTGAAAACTTTCTTCTACAAATTTTTGTCAGAATGAGACTTCAAAAATGTGAAATACTTTGCAACTCAATGTGAGATACCTGGATGGTATTTCCAACCTAAATTAGATTCCTGTCCAATTCGAAAGTAGTCTGAAGGGCTTCTGTCCTTGGTCAACAGAATCTGAAACATGAAGCTCACCAGCTTTTCCAAAAGAAATTTATTAAGTCATTAACCAAGCATATCTGAGAAAACCTCTCAATGTTCTTTTAAAGACCATTGCAGTGACTCTTCAATTTCCCTCTGCCTCTCTTCCTTTTCCTTTCTTTTGTCTTTTTATTTCAAACATTACAAACATACCTTCAGGGGATTGATCGCTTTCTTACATGGCTCCACGTCATATACTAATCTTACTACTGTTTTATAATTTCATCCTTCATTTGGTTTTTGTGATCTCTTTCTTATTCTTCTCTTTGTCTTCATAAATTCACTTCCCTTATTATAGTCTTTCTTTGACTTTATTGATTTTCACTTAACTCTTCATTAAGTTCACTCTAATAGTTCATATGATTAATTAAATACTATAATCCTGATGAATTACTTTTGAGGGATAATATTAAACTAAATTATTTATTTTCCAGACCTTATTAATTATTTATATTCCAGAAGTGGGCATTGCATTATAATTCGTCCACTACTCTGTATTCTTTCCACATGTGACTGGCTGATCTAATCGACTCTAATCATAAGAAGACTCTACAAGACTATTTAAGTGCACTCTATGGGATTTAAAACAGATAGCAAGAGGTGAGGTGTAAATCCTTAGATTTGTTTAATTTCAATCTTCAATGCTGCTTTGCTTTCATCATCACTGAATACTCTCTTTTTGATATTTTCAATGAACACCTTCAACATGCTTACATCACTATGAAATGTTTACACCCAAATCCATTGTGGTACATCTAAAAGTTAAGGGATACAAAACCATGTGTATCGAATGCTGCATAGGAATGGCAATCTTCACAATCAAATCACCACATATGGTTGTTGTCGGTAAAGTTATAAAATAGCCGACAAGTAGATTAGTATCCGAATGGGCGCAATGGTTGAGTCACCCCTTCGAAATGGTATATATATACCGTCTGGAATGGACTTTGGATAATGGTTGTAACCATCATTGGAAGCACTATGTAATCTCTTCGGCATTTATGCGAATAATAAAAGGAGTACTGCTGTGTTACATGTTCTTGTCTATTGTCTATATGCTTTAATAAACCGTTTACCCCATACGGTAAACAATGGTCCTCAGGGTTTTCGTCCAAGGATTATCTCTTGGGCTTGTTTTGGTTGAAAATTCAATAATGGCTGAATATATACAACAGCAGATTTGATAAAAGGCAAGAATGTATTTTCTTAGTAACCACAAATTTCACTTACTTTGTAGTAGCATTTTATTTTTCCTACATTTTCTAAGGATGTTTAATGGGAGAAGATATGTCAATGACAAAAGTGATTTACGAGAATGAAACGAGAGAAGGAGTGAGTATCTTCTTGAATGGACGATAATACAACATCCATATGATTATTAGAACATGGCCTGATCGGTGATTCAAAAAGAGATCTAGAAGGAGAAGCAGGACTAGCAAACAGAGAAATAGAGGACATGATCGGTGGTTATATATCATCAATCATTCTGTTTTTTTCCCTTTCCTTTACCATTTTCTTCACTTCCTTTTACTTCTAAAACAATGGCCCCATTCAGCATTCTCAAGAAGATGGAGGTACATTCACTAGAGGTGCTTCTAGAATCTTAACCTTAACCTTTGGTCATCTGGCCCCTTTTTATAGTAAAACAAATATATTTTGACTCAACAAGATCTTAGCCCTTTCTTGATATGAAGTGTTTTCCTTATTTGAGCAATTTACTATAGGTAGAGGTTGTTGGTCTGTGTTAAATTGTTAACTGTCATAAACTAAGGAGAAAAATCAGATTCATTATCCAAATGATCTTTAAACTATTTTCTAGTCAAATGACAGCAATCTCTTCTTTGGACATTGATCTCTACAATGAAACTGGCCCAACAGCCTTCAAACTTCTGATAATGTATGTATTTTCCTCTAATCTATTGGACATGACACCTCTCATATCATGTGTGTCTCTCATACAAAAGTGTGAAATTGAATCTTGGCATTTCTTGACTGATGAAATTCTGGAATTGGGGGCATTCTTGCATTTATACGTATTGACTTAGATTGGAAAACCAACCCCACTTTTGTCAATGTCTCAAAATCTATGAAAAGGACTCCTTGACAATGACCTCCCACTCTTATAATTCAAAAATATTAAGGATAGGAGAGAAATCAAATACCATAATGTTTGTGAAAGTCAATATATGAATGTCTTTATCTACCTAGGCAAAAATCATTGCCCTAAAGTGCTCTACAATCCACAAATGCATGTGATCATCCATCTTTTGCACTATAAGAAGGCGGCATCCATCCTCCAATAATGTTCGAGAGATTCAACATACTCTAAATGTGGTGAATGCGTAAATATGTGTAGTTGCTGATGAGGCTCAATTTTATTTAATCCAATAAATAATCCATGAAATTCTATCAATGGTTTACGCATAATTGCAAATACTTTCCAATCAAAATATGAATGCATTAATCTACCCAGACCAAAAGCATTGCCCTAAAGTACTCTACAATCCACAAATGCATATGATCATCCATCCTTTGCATTATAAGAAGACATCATTCATCCCCCCCATAATGTTCGAAAGAATCAACATACTCTAAATGTGGCAAATGCTTAAATATGTGCGGTTTATGAGGCTCAATTATATTTAATCCTATGAATATTCCATGAAATTTTATCAATTGTTTATGCAAACGCCTTTCAATCAAGACTGTCTATCAAAATATGCTTCTTTACATATGGTGCTTGTGAGGTAGAACACCCATGGCACAAAATTCTTGCTTCTTCCTACATTGTAACTCGATTCATCTTGAACTTAAGCACTCATGATTTCTTGTCCTCAAGACACATCTTAACAATATTGTTTTGACATTCCAACACTATTTTCCAAAACCCTTGCATTACTCAAAATTGAAATAATTTGATTCCTCATAGGGTGATAGGGGAAATGTAATCTCCGTCAATCTAGTTCAAGTTTACAAATAAGTTGACTACTTGCCAATCTTATTTCCAGCTTTCACTGTTATAACATTTGCAAGGATGAATTCATGACCTTGCATTAAAGTGGGTAAAGAACCCGTATGAATAAGACCACAATCTTGTTTCCTTTCTTGATATTTTAATTAAATTCAACTCCTGCACATTGACATGGCACAAGTTGGTTTCACAAATCACTAGAAATTCATCAACAGCAAAAGATAAAACTTTAATATAATTGAAATGGTATTGCAGATTTGAAAGATAGGATTTCCTAATTTGTTTGTTTTGAAACTTGATTGATGAATTTTGAACAAACTTTTACTCTATTGTTACAAAATTCATACAATGAAGGACAACAATCAAAACCCTAGGAAACCAACCACATAACATGAAAAAATACTTATACTCCCCAAGGCCACATTTTTTTGCATAATTTGACCTCATCTCCTATAAGACACGTCTCAAGGATGCATGGATAGGTAGGAAACATCCACATAATTAGGACATCCAGTTTCGGGCAACAAATAGCAAGGATTGGTTAGTCATTCCCAAGATGGCCAATGATCATCTAGGTAACTCCAAGGACATCTAGTTGTCCCTATAGCCTTGTCAATATAAAATGCAACTTTTTTTAAAAACACAAAAATTTGAACAAAAAAGGGATTGGGGTGCCACAAGCACCCCCACACACCAACTATAAGCCCAAGTAAGCCATGCTAACAACTAAACACAAAAAAGAAACTCATTTAATTGTTTTCCATATTGTGAAGAAGAAAACAAACAGGAACAACTGGGAGAAGAGAAGAAAATGGCAATGAGAAGAAAAGAAAGCATCAAACCTAAATCTTGATGTAAACGAGATAAGCTAGACGCCATTATAGGGGCTACTCTCAAAACCTCATGAGGGTGTTGTTGCCCTTTATCCCCACTAGGGTTGCTACCTCCAAACCCCTACATAAGCCACAATCTTGCAAACCTCAACATCACAGAGTCAATCAAGAGTAATTGGTGTAATTCTCAACAATTGGCAAAGTTAGCTATTGTGCATAATGCATTGTGATTTCAAGATCAACAAAGTCCCAAGCATAGTCAAACTCCAACCGCACATTGGGATGATGATCCCAAAGAAACCGCCAGTTATGAAAAGGAGACCCAAAAGGGATTGGTAGGCCTTTTGTTGGATGATGTAATGTCCCAAAGAGGTAATGATGAGACTTGGAATTCGATTATGCTGCAATATTAGCAAATGTTGATTAAGTGCAACTACATATTTTTACTATATTGTCATTTTGTAGTTTAAACTTGCAGCCCTTAGGTATTTAATTGTAATTCTTATACAATATATATGCCACGTTAACAACATTTATAACTAAATCTTATTAATCCAGTAGTCAACTTTCATGTGAAATCCTAATCAACTCTAAATAGTTATGTAATGAGGTTCAAATATAAATGGTGAATGCCTTATCAATGTTATCATGTGAATATTTGAAACTTCCTATATTCTTTTAATTTTATTTTAATGTTTTTAAATAGTCATCCCCTATCTTCTCCTAAAAAAGGGCCACCCAAAGTTTCAATCCCAAAAGCATGTATCCCTACCCCATCCTAGAAACTTGGAGGATAGAGAAATATCTCTTCAACCTACCCTTCTATCACAGGTCTCTTCTCTGCTGCTCTGGTTTTGTAGTGGGGTCTTGGGGTCCTTTATTGGGACCCCCTTCTGCTATTTCTCTTTGTGTTGTCGCTTGTTTGTTTTTGTAGTTGATTTCTTTCAGGTGCAATTTGGTGTCCCTTCTGTTGGCAGCCCTTTTGTCTTGTGTTTGGAGTCCCTTGGACCATTCATGTTCTTTTGTTGGACATTAATAAATTTATCTTATCTTGCAGTTACATTGTATTTCACTCTTCAAGGACTGCTATACATTCACAAACCCAAGCTAAAATGATCATTGAACTTTATGCAATTTTTGAAAAGATAAAAATTGAGGGCCTGAATTTAGATGAGAGATGAAAACTAACCAAAAACCTCAGGTAAGCTGACAGCAGTCTGAAAATAAGAATTTTGTAAAAGATGAAAACCATTCTTGAAGAAAAAACCCTAGTTGAAAGTGGTTCCCTACTTATAAGTGAGTGGTTTACTTGAAAAAGTATGCTGGGATAATAAATAACCCTGCTGATCATATGTTGTCGAAAAAATTCATGAATGAACAAAGAATGAAATGTTAAACATCCATTTATACATGAATACCATCCGACTTTTAATTCATCCAATCAACTACATATAGGAAAACCAATTGACTGAAAAGGCGCATCTATTTTCAAAGGGATGTACAATGTCCCAATTAGGTGACCTTACAAAATAGACTATTTTACAAACATGCACAAGCTGAAATATGCATAAGATTTTATGTTACCCAAAGTTTATCTAATGCCTTGTGCAGATCTTGCAAGTGCTTCAAAATCGCTGCAGAGATTTTGCTTGTTTGAACTTCCACAAGCATCTCATTTATCAATGACAGCTTTATCAGCTTCAGGACTTCATAGACATGCTCATCAAACTTGTCTTAGTTTTTACCCACTATTTCTAGCCTAGTGCTAGCATCGATGACGATCTTAACAAAGTACCTATACCTGAAAATTATAAGCATGTGTTTGGGTGTAGTGATTCTTGTTGACTTGGTGGTCAGCACCTCCTTCAGGGTTCGCGACATGGCTTAACCGCCTCTCGTGGATCTGTGTAAGTCTAATGTTTGTGACGTTCATTGACAGCTCGAGCTTTTGGTGCAACGGCAAACATACCAACAATTGGTATCAAAGCCTTGGGTCACAAGTTCGAATCTCAGGAGGTCTCCTTCATTTCCATCGATTCAGAACCCTCAGTCGGTGTTGAGGGGGAGATTGTTGACTTGGTGGTCAGCATCTCCTTCGGGGTTCGCGACATGGCTTAACCGCCTCTCGTGGATCTAGGTAAGTCTAATGTTTGTGACATTCATTGACAGATCGAACTTTTGGTGCAATGGCAAACATACCAACAATTCTTGCTAGTGAAGCATTGGCTATCTTCCAACATGATGTTGGATATTAAAGACATCTCTCCCAAAATTACAAAAAGTTATAAAAATCCTTTCTACTGTTGTAATAAATGTGGAAATCATGAAAAGTCGTAGCCAACAAAAAATATACAATTTCATCAAAAAACCTACAAACATATTCTAAAGATAAACAATTTAGCTAATATATCTAAGCTACTCACCTTTTTTTAAAGGGAAAAAACTCCCTCCAAATATTATTTCAACCACAAAAATCACATCAGTAGTGATGTTTCCAAAAAAAAATCTCACAAAACAAATCAGCTTCCAGACTAGTTTTCTATCGCATCTAAAAGGAAGAAAAAAACCTATGTTACCCGGGGACGCGTTTCCAGCAAAAATTGACCCCGTCCCCACGTCCCCCCATCCCGGAAACTCGGAAACTTCCGGAAACCTTTCCCTTGGCTGTCCCATAAAATTAATGTTCCAGTTTTGATAATTTGTTTGATTTCCACTCTCATGTGAACTCTAAAGTTAAATTATTTAACACAAATATTATATGTTAAGGTTCTATAATTTATATAAGCATGTGTTACCCATGTTCTTATATGAATATTTAAAATTTCCCTATATATTTTAAATTTTCCCTACTTCTTATATAGTTGTTCCCCCTAGCGTCCCCTACTCTGAGAAAAAAAATCCGTCCCGGAAACCCGTTTCCTCGTCCCCACATCCCCCCGTCCCGGAAACCTGAGGTAACATAGAAAAAAACCCATGATTTTTTTAATTAAAAACATCAAAAAAGTCAAAAAAATTATAATCTTCATCAGAAACCTTCAGCACTGATTTTCAAATAAAAATCCATCACTTAAAAATAAGTCATGATTTGTAAAATAAACAGATGCAATTTCCCAAACAAAAGAACCCAACATTTACACCAGATTGGTCACAATTTACACAACTGTTCAAAACCAGAAACAAAAGATAGATGCTGCACACTTTGCTCAAGTTTTCACACAATTGTATATAGACAACGCCTGTTGGTACTTTCTGCATCACAAATGTGCAAGATGTCATTGTCAGCAGCAATCTGTAATGCTCCACACATTCTCGGATCCTGATGTATGACCAAGGATCAAATGCCATATAAGATACAGTAGTTACCCAAATATTTGATATTAAGTGAGGAGTGAAGTTCTCCATAAATAAGAATTACAATAGATCTCCGTAAAGGATAAGATCAGCAATTTATAAAGCAACAGAAAAGAACTTAGGAAAGACTTCATTGACCATTAAAAAATTGAATATTGCAGCAATATTACATAAAAAAGCATCCTCTCTAAAAAAATTAAATAACTTCTATATCTTGTCTCCATAGGTTTGAAGACTTGCTGCTTTAAAAAGAGCCAGGTGAGGTGGTAACAATAAAAATACAAATATCTCTAACTTCTACTACCACTTGCTTCAGCTAATTATATTCCCCTATGTCTTTCACTAAATTGTGAAATGCACAAACACATGGGGTCCAAGAGATGTGCTTGTGACACACATGTCTAATCAATAACCACTTGTAAAACATTTAAGGCTCCAACTTCCTTTGTGGCCTCTTGCGAAATGCTACACTCGAAATCTAAATTCTTATATTTCCCTAAACAATCCATGACTAAAAGAAAGTAAGAGCTAGCTAGGCATGTGACTATGATATTAATGAGTGACCAATTCCTAATATCAGCCCACCACAACTAGAAATAACTAATAGGAAAGTGAAGCTTCAGAACTCTGCATTGTCGCAAGTAAATATTATGTAGCCGACAGGGTGTGCGTCAAGATGTATCTCGTTGGTATATGCTCCTTCGGGAAGGTTCTTGTTATGTAGCAACATGTTGTTATGGCCGACAGACCCCTTTGGGAAGGTTCTTCGGAAAGTATTTATACACCCACTTGGGTCATTGTAAATCATCATTCAAGCATAATGTAATGTCTTTGGCATATGCGAATAATAAAAGGAGTACTGCTGTTGCTGTTTTTATTCATTGTCTGGGTGCATTAATCAATTAATCTATGCAGTAAACATTTGGCACCATTGCCCGATGGACCTGGAACAAAGGCAAAGGAATGAAGACTAATGCCAAATCAGCTAAACAAGAATAAGAATAAGCTGAAGGAAAAAGAGGAAAAGGACAAAATACGCACCGCGCAGGAAAATTTAATTTTAGCACAACAAGCCGAACGTAGACAGAGGTTTCAGCAAATTACCGACGGACACCGTAGCACTGAAGAATTGTTGGAGGAGACTCGACAGCGGCTGGAATTGGTGGAAGAAGCAAGGGAGGAGTTTTTGAACCTACATACGCCAAGGGAAGAGAATCTAGACAGAAGAGGATTGACTCGCACGGCTCAGAGTGCCAAGGGAGCACGAGTGTGGAGTGAACTCTTCGTCCAAGATACACTTCCGGAACGGACAACTTCGGTTGATGAAAACCCTTCTTCACTAAATAGCACGACTGTCGGAAACAGTGCGAGTGTACAGAGCAACGTGGGTGTTCAGAACAGCGCGGGTGTGCAAAACAGCGCGGGTACACAACAAACCCCTCAACCTCGAATAGTAATGGCTGGCCCAAAGGAAAAGTTGGCGAAATTTGATGGTGATGGAGAAGCCGATCCAATCCGACGTTGTAAAACATGCGAAACGATTTGGAGGGCGAATGGCGTAACAGATACAAATGAATGGGTTCGACAATTTCCAACAACCCTAAAGGGTGTCACAATTGATTAGTTTGCCGATATGGATCCGCAAAAATTAACCGGTTGAGACGATGTTAAAAAAGAATTTACCACTGAATTTCAATTGCTACATGACGACAATGAGATTGTAGCTGAGATATACAACACAAAACAGGGGAAGAATGAGACAGTTTGAGTCTACGCCAAGAAATTAAAAGACTTAATCAATAAAATGGAAAATAAGCCGGCTAATGGGCTACAAAAAAGATAGTTTGTTGAAGGCCTACATCCAAAATTGCGGATAAAGATGAAGATTGTGCCACCCTTGTCATACACTAAAGCATACAATCGAGCAATGAACTTAGAAAGTGAGCAGAAGATAAAAAAAGAAAACGAAGAGTAGTTCATCCGATTCAGATGATATGCATCCTCGAGAGAAGATAGTAGCGATGATGAAAACAGCAGCAAAAAGGTCCAAGCTCTCCAGAAGGACATGATTCGCATAATGAAGGAATTTAAGAACATGCAGAAAGAAACGAAGGGAAGTGAACTATGGTGCACAGAATGTAAGGCGAAAGGTCACACAAAGGGATCTTGTCCAAAGAACCAGTTTTGCGAGATTTGCCAGATCATGGGACATTTCATAAAAGAATGCCCCTTCAATATGAAAACCAGAGAACCTCAACAAGTGCTCCTGACACAAGCAGCTTCCACATCAAGAGGGAACGGAAACACAAACATTGATGGTGCCACTTTGGGTGGGTACAAAAATAATAGCAAAGGGCAAAACAACAACAATGCGAACAATAACAATAACAATGGTAGCCGAAGCAGAATTCAGTACGATGCAAACGGCCAACCAATGGTTCAATGCCGAACATGTAATTTGTGGGGCCACTTTGCCCGAGACTATACAACGACAAACAAACCAAAATTATTATGCAGATGGTGTGGACTCGGCAATCACGAAGATGCCAAGTGCCCAAAATCCGGAGTAAATTTGATCACCATCGGGACGGATGAAGAGGAGGTTCTGGCAATCACTCGGAAGCAAGCAAAATTGTACCCCGACCCGACAGAAGAAAAGAAGAGACTAGAGGAAGCACGGGCAAAAATCCAGAAAGCAACGCAGGCGGAGAAAACACATCTGAAGGACACTACCGGTACCTCAACAAGGAACTGCGCAAAACAGAACATAGTACGATAGATATTACAAACTGAAGTACCCGTCAAAGTAAGTGACCTGCTGCTCTCAATGCCTCAACTCCGATTGGCACTCACAAACATCACTCCAACTGTTAAACTACCAAGAAAACACAGAAGGGAGCAGGAAAGTGGCGCAAGTGCAGAGGATCCAATGCTGCTAGCCCTCACATCTGGACGGCATCCGGCGGTCGTCGAGATGAGAATTCTGGGAACTATTCTGACAGACACGATTGTGGACGGCAGGTCCAGTGTGAATGTGTTACCAAAGGATACCTAGAAGAGGTTGGGACAGTCGACGTTGTAGCCACCTACATTCCAATTATTAACGGCAGACCAGCACGAGATCAAACCGTTGGGAGTCCTGAACAGCCGGTGACTATCGAAACACGGTCGTTCCTGCTCGACTTCATTGTCATCCCACTGAAGAGGAGAGGATATGATGCCATTCTAGGCCGAGGATGGCCCATACAAGCAAAGGTTAAGATTGATTGGAAGAAGAATACTCTATCAATGGAGCGTAGAGGCAAAAGATTCATAATTGACCTGCACACACAAATGGTAGGTGAGGAGGCAGCATCATTAGACTCAGAAGGTGAATGCGAGAATGATGACGGGGGGAAGAAGAGAATGGAACCCAATGAAGAGGGAGTATTGAAACTAGAAGGAGGGTTGGATGAGGACGGCCTAGACTCATTGAACGGCCTTTACCACTTGTAGATGGAGGATTTTCAAGCTGTAATATGTTAACGGTTGACGAAGGTGAGAAAGAAGAGAGAAATGAATGTCTGAAGGAATATAGAGAAGCGGAAGAAGGAAAAGTGGTTGGGACTGAAGCTGAAGGGAAGAACATACAGTATGAACTCAAAAAAAGGAACAATTCCACCATATAACTGCACAAAAAGAAAATGTTACGTCGAACCAGGGATATAGTAGAAAGGTGTCGGCAGAAAGGAAAACACATCATACGGTCTACACGGGAAACAATGAGGAAGGGTTTAATAAAAGCTTTAGCATTACGGAATAAAGGTTCTAAAAGAAAGAATACAGTTATTGATGGCAAGGAGTGGGAGCCAACGGAAGTCATGGTACTAAGTGTCGAGAACAACTGGGCGATATGAAAAATCGGAGGGAGAGATCATGTAAGTTAAATAAGCTTGATGAGTGACGATTGCAGGCACAATGGGCCACAAAGGTGACACAAAACAGGCGCAAAGTATGGCATGATAGACACCTGCAACTAAACAAATTCCAACCAGGGCAGCTGGTGTTGAAGTATAATGGACGGAATGAAATCGAACTTGGAAAGTTCAGAGTCAAATGGGTAGGACCATACAAGATACGGGAAGTTGGTGATAATGGGGTGATCAAGTTATGGATGCTCAACGGGAAGGAAGTACCAAACACAATGAATGGATCAGATTTAAAAATCTATCATGAAGGGAATAGTCCCCCGTCGATGAACAATTGAAGTAAGAAATTTTTATTTAAAAAAAAAAAAGAGAGCAAAATTAAAATTAAAAAAAACAGTTATGCATAGAAGACACCATACAGCCTTTTAAGAGTTCTGAAAGTGACCGTACAGTACTCATATCAGGAGAGTACATTCAAGGAAAAAAATATTAATATTCAAAGATTTGAGGACCGTACAGAAAATATATCAAGGAGTTCACAATTTCGTACGGTGTATGGACAATGGATTCACCGTACAATCCTCTTTTGACACCATACACTAACTTCTCAGGCGAATAGGTTGTAAGTACCGTACGGCTCATGGATTATGTTTTAACTCTGTATGGCCCCCCTGCACAGTATTGGCACCGTACGGATATTGTCTAAAGAATTCATATTGACGTTGTCATATGTCATTTGCTCCGACAATATAGACCCCTGTGTCCATACAGAAAAGTAGTGACTGGGTAATTTCGTACGGTGTAAGGACAGCAAAGGAGAAGAGGCACGACAGAGGTATAATGTCGTATGTAAGGCAGAGAAGCAGCAAATATAAAGGCATGACAGCGTTTTCTAGTTCATAGTATGCAACACAGATCTTGCAGTATGAGTACAAGTTGAGCTCTACAATAAGCATATCTGGATTAAGAACGCCCAAACAGGAAGTTGTGAATTGATACAATCAGGAAGGCAAGTAGAGGAAACGCAGTCGTACAGCGTCCAAGAATAGATACAGAAGAAGGGTGACAGGAGGTTTTCTAAAAACAAAACAAAAAACAACAACAAATAAAAAATGTTCAGAATGAGTAACGCATGATGCCAAAGGGAAAGGAAAACATTAGCGGTTGCCAGAAACAATGTGGGATCAGCTAGAAAATCACAAAAATAGTGTGTTCCATGCAATTTTGTGTGGGTTTCGGAGTGTTGATTTAGTCTTGGCGGCGAGAGGCGCTGCCCCTCAACCCCGCCCTGTATTGTGACAAGGAGAGCGGCCTGCCCCAGGACCTCGCTGGGGGCGATGCCCCCTAGATCCCCAGTCGATGCGGTTATCAGTCGTGGGAAGTGTGACCAGTTGATGGGACCTGGAGCTGTTGCAGCCATGGAGTGTCTAGGTACTAGAGGCACTTGGAGTAAGTGTTGGACGTGAGGTTGTCTTGGTGGATGCATAGAGAGCTCAGGAGGAGCTGATCATCTAGTTGGAGGCAGTATGACACTTCGATCAGGGTACTCAGGAGTTGGAAGCAGAGAAAGCAGCACGAGTGGCTATCAAAGTTAGCTAAGGAGATAGTATTGAGTTAGCAGAGGCTGCAAATGCAACGTGGTTTGGAGACCAGTTTGGTGCAGGCACGGGACAAATGTGAAAGTGAGGTGACAAAAGCAGATTTATCTTGTTGTAGTTAGTCAGTTAATGTATTTTGTTTGTTAATTGTTTCAGATATTTTGTAATTGTCGTCCGAAGACGACTTCTTTTTTTGAGGGGGATGATGTCATAGGTAAATATTGTGTAGCTGACAGGGTGTGCGTCAGGATGTGCGTTGATGAAACCTGGAGCTGCTGCAAGCATGGAGTGTCTGGGTACTAGAGGCACTTCGAGTAGGTGTTGGACGTGAGGCTGTCTTGGTGGACGCATAGAGAGCTCGGGAGGAGCTAATCATCGAATTGGAGGCAGTACAACGACACTTGGATCAGAGCAATCAAGAGTTGAAAGCAGAGAAAGAAGCACTGGTGGCTATCAAGGTTAGCTAAGGAGACAGTATTGAGTTAGCAGAGGCTGCAAATGCAACGTGGTTTGGAGACCAGTTTGGTGCAGGCATAGGGCAAATGTGAAAGTGAGGTGACAAAAGCAGATTTATCTTGTCGTAGTTAGTCAGTTAATGTATTTTGTTTGTTAATTGTCTTAGATATTTTGTAATTGTCGTCCGAAGATGACTTTTTCTTTTGGGGGGGATGATGTCCTAGGTAAATATTGTGTAGCCGACAGGGTGTGCATCAGGATGTATCTCGTCAGTATATGCTCCTTCGGAAAGGTTCTTGTTATGTAGCGACGTGTTGTATATGGTCAACGGACCCCTTTGAGAAGGTTCTTTGGAAAGTATTTATACACCCTCTTGGGTCATTGTAAATCATCATTCAAGCATAATGTAATGTCTTTGGCATATACGAATAATAAAAGGAGTATTGTTGTTGCTGTTCTTGTTCATTGTCTGGGTGCATTAATCAATTAATCTATGCGGTAAACACACATAGTTTATAATAATCCATCACAATTACTAACAATTAGTAATAATTAGTAATAACTATGAACTTTTCATATTTCAAAAGTTATTAGTAATTGGTCTCAAGTTAACTAATCAACAGCAATATAATCATAAATCTCAAACATCGTGCTCATACTGACCAGAAAAGCATCAAGATTAATTATATGTTATACCAATGTTCAACTTATGCCAAGACAACTAAAAGTGGGTCATAGAACTTAGTAATGTCAAAGATTCGTTGTAACATTTATCACATTAGACTCCTCAATTTTTAATACATAAACTGGAAATGCCCAATTATCAAAAATATTTTTTTATAAATCTGGAATACTGTTGCTTATATTTTCCTTGCATGAATTTCTTATCAGACTATTAAAATCTGAAGCTGAAGTTTCAAACAAGTGCCCTACATTTATATACAAATAAGGTCATATTAATTGCAGATGTCTTCTAAAGGTGCAGACAACCTGATGTCACTAGCAGCAGGTCAATGTCACATGTAAAGCATGCTGTTACATCTGGTGGGCAATCACCAATATCACAGATCCCTCAACTTTGGCTTCTATGCTTGAAACGACTTTTCTGAACATTTCAAGACTCAAAAAACCGTTGAAACATATATGTTTGCTCAGCTTACAAAATTAAGAGAGAACCCCTCAGATGGTTGAGATGGGTACAGTTGAAAACCAATCACATATGGCTGCCTCAAAATATGAACCCAAAACGTAGAAGAATAATAATTTACAATTTTGCATTAAATACTTTGCCTTGGAAGAACTGTGTTACCACTTACCTCTGATGTCCCAGAGCTTCTACTCTGTAATTGTAAAAGATTGACATTCAAACCCACATCTAAGATTTCATTGAAAGAAATTTAATAAGAGGAAAAGACTAGAATGTTAAAAGATGGGAGATCTTAGTTTTATCCACAACTTAAAGTTTCTTCAAGAATCTCTAGCAAAAGATGGCCTTCATCACTTTGCAGTGCCATATCTTGAAGAGATCAGGAAAATTTTATGTTGATGTTCACAGTAGAGAATTAAGTGTAAATGCTAGGACATCTTTTGAATTTGATGAGATTTAGATGTTTCAGATGTTTTAAGCTTTAAAAATAATTTCAAGAAAATGTTACGTTAACATTGATGATCACAGTAGAGATTTAAATGAAAATAATGATAAATCTTTTTAATTTGATAAGATTCAAATGTTTCAAATTTTGAATCTTAGAATTAGATTTCAATTTTTACTTAAACTGTATTTTAGGTAAAAGTGCAAAGCTTCTAGAATCCCTGTGTATAATGAAACATGAAATCAACGAAACTAGTAGTGATGCAGAGTAAATGCAAACCCTATAACCTAAGAAGTTAACAGTTTGAGTTCAATTCGAAATTCAAGTTCGAGGAACTGGTTCATTGGTATGGCAAAATTTTAGAAAGGGATTTGGGTTAGTTCATACAAAAACATGTAAAAATAATAAAAAATTATATATATACATATTTATGACACCTAGAAGCATAAGTTGAGATTAGAATGTCACAGTATATCATAAGATCATATGATTTAAATAACAAAATAATACTTGCACACCACAAATGAGAGTTAGAAGCCAACATAAGCCTTTCACTTACACTTTTCAGGGTTAAGGATGTGAAAACATTCTGAAATTTGCAAAAAAAACACACTTTCTGGTCGTCCGTGAGGCCCAGTTCAACCTTGGTTCAATCTGAGCAAGGCAAACTCACTCGGGTTCAACCATCAGAGACAAGTTCAAACTGGGGTCCCAATTCTCGAACCTTGACCAAACCACTGGGCAAACTATACCTGGACCAGGTACCAATTCAAACCCAGACCTGGTCTGGACGGGATTTAGGCGAACCCTAAGCTTATAACCTCTATAAGGTGACCATTGAATAATTCATTTCCTAAAAGCATGTGAAGGGATCCAGTCTTTACCCACATTTATATTTATATACTTAAATGAGGTCTCTTCCAGTAAATAAGATAACAGCTTGGTCACATATGAAGCTAACTTAAATTACAAACCAGTATAATTTAATGTTTCTGATATTTCAAACCATAGTTGGAAAACTCGCCAAGGCCTAAAAAATAAAATTTGGGGAAAACTCAGCCAATTTTCAGCAAACACTCAGGAACTTAAAACATTGCTTAAATTTAATTAGAAATTCATTATTTCTAGCAAAATTCAATGAGAAGATGCATCCAATGAGTCAATAAATGAGAACACAAAAGAAACAAGCTTAGTCTACATATATTGTGGGTCCAAATTGCATTCTCATGAGGAATGCTGATGTCTGGTAGCAAAATAGGAAATGATTTGTGTAAAAGTAAAAGTAATACATCATTCCAATAACATCTTCCTCTTCTCAACTCTAGCAAAAACTAAGGGAGAGGTAGAACTAGAGGGTCTAGTCCTAGAAATCTGCATTGGGCATGACTGTGCCTCTTCACTCAGTATATCTGACTCAATCAGTGGCTCATCCTCCATCCTACATGTAGCTCTGCCTCTAGCTTCTCCTAGCACTAGGAATGACTACTCATTCAACTCAATGTCATCTAGTATGAAACCAAATCCACCGCCCTCCTCCATAGTCTACCTCTCCAAATCATTGGAGTCATCCTCTTCAAAAACTCCACTTCAAATACGCTTTGAATCGATACAAATCAGTCGCAAGTGTTTGGAAGAATATTTATCCCTCTCAACAAAATATAAGTTACGAAATGAGAAATGAATTAATTTGGCCAATTTTTTGTGTGTAAGTGCTGTTATAAAACTACAACCGAGTTTTTGTTAAAAACTCAGTGAGTTTTTGGTGGAAACTCGGCAAGTACTGAACAAGTTTTTGCCAAAAATCCAACAAGTTTTTGGAGCCAATAAAAGTCGTAAAAACTCGCCAGGCCAGTAAACTCAGCCAGTTTTTGCAACTTGGAGAGTACTCTGCCAGTAGTCCATCTATGTTTCAAACTATTCAGCATTCTCATTTTGCATGTCTTTGAAAATCGTAGTCAAATTATTGGATAATATGTAAAGTATATATTTTGCGTGTTTTTCATAAGTTTATATTAGGTTAATTATTTTAATATGGATATTTTTCTGATCCAAAATTTTCATCCATTTTCACAAATTCCAGATTTTTCATCCTGCTGAACAAGAATCAACTGCTCTCCCAACAAATCTAGCTATGGATTTACATAGCAGCGATTTGCAACTAGACAGAGACCCCATAAATATCCCAGGGATTGCACTTCACGGTTCCACAGATTGCCAGTTACAGATCAAATAGCTCCAATGATTCCAATTTCCCATTCCAAGCAATCCATTCTTGGTTGGGAGTGTGGACATGTTCAACAATGAAATTGATAATATGCACCAACGCCCTGACTGTAAAGAGCAATCAACAATCACTCCATTCTTCATGTCATGATCAACAAAAATCCCATGCAAAGATGCTGCTGCACATGGAGGCTTCTTTTACAAGATGGCGTCCTAGAATTTATTATATTGAAAAATGCTTGTTAGATCTAATATAAACTATTGGTTAATGTCAATGTTAGCATTAGATTCTAACATTAAGGTCCCTTTCAGCCTTCATGCAATGTTACAAAAACTAATGCTGGTATTTACAAGTTGGATGCAAATAATATAGGCAGGCTCTTCTAACCAAATTTTAAATATACACAGTAAAGTAACAGTCCTCTATGCACTAGTGATGCTCTTCACAAGTATCACTGCCAAATGTTATGAAAATTTATAAATTCATAATACCAAATCAAGGAATTGCAGCAAAGAACACAAACCTCATTGTCACTTTCTTCCATTGTGATTAGTAAAGCTTCCTCAAATTCTCGATATGCTGTCCACAATTTTCCACCTTCTGACATATGTAAACCTGCAGCAGTTAGTGCCCGTTCAAACAGAGCCCTTATCTTTGCAATGCCTTCTGGTGTGCATTGTGACACAGACTTGTCACGCTCTTGCATGAAATTCAGATAATCGGACCATAGTGGAACAGACTGTGAAAAGAAAACCATCAATAATCGGTAAGAAAAAGTAACTTCCTAAAATAGCTTCGCAAGAAATATGACTACAACTTCATTTTGCAAACTTACCATATAGTCATGCACTGCACGTTCATATAACAACTCAATGATTGGAACAGCTTCCGAACTGCATCAAAAGAATATAAGTGATGCACCATGATTACTTACAAGAAAGTACACAAATTTCAATGTGAAAGTGAAAAACAATTAAAATATTAAAAAATGCTACATATTTTCTGAATATGGTGACAGACAGGATTCATATCTGTATAAAACTATGCAGTCCACATATAAGCAAAAATCAAAAAGATAAGACCAAAAAATATGAATACAAATAAGAGAAACAGAATTAAGCAGTAACTTAGGGTACTTACTGAAATGATGGAAGCTAGGAAGCTCAGAATATTGACACGCAAAATGTAAAAAATATATTTGAAAACAAAAGTAAATGGATCGAAGCCAAAAAAATTAACGAGTCCCTCAACATTTGATCACTCGCAACTAACCATTCATAGTGCAACCATTCCAACATCTTTGACCAAATTCCCGTAATATTTGAATATCATCACCATTAGCGATAAAACCTTACCATCATATCCAGTACATAACATTGCTCTGTTCTTTCAAAGAGCTTCAGAAGTTCCGAACGAAACAATTGATGAAAACAAATTATAGTACACTCTCAAAGTTGTACTAAATGCATGTACTTGATTTCTTGTGGATCCATTATAATACAAACAGGTGATAAGCATAGTTTATGTTATAATTTCTTCATCTTCAACTCCATGACATAAACACCAAATTGTGACAAAAGTTGTGCCCTTTCAACTCTACATATATAGATTGTTTCAGCAATTGTCACTTGAAAACATTCAATGATATACATTTGCCTACTTTGTTGACTTTAATGAAAATGAAGATGTCCATTAATTTATTTATTTTTAAATTTACCCCATGAACTTTACAATAGTGCGTTTGTCAATGCATGCTGACATTGATTGATCCAATGCCTTCTTTAATATTTTTGCACCAAAGACCTTCATGGTTTACGCCAACATACACTTCGTTAATATTCTCCTGCCTTACCTATCCTTTCCAAATCATTTTCCTGTGTAGCTGATCTTATCCTGTCAAGGCTCCTATATATGAGTAATTTCCCTTTTTTGGCCTTACGAAAATTCCCAGGGAACACCAACTCTCTTGGAGAGTGACATCCATATCGATTTGGAGTTTAGTTATTTACATTTAGTTCTAGGGATCATGTTGAGTCCTTTGATGCTTTCCAAGAATGGTTTTGTCAGTTCTGAATTCTGGCACACTTCAAGCTTCTTGGAAGAAAATTATATTTTTGGACAGTATCTATTTCTAGTAAGTTGGATTGCCAATGAGTTATTATGTTGATGACTTCGGATTTCACTTCTGGACCTTTTCTGTGTTTTCCATATTAGGAAATAATTAAGTGATTGAAAAAGTAAATCTTAAGCTGTCAAAAAAACATAAATTATACAACTTTAATCTATTATTATAAGGTGAATTTAAAGTGACTTAGTACCAAAAAAAGCAAATGAATAAATAACGTAACTTCTAAAAAGTAAATGGGGTTGCAAGGTTTGGGTTTAACCATGGAGGAAACTCAGTAGTTAAGCGCACTCAGCCTGGAGTAGTACTGGGAGGGGTGACCTCAGTGCTTCACCCCTGTGACCATCACCTAGATCCAATGAGTGCTAAGTGTTGCATTTATTCTGATGAGAGATGGATTCATGTTGAATTACTACTCATGAAACATGGGTCAATGAGTTTGACTCAAAAATTACACAGTTAAATCCTGATAGCAATATCACAACTTCTAAAAAGCCAAAAAAAGAAATTATTTAAAAGTGATTATAAAATCAAATTCACGGAAAGTTCTCCAGAAATTTATAAAAGCTGTTGAAGAGTCTTATTTTCATTCATTGTGGATTGTTCATTTTGGTGGAAACCCTTTGTTTACCGTACAGGTAAAGAAATCAACGCATACAGACAATAATAGCAAAATAATATTCGCATATGCCAGAACATACATTAGGCTTCATAATATTCGCAATAGCAGATGATTGATGCTTTACAATGATCCCAAACGGGATATAAATACTACCGCCGAACCTTCCCGAAGGAGTCCGTCGGCCACAACATTACATCCACTACAAACTATTTACCCGTCGGCTACAAAATACAAAACACCGATGACAGTCAATCCGTCGGCTACAAAAATACCACCGAACCCATCCAGTCGGCTAACACCATCCCCCCCAAAAAGAAAAGTCGTCTCCTGATGATTGACAAAATATCTAAGACAAATTAACAAACAAAATACATTAACAGAGTGACTACAACAAGAGAAATCTGCTTCTGACACATCACTGTCACCTTCGTCCCATGCCTGTAGCCTCTGCTAACACAACACTGCCTCCTTGATGAAGCTGACCTTGATAGCCACCTGTGTTGCTTTCTCTGCTTCCAACACTGGGTCCACTGAGCTAAGTGTCGCTCCACTGCCTCCAACTGGATGATTAGCTCCTCCCGAGCTCTCTAGGCATCCACCAAGACAGCCTCCCGGCCAACACTTACTCCCGGCGCCTCGGTACACAAACAGTCCATGCCTGCAGCAACTTCAACTCTTCTCAGCCGGTCAGACTCCCACGACTGATTTCCGCAACGACTAGGGGTCCAGGGGGCAACGCTGGCGCAGCGCCCCCGTGAGGTCCTAGGGCAGCACCCCAGGTGCGCTCCCTATCGCAGTACAGGGTGGGGTCGAAGGGCAGCGCCCCTCGCCACCAATACCAAATTAGCACTTCGCAACCCACACAAAAATGCACAGAACACACCATTTCTGTCATTTTCTGCCGATTTTGCACTCTCTCTGGCAACCACTGATGCTTCCCCTTCCCTTAGGCATCATCTGCTACTCATTCCGAACAACTTGATTCTGTCGTCCTTTTTTTTTTTAATAAGAAAACCCCGCACACGCATCTTCTACACAGACTCGAAAATCTCTCCTCTGCAAAATGCATAGACGCCATTAATGGCTGAAATACAAGAACAAGATGTCGAGCATCCCCGCTTGGGCCACATGCTCTCCAAATTACTCCAGATCCCAAATTTAGATCATAAACTTGCGCACTCTGTTTGAATATACCCTACGAAGCTGTGACGTGAACCGCGTATGCCGCACCAAAAACTCTGCCTGCACCTCTTCATCCGCGGGTAGGATAGACAGCCACAGAAGCAACCCGCAGGAAGCAAGCAGCAGACTCTACGGAAGACGAGTACCACATGCGGAATGAAACAAGCCCGCGGAAGAGAATTAGAACCACGCGGAGAAGATAGAGTCCATGGGAGAGAGAAAAAAGAAGATCTGCGGAAAAGACACGCAGGAGTCCGCGAGACATCCTGCCCACGGAGCACAGTCTGCGGGGACAATGCCCGCAGGACAGGTGTCCACAGGACATCCTGCCCCCGGAGCACAGTCCGCGGACAGCCCTCACTTGCTTTTATTTTTATTTTTTATTTTTTATTTTTTTCAATTTTTTTTCTTTTTTTTTTTTCTAATCTTGTTTTCATTCTTTTTCTTTTTTTTTTTTTTGACAAAAATAAAATAAAATTAAAAGACAGCACCTCAATTTTGCCTCCAGGCATCGCCATTCTGCAACGACGACGACAAGGGAATCATCTGATCATTCTGTGACAGTGACGGCATCTTCCTGGCATGGTAGGATTCGTTGACTACGTGAGGTACCTCTTGCCCGTCCAATGTTCCCAACTTCCCCACTCGATTGTCGCCGACCTCCCGGATTTGATATGGTCCAAGCCATCTGGCCTTAAACTTTTCCACTTTGATTTCATTCCGACCGTCGTACGCCTTACGTCTGTTTTGTGCCACCTCCGTCGCCCACTGTGCCTGTGGTCGTCGTGCAACTGGATTATTTCCTTGTTGTCGGTGCCTTTCCACTAATTTTATGCTGCGGTCTAACCTTTTCTTTCCGTGCGGTCCATTCACCATGTACCGGACAGTGAGATCTTTCGTTTTTCTGTGTTCAGACTGTATGTTCTTCCCCTCAACTTCAACCATGGCAACTTTTCCTTCTTCCGCTTCCCTGCATTCCTCCGGACATTCATTTTCTTGTGTTTTGTCACGTTCGTCGACCGTTACCATATTGCAACTCGGAAACAGTTCGTAGTCTTCTATCTGCCAGTGGAACAGGCCATTTACCGAGTCCAGGTCGTCGTCATTCGATCCTCTGTCAAGTCTCAATACTCCTTCGTCTCGTTCCATTCTCCTCTTTCCTTCGTCGTCACTTTCGCCGTCACTTTCTGAATCTGACGATGCTGCCTCCTCACCGACCATTTGTGTATGCAAGTCAATTGTGAATCTTTTGCCTCCGCGCTCCATTGATAGGGTGTTTCGTTTCCAATCATGTTTTACTTTTGCTTGCACCAACCAATCCCGTCCCAGAATAACATCATATCCTTTTCTTTTCAATGGAATGACTACGAAATCCAATAAAAATGGTTGCGTACCAATGGTTACCGGTTGTGCCCTCAAGGTTCCTAACGGTTTGATCCCGTGCTGGTCCGCCGTGAGCAACTGGAATGTAGGTGGCCACAGTGTCGGCTTTCCCACCTTCTTCCAGGTATCCTCCAGTAAGACATTCACGCCAGACCCTCTGTCAACAATTGTCTCTGTCAAAACATTTCCCAAAATCCCCATCTCAACGACCGCCGGATGCCTTCCCGTTGTGAGTGCCAGAAGCATTGGGTCGGTTGTTGTTGTCGGACTACTGTCCCTTCCTGTGTCCTCCGTTGCTTTCGAAAATGGTGTATGATTCAGAATGGTCGTTCGTAACTGGGGCATTGTGAGAAGGTCACTTATCTTTACCGGTATCTCCGTTTGTAAGATCTGTCGTACAATGTTTTGTTCTGCGAAGGTCTTTGCCAAGGTGCCGGTGATGTCCTTCAACTGAGATGTCCCTACCGATGATGCCTTTCCAATTTCCGCCTGCATTTCCCCCAAATTTCTTTTTTCCTCCGCTTGCCTCCGTGTAATTGCCAGAACCTCCTCTACATCTGTGCCGACAGTGATCAAGTTTACTCCAGACTTTGGACACTTGGAATCTTCGTGATCGCCGGGTCCGCACCATCTACATAATAATTTCGGTGTGTTTGCCGCTGTACAATCCTACGCAAAATGACCCCACAAATTACATGCTCGGCATTGAACGATTGGCTATCCGTTTGCATCATACTGAGTTCGACTTCGGCTCCCATTATTATTGTTATTGTTTGCATTGTTGTTATTTTGCCCTCTGCTATTATTCCTGTACCCTCCGGATGTGGCACCATCAATGTTTGCATTTTCGTTACTGCCCGACAGAGAACCCTGCTGCGTAAGAAGCACCTGCGAAGATCCTCTTGTCTTCATGTTAAAGGGACAGTCTTTTGTCGAATGGCCCATGATCTGACAGATGTCACAAAATTGGTTCTTTGGACACGATCCTTTAGTATGACCGTTGGTCTTACACTCCGTGCACCACAGTTCACTGCCTTTTGGCTCCTTTTGCATGTTTTTAAACTCCTTCATCATGCGAACCATATCCTTCTGTAGGGCTCGAACTTTCTTGCTGCTGCCTTCGTCGTCGCTACTATCATCTCCGGCAGGTTCGTCGTCATCAGAATCAGATGAGCTAGTTTTCTTCTTTGTCTTCTGTTCACTTTCAAGATCCAGTGCTCTGTTATACGCGTCCACATATGACGATGGTGGCACAATTTTCATTTTCCTCCGCAATTTCGATCGTAGGCCGTCCACGAACCATCTTTTTTGCAATCCGTCTGCCGGCTTGCTTTCCATTTTGTTTATTAGGTCTTTTAATCTCCTAGCATAGACACGGACAGTTTCGTGCTTCCCCTGCTTGGTATTGAAAATTTCCGCTACGATTTCATTATCATCCCGCAAGAGTTTAAACTCCGCCAAGAACTCCTTTTTAATGTTATCCCAGGTATTCAGCTTTTGTGGATCCGTATCCGAAAACCAGTCAATCGCCACACCCCATAGGGTTGCCGAAAATTGCCTGACCCATTCGTTGGCATCTGTGATTCTGTTTGCTCGCCAGATCATCTCACATGTCTTACAATGTCGGATGGGGTCGGCTATACCATCACCCTCAAACTTCGGCAGCTTTTCTTTGGGTCCCGTCATCACAACACTGGAGGTCTGCACTGTCACACTGGAGGTCTGCACTCCCGCACCGACGGTCTGCACTCCCACAGTGGACGTCTGCACTCCCACACCGGCGGTCTGCACTCCCGCACCGACAGTCTGCACTCCTACACCGGAGGTCTGCACTCCCACACTGACTGTCTGCACTCCCACACCGGCGGACTGCTCTCCTACACCGACGAACTGCACTACCACACCGGCATATTGCTCTCCCACACCGGCGTATTGCTCTCCCACACCGGAGGTGTCGACAGCTGCAAACCTTGGTGAAGAAGAAGGATCTTCTGAAGTTGTTTCCCGCAGAAGTCTATCCCGGACGAAAAGGTCACTCCACGCTCGTGTTCCCTCGACACTGCGAGCCGTGCGAGTTGATGCTCTTCTGTCTAAATTTTCTTCCCTCGGCGAACACAATTTCAAGAACTCATCCCGTGCTTCTTCCACCAATTCCACCCACTGCCGAGTTTCCTCCAACAATTCTTCTGTGCTCCGGTTTCCATCGGCAATCTTTTGAAATCTCCGTCGACGTTCGGCTTGTTGTGCCAGAATTAAATTCTCTTGCGCAGTACGGGTTCCATCTTTTTCCTTGACCTTATTTCGATCTTTGTTAAGCTGATTTGGCATTAATCTTCATTCCTCCCACCTTCCAGATTCATAAGGCAACGGCGCCAAATGTTTACCGTACAGGTAAAGAAATCAACGCATACAGACAATAATAGCAGAATAATATTCGCATATGCCAGAACATACATTAGGCTTCATAATATTCGCAATAGCAAATGATTGATGCTTTACAATGATCCCAAACGGGATATAAATACTACCGCCGAACCTTCTTGAAGAAGTCCGTCGGCCACAACATTACATCCGCTACAAACTATTTACCCGTCGGCTACAAAATACAAAACACCGATGACAGTCAATCCGTCGGCTACAGAAATACCACCGGACCCATCCAGTCGGCTAACACCCCTAGTGAGAGTTTGAGCTGTTGTTCAGCTTTTCAGCCCTGGAAGAAAAATTCCTATGGCAAAAATTGGTTTCAATAGTAAGAGATCTTCCCTAGCCAATTTGTAAGTCTTGGAGGTTTCTAGGATTTGGAGCAAGTGGTTTAAACTTTATCTACTCAGCTTCCAGATATTCCAGGTTTGTCGGTTCAATTTTCTGAGATCTTTGCAATCAATTAATAAATGTACTTTCCTAATTGTGTGTGCAAGTGAAGGAAAGATCAGAAATTGTTGGCAGTGTATTCAGTGGGTGAGCAAAATAAAATTAATATTTTGTGTTCAGCTGAGTACCTGAACGCATTGTATTGGCCCAGCTCATAAGGGAGGTTTTACACCTTGAAAACTCCTAAAGAGGTAGTCCATATTTTATGAAAAGGCTTATACTTTTTTGAACCATCAAACCTGTTGCATTACAAAAAGAAGCAGCACCAGCTACAATTTGCACCACATATGACGCTCCTGCCTCCTCAATAAGGTCACATAACTGGTTATGAAGAAATTGGTGTTCTTTTCTTGCCCTAGACAATTTATTGCCTTTAGAAAATAAGGCCATTTGCTACATGTTACAATGTCATTGAGTAGGGGATCGTTCCTTCTATCTATCCATCCATCAAAATACTACAACCTTTTGTAGCCTACACTCTTCTTAATGATGTTGTTAGTTGCTCTAATCACTTTATTGATTATAGTAGAGTAGTGCGGAGCTTTTCAAGCCATGTGGGTCATACCCTGCTAGTCCATCTCTCCAAAGAAAGGTGGAGGAGCAACATTAAATGATATTCCATTTGCATAAAAGAAGTGTGCAACTTTTGCATCAATGTCATATCCCCCAAGCCGACTTGACTTGCATTGGCAGTTCCTAGCCTATTAGGCATCCCGATAGGTAATATAGGAGCCAATTTAAGATATAACGTAGGGGGTCATAGCTTGTGTTCAGACAATTCTCCTTAATAGGAAGATGTGTGTGTCTGATTTGGACTATTCAGATGGTGACTTGGCTCCTAAGAGTAGCATGTTTGAATGTTGTGGTCAAACTATGCCCAGCATTTTGTAACTTCCCTTTGTCCTCTTGTAGCATGATTCTCTGCAAAGATTTCATTGCGCCTTCGTGCATTCCTTCTCCATGGTAACAGACATTGCCATTGCCCAAAAAACGATGGCTTTATGGTCAATGGAGGAAGGAATGGAGCATAGAACAAATTTTGGTTTGTTGTCGAGGTAAATCCTGTTTGTTGAAGGATGCAATCCCTTATGTGTGGATAGGACGACACCCTTATCCTATTCCTATTCATACAACAGTCATACTGAAATTTCAAATGTTTTGCGGTGAAATTCAATGCACAAGGCATTGGTATTGAGGAGTGAGTGAGTAGCTAGGAACCAAATGCAGTTCAAGTTCGGGTCCTGCTGTGCGTATTAGGCGTTGATGATGGAATTATGAAATCAAGCTCGTGGTCTTTTTTACGAGTTCAGATCACCATAGAGAGCTTGCAAACTGCATACTTGATGCATCCACTTGGTAGCTCGACACTGAACTCACCTAGAGTGGAAGTTGGTCATTCTATAGGAACTTGGACATACAGGTGTTTTTGAAGTTAGTTTTCCTTAATTAAAACATATTGGATGTGTAGGGATATTATTCTAAGAACCATTAATTGCCTAATGCTGTGTAGTGTGCTTACTAGTGAACAGTACTTGTTCAAATCAGACACAGAGTTGTTCCAGTTTAAATCATGTTGCTAATTGATGAAATCTAGATTACCTTTGATATGCTTGCGATTTGATGTCTATGCACTCCTTATATGGTGTTTTGATTAACTTATACTACATACAATCGAGTCGAACTGTGCATCAGATCAGTATCCTGCAAGACTTAAATTAATCTAGTCAATTATAGTTGCAATATAGTTCTTTGTTCGATCCAATATCCAACTACAAGAAACATACACAAAACCACAAATTCATAGGCAGGGATATTACAGTGGTATCAAAGCAGCGAACCTACTGTCTAGTAGGTTTTGAATGCATCAATATAACAGGGAACCATGAAGCATTTGGAGGCCCCCACCAATTCCAGAAGGTAGGACAATATCTGAGGTTGTAGGAGTTCATTCAATGGCTAAGAACTAAGATTTCAGTGCGCTTGGGAAATGCCCAGGTGCTGGTGCAGGTGCTTATTGGTGCGTTGGTGCTTTTGGGTGAAGTACTGGTGTGCCCAAGAAGCATGCCCAGCCACTTTGGGTGCATCCAAGATGCTTCCAAGAGCACCAAGACAACACCTAGACAACACCTAGGCGCATCTAGAGAGAACCCGCACTTTTTTGGATGCCCAATCACTTAAGTGACTTAATGAGCATGTGTCCAATTGATTTTTTTCAAGTCTATTTTGCTTCTTTTTGCCCCAAAACCCTAAAAGAGGCCATTTATTGCTCATTCTTCTCATTTTTTTTGCAGCTGGCTCTCTTCTCATTTGATCACCATTTTGGCATTTTGAAAGCAAGGTCATAATCTTTGAAGAGAATTATTCGTAGGGTGTCAAATAGCTTGTAGAAAGGACTTCTAAGCTTCTTAGGTAAGCATTTGATCCCCTTCATGAGATCTTTTATAGATCTATTTTGAGATGTTGATGGATTTTGTTGATGGATTTTTCAAGTTTTGGAAGAATTTTTACAAGTTTTTTTCTTTTTTTTTTTTTAGAAACAAAGGAACAAGTTTATCATTTTTTACATTTTTGTATTCTATTTTTGCACTTGTATGTTTGATGTTCATAGTTTATTTTATTTTGTCTAATTTGATTTTTTATATTTTCTTATTAGATTCATAGTTTGTATTGTGCAAGAATGGCAACCACTAGTAGACAAAGTTCAGCAGCAGGGCAAGGTGAACAAATTGATAACTTCAATATTGATGTAGCATCTCCACTGTGCAGAAATACCACAAGATTATCACAGGTTTTAGGAGGTGAGCCATACATTTGGAAATGCAATGTATGTCATGGTAAACCATTTGACAACTCATATTATTAGGTCAAAACTGGTAAAGGAATAGCAATGTGCAAAGAAAGCAAAGATGGGAAAAGGATGAGCGATGCACAATTAGCAGGATTTATAAAAGAACAAAAGTTGTTGATCATTTAGTGAACAAATAAAAAACAAGTTTATATCAACCTTCATCCACACGGAGCAAAGTAAATTTGCCCACTAATAATGTTGTATCCTCCAAACATCCATGCTTGCAAGTGAGAGAGGAAGAGGAAGAAATAGAAGTTATTACCCGCAAAAGAGGTCCATTGGATCAAGCATTCAAAATGGAGGCAAGAGAGATTGTTGATGAAGCAATTACACATTGCCTTAATGCCAATGGTCTTCCTTTCAACTTGGTAAGATCGCCATATTGGAAGAAAATGGTCACAGCCATCCTCAAAGCGTCAGCTGATTACACTAGTCCTGGGTTTGAAAAGTTGTGTTATACTCTTTTGCAAAAAGAAAAGATTGAGAAGGACAAAACCATATTGCTAATGTATTGCAGCAGCTCACAGAAGTGATACAGCAGATGAATATTGGGCCTAAAAGACCCCAAATTCATCACGGTGAGGATGGTAGTGCAGCTGGAACAGACCAAGGTGTGAGGACGGCCACTCGCACCACAAACAGAACCTTAATGCCCATATTTGTTGAATACAATGAGGAAGTTGAGATTGCTAAGGTAGAAGCAGCAATGCTGATTCTAAAAGACATCATGGCAATGCACACTGAATGGGATTTCTTCCCGAATCATGTTAAGGCAGATTTGAGCTTTATTCAGTATATGGGGCAGCAGAGGGATATGATAAGAGCTAGGCAAGACAGAAGGCCAAGGGGCCCAAATAGGGACTTAAAACATGGTACGAACAAGCTTACATTACCACTATTTGATAGTAGTGGGAAAACTATAGTCAGGGCTTGGATGAATAAGATGGATACATTTCTCACAGTGAAAACCATGACTGAAGTTGAGGCAATCAAGTTTGTCACCATGCATTTGGACGGGCCAGCTTATGATTGGTGGCATCACGGACTTGTCACTCAAGATCATGGCATGATTAACTCATATGACAAGTTTAGCAGCAAGCTGATAACTAGATTTGATAGGAAGGATATAGAAGTTTAATATAGAGGGTTAGCCCAACTTAAGGACAATGGTGCTTTGGACAACTCTGCAGATGAGTTTCAGCGGATATCTATTATGGTTCCTGACATGTCTTAAGGTAGGAAAGTAGTGTTGTTTGTAAAGGGGATAGAAGAGGGAGTCAAAGGGTTTGTTAAAGTGTTGAAACCCAATACCCTCCAAGATGCAATCAAGATGGCGCTTAGCTTGGATACTTCATCATCAGCAGTTCAACATCTGGAAAAGTCTTTTAAGGGGTCAAAGACAAATCTGACATATTTAAATCAGAAGAAGGCTAATCCACCAAAAGCAGGTTTTGAGTCCAGGCATGAACTAAGGAGGAAGAACTTGTGCTTCACATGCAAGAGCCTTGGACACGGGATCACAGATGCCTTGAAAAGGGCAAGATTCACTACATTGAGGTAGTATCAAATGATGAAAATGAAGGTAACAAATCTGATGAAATCAACGAAGGCAATATTGAGCAGCCCCAAGTGGAGAGAGTGGAGGGACAGGTTTCAAATCAGCCTCCTACGATTGTCACCCTTTCAAGTTTACCTACAGACAATCTTATCTGCTTGAAGGGAGTGGTTAACGAGCAACAAATGGTTTTCTTCGTGGATCCAAGAGCTACACATTGTATCGTATTAAAATGGACACACTTCATTTTAAGAACTTTTAGCCCTCCTTAGCGTGGTTTTGGTCTCTCTTCTTCCCAATCTTTCCAACATTTCTAGATCATCTCTCATCTTCCAGCGTGGTCCATTAGGTATTATTTTATCACTTTTTTGGTATATCTTCTAGCAGCTTCAATTTTTCTCGCTTCTTTTTGCAGCTTTTCCAAGGCCTTCACAACCCCTTTCTGGGACCCCCCTCGGGAATAGGTTGACTTGGTCAACCTGTTATAGTAAGAGGTCGACCAGCCCAAGAAATTTGATTGCACGGCCCGAAGTGCCTCAGGTTTGCCAATTGTTTAATCTCGGTCCCAAGACAGCCTGCTTTGTTTCCAGTCCCAAAAATTAATATATAAAAAGGTTTGGGCATTTCATTTTCATCCATCAAGCATCAATCAAGCTATTATCAAGCATCCATTGTTATTATATAAGCAATCTCTTAGCAAGCATATATGCGTTCATGAGACTTCAAGCAAGTATTTTCAAGCATTCATCAAGTTCAAGCATGTCCTTGCATCAAGCTTTCTCCTTCAAGGTGGTAGTTTGGCTTCTAAGGAGGAGATCCATCGTTCCAAATCATTAAAGTTTTTCCATCCTACATCATGACATGTCATATACATTCCTATTCATGAGGTCTTGGCTTCTATGATTTCCTTATGGTTTATTTGAGTCAAGGCTATTACATTTGTATACTTGATCACATATCAAATTCAATTGCATCTATAAAGGTAATTGTATCCTTCATCTGATATATTTAATCCTACTACATGGTAGCATTTCCTTTACCAGTACATTTACATCTCAAGTTCAAGGTTGATTCCTCAATCTAGGGCTTGACCAAGGCAAGCCCTCATCTACCCAAAAACAAAAACTAAGTTTTATTGCGTGTAGGAACAGGATAGCCTAATTACGACTAGAGATTTGAAAATTATTTGTCAAACCATTTCCAAAGAAGTTAGATCTAAGTTGTTATAATCTCCTAGGAATGCAGTGACTTTGTCATAAAGCATCCTAGAACACAGTGATCAGGTTGACATCTTTTTGATACCCTACAAAAAACATCATTTTCTAGGTTTTTGATTGTGATCGCAAATTCGAAGTTGGAAGTTCCCTCGCAATTTCTAGTCCACAATTTTCATAGCAAAAAAGCATATTCCTCTACACAAGGTGAGTACTTTATCATTTATTGCATCTTTTAGTCTAGAACTATTTTCATATCTTAATTGGGCCTATTGCTTATATTTAACACCTAGACCTATCTTACACTATCATTTAATCAATTAGCATAATTGCATATCTACATTTACACATCTTTAGTCAAATTCTGCACTGCATGAAAGAGAACTTACTTGTGTACTTCCTTTGCGTAGTTTGGGTTTAGCATTAGCATCCCTTTCTCTCCTTGGGTTTTGCTAATCTAACTTGAGTTATATCAAGAATTATGTTTGGAAGCCCCTCTATCTCTTGTATTGAATGTTAGTGAGAAATGGAGGCCCAATATTTATGTACCCTATTGAGTGTTGTCATTTCACCACTAAACATTTTGGTGATCCCGATGTGTCTCCTCTTTTTGACTTTGGAGTTAGGTCCCTTCAGCTCCCTTTTTGCATTAGGTGTCTACCTTCTTTTGGTGAATCTGACAAGTCTCTTCTTTTTGACTTTGGAGTTAATCCCTTAATCTCTCTTATTTACTTTTTTTCAAGTGTACATCTTTTAGTGAGCCCAGCATCTTATACCTCTTTCTTGGAGTTAGACCTTTCTCCCTTGAAGATCTCCCTTATTTTGTATCGATTTCACCTAAGCATTTTGGACAACTCGACTCGTGCCCCTTTCTTGGTGTTAGATTGTTCCTTTGCATTAGGTGTTTACCCTCTTATGGTGAAGTTGACACTTCTCCTCCTCTGTTTGATTTTGGAGTTAGATCTACTTTGTATTCTCTTGTGTGCATTAGCGATATTTGGATTTCCTTTTACATTCTTTGCATTTCATATATTTGCATTGTGAAAATACAAACAAAAATTGCATCCTACATTATTATATTGCATGGTCATTTCATTCCCTTTCAAAGGGTGTGGTTATCTTTATTTTCAAGCTCTCTTCATGATCTTCAAGAATTTCCATTTAATGCATATGATGAAGCTTTACTGTGTTATTTCATTGAGGCTCATCTTTTCAAAGATGATGTTGATCAATCTCTAGTGAAGCATGATATTAATAACATGGATACTCCTACTATTTGGGATTAACCCTTAGATAAGGACATAGATTACTCCCTTTCTCATGAGGTACCTTTGGTTGATGACATGGTTATTGTTGCTAATGATCAACCACTTTCCATGCATTTCATTGACATTCCTTGTATAGATGAGGCCTTTATAAGTTTTGTTTCTCTTAAGAGTCCCTTAGCCATAGAGGATCACATCCTTGATGCTTTTTTGTGTTCCTTTCAAGACACGTCTCAAATCAAATTAGATCTAGCTGAAAAAGATGATCATTATGACCTCCTTTTCACAAATCTAACATTAGACCATAATGATCCTAATCAAATTGACCCTATCGGTGGTTTCTCAACTCTTTAAAAAAATTTAAAACCTTAGATTTCACATCAACATTCTATACCAACATCAGCATTCTTCACTTTGCAACTCAAACATCTTTGTTTGATGGGGGTATGCATATTGGTTTATATTTCAATCTCACTTCTTTTTCTAAGACTAGTCAATATCATTATTTCCAATCTAAAGAATTCACTGTTTATAGTATATTTTCAATAAATTGTAATGATGAATGGTATCTGTTTCATGATCATGATACTTTATACATCTACACCAATATTATTTTGCTCCTACCTTGGTGACATTTTTAGCCTATCCTTTGTGGATTCGTTGTCCTACTTTGTGAGTGACATGAGAGACATTCCCCGTGTCTCCTCACTTGGGGAGCAAGGGCCCTATGCATCCAATATCCTTTATGAATTTGCATTCTCTTATAATTTGATACTCTCTCTATCATGCATTTATTGTGTTACATATGGATTAGCATCCTGAGTGCAATCTTATGCTTCTAAGTGCATCTTTGTTATAGAGGATCTATCATTTAGGGCATATATTGGATATTCTTTTCCATTATCTCTTTGTTGTTTCCTCTGTGATCACTAAGTAGGCATAACATGGTATTTTTTCATCTCCCTGTTTCATTTCTCTATAGATTTGCTTTATTTATGGTACATTCTTATCTATGGGAATGTAATGCTTTGTTTCATGCACGATGCGATTGTTGCTACCGAACAATGTCTTTCCATGCCTAGGATTTTGATGTTTTTCATTTATTATCATCTATAGTTTACTTCATATGTGATATCCTTTCTATTAATATTTTTAAAGCTTTAACTGGATAAAACTTAATATTTAAATTTTTCTAATAACTTCTTGATTAAATATTATAGATATTGATAATATCCATTCGTCATATATATCTATAATTCTAACGGATATATCTATATATTACACCTATTTTAAATATTTCTCTAATGGATATTTCAAATGAACATATCTATGTATTCATCCATTATATATGTATATATGTATATAAAATATTTCTACCTCTATTCAACCCGATAAATGTCTATCATTCATATGAGCATATTAATGATCACATGTACTATGTCCCTCATGTCACATCGACCATGGCAGTCTCATATTGACGTGAACGAAGGTCTTATTCTGACATGTCATGCATGTTTGACTATGGTTTTCTTTCCTTGTTTTGCACTATGTATTAGTGTTTGTTATTAGCATGTGTACTTGTTATGCATTTTATTATTAGCACTTAAACATTGTCTTGTCGTGCATTGATCTTTACTAAGTCAAACATTTTGTCGTGTCCATCAGGTGTGTTGGTTTGTGCGGGGTCACGACCTTTTGGTATATGTTATATATATAATAAGAAGTTTCTCTCTTTTGAAGATATATAGAAGTTGTTCAACATTATTATGAAAGAGATATTAACTCAAGACATCTATAGAAATAAATTAAGAACTTTCAAGTTATAATAATCTGATCAATTTTAACATGGTATCGAAGCTGGTCTAAAGAAAATATAGGATCAGATTATTAAGGATTTTCATAATTTATTAAAACACACTATTGCAAAATAGTAAACAGCATGAGACTTGAAAGTGCCTCAGCTTTTCAAGCATGTTATCTTGGCAGTCTCTGTCTACGGTCATTCCATTTCAAGAATAAATGATTCTAATGGAGATTACGAATGATGCTAGTTCTGAAAAAGCATGATCTATTTTCTATTGTGAGTTCTCCTAAACTTGAAAAAGACAACTAAAATAATCAATGGGAAAAGGACAACATAAGAGCGATGGAGTTATTAGCAGATGGAGTGAAAAATCACTTACTGTCTATTATCACCAAGTTGGACTCTGCATATGATATGATAAAAGCTCTAGAAGATATGTTTGAAATCAACAACACTAGTAGGCATCTTACTCTGAAGAATCAACTTGCTACTATAAAAATGAATAAAGGAGAAACCATTAACTCATACCTTATGAGGATAACAGACTTAAGAAACCAACTCTTGACAATTGGTCACACTTGTGATAGTAAGGAGTTAACTATGGTAACATTAAATGGACTCCCTATTTCATGAGAAAATTTTAGACGAGGATGTGCTCATTCCAAACTCCCTAAATTTGATCGACTAAAGGCCAACTGCATTCAAGAAGAATGTAATCTAATATCCAGAGGAATTAGTAATGAATCCAAAAATGAAGACTTTCAGGCTCTCACCACCAAATTAAAAAGGGGAAGGGAAAATATTCGCACAAGAGACAAAGGGACTATTCCAAAGTACAATGTTACAGATGCGACAACTAGGGGCGCACTGCAACAATATGTCCTTGCCAAATTAAACATCAAGCCTCTTTCACTGAAATCAATAATCCAAATTTGAATTCAGAAAATGCTCCTTTCTAAATGAGTTAATGAAATATTGGCTTAAGAGGGAGTTCAAAAATCAATTATCATTCATTGTTAAGATAAAACTTGGTATGTTGTAATTATTGAGAAGAATCTCAGAATATTTTGATAATTGTACTAATGAATTATTTTTTAAGCCCTATGTACATCATGAAGAAGTGATGACTTCCAAATGATTATCACTTGTAATTGTAGAAGTTATTGAAAGATGACGATCTAACAATACCTTAATATCTATTATTATAGATTACATATTGCATGGTGGATTATATTCCTTAAATAGACCATGGCCTTCTATTATGATGAACATCTTATGATGTCTAAGCAAATTACAATAGAACATATTCTGCATGGTGGATTAAGTTCCTTAAAGAGACCATGGCTGTCTATTTTGATGAACCTCTTATGATGTTGAGTTAGTTCATGATGAATATCTTCTAATCAAAGATATTTCATTTGTTGATAATGTTGAGGTATATCTTGTCTTGTATTTATCCTTCCTAACTAAGAGGGAGTGTTAATGTTTTTATAGCTTCAGCCGGATAAAACTTAATATTTAATTTTTTCTAGTAACTTCTTGATTAAATATTAAAGATAATGATAATATCCATTCGTCATATAGATCTATAATTCTAAAGGATATATCTATATATTACACCTATTTAAATATTTCTCTAATGGATATTTCAAATGAACATATCTATGTATTCACCCATTATATATATAATATTTCTACCTCTATTCAACCCGATAAATATCTATCATTCAAATGAACATATCATATGAGCATATTAATGATGACATGTACTTTGTCCCTCATGTCACATCGACCATGGCAGTCTCATATTGATGTGAGCGAAGGTCTTATTCTGACATGTCATGCCTGTTTGACTGCAGTTTTCTTTCCTTGTTTTGTGCTATGTATTAGTGTTTATAATTAGTGCGTGTACTTGTTATGCGTTTTATTATTATGGCTTAAACATTGTCTTGTCGTGCATTGATCTTTACTAAGTCAAACATTCTGTCGTGTCCATCAGGTGTGTTGGTTTGTGCACAGTCATGACCTTTTGGTTGTTTTATATATATATAGATATAGATATATAATAAAAAGTTTCTCTCTTTTGAAGATATATATAAGTTCTTCAACATTATTAAAAAAGAGAACTCAAGACATCTATAGAAATAAATTTAAGAACTTTCAAGTTATAATAATCCGATCAATTTGAACACTTTCTAGCATTTATGTTGTTTATCCTATGATGTTTCTTGCCTTCTTTTCTCTATGTTGTTGCATTATTCTTTGATACTTCTTGTTTCATATAGGGTGTTTTGTTTTGTGCACAACTAGATTATGGTTGCTGCTTACAATTCATTTTTATATCTAAGATTTTGTTATATAATCCACCATAAACTTCTCTATCTTAACTCACACTTTGGGGAGCAAGGTTGTTTGTACATTCTTTCTCTCTCTTTTCTGAGGATCAACTTTCCTTAGTACAATGACATTTGTTTATCATATTACATTCTTTTCCTATAAGGAATTGTGTCTTGATCATGACTCTCTCTTATATCTAAGAGGCACATGTCTCTAATTCATCACCTCTTTATTATTTGCAAAACCATGTTCATTATAAACATTTTCCCTTACTATCCACTTTCAGAGTTTGTCATCCTTCATCTAAGGATTCCTATTCCACCTATACACAGGGGGTTGAATAGGTGCATTCTTGTTCTTCTTCCCCTCTTTTGTCTTTAAGTTGTTATCTATGTTCAAACACTCCTCTTAAAGGTAGATGTTTTGCTAACAAGATCTCTTCCTTTCAAGGGTCTCTTCTTGTAAGTGACAAATCCTTTCATAATTATCTATTTTCTTAACTTACAAGAGTCAACATTCTTTGCCAAGTTTGTGGCATACATTGTTGTTAGAGGATATCTCCTAGTTGCCAGAAGTAGGTATCCTTGAATCTCTTCCTCATGATGTCTATGTCTACATATTCATCACAAGGAGGGGGGCCATACGTACAACCTCTATGTACTATAGTTTACATTTCATTTTTACTTTTACATTTTATAAGCCACTTCCTAACGGGTATTAGTGACATTTCTCCATCCCTGGGAAATGCATTTGCATTTTACTTTTTTACATTGTCACTCCCTAATGTTTGCATTTTACTTCTTTACATTGTCAGTCACTAACGAGCACCAGTGATACTTCTCCATCCTAGGAAAACGCACACATTTTCTCTATGAATGATGGACTCTTGTGCATCCACAGAGAGCACATAAACATTTAACTGGTTAGCTCATAGTCATCCAACGTACACTCTTGCTTGTCTAGCGATTTTCCCTTAGCCATAGAAGTTCAAAACTCGTATCTATTTGCCCAGTGATGGTGGTGCCCCCCGTGCCCAATTCCTTTCGAGCAATGCTCCCCCCTTTCAACGTGCTCCTCCGAAAGAAAAATCCCCAAGAAAATATCATATTTCTCAATATAATCCCAATGATTATAACAAGTTAGTATTCATAAACCATCATAACGGCTAACCACCTTATCACTTCCCATGAATTTATGATGAATAACCGACTTTCCTTGATTTCAAGATAACAATATAATAACATCATAACGATCTTCATATGAAATTATAACGATTAACCATCTTACCAATTCACATGATCATAAATAATTCTACATATCAACCAACTTCACATGAAGCCTCAACGGCTATATGAACATTTTTAAATTGAACCAATTGGGATATAACACTAATCAAGGTTGCTTCAATGGGGGTTTCTAGAATCTTACTATTTTTAGTAAGTCAACAGGCTCAGCATACTTGGCATTGCAAGGTTGGACTAGCAACATATTGTCGAGACCTTTTTGGTGAGATATCAGACATGCATATCCAAGTCCATCTAGTTAGAGATTTTAATGTTGAAGATTTAACAAATTTATTATAGAGTGACTTTATAACTTAAGTTCATATTGTTGATGTCACTTTATTATCTACAGGCACTTAATTTCCTTAAGCGAGCGAAAAGTATTATTTTAAAAAGAAAATAAAGAAACACAAATTGGAATGCGAAGAGTGACCTATTTGTTCTTAAGAGGGAAGATGGAGCTCATTTCCAGCATACTTGGTTTTATGATTTGGGTTTCATTTTCTCTCTTGGAGAGTTATTTTTGAAAGCTTGAGGTGTTAGTAGGTGAGAGGACTAATACCCTTAAGCTTGGGCAATAGATGGAAACTCATTGTCGGTTGGAGACATCGCGCAAGTGTTTCACATTGTATTCCAGGTTCATCTTTTCTATTAACCAATTTTGTTGTAGTTACTAAATCTACAGTTCAATTTCTTTGTCTTTTTGTTGAAGAGCTTTAATGAAATATTATATCTAAAAATGTATTTCTATTGGAGATTGATGGTAATAACTATTAATGTTTGGTAGCTTCAGTCGAATAAGCCTATGAATATATATAATTATATATGAGATAATTTATATACATTTATTATATTTGAGATAAGAGTTTGTTATTATATAAGAAAAATTAATATACACACACACACACAGATACATATATATATATATATAATTATAATTATAATTATAATTATATATATATATATAATTATAATTATAATTATATATATATATATATAATTATATATATATATATATAATTATATATATATATAATTATAATTATAATTATATTAATTACATTAAAATGAATAGACATGTGCCTATTCTTGGCTCATTTTCAAATATAAATAAATGAGGTCGCTGCCATTTGGAACACACATACCGAACAAGTAGTGCCATTACATTTGCAGCGATCTTGACAAATTCAACATGATATCAAAGCCAAGTTGCAAATAAGTTCATAGGATGAAGATTTGTATCTAGCATAAATGTGTTTCTGAGATTAGTGGTCGTCTCATTAATATATTTCATCAGGGGAAGATTGATGTGGCTACTATTATTTGGGCACAAAATTGTCTTATCGAATAGAGGGTTCGTTTTTTTTGAGTCACGAGTCTCCAAAGAAATCAAACTCCCCAATAGGTTTTAAGAGATAACTTCCAGATAATCATAGATCCCTAAACCCTAAGAGGAAGTATAGAAATGCATCGAGCAGTCTATCCTCACCAACAACTGTGAAGCCTATGATCTTCAGGCGATTTATGATGTTTGATCCCTGAAATTGATTGACATGGTCAAACGACAAAAGGTAGTTTCACGAGTGTCTTAGGTCGTCAAATACTCAAATCTATAAAACATGCTAGAGAAATGGCTGCAACTGGAATCTACAAGTTGTTAACAATAAATGGTTTCTCTGTTTGGACTGTAATCAACATTGTTAAGGATGAGATCAGTGCTCTCTTTTTTTAGTGCCAATGTAGGAGAAAAGAAAAAGGGTTGAGATCGACCATATCTGAGATGAAAGAGCCATGAGAGTTGCTTTCTCACTTGTCTATGTCAATGTGGTCTTTGAATACAATAGTTTTACGATATAAGATTGCAAGTGCTTATATAGGGATAAAGGAGATATTCCAGTGATTCCTTGTAGACTCATTCGAGGGCAATGAGCTACATGGATCTCAACAAATTGTCACTGAAAAGTTTGACAAATATTTTGGCCGAATGGGTATTGGAATCATAGTGAATCTGGTGAGGGCACTACCAAAGTATATATGTTGATCTCTCTTTTGATGATGTCCCTTTGACCCATCCATATTTAGAAGACTAATGTAAAAGGGTTCAAATTTGCCATGTATTAATGGAGGAACCACCACATAATAGTAGATGGTGGAATATAAACTGACTTACGAGACTCAAGGAAGGTAAGAAACTAAAAAACATGCCACATTGACAAACATATATGTAATAAGGTGATCACCGAGGTGTCAAGCGTAATGAAAAAGTATGTCCCACCTCCCTTCAACATATCACGTACCCTATCAAGAGAGGGAATTCCAAGGTGTGAGGCAAGACGTCAAGAATTGACCGTGCAGCGCTAGTAGATAAGATTAAAACAATTAAGAACAAGCTACGATTATCAAGACCACCATTTACTCCATAAACATTGATTAAACGTGGATGAAGGCAAATGGTTATTAAGAGAAAAGGTTGGAGAGCCAACCCAAACAAGTTAAGTATAAAGATTGGGTATGATTTCCTTGCAAGTTGGTCATGTGGATAAACATAACAAGTGGATCACGTCTAAGGTTATAAAGGTATATATAAGGCAATTTAAATATTGTAAATATTCTTTTATAATTATTCTTATTGAATGGTTCAATATAAATGTGATCGTTATATTTATTAACGATGATTTTTAGTTTTATACAAGCTATTTGACTTGATCTTTTCTGAGAATGTTCTTGCAAGAAAAGGGAGATTGATATCAGATTAAGAGGGAGTCTAACACATTTGTCTGAAGGAGCGAATAGAGGATACGTTTCAATTGAATCTTTGAAAATCTTGATCATATCAGAATAAGAGGGAGTTTTGACTTCATGTAAACTTTTGATATCATATGTGTGATTTTACTGGGCCTACACCTTGTGTACATCATGATGAAGTGACGACTTTCAAATGATCATCACTTGTATTTGCAGAAGTTATTGAAAGGTGACAATCTTACAATAACTTAACTTTCTATTATGATGGCTATCTTACGATGTCTATGTAGATCAAGATAGATTATACTTTGCATGGTGGATGTTTATATGATAAGCATTATGAGAATGCAGGTGCACATACCTTATAAACATTTTTTGAGTACATGGTGAATGTTATGCAAATTGATGTTCTAGAGGCCATTACACAGAGTACGTGATCAAAATCATACAACTTGATGTTTTGGAGGTCATTACTCACTGTACTTGGTGAACATCTTGCATCTCATTCTGGAGACCATTACTCAAAGAGTATTTGGTGAATATCATATGTTGATATTCTGTAGACCGTTACCTTATTGAGTACATGGTGAGTATCAAGTGTTGATATTTTGAAGACCACTACTCGGAGTATTCGGTGAATATCATATATTTTGAAGCCTAATACTCATGATATCAAATGTGCTAACAAAATGGTGGATATCTTCTGATCAAAGATATCCTTAAAATTTGTCATGCCTAATATTACCAATGGTGTAATATGTGTTTTGTATTTATCCTCACCAGCTAAGAGGGAGTGTTAATGTTTGGTAAGCTTTAGTCGAATAAGCCTATGAATATATATATTTATGTATGAGATATAATTTATATATTGTTGGTAAACAGATTTGTTCTTTTTTTATTATCTCTTGAATGCCCAAATTATAAACAATATCTAATTACAAACAATTAAAAAGTCACTTATGAATAGATTGGCTTTTCTCTGAATTGGTAGATACAGCTCCCTATGGTAGATTTGCAGTGAATTATGTTTTATTTCTAAACTAATATGGGGTGTGTTCTTGACCCGAGAATAGAAGAGGTAAAACCAAGCCAGACCTAAACAAGATCTAACTCAAGCAGGAAAAGACTTCTAGAAAAACGATTAAGTTTATGAACCCACACATCTTATGAACTCACAAAGCTTAATAGCATAACAACTAATATTGAACTGAACCAATTAGAATCTAAACTATAGAGAAGTTAGCTAAAGGGAAAAACGTTTAAGGGATTCCTCTTTGAACATGCAATGACACTACTTATCACATCCGTTTGCTGCCTTGAAACAGGGGAATGAAACTTTGTTCTTTCCTTGCTTCTATCCAGATTAAAGAGAGAACATATAACTACAATTAACAAAAATGGAACAGAAAATAGTTGATACAAAATACCATTCAATTGACTTTGCAACATCAAGTACTTCACACCAAAAATTTCCCGACCTTTTATTAATCTTTCAATTTCATACATATAGGATTTTGAGATGACCGTTACAATAGAAGTTCAATCGGTTCATCTTCTCAAAAAAATGACAAATGACAAGAAACCAGTTTGTCGTATTATAATAATTACATAAGAAAGTAAAAAGGGGGCGGAATGTGAATCACTTCGTCACCTTCCCCTTTTCTACTTTTGTTCTATAGGCCTTAGCAGCGACTATGATTGGGATTAGCTCTTCATGCTTAGGCACGTGTATGTTGGTGTATCTCATGAGCCACTTAGAATGCTCCCTGGACAACTCTTTCACGGCATTCAATTGATTTGGCAATTCCTCCGTGGCCACGTGTATGCATCCGCTAAGTTTTTGGAGTTCTGCGACTCTGTTTTGATTACTAGAAGACACACCAGTCAAACTATCTAAGAATTTGGAGAAATTCTCCTTCATGACATTTATCCCAATGAGTGCTTTCCCTTGGCCACTAATCTGTGAATTTGTATGTAGCCCCTTCATGAGTTCAAATCCCCTATCTTGAGTCTTCTTCACTTTATCCTCTATTTCCTTAAGTCTTTTTTCTACTAATAGGATCATTTCTGACTTGAAATGCATGCTCTGAAGCCATTCGAACAGAGGTTCATCTCCCTTAGGCAAGATTTTTGCTTCAACGGCTTCCTTTGCCTTCATCTAGATGATCATCTTCAGAAGAGAAATACAATACTCACACTTCATTCTTTCTCCGGTTAGAGTATTGCTATTTGCTAAGATGTTATCTTTCTCTGTTTCTAATCTTAAGATAACATTGCCAATTTGTTCTATAATAGTGGCTCCCTCTAGTTTGAGCTTCCCAATCCAATCTTTACCAATTTGGACAAAGTGCCTATCTTCCTGAAGTTAAGAGATAAGGGCTTGAACTTCGGCAGCAATAGGATTTCTTGTTACTGATACTTCGAAGATAGTTGCCAATGGAGTGACCAACTGTCTGATGAATCTGTTCAACTCTTCTATCTCAACCTTCATCCTAGCCTTTGACAACTTCAAGTTTTCCAATTGTCCCTCAATTACTTCATTGGTCGACTTCCACAAACCAACCTTAGTGTCATGTCTAGCCTCTCCAAGGTCCACTGAATGCAGAGTAAAATCATCAGTAGTCATATCTTCAATTCTTCCTTCTTTGTTGGGCTTGGCTATCTCCATTGTTAGGTGCCCTGTTTTTGGATCTTGCTGAAGTATAGACAAAGTTTTCAGCATCTTTACCTTGGTTAATGCTGACCCACAATGAACTGCAAGGGATATGGTATCCTTGGCGAGGGCGCTTTCATCTTTCCTTTTTCTCTTTCTCTCCAGAGTATCCTCTAACCAGGAATCAGTACCTATCACTTTGGAGGTCGTCCCAAGTGATTCTATGCTAAACATCTTCTTAACTGGAGTGATTGTCATCGCAGTTGAGGAGAAGGGATTCTTCAGGGCTTGGAAGAGCTCTGGCCTTTCTCCACCTCTGAGGTTTTCTTCGTTGCCTCATCAAATTTAGTAGATTCACTACTACTGCTCTTTCCATCTCCCAAATCTACTATATGTATTGGGGAGCCACTTGGTTGTAGAAGTGTAGCACTTACTGGCGGAACTGGGCTATGATGGGGAGAGGAGACTGGTGTAACATGAGGAGAGGGAACTAGTGTGACAGCACTATCCTTTGGCCCCTCTGTCTTCTTCTCTTCAGCACCAGTTTGGGTTCCAATAACTGGGAGGGAGCCATCATAACAAGTCTTAGCTATGGGAATGCTCTTGTCTGGAGGTTGATCACCTCCTCCCGAAGGTTGAGCTGGACCTTGAGTGATAGTTGGTGTTACACCAGGTGTAGCACTCTAGGAGGAAGAGGGAGTTGCAACTGCTAGAGAAGCTTGAGTGGTCGCACCTTTACTCCGACTTCTTTTGGCTGTCCATTCAACCCATTTCTCAGTTCTTTTGATGATTCAGGCCATCATAATGTCTAAATCTTCCTCAGCATTCTCATAAGGCTTCGAACTAATAGGAGTGTTCCTTAACTTAGTCAAATATGTATTACTATACATATTTTGCCCATCATCCTCCAATCCTTCAACATCAAGATTGATATTATATGTTTTTATTTGCTCCACTGTGAGCCTGACGAAAGCATGATCTCGGCTTTCAAACTCATCTTTACAATCCGCCCAATAGTCTTCAACAGTGGTAATGTGTTTGATCACACTTCCAATCTGCAACACCTCCCTCGCATATCCATTCGGATCAAACATAGGTCTCAAGACCTCATACATCTCCAATTTGTATTTCATCTCGAACACTTTGAGCATATTCTTTGCATCAGAGCGAGACTCTCAACTATAAGCTCCTACTTTCATAGGGAACTCATATCCCTTCTTCTTCAAGCTTCCGCTTAGCACATTCACCTAGACCGCCTACCTCACGATCTCTATGAGCACGATCATGTCACTCGGATACCTGGGCAGTTTCAAGGGGAATCCATCGAAAGCTGCAAGACGCAAATATGAGAAAAATGAGAACTGGATAAAATAGCTTTCGAACTGACTAATAGCTGCCATTGCCTCCGGGCTAAATCTCCTCTCCGAGCATCCTTGGAGTTCCCTACAATTCTCATTGTGAATGCATCATTAACTTTGACATACTCCGCATAACTATTTTGCAATTGCAAACATGGATAAAACTCATAACACTACACATCATCAAGAAAGTTTTCTATTCTTGGAAGGCCTGGCCATAACTGTAGAGATGCTAGCATGTAAATTAACAAGGAAGACATATAGAAAGTGTTGTAGAATTTCGCGGCACTGAGAGCTCTGGAAAGATTTTCACTTACCTCATGGGCCCAATCAATATATTATGTATCTGAACAAATAATTTGTACCAGAAAGAAATATTGTTCAACGAAATTTAGGGCCTCTACCTCACCTTTCAATTTGTGCAGGAGAACCAGAATGTCTACAATCTCAAGTTTGAGGTTAGTACCAAATAGCGTTTTGGGGACCTTACTCTTGGCGCTCCACGGCTTTTGAAACCAGGATTGTATAATCTCCTTCCTCCACACCATCTTCTTCGCGGAGAACTTAGAGACTGCTCCTCCTACTGTCAAGTCCGAAAACTCCTCTCGTTTTGGTACTCGGAGGCAATTCACCACAGTTTGCCTATCAATGGAGATTAATACTATATGATCAGGTAACACAATCTGCCTGGTATTCGAATTGTAGTGATTTATGCTTTCATAAATCAATTTTGGAGCTTGGACTGCCACCGGGAAACCAATTGCCTCTACTAGTCCACTTCCTGGAAGCTTCTCAGTTATAGGATGAATCGGCTCTGATTTCAGTTTCTTTTGGAAATCTTGCATGTCATAAAAATGAAGTGAAGTATCCATGAAATTCTGCAATGTGGACTTGATTCCATTTAGCCCATCAAACCCTGCAAATTTGGTTGCCATTCTGTCTGAAAATGAAGTAAATTGAAATTTCGAATGTAGATGAAGAACAGGATGTTGAATTCACAAATTCAGACTGTTTGAAAGCGTTGTGCAATTTAACAGAATAACAATTCAAGAAAAGTCGTAGTTTAAATAACTGTTATGTTTTCATCTATATAGGAGTCTCAATTCATCCGTTGATCTTCAAGATTCGCGCCACACAAATGAATTAAAGGATAAATCCGTTGAAACGGTAAATGGAGGAGCTCTAACGGATATTTTGATGTCCTTTCACTGTTTTCGTTGGCCCAACGGTAACTTTCATTTCTTTCATACTTACTTTTCCGTTTCCCATTAAGTTTGGGAGAATTAGGAACAGAGTATCCTATAAGGAAATATCCACCTAAGTGAATTCTGCTCAGTATACCTTTCCCACAATGGTTAGATTGTTTCCATTATCATCTTAAGATGTTTTGTGTATAATTTGTGGGCCCGATCCGCTTATAAAGTTGATTTTCTCTTAAATGCGGAAAATCGTCCTCATGGGTTGAAAACCCGCCGAGGAGAAGACGATTCTCATTTTTCCACCTAGACTTTCCTTTAAACTTTATCCTTTGAGTTAATACCTCCTTTGGGCTCGGAAAATCTTGAAAGGACTGCGAAAGTTGAAAAGGGATCCACTTCCTTGTTTCTTCCTTTACAATTGTCTTTGGCAAAAAACGGACTTCATGGGTCAAAAGCCCGCCGAGGAGAAGTCATTTTTTAGTTCTCCGCTTAAGATGATCCTGAGCATTGTGATGAATCCTGAATGTTACCCAAGGCAAAAAATTTGTAATGAAAATAAGGATTTTCCATAAAATAGCTCATTATCTTCTTATATAGGCCCGTAAGCATCATTTATTGCTCTTCGCGGAGAATCGCCTTCATAGGTGGAAAACCTGCCAAGGAGAAGGCAATGCTTAATTTTCCGCAAGCTTCCCTCTTTTATTGCAAAACATGATAAATCACAAACAAGCCCAGCTTTGTGAATAACTTTCACATGTTACAAGAATCCCCATCGAATTAGGTACTAAGCTACCCATAAACTCACAACATCAAGGAAAACCACCCGGCCATGAAATGTGGGAGAAGGGAAAGATGGAAAATCTGATGGAGAGTCTTTTCACCTAAGGGAAACTAAAACTAGACCCAGACATACCTAGGCTTAACTAAGACACAAAATTTTTCACTTTTGCAAAATGGTTACAAGGTGAAAAGTGGGGCAACATATATGTTTATTTAATTTGAGATAAGAGTTTGTTATTATCTGAGAAAAATTAATATAATAGACACACACACACACACAGATAAAATTATAATTATATTAATTACATTAAAATGAATAGACATGTCCCATGGGACATGTCTATTCTTGGCTCAATTTTCAAATATAAATAAAAGAGGTCACTGCCATTTGGAACGCACATACTGAACAGGTAGTGCCATTACATTTGTAGCGATCTTGACAAATTCAACAATAACAATTTGAGATTCATTTTTATCTATTATTTTCTAGGGTTTTTGTTGATGAAATCTGAAATACATTGCTATGAAATTATTTGTTTAATATTTTTTATATTCATTGAAGGTTTTTGAGAAAATATCTAGTTGGGGATATTAGAGAATGTCGAGATTTGAAGGAAACTATAAATGCAATTGAAGAAGGATGGATAAGCCACAAAGGAAGAAAGATGAGCTAGAATTGGAGAATACAATGATGGAGTTCATAAAATACACGAGTCCACCACGACATGACAGTGCAGTACTTACTTCATATGTTCCTAACAATCAGGATTCGCATCGTACTTGTAGCAAGCTAAAGAGATGGGCAAGTGAATCTAGGAACAGGAAGAGGCTTTTCCTATGAGAATAGTTCAAGCATATGAAAGGACCATAGTACTGATAAATAAAGTGCAAGGATTAGAGGACACATGGAAGGAATTTCAGCCCATTGAATACAAGATGATTCCTCGTCTCAAGGCATTGAGGAGCCTCCTTGGATCAATCTTAACTCAAGGAGGAATAATTGATAGAGAAAGTGCATATGACTTTGGCCATTGATATCCTACACTAGTCATGAAGACTACATATGAACATGTGCAATCAGAGTGTAAGAATAATGAGGTTCTTATCCTAGAGATGTGTTCAAGGATTCTTGTTGCAATCAAGGAATTGCTTGGTCTTGACATTGATGCTTCTAGTGAGTTAATTGAAAAAATAGAAACAATCTATTTCAAAGACAAGGACTCTCTTAAGAAAAGGTAATTGAATGAATTTCTCTCACTTATGATTTCCATAAATGATCTGAAGATGCACACTTCAAGTTGGGATAGCACATTGGATGCTTGGAGAAGTATGGGGTCATGGAGTTGCAACATAACAACCTTCCTAGTATTGGCATGAACTTGGTGCAATTTAGGTTAAGTTCATTGCAATGTCCCCTTTACTAGCCCATTTAACACAATGTATCATTAGCCCTATTTGCCTTGGTCTCCTGCGCTAACCAGGAATTTCCAAGAATTAGAGTGAGTTTTGGCCTAGGCAATTCAAGTTTCAGGCCGAATTGAGTTGATTCAGCGAGGCTTCCAAATACTTACCATACATAGCAAGTGTCTTAACAAGATCTTTCAAACAAGCTTTCACACATGGTTTTCTTAGTTCTACTAGTTATTCAGTTTAATGCTAGAAAATTTAATAGTTATTAATAATGTGACCATTATATTAAAGTACATTTTAATATGTTTATCATTATTGAAAGGTGATTCTATTCTCTTATGTGGAAAAGGGATATTTTAAAAAAGGGAATTAAAGATGAAGAGATTGGCAAGGGAAAACAAAGTCATAGGGCTATTTTTTTAAAGAACAAAGTGAGGCTCACTTGTTTATGCTTGGATTATATTTTGACTTCTTCTCTTCAAGAATTTCGAAGCTCAACTTTCAGCCAATTTGAGGATGGAAGCCCTCGAGCTTCGAAGCAGTGGACAAAAACCCATTGTCTATTGGAGCTATAACAAAGGAATTACACTTGTGCTTCGAATATTTATTTCATATTATCCAATCTAACTGCAGCTTTATGTGTTTACAATTGGATCTTGTTATTATACAACTGAAGATTGAAATACAATAATATTCTGAGATTGTTTTTTATCTAGGTATTTTCTGATATTTTGCTGGTTGATTTAAAATATATTAAATGAAATCGTACATTTAAATTTTTGTGATATTTTTTGAGATATTTGGGGAAAATATCTATTGGGGATATTACAGTGGTATCAAAGCTAGTTTTCCTACCAACTTGTGAAGTTTTATTAGAGTTGGTTTCCTACCAGCCTATGAGGTTTTATCAAAGACAAATATACAGAAAAGATTATCATAGTTGATTCTTTTGTTGTGGGGGGAAATTAATTGTGAAAAAGTACTCAGATGTTTTGTATCAGAGAATATGGGAGTAAATCGCATATTGAAGTTTATTTGAGAAGGCTTGAAATAAATCTTTCGAAGACTATCTACGGCCAATAATAATATTCAAACACCTATGCACATTCAAGAATACAGGGCTTTAAACATCTATGCGAATTGATAGAGTCAAGCACAGTTGAATAGAGTGTTGTGCAACTATTACACTAGAAATTAGATATCTATGGTATTTTTTTCTTGGCATTGGCAGGTCATTGCATTGCAAGCACAATGGAGTATATAATATCAATTGATATTTGGAGGAACTAGAAGTTTTTTTGTTAGCACACCAAGAAATATATTGTTGGGGTTTATTCAAGAGTGTTGTAAATATTTCTTTTGATTTATTATGTCGTGGCTTAATATTTGATTTGATAATGAATTTAAAATTGTCGTAAGTTTGAGGGCTATTGTAATTATAATTTAATGCCAAGACTTCTAACGGCAATTAATATTTCTGAAAATTATAATGAAGCTCGCTTAAGTTTGGTAATTTAATATTTCATTAAACTTTGAATGAAATATTGAAGTTGCCAATTAATCATTGGGCAAGATGAAGATGAACTATAATATTCGTTTGAATGTCATGGATCTGATGAAAGTTGGAGAATAATCAATAATCAATTTTCAAGTGGGCCCCGATGAATTGAATTTTGGATGTGATAAGCATTTGATGGCATTGTCTTGATTTGTATTTGGAGGGGAGACTATACAAATTTGATTTTTACTGAATGAGTAAGTGTTGACTATGTATTTGGAGATTGAAATAATTACTTTAAGCTAAAGTATATAGTGGGGGCAAAAAAATTCAGAAAGTAGTATTTTCATTGGCTCACTCCTTGCCATGTGATATAGCTCTTTGTATAAACAAGGTTTAAGCATGGATACCATCATTGCAGCAGATACCTCCAGCAAGGACACCTTAATGAATATGCAATCCCATCCCTTCTGAAACATTAATGAACAGATTATCACGCATATGGGAAGCCATAGGGATTAGTGTTGAATAGAAATTGGAAGGCATATAGGAGGTCACTACAGCTGGAGAACTCTTATAATTATTGTTGGAACATGTGGAATTGTTGGCTGCCCATAGGAGTGTAAGAACTTGGCACTGTCTGCACTCTATTGTTTTGATATCAACCTTATGTCGGTTTCTCTCCCTTGGTTCAGTCTTGTTGATAAAAGACATGCATGTACATTTTGTAAGCAACATATTCTGGTAGCAGCTGAAAATGAAGGCTCTGCTCCTTGCCGAGAGAAGATAGCAACTATGAACCTTTAAAGTTTGTTGTGTATATCCTAGTTGCAAATAAATTAAACTAAGCATAAGTATGTATAAATTTTCTCAAGACTAGTGGCATTGATTTATAACAACAGTATATATACAGGTCAGCGCTAGAATTCTACTTTGTCGATTCTCAAAGTTAATGTTCATTTTAGAATAACTGTGGCTATAATATCTAATCTACATTGGAAAGCATGTCAAACATATCATAACATATTTGCCAATCTAAAACTGTTGATATTGGCTGAAGATGGTGTCGTCGGTAAATATTGTGTAGCCGACGAGTTGATGTCATTGGTAGAAACTGTGTAGCCGACGGGTTCATGTCGTCGGTAAAGATTTTGTAGCCGACGAGTAGATTAGTATTATGTAGCCGATGGACCCCTTCGGGAAGGTTCGACGGGAAGTATTTATACCCCATCTGGGATCATTATAAATCCTCTTGTCAACATCATGTAATCTCTTCGCATACGCGAATAATAAAAGGAGTACTGCTGTTGCTGTTTTGTTCTATTGTTTGTGTGCATTAATTCATTTACCCCATGTGGTAAACATTTGGTGCCATTGCCCGATGGACCTGGAACAAAGGCTGGAATGAAGACTGATGCCGAATCAGTTAAACAAAAATAAGAATAAGCCGAAGGACAAAGATGAAATCCACACAGCTAAAGGAAATTTAATTTTGGTGCAGCAAGCCAAACACCGAAGGAGGTTTCAAAAGATTACCAATGGATGCCGAAGCACTGAGGAATTGTTGAAGGAGACTTGCCAGTGGGTGGAATTGGTGGAAGAAGCAAGGGAGGAATTTTTGAACTTGTATTCGTCGAGGGAAGAGAATCCAAATGGAAAGGAAGTAACTTGCACGGGTCGGAGTGCCGAGGGAGCACGAGCGTGGAGTGAACTCTTCGTCTGCGATACACTTTTGGAAGGGACAACTTCAGAAGATCCTTCTTCACCAAAGTTCTCCGCTATTGCAAATAAGACACCTATACCAAACAGCGACAGAGTGGGAACGCAGAGCGCCGACGTGGGAGTGCAAAGCCACGGTGTGGGAGTGCAAAGTGTCGGTGTGGGAGTGAACAGCGCCAATGTCGGAGTGAACAGTGCCAGTGTTGCAGGACCAAACAACGCCCATGCATGAAATCCAATAGTGATGGCGAGACCAAAGGAAAAGCTACCGAAGTTTGATGGCGATGGTACGGCCAATTCAATCCGACACTGTAAAACATGCAAAACAATTTGGAGGGCGAATGGCATAACAGATACAAATGAATGGGTCCAGCAATTTCCGGCAACCCTACGGGGTGTCACAATTGATTGGTTTGCCGATACAAATCCCCAAAAGTTAACCAATTGGGACAACATTAAAAAGGAGTTTATCACGGAATTTCAATTGTTGCACGATGACAATGAGAACATAGCGGAGATATACAACAAAAGCAAGGGAAGAATGAAACTATCTGAGTATACGCCAAGAAATTAAAGGACTTAATAAATAAAATGGAAAATAAGCCGGCAGATGGACTGCAAAAAAGATGGTTCGTTGAAGGCCTACGCCCAAAAATGCGGAAGAAGATGAAGATTGCACCGCCGTCATCATACACTGAAGCATACAATTGAGCAATGAACTTAGAAAGTGAACAGAAGAGAAAAATGAAAAAGAAGAGTAGTTCATCCATTTCAAATGATGACGCATCCTTGGGAGAAGATAGCAGCGATGATGAAAACAACAGCAAGAAGATCCGAGCTCTCCAGAAGGACATGATCCGTATGATGAAGGAATTTAAGAACATGCAGAAAGAAACGAAGGGAAGCGACCTATGGTGCACGGAATGTAAGACAAAAGGTCACACCAAAGGGTCCTGTCGAAAGAACTAGTTCTGCGACATCTGCCAGATCATGGGACATTCCACAAAAGAATGCCCCTTCAATATAAAAACCAGAGGACCTCAACAAGTATTCCTGACACAGGAGACCTCCACGTTCAGAGGGAGCGGGAACACAAGTACGGAGGGTGCCACATCCGGAGGGTACAGAAATAATAGACGTGGGCAAAACAACAACAATGCGAACAATAACAATAACAATGGCAGCTGAAGTCGAATTTAGTACGATGCAAACGGCCGACCAATGGTTCAATGCCGAGCATGTAATTTGTGGGGCCACTTTGCCTGGGACTGTTCAACAGCAAATGCACCAAAATTATTATGCAGATGGTGCGGACTAGGCGATCATGAAGATGCCAAGTGCCCAAAATCCGGAGTCAATTTGATCACCATCCGGACGGAAGAAGAGGAGGTTCTAACAATTACACGGAGGCAAGCAAAATTGTACCCCGACTCGACGGAAGAAAAGAGGAAATTGGAGGAAACACGGGCGGAAATTGAAAAAGTAGCACAAGTGGAAACATCTCAGTTGAAGGAAACCACCAGTACCTCGACAAGGAACTGTGCAAAACAAAACATCATACGACAGATATTACAAACAGAGGTACCTATCAGAATAAATGATTTGCTTCTCACAATGCCTCGGCTCCGATCCGCACTCAAATATCGCACCAACTACTAAGTTACTAGGAGAACCAAGAAGAGGGAAGGAAATTGCCACAGGTGGAAAAGACTCAATGCTGCTAGCCCTCACATCCGGATGGCATCCGACAGTTGTCGAGATGGGGATTCTCGAAAATGTGCTGACAGACACAATCGTCGATGAAGGGTCCGGTGTGAATGTCTTACCCGGGATACCTAGAAGAGGTTGGGACAACCGACGTTGTGGCCACCTACATTCCAGTTGGTGTAAGTGGACCAACACGGGATTAAACCTCTCGACATCCTGATGGCACAATCGGTGATGATTGACCCACAACCATTCCTACTCGACTCCGTCGTGATCCCATTGAAGAGGAGAGGATATGACACCATTCTGGGCCGAGAATGGCTTGTACAAGCAAAGGCTAAACATGATTGGAAGAAGAATACACTATCACTAGAAAGCAAAGGACAAAAATTCATCATTGATTTACACACGCAGATGGTGGGCGAAGAAGCTTTGTCATCGGATTCTAAGGAAGAGGATGAAGGGAAGTAGCAGATGGAACCGGATCAAGGAGTCCTACGATTGGAAGGTGGATCAACAGATGATGATTTGGATTCGGTGAACGGCTTTTTCCACTAGTAGATGAAGGATTACGAGCTCTTTCCGAGCTGTAATATGTTAAGGGTCGACAAAGGTGAGAAAGAAGAGGGAAATGAATGTTCGAAGCCATACAGAGAAGCAGAAGGAAAGGCGGTTACGACTGAAGCTAAAGGGAAGAAAATACAGTACGAACCCAGAAAAAGGAAAGATTCCACCGTACAGAACACAGTAAGCAGACCGCGCAGAAAGAAAATGTTACGACAAACCACGGATATAGTAGAAAGGTGCCGGCAGCAAGGAAAGCACATCATACGGTCTACACAAGAAACAAAGAGGAAGGGTTTAATAAAAGCTTCAGCAATACGGAGTGAAGGTTCTAAAATCAAGAGTACAGTTATTGACGGCAAGATGGAATTCATGGTACCGAGTCTCGAGAACAAACTGGGCAATATGGAAAACTTGAGGGAGAGATCGTGTAACTTGAATAAACTGGATGAGCGAGGATTGCAGGCACAATGGGCTACAGAGGTGACATAGAACAGATGCAAAGAGTGGCATGATAAACATCTGAAGCTGAATAGGTTTCAACCGGGATAGTTGGTGTTGAAGTATGACGGACGAAATGAAATCAAACTAGGCAAATTTAAAGTTAAGTGGGTCGGGCCATACAAGATCCGGGGGGTTGGTGACAATGGAGCAATAAAATTGTGGACTTTAGATGGACAGGAAGTACCTCAGGCAGTCAACGGTTCGAAGCTAAAAATGTACCATGCCAGGATGACTCCCTCGTCATTAGAGAATGACGAAGTCCAGAGGAAGAATTGAGTTTGTTGTATTTTTTTTTTTAAATGTATTGAAAAAGGTTTTAAAAAATTTAAAAAATGAAAAAAGCAAGGTGAGGCTTGCCGCGGATGCCTGTCCGGACAGGGTGTCTTGCGGGCAGTGTGTCCCGCGGGCTGTCTCACGAGCAACCTTCCGCGGGTGACTCCTTAATTCCCCGTGGCTTACAATTTATTTTCTTCCGCGGTCCTTGCATACCTTTTTATCCCCGCGAAGAAAGGGTGTTTGATCTCGAAGAGGATGTCATAGTGTTTACCCGCGGAGAATTATGTTACCACTGCCCACGGAAAGGAGACCATGTCGAGTGTGCCACCGAGGAGAGTAGGGAGTCTGCGGAGAAATTGTATTTGTGTCACGCGAAGAAGATTTTTGTAACCTATGCGGTTTTTGATTGCGCTCTCTTGGGCAATTCATGAGGGATTAAAACTGAATGTGATTGGAGGAAAATGGAGTTATTGTTGTAGCACGGATCTAACTAGAGGAGATAATATTATTTTCAATATATGGGAACAGGCCAATATTCCTCACTCTCATACGGCATAGGACCGCGGACTGCGTTTCAAAGCAAGGTCTGTTTGTATGTTCACAGCTTCATTTTTTTTAAATCTCCATGGGAGAAAAAGAAGAGGATGATTTCTGGAAAGTTCGAACAGCTAAGTGGTCATTGTTAGAACCCTAGCCGCAGAAGACAAAAGAAAAGAGGAGGAACCCTGCATTATAAAGGCAAAAGCATCAGGAGCAGTTAGGAGTGATAGAGAGACAGATTAGAGACAATGGACGAGCAAAAAAAAAAAAAGACAACAGATTGAAACAGTTCAGAATGAGTAACGCATAATGCCAAAGGAAGGGAAAACATAAGTAGTTGCCAAAAAGAGTGTGGAATTGGAAGAAAATGACAAATAAGGTGTGTTCCATGCAATTTTGTGTGGGTTTCAGTGTTAATTTGGTGTTGGCGACCCCGCCCTGTATCGCGACAAGGAGCGCGCCTGGGGCACTACCCCAGGACCTCGCAGGGGCCGTTGCCCCTCAACCCTGCTAGGGGCAATGCCCCCTAGACCCCCAGTTGGTGCGATTATCAGTCGTGGGAAGAGTGACCAGTTGATGAGACCTGGAGCTACTGCAGGCATAGTGTGCCAGAGATGGAGAGATCAATGGAGCAAGTGTAACAACCGGTTTTTCCCGAGTCTAATTTAACATTCAACATACTCAAAGAATACAAATATTACTTCGTCTCATAGGAAGATAGTTACTCATTCAGATTCATGTGTATAAGATTTACCATTAAAAATCAATTAAGCAAAATTTCTTAACGAAATACTTGAAATACCATTAAATGAAATTACTTCCGAAATTAATAATCACATACCTCAGAAAGCTGAGACTGAAAATCAACAAAGGATGCTTTTGCAACCATCCGGATTAGTCCACGAATACAGTATAACAATTTCATAAGTCGACTATCGTCTAAAAAAACTGCTATCTCAAAAATCATTTGAAGATTACAATTAGGGCATCACATATCATTTACCAATTAGGGCACCAATTACCATCGGTTTATTTAGGGCTTCTGATACCGCTTACCACTTAGGGCTTCTACGACCACAAATTTAATTTAGGGCTTCCGCGACCACGGATTTTATCTAGGGTTTTCGCGACCACGGATTCTATTTAGGGCTTCCGCAACCACGGATTCAACTAGGGCTTTCAATACCACAGATTCAGTTAGGGCTTCCATTACCACGGTATCAATTAGGGCTTCGGATTTCTTTTCCTTCTGATTGTTTATCTGTGACAGTTTCTCAAGATTAGATAAATACTTATATTCAATATTCATTTATATGAAAGTAAAATGATGATAACAATGAAATACTTCAATTTAATAACACCTTGTCAAAAACAAAAATGATAATACCTGTATTCGATAAACAATTGAATGCATGGCTTATCTCTGTTTGACGCATGTCTGATATCTGGAGAGAGGTGAAACATTGTCAGGGGCTTTACCACCCAACCTCGAACCTCGGCATATCCCCACACGATCTCTGATGAGAAAGGCCCTCCCTACCCGGAATTGTCAAGGAACATCTTACCATTTACTGGCTTCAGGATGTAAAAACGCCATACGACTTGGCAGTAGGAGATCACCATAACAGGAATATGCATGAGCTATTAATTAATTCACATTAAATGATAAATATTGATATGTCACAACAGGTACTGGTTCGTAATAATGTTGATTCCTTTGTCACACCTCGTCACCCATCTTCTCGGCTTCACAGCTGGGTGAGTTCCAGTAATCAGAATAGACGGCTCTAACATTTATTCAAAAAAATTACAATTTACATAGAATTGTTATTTCACATTCTGTAACTGTATTCTTTAAAGATTAAAAATTGACAACATTCTGAGTGAATCATGCATAAGTTATACAAATGCTTTAATGTATCACTTTATGAATACTGATGTCAACCTCTTCAGCGCCTCACCCTATTCAGGCCTCCAAGCCGATGGTTCCCAAGTGAAATTAGATTAAAGATCAAAAAGATAATTACAACTTCTTCACCACATATTGGCATTCGCCTAGTGATTTCCTTGGTGTACCATACCAGGTTTGTAATTAATTTCGAACTAGAAGATAATCTTCTTAGTCATTGAGTTTAAATGATTTAGAGAAGTCATTGAGTTTAAATGATTTAGAGAACTCTTATTTGGATATGTATAAGGATAAAGAGAAACCATCAAAACTTGTTAAACAGTCTATGTTATTACAAAAAGAGAATTTGTTACTTCTATTATTGACTACAACAGACTGTAAGTAATTATTGTCGGATAATCCCCAAAAAAGATTGCAACAGACTTCATAATGGAGAAACAACAGGCTATATTCAAAACAGGTTTTCTTTCCACTTGCTAATTGCAAAGAATTCGTTATCTGAAATTGCCGACTCACAAATTATATTCTTTTCATAAAAGAAAATTAGAAAGGTTATACCTTACATGGCTCACTGTCACCAAACAATGAGATGAGCCTCTACTTGAAATAAATCAGCCAATCTGCTCTGCAACTCGCGGCAGTTGACATCGCTTTGAATTGTAAGAAGAATATGATGCGACTTTGCCCGACTGTATATAGCCTCACGTATTGAGATGATTCCGCTAACTTTTCTGGAACCCATGGCAAGAGATCTCAATCAGCTAGCTTAACATGCACATACGGGTTGTCTAATACTAGACTTTATCTCCTCCTTAAGCTTCCACGTATCAAATGTTTGAGAAAATGGAGACGTATCTCTTTGATTTCACTAATGAGTAATTCTGAATGCACAACTGAATATATTCTTAGATGCAATGATATATGAACTCTAATTACTATACGTATGGAGCAAATGAAATGGCGTTAGAACTTCTGAATCGCAAAACGAATGGAGGCAAAGACGTGTAGTTCTAAGACTTATGGCACCGTAGCAGATTAAAGTCAAGAAGGAGGAAAGCTGGTTATCCCTCAGCGAATACAACAAGCCAATATATACTTAAGGAGGGTTCCTTACGGCTTCCTGCCATTACAATACTGCTCAAGTCTTTAATTCGATTAATATGAAGAATTCGAAAAGGAAGAGGGAAAATAAAATAAAAAGGAAAAGAAAGCCGATTACAAGGTTTTCTCTCCTGCCGATACACGTTAAAGGTTCCAAATATAAATTTGAGCCGACCTTACGGCTACCCAACAGATATAATGAAGTTATTCGCATTCCCAAGGTAAATATTAATTCAAAGTAAATTAATTAAAAACAAGAACATAAGTTGGAAGATTATAATGGATTCTAATTTCCAATTATTTAATTGATTAAAAAAAATAAGGAAGGCATAAAAGAATATAACTCGAAAATAATAATTCAAATGTTGTTAAAATTCGAACATTTTTAAAATCTTATAAGTACAATCAACATTACTTAATTGATTATTAAATCATAATGATTTCAGAGGTGGTTTTATAAAATATACGTTTATAAAGAAGGATAAATTAAAATCCTTTTAAAAATTAAAGTCCTTAAGATACATTTTATATTTTAACTCAATTATTTTATTTAAATTATTTATTTAAATACCTCATGCAATTCCACAGATGTATCCTGTTTCAAATCGCTAGGTCCTTTACCCGTCTGCCGGTGATGGTGATGCCCTGCCAAATTCTTTTCTGACAATGCTTCCACCCCTTCAACATGCTCCTTGCAAGGAATTTCTCTGTAATTAAATTATAAATTATAAATAATCATATCAGTTAACCTTTCATCTTAATTCCATGAATTCACGACTAATGATCTTCTAACATGTCATCTTCACTTGAAAATCATAACGACCATCTTACCAATTCGCCAGATTATATCAAATTAAACTATCAACTGACTTCATGTGAACCTCAACAGCTATATTTCAAGCTAGGTCGAAAATTGGGATGTAACAGCAAGCCTTTCGAAAGGGATGTTACGCTTTGAGGCACTTGGAGTAGGTGTTGGACGTGAAGCTGTCTTAGTGGATGCATAGAGAGCTCAGGAGGAGCTGATCATCCAATTGAAGGAAGTACAGCAACACTTGGCTTAGGGTACCCAAGAGTTGGAAGTAGAGAAAACAGCAGGAGTGGCTATCAAGGTCAGCTTGACTAAGGAGACAGTATTGTGTTAGCAAAGGCTACAGATGCATCATGGGTTGGAGACCAGTTTGTTGCAAGCACGGGACGAATGTGAAAGTGATGTGACAAAAATAAATCTATCTTGTTGTAGTTAGTCAGTTAATGTATTTTGTTGTTAATTTGTCTCAGATATTTTGTAATTGTCCTCCGGAGACGACTTTTTCTTTTGGGGGGGATGATGTCGTCAGTAAATATTGTATAGCCGACGGGTTCATGTTGTCAATAGAAACTGTGCAGCCGACGGGTTCATGTCGTTGGTAAAGATTTTGTAGCCGACGAGTAGATTAGTATTATGTAGCCGACGGACCCCTTCAGGAAGGTTCGGCAAGAAGTATTTATACCCCATCTAGGATCATTGTAAATCATCTTATCAGCATCATGTAATCTCTTGGCATATGCGAACAATAAAAGGAGTACTGCTGTTGTTGTTCTGTTCTATTGTCTGTGTGCATTAATTCATTTACCCCATGAGGTAAACAAATGGATTTCCTCATCAAGTGTCTTTATATATAAGTTGTTTGATTCAATATGAGAAACCAGCATTCATGCAAACTATTTGACAAAATCCTGGAAAGGGAAAGAGTGAGCAAGGCATATTTTAAAAGATTTTCAAATTTTAAATGGCATCAGAAAATAGTTTGGCTAAAGCACTTATGAGACAAGTAGCAAACTAGGGTTAGAATCCCAAACCAAGGAAAATGATCTAGTCACTTTGTCCCAATTGGAAGGGTGTTTGATCAGAATACAACAATCACCCTCTGATTTATTGCAGATTGCTCTGGCTGCTACTGTGGTCACGTTGAATCAACACAGGTGGTTGAAGCATTCGAATGACGAGATAAGGTTGTTGGTCACTACCTGTTTGATGGATGTCACAAGAATTTCAGGCTTTAGCACCTCAAGAACCCCATGATGAAACGTAATAAAGGAGGTACTTCAGTTAATTGTTGATAGCTTCTGTATCTTGGGAATATCAGAGATTCATCATTTTCCTAGAAGAGTTGTCATACTTAAATCATTTACAGAAATCACATTGTGTAATCTTTTGTTTGACTGGGGATTTTATGATTTAATCCATACCATGTTTCATCATTTCTTAGGCACAATTGGGAAAGAGCACAATGCAAATGTTTTGCAGATATGGAAACTACTATGGTTATGACAATTAATGCAAGTGATGCTCATTTTCAACCTCTTATGCATATGTCGTTAACAATTTCAAGGAAAGAACAGGATGCTTCTAAAATACCTTTTGAATTGGTCAACAAGGTTTCTCAAACAATGTGAACCGAAATTTGAGAAGTACAAACAACTAGTAGCTGAAGAAGAGTTGAATTTAATGGGATCACAGGTTTCTTTAACAAAGAGTATGAACCGACGGAAAAGCATACTGATTTTACATGTTGGGTCTCTTGGACACCTAATCATGTTTGTGGGGATTGTAATGAAGATAAGGCAGCCAAAGAATTTCAGACCAGCAATAAAGAAGATAGGAATCTCATAGATTTATCCCAACAAAATAACACAAAAATTGGTGATGAGTTGAATTCAGCTATTGTTAAAGGTATAGGATATACAAATCTCTACATTGGTAACTTGGAGGTTCAAATTGATACACAATGCGTAAAGGATAATCTTACTCAATGTGAGAGCATGTTGGAATCTCAAGATGTTTTCAAAGAAGTTTATGGAACTACAGATCATGAGGAATCGCTTGAGAATGATGACATGGCAGCAACGTCGTCTTTGCATGCAACTCAATCAAAGAAGAAGATTGAAGCCTATGACAACACTTATAACATCCTTTTGAGGAGTTTGAGGAGTGATGAATCTTGTGTTCTTTATACCAGCAACTCAATTATGCATGATAGTATTTTAGAGAACCAATCAAACATGGCATTTCAGGATGATGGTGTTTTGGATGACCAATTAAAAAATGCATTTCATAATGACAATGATGAGGAGCATGCTTTGAAGAATCAGCTGAAAGTTACTAAAGATAGATTGTTGCAGCTCTAGTGTGTTATGATGACACTCACAGGACCATTGAAGATCTCTACAAGAAGGCTCAAAAGAAAAAGAGGCAGACGGGAACAGAAAGTGATTCTTTTGTTGCTCGTTTGCAAGTGGTCAAAGCAGCTCTTGAATCTTTGAAATCAGATTATATGCAGTTGCTATCAGACAAAGATCATATTTTGAAGGTTGTTGAGTTACACGTTGATAAATTGGAAGAATGGAAGGCAAGGTTAATAAGCTCATCGAGGAGCTTAATGATACACCAGAAATATTAGAACATACACAGATTGCCTTTTAGGAAGCCAAAAATCAGATTGTTACTACTAATCAATACAGGGAATAAGAGGACAGAGGAAGGTCTGAGTTTCTTTCAAGAGTGATTAAGGAACTTGATAGCATATTGCAGACTTATGACTTGAATAGCTGTCCCAAAAGATCAGATAACAAATTTTTGGATCAGCCAGACCTTCATTAAGAGTTGGATAACTTTCAGTTGGTTGACAATTCTTTGTTTGAGGTGGATGCCAATTGGACATTTGATAATCTACTCTTAGAGTTAGATGGAAAAGTTTTTCCAATTCAAGTGGTGAAAATGAAAGTGGTTGCATGATTTGGGACCCAGGCACAACTCCTAGTATTGAGGAATGGTCACAAGATTGGAGCACTGGATTAGTTTCTTGCGTTAAGTACTGCTACCCACTTATTGATCAACCTGCGCATGAGTTCAGATTTGGATTTGCAAATGAGCAAGATGGATTCTATGGTTCAGAAAATGAGTGGTTTCAATTCAAGATGGTTGGTAGATATGTTTTGAGCAGAGGAAATGATTTTTCAGCTGCTTCCTTACTCGTGATTTCTATGTATTCAGTGGGATCTCAGATTGTTTCTTGTTGTGCAAATTCCTTCCTAGTATGGGTGTTGACTTCAAATTACTTGTATACTTCAGTGCAACTAGTTGTGGGGTGTGTTGGAATGCTCATTTTTCCTACTCTAGCGCTTGGAGGCAAACGGTTGATGATAGTACAGTAGTACTTGGATTACGATTGAAAGGATCTCTTAGGAGTGGTCTGTTTCGAGTTACCATGGACATATCATGGATTTAATCGTAGTGCTCATAGAGTTCTCAAGCCTATGAGAGCTGTCATGCATTACATCAGAAACTCAGGTTGGGTTGATATGTTAAATTTTATGCCTATGGTAGATGTTATGCACTCCCATGAGAGATCAATCACAGTTGGAGAGTTATTCAGTGATGATAGCTTTTGGCATAGTCCTATCTCTTCATATACGACACTCATGACAGCATGATAGTCTGGGATCCTAGTATTGACTTGCTTGGTACATTAATCCACTAGGGGTTTGATGAGCGGCCTCACAATTTCGGGCATGTTATTTTTATCAGTAGAGCAGTGATTGGTGGAGCAGCATTCTTGAGGTCAATATGGGATTCAGGTATTAGTTTCACTGTTTCAGTATACAACAGTAAATTGCTTGAGGGAAAGAAATCTGGGAAGGGAGGACTGTAGCGTTCCATTTTCTAGCCCGGCCAACCTGATGTGTCATTAGCCCTATTTACCTTGGTCTCATGGGCAACCCAGGACTTTCCAAGGATCAGAGTGAGTTTTGGCCTAGGCAAATCCAGCTTCAAGCCAAACTGAGTTGATTCAACAAGGTTTCTAAATACTTACTATTTCTTGCAAGTCAATAGGGTTCAGTATTTTTGGCATTTCAGTATTGGATTTAGAGCATCTCACTGAGATCTTTCCAACAAGCTTTCACACAGTTTTTTTGAGTCCTATTGGTTATCCATTTTAATGCTGGAAGATCAATTAGTTATTAATAAAGTGACCATTAAATTGAAGTACGTACTAATATGTCACTTTGTTCTTATTACAAGGCCATTCCATTCTCTTATGTGGAAATAAGATTTCTTTTAAAGGGAATTAAAGATGAAGAGACAAGCAGGGGAAAACGCAGAGTCACAGAGCTATTCTTTGAAAGAACAAAGTGAAGCTCATTTGTTTAAGCTTGGACTATGTTTTGATTTCTTCTCTTCAAGAATTTGGAAGCTCGACCTTCAGCTAGTTTTAGGATGAAAACCCTCGAGCTTGGAGGCAGCGGACAAAAACCCATCATCTACTAGAGATATCACATGGGTATCTCACTTGTGCTTGAAATCTTTATTTCAGATTATCCACTCTACCTATAGTTTTTTGTGTTTACGATTGGATGTTGTTATTATACTGTTGAGTGTTGAAATGCAATAATATTTCTGAAACTATTTTTTATCTGGGTGCTTTCTGATATTTTGTTGGTTGATTTGAAATATATGTTTCTAAATTTTTGTGATACATTTTTAGAAATTTGGAGATAAATATCCATTGGGGATATTACATTCATTGATTTTGCTAGAAGGCAGAAGAAGGTTCATCTCTTGGATGATGAGTTTTGTGATGACTAGGCAACTTACTTGTTTCTTATTGGTCCTCTAGTCACTGCATTTTCTCCTTGGCTCATTTTTTGGCTCTTCATTCTCATTGGCTCTTTGTGGTTTCCTTAAATTGGGTTTGTAATAGATTAATCGAGGTCATTGATTTCAAATCAATCTTGGTCGTTCATTGTAATTTGAGCTCCTATATAAACTCCACCCTCTCATTTGTAAGGGAAGTTGTTGGAGAATTGTTGTTAATATACTAACAAATTTGCTCTATCATTGTTGTGTTCCCATGGTGAATAATTGTGATCTTGTTTGGAGTATTGGATGGTTATCTACATTCCTCACATAGAATAGATTTTATTTCAAGTTGGTGTCAGCCGACTGGATGGTCCCGGCAGTGTTTCTGTAGCCAACAGAATGATTGTCGTTCGTGTTTTGTATTTTGTAGCCGACGGAATGATTGTCGTCGGTGTTTTGTATTTTGTAGCCGACAGGTAAATAGTTTGTAGCAAACATAATGTTTGTGGCTGACGGACTCCTCCGGGAAGGTTTGGTGGATAGTATTTATATCCCGTCTGGGATCATTGTAAATCATTAACCATCTACTATTATGAAGCATAATGTAATGTTCTGGCATATTGCGAATATTATTCTGCTATTCAATTCCATTGTCTGTATGCGTTGATTTCTTTACCAGTACGGTAAACATTTGGCGTCGTTGCCTTATGAATCTGGAAGGTGGGAGGAATGAAGATTAATGCCAAATCAGCTTAACAAAGATCGGAATAAGGTCAAGGAAAAAGATGGAACCTGTACTTGCGCAAGAGAATTTAATTCTGGCACAGCAAGCCGAACGCCGACGGAGATTTCAGAAGATTGCCGACGAAAACCGGAGCGCGAAAGAATTGTTGGAGGAGACACGGCAGCGGGTGGAATTGGTGGAAGAAGCATGGAAGGAGTTCTTGAATTTGTGTTCGCCGAGGGAAGAAAAATCAGACGGAAGAGCATCAACTCGCACGGCTCGCAGTGCCGAGGGAGCACGAGCATGGAGTGACCTCTTCGTCTGGGATAGACTTCCGCGGGAAACAACTTCAAAAGATCCTTCTTCTTCACCAAGGTTCGCAACTGTCGAGACCTCCGGTGTGGGAGAGCAGTCTGCCGGTGTGGGAGAGCAGTCCGCCAGTGTGGGAGTGCAGATCGTCAGTGTGGGAGTGCAGACCTCCAGTGTGGGAGACCAATCCACCGGTGTGGGAGTGCAGACCGCCGGTGTGGGAGACCAGTCCGCCGGTGTGGGAGTACAGACTGTCGGTGTAGGAGTACAGACTGTTGGTGTAGGAGTACAGACTGTCGGTGTGGGAGTGCAGACTACCGATGTGGGAGTGCAGACCGCCGATGTGGGAGTGAAGAGTGCCAGTGTTGCAGGACCGAGCAACATCTGTTTACATAAACCAATTGTGATGGCGGGACCAAAAGAGAAACTACCGAAGTTCAATGGCGATGGTATGGCCGATCCCATTCGACATTGCAAAACATGTGAAACGATCTGGAGGGCAAATGGCATAACTGATGAAGACGACTGGATGAGACAATTTCCGGCAACCCTACGGGGCGTGGCGATTGATTGGTTTTCGGATACGGATCCACAAAAGCTGGATACCTAGGATAACATTAAAAAGGAGTTCCTGGCGGAATTTAAACTCTTGCGGGATGATAATGAAATCGTAGCAAAAAATTTCAATACCAAACAGGGGAAGCACGAAACTGTCCGCATCTACGCCAGGAGATTAAAAGACTTAATAAACAAAATGGAAAGCAAACCGGCGGACGGATTGCAGAAAAAATGGTTTGTCGACGGCCTACGCTCTAAGTTGCGGAGGAAAATGAAAATTGTGCCACTGTCATCATATGTGGACACGTATAACAGAGCACTGGACCTTGAAAGTGAGCAGAAGACAAAGAAGAAGAAAACTAGCTCCTCTGATTCGGATGACGACGAGCCTGACGAAAATGATAGTAGCAACGACAAAGGCAGCAGCAAGAAGGTTTATGCCCTACAAAAGGATATGGTTCGCATGATGGAGTTTAAAAACATGCAAAAGGAGCCAAAAGGCAGTGAGCTGTGGTGCACGGAGTGTAAGATAGACGGGCATACTAAAGGATCGTGTCCAAAGAACCAATTCTGTGACATTTGTCAGATCATGGGCCATTTGACAAAGGAGTGCCCCTTTAACATGAAGACAAGAGGATCTCCGCAAGTGTTTCTCACACAGGAGGCTTCCCCGTCGAGTAGTAGCGGAAACACGAATACTGCCGGTGCTACATCCGGAGGATACAGGAATAATAGCAGAGGGCAAAATAACAACAATACAAATAATAACAATAATAATGGGAGCCGAAGTCGAACTCAGTTTGATGTAAATGGACGGCCGATCGTTCAATGTCGAGCATGTAATTTGTGGGGTCATTTTGCGCGGGATTGTACAGCGGCAAACACACCGAAATTATTATGCAGATGGTGCGGACCCGGCGATCAAGAAGATTCCAAGTGTCCAAAGGCTAGAGTAAACTTAATCACTGTTGGCACAGATGTAGAGGAGGTTCTGGCAATTACACGGAGGCAAGCGGAGGAAAATAGAAAAGTGGGGGAAGTGCGGGCGAAAATTGCAAAGGCATCATCGGCGGGGACATCTCAATTGAAGGACATCATCGGCACCTTGGCAAGGAACTTCGCAAAACAAAACATTGTACGACAGATCTTACAAACGGAGATACCGATCAAGATAAGTGAACTCCTTCTCACAATGCCCCAGTTACGGACGGCCATTCTGAATCATACACCGTTTTCGAAAGCACCGGAGGACACAGGAAGGGATAGTAGGGAAGTGATGACAACAGACCCAATGCTGCTGGCACTCACATCTGAACGGCACCCAGCGGTCATTGAGATGGGGATTTTGGGAAATGTTTTGACAGACACAATTGTCGACGGAGGGTCCGGCGTGAATGTGTTGCCGGAGGATACTTGGAAGAAGTTGGGAAAGCTGACATTGTGGCCACCTGCATTTCAGTTGCTCACGGCAGACCAACACGGAATCAAACCATTGGGAATCTTGAAAGCGCAACCGGTAACAATTGGTACGCAACCATTTTTATTGGATTTTGTGGTCATTCCATTAAAAAGAAAAGGATATGATGTTATTCTGGGACGGGATTGGTTGGTGCAAGCAAAAGTAAAACATGATTGGAAACGAAATACCCTATCAATGGAGCGCGGAGGCAAAAGATTCACAATTGACCTGCATACACAAATGGTCGGTGAGGACGCAGCATCGTCAGATTCAGAAAGTGACGACGAAAGTGACGACGAAGGAAAGAGGAGAATGGAACCAGACGAAGGAGTATTGAGACTTGATGGAGGATCGAATGACAACAACCTGGACTCGGTGAATGTCCTATTCCACTGGCAGATAGAAGACTACGAACTGTTTTCGAGTTGCAATATGTTAATGGTCGACGAACGTGACAAAACACAGGAAAATGAATGTCCCGAGGAATGCAGGGAAACAGAAGAAGGAAAAGCTGCCATGGCTGAAGCTGAGGGGAAGAACATATAGTCTGAACACAAAAAAACGAAAGATCCCACTGTCCGATACATGGTGAATGGACCGCGCAGAAAGAAAAGGTTACACCGCAGCATAAAATTAGTGGAAGGGCATCGATAGCAAGGCAATAATCTAGTTGCACGACGACCGCAGGCACAGTGGACGACGAAGGTGGCACAGAACAGACGTAAAGCGTACGATGGTCGAAATGAAATCAAAGTGGAAAAGTTTAAGGCCAGATGGGTTGGACCATATCAGATTCGGAAAGTTCGCGACAATGGAGTGATCAGATTATCAACTTTGGACGGGCAAAAGGTACTTTCGACAGTCAACGGATCCAAATTCAAAATATATGGTGCCAAGAAGACTCTGTCGTTGTCGCAGGAGGGGACTCCCTCATCTTTGCTGAATGGCGACGGTCAGAGGCAAATTTGAGGTGCTTTGTATATTTTTTGAAAAAAAAAGAAAAAAAGAAATAAATTTTTTATTTTTTTTAAAAAAAGAAGCAAGTAGAGGGCTGTCCGCGCGGACTGTGCTCCGCGGGCAGGATGTTCTGCGGACACCTGTCCCGCAGGCATTGTCCCCGCGGACTCTGCTCCGCAGGCAGGATGTCCTGCGGACACCTGTCCCGCGAGCATTGTCCCTGCGAACTATGCTCCGCGGGCAAGATGTCCCGCGGGCATTGTCCCCGCGGACTGTGCTCCGGCAGGATGTCCCGCGGACACCTGTCCCGCAGGCATTATCCCCACGGACTTCTTTCTGCGGAGACCCTTTTTTCTCCGCGAGTTTGTCCTCCGTCCGTTGCAAACTCTCTTCCGCGGGCTTATAACTCTTTTCTGTGAGCGTACAGACAGCTCACTCCAAGCTTCGAGGCCAGTCCCAGGAACTACCACATTGATCAAGATTGAAGTGGCAGCCCGAGAGCGTTTGAGGATGGATTTTGATGAGCAATTCGGTTTGATATTTTCAGTGGAGAAAGGCTTGTCTGTGTATTGGTTTTCATTGTTGGAGGAGACGTTTCACCGGAAGTTTGTTGGAGTTCTGTTTCTCATTTGTTTGAGTTCGTGTAGAAGATGGGTGTGAGCGTTTTTTTTTTTATTAGCAAAAAAAAAAAAAAAAAAAACGATGACAGATTCAAATTGTTCAGAATGAGTTACAGATGATGCCAAAGGAAAGGGGACGCATCCGTGGTTGCCAGAAAGAGTGCAGAATCGGCAGAAAATGACTGAAATGGTGTGTTCCATGCATTTTTGTGTGGGTTGCGAAGTGCTAATTTGGTCTGCCCCAAGTCCCCGCGGGCTACCCCTCGACCCTGCCGGGGGCGTTGCCCCCTAGACCCCCAGTCGTGGCAGATATCAATCGTGGGAGTCTGACCAGTGGAGAAGAGTTGAAGTTGCTGCAGGCATGGACTTTCTGTGTACCAGAGGCACTCGGAGTAGGTGTTGGCCGGGAGGCTGTCTTGGTGGATGTGTAGAGAGCTCGGGAGGAGCTAATCATCCAGTGGGAGGCAGTGCAGCGACACTTGGCTAAGGGTACCGAGGAATTGAAAACAGAAAAAGCAGCACGGGTGGCTATCAAGGTCAGCTTGAGGAGACAGTATTGTGTTAGCAGAGGCTACAAATGTAACGGGATGAATGTGGAAGTGATGTGACAGAAGCAGATTGTTCTTGTTGTAGTCACTCTGATAATGTATTTTGTTTGTTAATTTGTCTCAGATGTTTTGTAATTCTCGTCCGGAGACGACTTTTCTTTTTGGGAGGTATGGTGTCAGCCGACTAGATGGTCCCAGCAGTGTTTCTGTAGCCAACGGAATGATTTTTGTTGGTCTTTTGTATTCTGTAGCTGACGGAATGATTGTCGTCGGTGTTTTGTATTTTGTAGCCGACAGGTAAATAGTTTGTAGCAAACATAATGTTTGTGGCCGACGGACTCCTCCGCGAAGGTTTGGCGGATAGTATTTATATCCCGTCTAGGATCATTGTAAATCATTAATCATCTACTATTATGAAGCATAATGTAATGTTCTGGCATATTGCGAATATTATTCTGCTATTCTATTCCATTGTCTGTATGCGTTGATTTATTTACCAATACAGTAAACAATTGTTTAGTTAAAATTTGCATATAATAATGTATAATTATTGTGACTGTGTCCTTGCTTGACTCGATCATAGACCAAATCGCTAGCTGGTCCCTAATTGTGGGTCTTGCCTTGCGTGTTTGACTGGCATTAATATGCATTTAACTTCAATCCATACTTGATCTTTGATTTGCATCCATTGATGGTAATAAGGAAAGGGTATTGATTTGAAAATCAATGGAACACACCTTAAAAGCTTGCACTAGGTGAGTGGAGTCAATGACACGACTACATCTAGTCGACCTCAAGCATATTCACTTTGTTTTGCATCCTCGGGCAGAAGTAGAAATAGTCTAGATTTGAAAATTTAAGTTTAAAATTGCTTTTCATTGCAAATTGTGAAGCCAAACCAATCGAATCAAATTGAAAAATCCTAAAGAATAGCGTAAGTCCCCTCTCGTGATACCAGCATATTACATTATTTTCATTGAGTGAGAATCCACATTAAGAAGGAAGCTTGGGGCCACCTTATGATCTTTTATTGCAATCTTAGCATAAGTGGTGCCTTTGTTCAAGAGAGGATTCGATATCCAAAGTTTCATCCTCAAACATTGAGTGTTCTATCCTATATGTTGTAAGGAAATAAAACACACATCAACACAAGTGAATAATTATCACATCAACACATATAATATATTTGGCACCTTTGTAGACCTGAGTTATTAAGCACTTACTTTTATAGGCATTGTCATTCACTAATTCTAAAAAATTGAAATTCAAAGCTCATGCACAACATCCAAATTCAATTCATATATCTATTAGAACGCCCATGGAGATCAAAAGATTGCATAGAGACTCGACCATTTGGCAAGCTTCCTGTCAATTACCCCTATTCTTTTCCAACAGCAGGTACTATTGGTTACTCAATTGAGCTAAATTTTGAAAGCCGAAATCTAATTCTTGACTGGGAATCATCCTAATAGAACCCAAGCAATTTCGGCCTTAAAATCCAATAGAAATCTCAAGTGTTTTTGTCCCTGAACTGCATGAGAAATCTCAAGGGTTTTTGTCCCTATCATCCCTTTCAACCTCAAGGATTTTTATCCTTGTGATCCCTTCCAACCTTGAAGGATTTCATCATTGGATTAAATAACACCCAATGCTCTAGAAAGAAATTTTGTCAATATGAATGATTGGATGCTCATTTTCTTACTTCCAAATGCTTTTATATGTTTTTCTTACTCACTCAACACCCAACCTAATGATCCAAAATTCAATCTTGGGGGTTTAACTCTGTCATGTCAAGATCAAGCATCAAATGATTCAAGTATAGGCCTCATGTACTCATAAACAAAGGGCCATTGCAAAAAACTATAGTGTCTCTCCTCTTTAATAGAGAAGATTACACTAAAGAAAACCCCTCACACATTGAATTGTCAATATCACCTTGAACCTTTGGTCTGTGTTATATATCCACCTGATTTCCGAGTGATTTGTAAGTGGGCCAAGCAGCCCTCAACTTGCCCACCAAAGTTTGATAATCACATCAATTGATTCCCATGAGGAGTATCTACAATTGGCACATCCTCCTAGCAATTAAACTCATAAATTTTTGCATTCTTGCGCCCCAGTTTGCTGAATATAACAGCCAAAAAAATGAATCTATCCAAAGAGTGTTTCATCCCAGCACTAACAGCAGCAGTACAATAGTATCAATGAGTAAAGGTAGCAGTGGAGAAATAGGGTAATGGGAGGGTAGTCAAGCTAGCAACTATGAGAGCCCCGTGCCTGATTAGGTACTGCTAGTACCTATGGAAAGAGTCATACTGCAGTACAGCAATTGGTAATATAGCTCCTAGATACTGGTACCAGATCTAATTATATGCTTCTCAGACCCTTTAAGGAAATAACGAGAGTCTTGCTTGCCTCTATGCTCAAGATGGCCACCTTGAAGATCTTGAACTCGAGCAAATGTTGATCTATTACCAACAGATTCAGCTTATGTATGTTCATCCAAGTCGCTACAAATTTATTCGTTAGTAACTGAGTATAGATATTATCTATAATTGTTTACCGTACTGGTAAATTAATCAACGCATACAGACAATGAACATGAACAGCAGAATTATATTCCAATATACTAGACATACATTATGCTTTATAAGGTGAGTAATCGTAGATGATTGATGATTTACAATGATCCCAGACGGGATATAAATACTACCGCCGAACCTTCCCGAAGGGTTCCGTCGGCCACAACATTACATCCGCTACAAACTATTTACCTGTCGGCTACAAAATACAAAACACCGATGACAGTCAATCCATCGGCTACAAAAACACCACCGGAACCATCTAGTCGGCTGACACCATCCCCCCCAAAAAAAAGAGTCGTCTCCTGACGACTAACAAAATATCTGAGACAAATTAACAAACAAAATACATTAACGAACTAACTGCAACAAGAAAAATCTGCTTCTGCCACATCACTTTTACATTCATCCCGTTGCATTTGTAGTCTCTGCTAACACAATACTGTCTCCTCAAGCTGACCTTGATAGCCACCCGTGCTGCTTTCTCTATCCAACTCCTCAGTACCCCGAGCCAAGTGTCGCTGCACTGCCTCCAACTGGATGATCAGCTCCTCCCGAGCTCTCTACGCATCCACCAAGACAGCCTCACAGCCAACACCTGCTCCCACTGCCTCTGGTACACAACAATCTATGCCTATATCCGCAACTGATCAGACTTCTCACAACTAACATTCGCAACGACTGGGGGTCCAAGGGCAACCCACATAAAAATGCACAGAACACACTGTTTTTGCCATTTTTTGCCAATTCCAGACTCTTTTTGGTAACCACTGTTGCTTCCCCTTCCCTTTAGCATCCTTTGTTACTCATTTCGAACAACTTGAATCTGTCGTCGCTTTTTTTTTTTTTGTTACTCGCCCGCTGTTGTGCCTCTTTCCTATCCTGCCGGTCCCTGCCAAAAGAATGATATTAATTCCTCCGAGTTGAATTTGTCCTTCAAGTTGAACTCAACCACCTCCGCAAGAGAACTAAGAAAAATCCACATAAAACCATCCACAGGACAAGAAAACTCCGAAGAAGACAAGCGTCCGCTGCGAACAAAAAAATCCTTACGGCAAGGATTCGTATGCCACCTCTGCATAGATCCACTCCCAACAGCCCGATATTGGAGCATTGACGCCAACACCCACAACCCTGCCCCCAACCTCATCTATGGATTTGCGGAACTATCTTCACCAACAATATCAACCACTATGGAATCGCAGAGTACTACGGGCGGAGAGAAATATTGCTCGAGTCCGCAGCAAGAACAAATGCCGAGAAGAAATCCGGGGAGAAGGCCGCGCGGCTGCGAGAATCAAAATAAAACAATCCGCGGGTAGCCCAAAAAAAAAAAGCCTTCCACAGGAACATTAAAAACTCCGCGGGAAAGCTCCGCGGAAAGGTTCCACGGTAGGTCTGAACAACTACCCGCGGGACACAGTCCACGGACAAGCTACCCGCGAGACATGTGTCCGCGGACAGCTGTCCGCGGGCAGACTGTCCACGAAACCTTGTCCACGGGCAGACAGTCCGTGGGACCCTGTCTGCAGCAAATTTTATTTTCTTTTTCTTCAAAAAATATACAAAGCACCTCAAATTTGCCTCTGACCGTCACCATTCGGCAACGATGAGGGAGTCCCCTTTTGCGACAACGACAGAGTCTTCCTGGCACCATATATTTTGAATTTGGATCCGTTGACTGCCGGAGGTACCTTCTGCCCGTCCAAAGTTGATAATCTGATCGCTCCATTGTCGCCGACCTTCCGAATCTAATATGGTCCAACCCATCTAGCCTTAAAATTTTCCACTTTGATTTCATTCCGACTGTCGTATGCCTTATGTATGTTCTGTGCCACCTCCGTCGCCCACTGTGCCTGCGGTCGTCGCGCAACTAGATTATTTCCTTGCTGTCGGTGCCCTTCCACTAATTTTATGCTGTGGTGTAACCTTTTCTTTCTGCGCGGTCCATTCACCATGTACCGGACAGTGGGATCTTTCATTTTTCTGTGTTCAGACTGTATGTTCTTCCCCTCAGCTTCAGCCATGGCAGCTTTTCCTTCCGCTTCCCTACATTCCTCCAGACATTCATTATCCTATATTTTGTCACGTTCGTCAACCGTTAACATATTGCAACTCGGAAACAGTTTGTAGTCTTCTATCTGCCAGTGGAACGGGCCATTCACCGGGTCCAGGTCGTCGTCATTCGATCCTCCATCAAGTCTCAATACTCCTTCGTCTGGTTCCATTCTCCTCTTTCCTTCGTCGTCACTTTCGCCGTCACTTTCTGAATCTGACGATGCTGCCTCCTCACCGACCATTTGTGTATGCAGGTCAATTGTGAATCTTTTGCCTCCGCGCTCCATTGATAGGGTATTTCGTTTCCAATCATGTTTTACTTTTGCTTGCACCAACCAATCTCGTCACAGAATAGCATCATATCCTTTTCTTTTTAATGGAATGACCACGAAGTCCAATAAAAATGGTTGCGTTCCAATAGTTACCGATTGCGCCTTCAAGATTCCTAATGGTTTGATTCCGTGTTGGTCTGTCGTGAGCAACTGGAATGCAGGTGGCCACAATGTCAGCTTTCCCAACTTCTTCCAAGTATCCTCTGGTAACACATTCATGCCGGATCCTCCGTCGACAATTGTGTCTGTCATAACCTTTCCCAAAATCCCCATCTCGATGACCGCCAGATGCCTTCCCGTTGTGAGTGCCAGAAGCATTGGGTTGGTTGTCGTCGTCGGACTACTGTCCCTTCCTGTGTCCTCCGTTGCTTGCTGAAATGGTGTATGATTCAGAATGGCCGTCCGTAATTGGGGCATTGTGAGAAGGAGGTCACTTATCTTGACGGGTTTCTCCGTTTGTAAGATCTGTCGTACAATGTTTTGTTCGGCGAAGTTCTTTGCCAAGGTGCCAGTGATGTCCTTCAACCGAGATGTCTCCGCCGACGATGCCTTTGCAATTTCTGCTTGCGCTTCCCCCAATTTTCTTTTTTCCTCCGCTTGCCTCCGTGTAATTGCCAAAACCTCCGCTTCGTCCATGCCGACAGTGATCAAGTTTACTCCAGACTTTGGACACTTGGAATCTTCGTGATCGTCGGGTCCGCACCATTTGCATAATAATTTCGATGTGTTTGCCGCTGTACAATCCCACGCAAAATGACCCCACAAATTACATGCTCGGCATTGAACAATCGACCGTCCGTTTGCATCATACTGGATTCGACTTCGGCTCCCATTATTATTGTTATTGTTCGCATTGTTGTTATTTTGCCCTCTGTTATTATTCCTGTACCCTCCGGATGTGGCACCTGCGCTATTTGTATTTCCGCTACTGCCCGATGGGGAAGCCTCCTGTGTGAGAAACACCTGCGGAGATCCTCTTGTCTTCATGTTAAAGAGGCACTCTTTTGTCAAATGGCCCATGATCTGACAAATGTCACAAAATTGATTCTTTGGACACGATCCTTTAGTATGACCGTCGGTCTTACACTCTATGCAATACAGTTCACTGCCTTTGGCTCCTTCTGCATGTTTTTAAACTCCTCCATGCGAACCATATCCTTCTATAGGGCACGAACCTTCTTGCTGCTGCCTTCGTCGTCGTTGCTATCATCTCCGGCAGGCTCGTCGTCATCAGAATCAGAGGAGCTAGTTTTCTTCTTCTTTGTCTTTTGTTCACTTTCAAGGTCCAGTGCTCTGTTATACGCATCCACATATGATGACGGTGGGACAATTTTCATTTTCCTCCGCAATTTTGATTGTAGGCCATTCACGAACCATCTTTTCTGCAATTCGTCCACCGGCTTGCTTTCCAATTTGTTTATTAAGTCTTTTAATCTCCTAGCGTAGACGCGGACAATTTCGTGCTTCCCCTGTTTGGTATTGAAAATCTCCGCTACGATTTTATTATCATCCCACAAGAGTTTAAATTCCGCCGGGAACTCCATTTTAATGTTATCCCAGCTATTTAGCTTTTGTGGATCCGTATCCAAAAACCAATCAATCGCCACACCCCGTAAGGTTGCCGAAAATTGCTTGACCCATTCGTTGGCATCTGTGATCCCATTTGCCCGCCAGATCATCTCACATGTCTTACAATGTCAGATCGGCTGTACCATCGCCTTCAAATTTCGGCAGCTTTTCTTTGGGTCCCGCCATCACAACACTAGAGGTCTGCACTCCCACACCGGAGGTCTGAACTCCCACACCGAAGGTCTGCACTCCCACACCGACGGTCTACACTCCCACACCGGCAGTCTGAACTCCCACACCGACAGTGTGCACTCCCACACCAGAGGTGTCGACAGCTGCAAACCTTGGTGAAGAAGAAGGATCTTCTGAAGTTGTTTCCTACGGAAGTCTATCCCGGACGAAGAGGTCACTCCACGCTCGTGCTCCCTCGGCACTGCGAGCCGTGCGAGTTGATGCTCTTTCGTCTGAATTTTCTTCCCTCGACGAACACAAATTCAAGAACTCCTCCCGTGCTTCTTCCACCAATTCCACCCGCTGCCGAGTCTCCTCCAACAATTCTTCGGCACTCCGGTTTCCGTCGGCAATCTTCTGAAATCTCCGTCGACGTTCGGCTTGTTGTGCTAGAATTAAATTCTCTTGCGCAGTAAGGATTCCATCCTTTTCCTTGACCTTATTCCGATCTTTGCTAAGCTGATTTGGCATTTAACTTCATTCCTCCCACCTTCCAGATTCATAAGGCAACGGCGCCAAATGTTTACCGTACTGGTAAATTAATCAACACATACAGACAATGAACACGAACAGCAGAATTATATTCCCATATACCAGACATACATTATGCTTCATAAGGTGAGTAATCGTAGATGATTGATGATTTACAATGATCCCAAACGGGATATAAATACTACCGCCGAACCTTCCCGAAGGGTTCTGTCGGCCACAACATTACATCCGCTACAAAATATTTACCCGTCGGCTACAAAATACAAAACACCGACGACAGTCAATCCGTCGTCTACAAAAACACCGCCGGAACCATCCAGTCGGCTGACAATAATAATCAATTTTCTATTAGCTTTGCCATATTTTCCTTGTGCCTTATAGCTGATCCTCAAATCTACAGAAGTGGGAATGCTTAGAGTCGGCTAGTTTCTTAGGAAGTTTTGGAACCAGGAACTGTCTTTAGTGCTCATTTATCCCTGGTTCACAATGAAAATAAGAATTGAAATTGGGTGCTTATATTTCTCAACAGGGGCCCTTAATTAAATGCCTGATGCATATAATATAAATAATAATTTTTAAGAAGATTATCTCACTGCATTGCTTTCCCATGTGATATGTCAAGAAAAATTATTAACATAAATGAGAAAATTTTACTCCTCGGTGAAGAGGCTGAAGTTCATGGTCATTAAGCAAATAAGAGAACTCTAATAATTATAAAATACTAATATTGTAGTATAAGGAAGAGAAAATTTAAATAGTTCACACACCTCCTCTCCTAAATCAAAGAAAATTAGTTATATTCTAGACAAGATTTACGCTATGGAAAAAGATATACTGCAGTACAGCAATTGGTAATATAGCTCCTAGATACTGGTACCAGATCTAATTATATGCTTCTAAGACCCTTTCAGGAAATAACGGGAGTCTTGCTTGCCTCTATGCTCAAGATGGCCACCTTGAAGATCTTGAACGTGAGAAAATGTTGATCTATTACCAACAGATTCAACTTCTGTATGTTCATCTAAGTAGCTATAAATTTAGTCATTAGTAACTGAGTATAGATATTATCTATAATAATCAATTTCTATTAGCTTTGCCATATTTTCCTTGTGCCTTACAGCTGATCCTCAAATCTACAAAGTGGGAATGCTTAGAGTTGGCTAGTTTTTTAGGAAGTTTTAGGACCAGGAATTATCTTTAGTGGTCATTTATCCCTGGTTCACAACGAAAATCAGGATTGAAATTGGGTGCTTATATTTCTGAACAGGGCCCCTTAATTAAATGCCTGATGCATATAATATAAATAATAATTTTTAAAAAGATTATCTCACTGCATTGCTTTCCCATGTGACATGTGAAGAAAAATTATTAACATAAATGAGAAAACTTTACTCCTTGGTCGAGGCAGAAATTCATGGTCATTAAGCAAATAAGAGAACTCTAATAATTATAAAATACTGATATTGTAGTATAAGGAAGAGAAAATTTAAATAGTTCACACACCTCTCCTAAATCAAAGAAAATTAGTTATATTCTAGACAAGATTTACCCTAAGCTACAATAGGAAAATTCATCATCATCAAACAAATGCAGAAAAAAATATTCAGAAAACCAACAAATCAAGAAATATTCTTGCTTTAGAGGATTCAATAAGCTCAAGTTTTGGAAAGTCGATCCTAGCATGACAATTTATATTGAATCCTATAATTACTTTGCCTGTATGATACAAGTTGTAGTAAAATATGTTGCACAGTAACTATATACCTAGTATTCAAGCAAGCTTCATCCTTTGCCCACTCCTGCCACATTGTAGGACTTAGAGGAAACAATGAGCTCATTGCTTCTCTAGCAATTCGAAGCTTCTCCACATGGCTATTTTTTCGAAGAACTTTGATATACTACATAAAGGAGTTTGGAAACCTTGTTAGAAGAATTTCACCTTATAAGTTTGCTTGCATGTCAGCTCAAGCAAAAACAAAGCAATTTCAAACATAAGATCAATAAATATAAGATTTTAAAACAGAAGTTTGCCGTAAAATACATACAACGCTTATGAAAGAAAATTGAATACAATACAAGAACATTTACATCTCTTTATACATTAGATCATATTTGAAAAAGTCACAAGTCAAAAACCCTAGTGAGTTACTTGCCTAAAAACTCACCAACATCTTTTGCAAAACACACTAATTTTTTGTTAGAACTCCTTAAAAAACTTTAACATTTTTTAAATAAAAACTCATGTAAATGAGGGAGAATTCATTTTTTCACCTAATTGTTAAAACTTTTATGTTTTTTGCATTTTGGGCACATAAGTGGTGATAACCAGCAATGGTTTATAAGGCACACAAACCCAAGTGATTGAAAGGCCGCCAAAAGAAGAAACAAAAAAAAATCATTTTTATAAAGAAAAGTGTCATATCTAATTTTGCCATTGAGTGATAAAATTGTGAAAATAGCATGCACTAAGGTTTGTGCAGTTTCAAAGGCCTAAATTTGGGCTGTCCTTTGAGATCAATAGGGGATTTAACCCCAAACCCCCATGAGGAGCACTACCCCTCAACCTCATTGGAATCTCCACTCCTATACCACCACTACTTATGGGACCTCTTGTCACATAGAAAATTTGATTATGACAGTGGATCACAAAATATTGGGATATAACTCTCGAGTGTGCTGACTTAGTCACTATTATCACACAACTTGCCAGAAATCTCTTTAGATTTGGCAACTTCTACATATGACATGGCTAGCAAAAGTGGCATAGTAACTAGAATGGAGGTCCAATTCATTTTTTGGTCCATGATATGTATTAAACTCTAATTTTGATTTATATATGATGAATATTAGAACACATTAGTACTAAGTGCTAAAAATTTAGTAATACATGTGCTTTTGCATTAAAAAATTAAAGTATGTTCAAATCTCAATAAATTTGGTCCATTGAGTCTGAAATTTTCAACTGACATAGATGATCTCCATTTTGAATGGTCTGTAATAGTTTGTCTACTATTTTATAAATAGACATGAAAATGCACAATAGTCACTTCAAAGATCAAATACGTGATTTCAAAGAAATAATGTATATGTATACAAATATGGTAAATTAAAAAAAAAGGAAAAAACAGCATAATTGAAACAAAGAATGCAATTGGTGTAGCTTACCATTAAAAGCATTAATTGTTTCACAATTTTTTTTCCAAACAATAGAATGACTACTATTGTAATAAATATGAAACAAATTAAAGTTCTGAATGGAATTCCACACCCAATGAGTGGAGCCATCAATAAAGCAAGGAATCGTATCATAAGCCCATCTTTAAAAGAAAGAAATTATATTTAATGTACATGAGTTACCTATGGAGGTCCATGGGACTCAAAAGCACATCTAGGCCATCAATAAAACAAGGAATCATATCATAAGACCATCTTCACAATAAAAGAAATCGTATTTAATGTCCATGAGTTACCTATGAAGATCCATGGGACTCAAAAGGACATCTAGTTAGAACTGAAAAGTTCCAGCTTAGAAAAAGCATCTAGGAGTTGAAAAAGTAATTGAATCACCAATGCAAGGAAGCATAACAAGAGGACCATGGGACTCAAAAACACATCTAGTTAGAACCGAAAAGTTCCAGCTTAGAAAAAGCATCTAGGAGTTGAAAAAGTAATCAAATTGCCATGCAAGGAAGCATAACAAGAGGTAGCAGATGGAAGCAAAAACTGGGTAAATCATAAACATAAGATAGATACAAGTACATTATCCAAGAGCTGGGAGTACTCCCAAAGGAGACAAAAGACATGGGATAAGAGCACAAATATACATAGACAAGGGCCTTAAACTCAAGGAAACAAGAAGCAAACCTGTGCAAAACTAAACAGTTGAGACAAGAAAAAAGTGAAGTTGTATATCCATATCAATGTACACTACGGAAGAACCACCAGCATCATCATCTACCAACACAATAGAGCCTGTCATAACATCCAAGGCTGACTAGTCAATAGAGGTGGAGAGGAAATTTCTTAATGCTCACCAAACCGAGTAAGACCCACAGTGCTGACAGTGGCATGTTGTGATGTTGTTCTTGCCATCAAGTTTCAAACCCCATTGGGGTGCTATTGTTGATTGTTTAAATGGTAATGAGGTCTCCAATTTGTGGCTTCACCAGTAGCTCCAAGTCAAAAGCATTTACCCCTTTATTTAAAGCAAGATCCACAATGTCCAATAGAATCAGATTCATAATGTTTTATATATCCATCTCCATCTCATTAATTTTTCCATGATAGGAATAAAAAAAAGTTGACTGGCCTAGTAGCCATGGAAGTCCACTATAATGCCCCTACATTTTAAAATACCAACCTTCAAAAGGCTAAGCATCTCTAGTTAATATAAGATTCTGTGGAATTCTAATTACACGAGATGGAATCTAGATGCACAACGGAAGTAACAATACCTGCAAGCACAAAAGAATAATGCAATATGCAATATCACAAAATATTCCATAATAGAGTAACTCAATAAGAAGATCAAAATTCAAATCAATCATATGAACCATCAAATGGAAGGATAAAGTAGATATAAATAGGCCACTTGGATGCATGACACAAGGAGATGACACGTCTGCAATCATGATTTTAACTGTCAATTAGTGGATCAATTCACTCAATCCTATGAAATCATAAGTTGAACTTCCAATCAATGGATTAGTTCACTCAAGCTGACAAAGATAGAGGGGATCTCGATTTAGCAAATGTAAAGTTCCCTAAATTTGGATAACAGAAATTAATTAAATAATTGAATTAAGTTGTTGAAATATAAATTTAAATATGACTTAATTTAATTATTTAACAGAGTATTTAAATGACTTTAATGGTGAAGTTAGAAAATTAATGAGGTCATTTTGTTATTATTGATCAAGTCAATTAAACAGGGAAATAAAAAGACAAAGATAAAAGAAAGGCAAATGAAGAGACAGCCAGAGAGAGAACAAATAGTCACTGCAATGAGCTTTAAAAGGAGAGGTTCATTGTGGGTATGCTTGGTATATATATGGTATTGTTTCTCTTGGAGAATTTGGTAAGATTTGGCTTTCAATTTAGAAACCTGAGGACGGAAACCTTCAGGATTTCTCGATGGATTGGATGGATATCCAATTCATCTTTGGAGGTGGTTTGTGAAGGACTTAGAAGTTCACAGCTGAGGGTATTTCATATTTGTTTGAAAAGATAAAGTTGTTGATTTGTCATCATATTAAATTCCAGATCTCTATTTCAATCTGATTTTATATGACTTCTAGTTTAAATCTGTTGGATTAAAAGAAATTAATTGCACGAAAATGTTTGTTTAGATTTCTGTTGTACATTTGAAAAACTTCTAGAGTAATTAAACTAGAGGGTTATTCCAGTGATAATAGAGCAGTGTATTCTGCCAACCTGTGAGGTTTCATGAGTAACAGAAAGGTATTTGCAGTTCTAAAGTTTTAATCTGATTTGAGACACATATTCTAATGTTTCTTTGATTGCACCAGGAGAAATTGTATCAGAAAATATTGAGTCATTTCTGAAGGTATTATTGAAGCAACTGAAAATAATAATCATGTGAGACTGATGTCTTGGCCCTAATTCTCCACCGAAAATCTATGGTTTGAAAAATATTGGCAATTATCATTATGACTAAATCACAGCTAGGTAAAGTGTTGCTGAGATTATTATAAAAGTCGCTTCAGCAGAATATATTCTAAGTTTGAATGGTTTAAATAGTGCGGGCACAATTTATATAAAAGAATATATTTTGGCATTGGAAGAAAAATAAAATTGTAAACTTCACAGAGGATTAATATAATTGTCATGATTTAATCAAAGAGCCACCTCAAATAATCCTTCTCTATATTATGCATAATATTTATGAATAAACTCATCAGAGAACAAAAGGTCAAGATTTAATATTTGAACGTAATATTATTGATACATTGGTTATATGAGCTAGGATAAAATAAATGCCTCGAGTCGAAACATTAAAAAACATTTATATATGCTGAGAAGAATGTGTTGGTGTTATTGGAAGGAATAATATTTTGTGCATGAGGATGTAGCCTTATTTTTGGTAGAAGAGCATTACCTATTAAATACTTGTTGGAAAAAATATTTTGTAGCAGAAATATTTATCAGGAGCATTAAGACACTGAATAATATTCAACTATCGTGGCATCAAACCCTGGGTGTGAGTATGGTATCATTATTCTATCACTGCTAACATTGGCAAGTCACCAAGTGAAGGGAATAAGATGTTGGTGATTCAATAAGTCCGAGAATTGAATCAATATTTGTCATGAAGAAGTCCATTCATTTCTTGTAGGCTGGAAAGACTTATTTAATTCATTCGGAGACAAATTTTGCTAAAATAAAAATATTGCTGGACACTAGGAGTATGAACCGATATCACTAAAATCACTTTGCAAAATCAAGAAGCATCACCTTTGGAACCGAGAAAAGAGAACTTGAGTGGAAGGTTGGCAGATCGACTTGCATTTGAAGCAATAATTTTGTTTCTGGTTGTTTGTGCATTCATTGCTAGACATAGCAATCTGTATAGCTGATAGAGGGTTTGGTCTCAATTCTGGGCAAGAGTGGAGGCATCTTTTACAATTATTAGAATTATTGGGTAGCCTCCTTAGCATCATTAGAGTTCAAACACTACTGCCATCTATGGACCAAGCTTAATGTTGGAGGTCTGATCATTCTGCCGACTGTCGCTTTCCATTTCCTTATTTGTCATGAGCAATCCCTGTATGTTGGGTTTAAAAATATGATAATGAGAGGTGCTCTGGCAACTACAAATCTTGTGGAGCATTGTTGTTCCTAAAAATTAGAGAGTCTGATTTCTTCATATCTTCTAAAGAAACAAACAAGTTGTAGCATCGAGAACATTGGCATAATCTTCAACTACAGAGAACATAAAGTTCAGATTTATATCTTATTTCCTTCAACAGGACCTTGTTGTATTTCCAGATTATGATGTTTGATAAGTGTTGTTGTATGTTGCCTTCAGAATAGACTAGCATGAAGGTGGAGTAAAATTATTTAGAAATTATTATATTATTAATTGGTAAAAATATTGGATAAATTAGCAATCATTGTTACTAGAAACATTCTAATAATGAAATAGTAAAACAAAATTAGAAACATTCTAAGGTTTACAAGATTTACATTATTGACCATTTAAGTAATATAAAACAAGATATTTGGAGATATTACTCTAATACCCTCCCTTAATGGTCAATCTGTCAACTACACCAAGAAGCCCTCAAAACTTAACAAACTTATTTGGAAGGAGGGACCTGGTGAGAATATCTATAGTCTGGTCGAATGTTAGCATATACTGCAAATCCACAAATCCATCTTCAACCAACAGATGAAGAGATAATAAATGTCAATATGCTTGGTTTGCTCATGGAAGAGTGAATTTTTGGAAAGTTTGAGGACCCCTTAATTGTCACAGAAGAGAAGTGAAGGGCTTGCCTGAATAGATGTTAGAAAGCATCCTTCGAAGCAAAATTGTCTCACAACCTGCTTTGACAGTTCCCCAATAAATAGCTTTCATTGAAGAAAGAGATATGGTATGCTGCTTCTTACTAGTTCGGATGATAGCCCTTGTGCCCTAACTGGAGACATTCTCGGAAGTGGACTTTTTGTCATTAACAGAGCCTCCTCAATCCAAATTTTTGTAGTTGATGAGTTGAGGATTTTTGGTTTGTCCATAGAGGATACCAAAGTCTAGAGTGCCTTTGACATAGCGTAGGATGCACTTCACTGCAACCTATTCATCTAAAGTAGAAGTTGTCATGAAGCAGGATATGTAACTCAATGCAAAGTTGAGATTAGGTTTAGTGGTGGTACAATAGATTAAGCTGCTCACTAGTTGCTCGAATGCGGATTCATTCACCACATTTGACTGACAACTTGAGACCAAACTCAATAGGTGTAGATGCAAGTTTGCAGTCCTGCATTCTGAATTTGTCAAGTAGCACTCATGCATACTTAGATTAAGACATGAAGATGCCATGTGACTACTGTCAAACTTCGACACCTAGGCTATTGTGTAGAAGCCCAAGGTCAGTCATGTCAAAAGACTAGCATAAATTCTATTTGATATCTTGAATCAAAGATGTTGAACTGCCAGTGATGATTAGACCATCAATATAAACAACCAGAAGGATGATCTCACTGCTAGTAGCCTTGACATACGGATTTGAGTCAGAAGAATCCTCTAGAACCCCGATCTATGAAGTACTTATTAACTTTCATGTATCATTCTCGAGGAGCCTGTTTGAGGCCATAGAGTGCCTTCACCAATTTAAGTACATGGTGTTCTTTACCAACAACCTTAATCATGAGGTTATGTCAGGTAAGCCTCTTCTTGTAACTCACCATTCAAGAAAGCACTCTTGACGTCCATTTGATGGACCGTCTAGCCACACTAAGTTGGCTAGAACTAAGCAGATAGTGCTCATCTTTGTAATCGGAGCAAAGGTCTCCTCATAGTCAATTCCTTCACACTAAGAGAAGCCTTTGGAAACAAAACAAAGTCTTGTACTTGTTGAAAGTATCATTAGCCTTGCATTTGACTTTGTAGACCCATTTGCATCCAACGTGTTTCTATCCTGAATGAAGATCTGATAGAGCCCAAGTGTTATTTTTCAACAGACTATGATGCTCAATCTTCATAGCTCATGCTCACTCAAGTATTCGTTTTGCCTCTATGTATGTTTGAAGCTCATCCACACTGTAAATGTTGGTCATGCAAGGAAAATCTACAGAATTAGAAGGTTTGTTCTTTTGAGCAGTTCTACTCTCGATGAACTCATCATTATGAAGATTGTCAATCGTCTTAGCACACCATTTAGGCCTAAGAGTAGAACTGCCAACATCAAAAGTAGGAGGTACAACCCTTTTTTCGCTTTGTATGTTTAAGGCTCATACACACGCTGACTATTGGTCGAGAGAGCAAAATTTACAACATCAAGGTTGCTCTTCTTCTGAGCAGTTCTACCCTTAATGAGCTCAACATTATAAAGATTGCCAATTGTCTTAACCCACCATTTAGGCCTAAGAGTAGAAGTGCCAACATCACAAGCAAGAGGTACAACAAGATCATCACGATCAACAGAGTATCAGATGAATCCCAAGGAAAATCAGGTGGTGTAGCTGCATGTCCAAGTGGTCCTATAGGAGAAAGAACTAGTGGAGAGGCAGGAATAAGAACAATTAAAGCATTCCCAACTGGAACCCTCCCATTAAGTGGACCTAATGTAAGACGAACACCCAAGTCTTAAGCTTTGAGAGAATGGTCCTCAGAATCCATAGTTGAAGGAGAGACCTAAAATGGCCCTTGTTCCTTGTCCAAGACGATGTCAAGATTGAAGATGAGGTGATCAATCTAGATGTCAACTAGTCGGTAGGCTTTATGATTATCATTGTAACCGGTTAGCATAAGTTTATGGCTCTTGGCATCTAACATGGTGTGCTTAGCAATAGGAATCCAAACAAAAGCAGTGGAGCCAAAAAATTTGAGATGACTAATTTTGGGCTTACTGCTTGACCATGCCTCTTTCAAAGTCTGCTTCTTGACGGCTACTGTAGGAAAGCAATTGAGAAGATAGACAACAGTGTGGATTGCTTTAGCCCAAAATTTCTTTGGAACACTCTTTCCATCAAGCATAGACCAGGCCCTTTCGGTGATCATACAGTTTCTATGCTCAACAACGTTATTTTGCTAAGGGGTGAAAGGTGTTGTGAAGTGGCTTTATTCCATGTTCACAAAAATGAGAGATGGTAAAGGAACACAATTTTCCCCCATTGTCAGTTCTAAGAGTAACAATATGTTGACTAAACTCCTTTTCTATAAAAGTCTTGAACTTTTGAAACAAAATAGACACCTCTGATTTTTTATGAGGAAATACACCCACATTTTAAAAACTGAAATCATCAACAAGAAGTAAAAAAAAATACTTGGACCTGGTAATAGAATGAGTAGCCATAGGTCTACAAATATCAACATGCACCAGTTGTAATACCTTAGAAGGTCTCTAGGAGTTGTCATATGAAAAAGGAGTGTGTTGTTGCTTCCCAGCTTGACATGCTCTACAAACTCCAAGGTTTTTGGTCTAAAACTCTAGTAGTCCAATGACAAGACCTTCTCAAAGAAGTTAAAACATATAGTGCACGTTTATGTGCCCATATTGTTAATGCCAAAGTGTATTAATAGAGGAGTATTGAACTGCCAAAAAAAACTCACTGGAAAAAGATTGTGATCCTCAACACCTATGGCAACAATAGACTTAGTCTCCCAATCAATGATACTACACTAATGTGAATTGGAGGTAACATCTAGTCGAGGAGAATGTCTCTAAATTTGACTAACTGAGAGAAGGTTGAGTTCCATTCCTATATCATACTATGCATTAAGGAAAATCAATTTCCTTCCTCTAGACTGAATCTATATATTGCCTTTTTTGACAACTATATACTCTTCCCCTCCTCCAAAAAGGGTTATACTGAGAGTGGTTGAAAATATGTGACCCAATCCTAGCGATGAGTGAAGTCATGGGAAGCACTTAAATTAGTATAACAAACAGAAGACTTTACATGATCTGCAAGTCTTTTAGCCATGAAAGCATAAAAAGGTGGACTCACCATGCTCGGTGTCCTCTGCACCATGTGCTTTAGATTGTGAATTAGATTGCTTGGCTTGAGACGCTAAGTGTTCGCGACACTCCAACTTCGTATGACAAAACTTGTGGTAGTAGTTCCACTAAATAGTTTTCTTCTATGTGCCTTCTAATGACTGAGCAAAGGGATTTTGTTGAGAAGACTAAGAAAATTGATAGTTGCTAGTATCCTTATGATTGAGGCTTAGCTAAGAAAGCTTGTGTGTTTGAAGATGAACTGGTATCACCGCCAATTGTGTTTCCAACAATGTTGTAAAAGCATTATGCAAAGATTGAAATATGATACATCAGCATGAGCATAAGCAATGTTGAGAGTTTCAACAAAGTGCTTATAGGAAGAAGTGAACTCGTCAAGGTGGTCACCACCATGTCTTTCATTTTACATCCAATGAATTTCAACTAATCTCAAATGTCCTTATTTTTATTGAGATGATCCTACAAAGACACTTGTTCATCCATTACAATCATGAAGAGCATGTTCTTCAAGTACGCACAACCTTCTTAGAGGTTTCATGCAAACCTTTTAGATGACTACAAATTTTTGCAGTTGTTTTGCCAAAAGGAACCTATGGCAATTGATCATCCATGTCTGAGATTTTAATAACCATGACAGCTTCTCAATTTAGCTCATCAAATTTGTCCTGCTCTTTGCCTTCATTTGAACAATGATCAATCTTGCACAAAATAATTTTGTCGAGACATTTGTATTCAAAGATCGTCATCATACATTGCTTCTAATGTGTTGTAGTTTGTTGTTAAACTTTTGACTCCCCTCAAGCAAAATATTTGTCATGTGAAAATTGAGGCAAAATATGTCCAACACATGAAAATCGTATTTTGAATAAGACTCGAGCTAAAAATGAGCATTAATTTGATGATGGAACATTAGAGGATTATGGATTATGGACACTTGACTATGTACACCCCCTCATATGGATGGCAAGAGACACATGAGGCCAAGAGGGATAATAATCAGTTGTTGGGCCTAGGGTAGAGGATTAATGGATTATGGACACCACACTAAATACACCCCTTGATATAGATGGCAAGAACCACACAAGGCCAAGGGGGGTAATAATCAGCTCTTGGACCTAGGGTATAGGATGAATAGATTATGGACACCTCTATAGGTACAACCCCCCCCCATATGGATAGCAAGAGCCACCTAAGGCCAAGAAGGATAACAATCGGTCCTTGGCCTAGGATGAAGGATCAATTAAGGCACCCTAATACATCCCTTATTTTGCCTCTCATGTGGTTGGACTCCATCAATAAACTACATATACCTTGTGCTTAATTTAATGTTCCTAACCCTAGCTAAAATAATCTATGTTTTAAATATCTATAATAAGGAAGATCTATTGTATGGATTATGTTTCAATGATTTCCTAACATAATACAAGATTTCAACCAGGTACATAGTATTACTAATACTATACTTCTTGTTCCACTTCGAAATTGTGGTTTAGTGAAAAAATTAAGGCGTCCACAAGAATGGGTCTTGCAAAATAAAAGCTTAAAGTTTAGAAGAGAAAAAAAAAATTTTAATATTTTAGGAAGACAATATCAAAAAAATTGAAAAAACAAAATATAATTTTGAAAAAAGGTTTTCATCTGAACCATAAGAGACTTGGGAGATACACAATGGTTTTCGGGTTGATACAGCATCTTCCAAGTCTTCAGAAAAGGATCGGTTAAGTTAGGAGTTGAATTCTTCATTCGTTAACTTGAAGATGAGACAATTTATAAAGTCCAACAAAAGAATTCAGCAGGATTCCACGTTGAATTGGTTTGAGCATTATCATATGTGTTACCTTAGATGCCATGGTACCTCAGGAATGACAACAGACAGAAAATTTCAAAATTGTAATGACAGTGTTCATCTTATGAAACATCAGACACTAACTGGAGGCATCAGCCACAGCAAAGGTGGAGAGAAGACATTATGGTTGCAGTGACACTATTCAGCTTCTGAAACATTGTACTGCAAAAGAGACGTGATCCACAGCCATGGGTGCACAGAAGACATGACTATCAATCACGACTCTGCCTTTCGTAATGTATTTTAAGTGTCATATGTGCCATTGTAACATGTTAGTGACGGAATAGCTTGACGAAAAAGGATATAAACGTGAAGAATGCAAGAGTACCATATGAAGTAGGTTGCATGGGATGAGATTGCAATATATTTTTTATATTAAAAATATCAAGGTAGATTGAAAAAAACATGTGTGTATTTGGGGTCATATACACATACCTACTGTCTTTGTCAAATGCATACTTCACAGACTAACACCACAATAGTGATTATTTTCCATTTGTGTTGTACTAATTCTAATCGGGTTAAAGTCCTAATAAATTGGTGTAATCACGTCTCACTTATGCCAGCTTCTACTTATAAGAACAAAGCAAGAAAAGCTAGGGAAATAAAGCAAGCTAAACTGGAAAGAAAATACAGCTGGGGGAACAAGGCAGATACAATTGAGAGAAAAAGAAATTACAGTTGTGAAAATACAGACAGAATGATGTAAGGCATACCGGTGGGATTAATTATAAGGATTATTGTTCTTTCTTGATGAAGATATGGGTATATACAATATATTGAAGACATAAATTCTTTAAAATTATCATATGGGAAGTGGCTTCTATCCGGCCTTTGACTGTTATGCATATCGGTAGGACTTAATTTCTCTTAACTTAGTTCACCAATCAATCTTTTGCTTCGAGAAATTGTATTTCACATTTAGTATTTTCGATCCAATTTTGAATGTTTCCTAAATTAGTTCATTAACCAATGTTTCGCTTCTGGAACTTTTAATCTAGTATTTTTTATATAAGTTCACAGAAGAAAAAAAATGATTTAAGGTTATAGTGAATGATTTTGCGTGTTCCGGCAATCCAGTTTTCGGTAAGATTCGTGACATGAGGTTTTTCCTTTATTGTTTAACGCATGTAGCGAATCACAAATGAGCTCGTAAGAGAACCTGAAGTGAGAGTAGATTCATTGTGTTAGGTTTATCGAACCTCAATGGAGGAACTAAGCAAAGATGCAGCTGCGAGTTTAATGAGTGCAGCCTAAACTTGACCGGGTACCAAGTCATGAAACTTCAGTGAAGCTGAACGCACATTAAAAAGTAGGAAGGAGCACACAAAAGCAAAGGAAGTGCCAAGAAACTATAAGTTTTACGTGCTCTATATTGTTATGGGCTTAGGAAGTCAGAACCAGTAGTAATAGTACCTGGACATGAGAGTCATAATTGTGAGGATTTTGGGCCAGCGTCTGTTCGAGGGCCTGCAGGTGAGCTTCCTCAGCATCTTCGTCTTCTGATGCAGAAGATGACTGTGATTCATCAATATCTTCTTCTTTCTCCTTCAATGTGTTTTCATCGACCCTTCCCTCCCTACTATTTTGACATTCAACTTCTTCTGCCATGGGAACCAGGGCTTTCACTGTTCTACCCTAGACCAACAGAGTTTTTTCTTTTGAGATACCTACAAGATAGTAGACAAATTTATGTTTGTAACGGTTGTAAGGAAGTAAATACTTCGAATAAATAATCTTAGCCTGACTGAGACGAAACTAGCCAAAAATAATCCATAAAATTAAGAGTTAACAATCTTTAAAAAAATATTATTTATAGAAATCAAATATAAAAAATAATAACTGCCCATTTGTGCGTTTAAGTCAATAGAAATTTATTGTCAAAGGGGTGAAGTATCTAAACAACTCTATTATGCTTTCACTTAGTCCATTGTATTAATAGCTGCACCAATCGGATTTTAGATTTCATTCATATAGTAATGTTTGCAAAAGGTTTTGTAATTTGCATGATTTTTTGAAATTGAAAAATACAATTTTTTGAAAATTTTATTGGCTCATGAGGAAAAAGGCAATGAAAAAATTTAATTTTCTTCATCAAAAATACAACTATTTTTTCCAACACCTCTATTAATGCAAGCATTAATTGCAACTTTATCTTTTCTTTTCTTGTGACAAGTGGATAAATTTTATTAAAAAATAATCATTTTCCTAACACATCATGAATGCATTAATTTCAATTTTACCTTTTTCACATTCGTGACTAGTGGACAAACTTTTTTTTAAAAAGACAATCACTTTTAATTGATGTTTATTTTTGTAATTTGTAAAATGCTATTAAATATAGATATTTTAATCAAGTATAAGTATTTTGATGGAGGGTCCTTTAGGTTGGATTGCCTGGGTAGTCAATTACTATGATGTTCTTAGTTAGCTAGTCTTTCTCCTCTTTTTGTTATGTTGTACAGCTAAATCTGTTCTTCCTTTGTGAGGCTTAGCCTCCTTGTTGATTTTTGTGGTGGTATTTTGGTTGCTCTTTTTGTTCTGGAACTCTTATATCTAATAAAAAAAGTATAAGTATTTTAATCAAATATAGACATTTTAACTCTTTTAAATTGTCAATTTCCAAAAATTATTTTTTATATAGCTTAATTTCATATTTATTTTAATTTTATTTATATATAAGTTTAAATTAGAATTTAGTTTCTTTTATTTTGACATATCTAAACTAATGCTTTGAATAGATTTATTGTTTATTTTTTATTTTTATATATAATTTTTATTATATTGATATTTTTAATTTATACTTTAAAATACATAATACTAATTTTGTATCAATTTTAATAAAGTTCAAATTGTTTAGCTTTGTATATTATCAACTTTATTTATGATAAGTGTGTTTGGTTTTTTTAAAGCATAAATGTTATTTTCAAATTAATTGATGTTTATTTATTTTTATGCATTAGATTTAAGCTTAAGAATATTGTCCACCTTCTTCAATTAGATGAATTTATCGCTTAAACAAGATATATCAAACAATTTCATCATTAAAATTAATCAATTTAACTCTTTTTTTAAAAAATTATATAATTTTATCTATATCTTATATATAATTAGTTCATAAATATCTTTGGTCTCATAAATGTTCTTTACGATGTCATCTAATTTTAATTTACCATGATACTATAATATTTATTTATATATTCTTTTACTATTTTAATTAATATATATCATTGCAGTTATATAATTTAATAATATACTAACTATACTCTGTAATTTAATTTAGCTTACCACTATAATATTCTATTTGTCATTACTATTTATTTGTTATTTTATTAAACTAAATACATTATATTTTAACCAAAACCTACTTCAATCAACCATAAAATCATGAAGGCAGGAACTTTGGCGCTTGCGCCCCTTGTTTCATTTTGGTTTTGTTGTCTTTATGATCTTTCATGTTAAAATCAGTTCGTGAAAAATAGAAATGTTCAATATAAAGTTAAACAAAGATGATAGAAGTTTATTATCATAAGGGGGTGAAATACTAAACAACTCTGTTTTCATTTTATTGTCTTCATGATCTACCAAGGTTGGTGAAAAATAGAAATGTTCAATATTAAGTTAAATGAAGATCAATTTCTAAATAGCATTTGCATTTCAATTTCTTAACAAGCTTAGGATGTCATTTACAATAAATGTATAGTGGAACTGTAGGACAAAGTATTGTTTAAATTAAACCTTCTTTGTGATGGTAAATGATTCGTAATGTTTCAAAGTTTATGATTGGAAAATCATAAAACGAAAAATTTATATTCATGAACAAAATCCTAGTGAAGAGAAAATAAATTAAAGAAAAAATTATATATCCTGAAAACTTTTTCAAGATAGAGAAACTACCTACGTTATTCATGTTAAGAACATGTGTCTCAACCTTTCAATCTTTTTTTGGAAAATTTCAGAATTTGTTTGTGGAAGTTTTCCACTTGTTTATATCTTGGAAAAGAGTGTATAAAATACCAAAAGGTGCCCTGTCCATAGCAGAATATAGGAGGGGCATTTTTAGAGCATAGTTTGTTTGTTTTATGACTTTTATGGGGGCCTAAACTAAGAGACAAAATTGTGGATGGGATTACTATTTTAACCTAGTTGTTTTTCCATATTGGAAATGTAAATGTCAAAAATGAGTAACATGTGGCATGGTAGTTTTGCCCATGGTTTTGTAAAACCACAAGTGGTTTCCAAGTTGTAAAATCACTATAAAAGGAGGGTTTGGGGAGGTGTTTGTGTGATTGAGTTCAATTTGCAAGACTAGTGCTAGAAGGAGTCTCTCTGAGTTCGAGTTATGATGATGTGCTCCTGTAAGAACTTGCATTGCAAGTGTATTGTAATCATCTTGGTTTGATAATACATTGTGTGGGTTTTGGAGGGTGGGGTTTTTCTCCCAGAAGGGTTTCCCCACGATAATCATTGTGTTATGTGTTCATTGTTATTTTGATTATGTTATTATGCATTTCTTGAGATCTCTACAATAGTTAGTTGAATTTGCATAATCGTCCTCTCAAAGATTAGCGTAAGAAGTGATTTTGTGCACCTTTGCTTCCTTACAAGTGGTGTCAGAACTGGCCAATTTTGCTTCTATTTGTTTGGTTTGGGTTTTTTGAGCTAATCAAGGTTTGAGTGGGAGCTTGTGCAGTGTATTTCATTTATGTGTTGCAAGATTGAAAAGATGGCAAGCATGTCGGGGAGAATTAATGTTTTCTGGCACAAACTTTGAGATGTGGAAGCCGAAGATGGAAGATCTATTGACTGATCAAGATCTATGGGATGTGATTGATGAGAAAAAGTTGAGGCCCACAGATCCAACTTTAGCCACACAATATGATGTGACAGACAGAAAAGCTAAAGGTCTCATCAAAATTGTGTCTTGTAGACTCGATTCTGATTAATGTCCATGAAGAACCTATCGTGAAAAAGCTTTGAAAAAAGCTAAGTGAGATCTATCAAGCGAAATCACTTGTTAACAAGATTTTCTTGAGGAAGAAGTTGTATTCCTTGAGAATAGAAGAAGGCGAACAAATTACTGGGCATCTGGAAAGCTTTAATATGTTGGTGACTTACTTGACCTTAGTAGGGGTGCCAATGGATGAAGAAGAAAGGTGCCAAATCTTGCTATGTTCATTGCCAGACTCATGGGATAGTCTTGTGATGGCTATAGGGAGCACTTCAGTTGTCTTGAAGATGGAAGACATTTTTGGTTCTATACTTTCTGAGGAGATGAGAAGGAAGGTCTCTTTGAATGCCAAAGAGGCTTTGAGTGTTCGAGGAAGACAAAAAGAAAGAGGCAAGAACGAACAACAGCATGGCCATTCTAAGTCCAAAAAAAAGGGGAGATTGAAATCTCCTAGTAAGTCCAAGGCAATTTGCTAGAATTGTGGCAAACCTAGACACTTCCGAAAGGACAACAAAGAGGAGAAGAAAAATAAGAAGAAGAAGCAAGATTTTGATTCTGAGTTCGAGAAGGAAGATGGAGATGCTTTCATCGCAGCCTTGGCCACTCATGTAGGTGAAAATGCATGGTTAATAGACTCAAGTGCATCTTTCCACATGACTCCTAATAGAAACTAGATGAGTAAGTACAAAAAAATTGATGGTGGTAAGGTGTATTTGGGTGATAATTCAGTACTTGATATTGTTGGTAGTGGAAGTATTCGTGTGAAATTTTCTTATGGTAGAATTAGAAGATTTGATGGTGTCTTGCATATCCCTAGACTAGCAAGGAATTTTCTATTTGTTAGTAAGCTAATAGATGCAAGAGTGCATGTACAGTTTTCTGAAGCAGGTGTAAAAATGGTGAGAGGTGCTATGGTAATAGCAAGAGGAAGCAGATTGGGTACATTGTACTTGCTTGATGTACGCACAGTCAAGTGTAATAGTACTTCTGATAAGATTGTGAAAAAGACTACTCAGTTGGAGAAGGAGAAGATTTATCTTTCAATAGATGGTTGTGGTTTTTGGGTACCCAAGGGTGCTATGTCTACCAAATCAAAGTTGCTTGCAAAGAAGACCATGTTATGGCACTAGAGACTCAGCCACATAGGTGAGAAGGGTCTACGAACCTTGAAAAATAAGAACCTTGTTGATGGGTTAAATGACTGCAATCTTGAATTTGATTTTTGTGAGCATTGTATCTATGGTAAACAAAATCGCATTCAGTTTTACTCAAGTTTTCATAAGTCTTCATGTATTTTGGATCTAATTTATTTAGATGTATTTGGTCCAGTTGATGTTCCTTCTATTGGTAGATTAGTTTATTATGTTTCTTTCATAGATGATTTCAGTAGAAGAACATGGGTTTATTTCCTTAGGAGTAAAGCTGAAGTTTTTAGTCGTTTCAAAAAATTTAAAGCAATGGTTGAATTGCAGACTAGAAAGAAAATAAAGTATTCAAGAACTGATAATGGTGGTGAATTTTGCTCCAATGATTTTGACACATTTTGTAAAGATTGTGGTATTAAAAGAGAGAAGACAACTCTGTATTCTCCACAACAAAATGGAGTTGCAGAAAGAATGAATAGGACCCTGATGGAGAAGGCTAGGAGTATGCTGAGTGGTGCTGGACTAGAACAAAAGTTATGGGCCGAAGTTGTAGCCACTGCCTACTACCTAATAAATAGGTCTCCTACATCAACTCTTGTTGATAAGACGCCAATGGAAGCATGGTCGAGCCATAAGCCTTCACTTAGATATCTGAGAATGTTTTGTTGTGAGGCATATGCTCATGTGCCAAAGGAGAAGCGGACAAAATTGGACAACAAATCTGTCAAATGTATCTTCATCGGATATAGTTATTATGTGAAAGGATACAAGCTTTGAGATCTTGTTGCACAAAAAGTATTTTATTCTAGAAGTGTTATTTTTAGAGAAACTAAACCTTCTTCTATTACAGTCTAGCCAGAACAAATAGAAGAAAAGAAAGATGTGATTCAACTTCCTGCTACACCTAAGAAAGTTGAATTGAGGCCCTTAGAAAGATGAGATGTTGTAGAGAGCTCTACGAGTTTTGAATCATCAAAGGAAGAGGGAGAACCTGATCATCAACCTGAACCTCTTGAACCTGAACCAAATCTTGTTTGAAGATCTACTAGACAAAGGAAACCACCTAAAAGGTATGGGTATTCTCTTGATGATTGGAGATGCATATTTGCATTGAATGCTCATATTGATGAACCAATATCTATACAAGACACTCTTGGTATGAATGATTCAAAGTCTTGGAAAATAGCCATGGATGAAGAAATGGCAGCTCTTAAGTGGAATCAAACATGGGACCTTGTACCATTGCCTGAAGGACAGAAAACTGTTGGTTGTAAATGGGTATTCAAAAGGAAGATGGGTTCAGATGGAAGCATTGAGAAGTATAAAGTGTATATGAGCAATGTTAGTATGCTAATAGAAACCAAATTTAAATAAATCTTCTACAAACTAAACAAAATTCATAAACTTCAAGATAGACTAAGATGAACTCTCAATTGAGAATATGAGCCATTAATGGACTCTCTCAATGAGAAGCTCTCTTGTTGAGTGGCTTTGTCTAAATAGATAGGATGTATGCTCAAGCTTATGCTTCAAAAGGGCTTCAAATGGAGTTGTAATTTGGGTGTGAGTGTATGGTTTTGATGTAAAATGGCTTCTTAAAATGGCATTATGATTTTACTTCATGGATTGTGTTATTTTGCAAAGGGGAAGGATCCAATTTATAGGCAAAAGGCTTGAGGGATTGAGGGCTAAGATGCAAGGATGGGAAAAAGCTCATGGAGGGCTCAGATTGCATGAGAAGAGAGCACATGGATTGTGCTTCCTTACAGCCAATCAGAGAGTGACACATGTCACAGGGTGAGAGGACAGAGGAAAGGGGAAGGATGAGTCAACAAAGGAGGCTCAAGGGATAAAATCTTCATAAAGACCCTCATAATGGCTTGTAAGAGCAATAAAAAGGCTTGGAAGAGTCATTTATGGCCTAGTGGGCTTCATAAAGTTTTATGGTTGGGATATTTTGAGGGAGATGAGAGGAATTTCGACTTGGGCTTGATTAGGAAGGTTTTAAGTTTGCTTAGGCTTGTGCAAATGATTAGAGGATGGATTAGGATGGTTTAGGATTAACTTAGGGATAGGCAAGTGGATGGCATTTAATGAGGGTGGGTGAAGGAGGAGATATTTGTTAACTTTGGCTTGGGTTAGTAAGTCTTAACCCATGTTTAGAGAATGTGACAAGGTTAGGAGGGGATTAGGATTAGGTTTAAAGACATCTTCTAGAAGAGTCTAGACTTTGGATGAGGATAAAGACTTTCTAGAATAGTCTAGAATTTCCTAGGATGAGGATGAAGACTTTCTAGAAGAGTCTAGAACTTCTTAGGATGAGGATAAATTAGATTTTTAGGAAATAAATAAAGTTTTATTTATTTCAAGGGTTTGGGTTGAGGAGATATTTATTAAAACTTTTTTAATAAACATGAGGATTGATATTTAATCTTAATTAAATATTTTGAGTTGGGATTAGGGGTAGGAAATGATGGGATTAGCCTTTAATTAAAATTAAAGAAGGATTAGAAGATTTTGGAAGAGGTTAGTGGTCTTAAGGAAATTGGCCAAGTTTTGGGCAAAAAATAAATTTTTTATTTATTTTGGGTTTTTTGGTCAATTTATTAATTAAATAATTAATAAATAAGGAAATAATGTTTAAATAAGATTTAAACATTTTTGGGAGGGATTCCTTAATTAAATATTTTTAATTAAGATAAAGGGATTTAATGGCATAAAAATAAATTAATTAATAAATGATGATGTCATCAAGAATTTTTCAGAAAATAAAAATACTTTATTTTCTAAAGATTTTTAGGTGTCTACATTTTGCCCCTCTTTGATGTGATGCCGCAAGTGGCATGGCATCAAAGATAAGAAAATAAGATGCCCAAGGCTAGAGTAGAAGAGGAGAGAATGGACTGCAAGATGCCCCCTCAAGAAGGCGGCAGGGAGAGAAAGCAAGGCTCGACAACTTCTTGAAAAGTACAAGAATCTGAGATGAGCAAGAAGACTCAGATTGGCTTAAGAGAAGAGGTTTAGTTAACTCAAACTCTCACTATGGGAGAATGATAAAGGAGAATCGGAGGCACAAGAGGAAGCAAGCTTAAGATCTCAGGGATTGCAGAGGATGAAGGAGCGGAGCGCTATAAAAGGAATCCAGGATGGGGAGATGGATGAGGGGATTAAAAAGCTGATGCAACAGGATTTTAAAGAGTCAGATTGGCGGAAGATGGGTTTTGGAGATCCCTAGGACTAGGATTGTGGATCTCGAAAGATGAGGCTTGGTGGATTGATTTGGATTGGTGGATCCCTAAGACTAGGATTGTGGATCCCTAAAGCTAAAGGTGAGGAGTGATTCAAAGAGATACTGATGCATAAGCTGGGGTAGGAGAGACAGATGTTGTATATGGATGGGGGATAATGGAGATGAAGGAAAACCATTGAAGCTTTTTGAGCGGGGGGATACTTCAAAGAGAAGTATCACCATGTAGTTGAGCACTAGATTTGCTATAGGACTGTTGGTTAATTGCCAAGGTTACCAAGAACATCAAGACCTTTTCACCAACTGTCTAGAGGACTGATGGACTGACTCAAAACAAACACACAAGGATTGCCCAGCATCACACATGAATCTCGAAAGAATCAGAGTGGAACCGACACTGGGTAACCCACGAGCAGAAAAGAAAACAAGCAAAAGACATGATCAAGACCTTACGCTCTGATTGCCCCATTCGCAGTATACCATGATATGGAAGATCGTGGCAACCTTGAGGAGGGAACAAGGAGACTGCTTGGAAAAGATATTTCAAGACTCAACAGGGAAGAGTCCAAATCAAAAGAAAGCGAAAATCGAAAAGAGAACCGTTTGCCAACGAGATGGGTAGGACGAGGTACTAACGGACCAAGATTAGACATGAGGAAAGCTATATCCTGCAAGGACCTATCAGAGAGCACCTAAGCTGGTGGATTTGGATGAGTGATGCGTCTGGCAATCTGAACTAAGAAGGATAACACTTTGGTGACAGGAGATCTAGTTAAAGGATGCATTGGAATAGCTAACCAAGGGTTGGGCGATGTGTGCAAGATGTTGATCAAGGAGGAACTGACATGAAAGCTAGATAGATACAATGGTACTATGCTAAAGAGGATGTACAAGCTGACGGACCAAGATATTTACAAGCGGGCTAATTAAGATATGGTGCAAGCTAACAGACTAATGATAGGTATGATACAGATGGATAAAAAGCTCAGGATGAGAGGATAGCGGGATGGCTCAATTTGGTGCAAGAAGTAGAAGCTAAGGATGAGGTGATAATGAAAGATATGGATTTGACAAGATGCATCCAATGATGATGATGGGGACAATGCTAAGGTTGGTGGTAGCTGAACGGATAGATGGCGCTAGAGTGAATGGCTAATGAGAGGATGGCATTGGATTTGCATGAGGATAGCCTAGAGCGGGATACTAATGACAAGCGAGGATGGACAAGACAAGATCTCCAAGGAATATAGTGCCCCAATCAGAAGATAACATGCAAAAGGAGGTCTTATGATGGATGTGATAGGATTGAAGCTAGGATGGAAAAAGTTGAAGGGGCTAGGGAGATGGATGATAGCTGGGATGGTTGGCTGAAGCTGCAGGAGATAAGTGGATGGTGTGAGATGGAAGATGGAGGGTGGAGGATAGGTGGATAGATTGGAAGATGGAGTTGGATGTCAAGAGATGACCAAAAGCATGAGGGTGATAGGCTAAGCTGGGGATGGCAGGATTACGCATGACGCTTGTTTGCCAAGTTTTCATCATGGTACTTGTCCAAGGCACTTGAATTGCCAAGTTTTCACCAGTGGACGCTTTATTTTTCTTTATTATTTTTGACTTTTTGACTTTCGACTTAGCTGGAATGATTTTGGCTTTCTTCAACTATTTTTGGCTCATAGATGTTGGTAGGATGGATGAAAAAGGATTGGATTGAACAAGTGGAATGGTGGGTGGGAGTTTGACAGATAATGGATGCGAAGACATAAGGCTTGTGGGTAAATGGATGAGGAAAATGGAAAGATCATCATTGGCACACACCTTGAGAGGTGATAAAGTAGTGGGAAAGATGGTTTTGAGCGAGGTTGAGGAGAAAATGGAGGAAAAGAAAGATAAGGACTAAAAGTAGAGTTGGAAGATGGAGGATGGGAAATTTAGGATAAGAAGCATATGGACTAAAAGTGGATTGGGGGGATGAAGGATGCTTATATGGGGATTTGGATGAAGGATGGATGGATGAGGCTTTTTGAGTAGCATGAATGGATGCCAATTGAGATTTTTCTTTGAGATGCATTTCTTTTATGAGCATCTTGGGTATCCACATGATTTTTGACTTTTTTAGCTTGGGCTTTTGTGACCTCTTGACTTTTTCTTTGATTGGGATTAAATGTTTCTTGTTTTGAACATGTATTTTAGAAGGGACATGTTGAGACTTGGATTTTTGTGGATTTTTGGATTTATGCTTTTGTATTTTGGCATCCAATATGCTTCTATTAGCCATGGGATGGGAACAAGAGCATGGAGGAGATGGAGGGATAATTGATGGAGTGATAGGGTTTAAAGGTTGGAAGGGATTCAAGGGTGAGTACCTTTGATGATCTAGCTGGTGGATTTGAGGGGATGGAAGGATAGATTGGAACATAGGATATGGATGGATATAATTGCCCAAAATGGATGGAGGGAAGGAGGGATATGGGCCCAAAATAGATGGAAACAGGGAAGGTGTAGGTCCCAAAATAGATGGAGGGAAGGAAGGATATGGGCCCAAAATAGATGGAAATGGGGAAGGTGTAGGTCCCAAAATAGATGGAGGGGATAAAGGATTCATATTAGGTATGTAAGGACCCAAAATGGATGGAAAGGGTGTGGGATTTAGATAAGGGATATATGGACCCAAAATGGAGGGTTGGAGATAAGGAGTAGGATGAGGGCCCAAAATAGATGCGAAATAAGATGGATGGGAACTTTGGGGTGGAGATGGAAGGACTTGGGACCATGTAGGAATAGCAGGGATACCAACATCTAGAAATACATTTTCATTTCTTTTTTCAATATGATGTTCATTATTTGGAACACAAGATGTGAGTCCATTACTAGCTGAAGGAGTTGGAGCTTCAGATATGATAATTAGTTCTTTTTCAATGGATCTATCATCATGGATTATGGGAGATGTATGATCATGAAGCAGAGGAGATGGGAGGATAGGATCTTGAGTTGGGTGGGCTGAGGGAAAGGAATCTTGAGATGGAGTAAGTAAGATGGTAGGATTTAGATATGGAGGGGATGGTAAAAGTGGATCATGTAGGGGAATAAGTGGGATGGCAGGATCTGTTGTTCTGTCGGAGGGTATTTCAACATGCTTTTGGACAAGATCTTGATAGGAATGGATGGGAGTGGATGCATGAGATTCATTATATGGGATTCAGATTATGCTTGGAGGAGGAGATGTGGATGGGATTTGGAGCGATTCAATGGGTGGTGGGATTTTGACGCTTGTGGGAAGAGGAAGGATTTTAAGCAATTTGATGGATGGTATGGGGATGGTAGCTATGGGATATGGAGGTGATATTATAGATGGGGAAGCTTCATCACTGACTACTTCACATGGTTGGATTAGATGACATGGCTTATCGACTATTGGAGGTGGCTTTTCTTGTATTTCCTCTAGGAGATTCCTTGGAGACTTGTGTGTTGAAGGTGGAGGTGGTGGATTGATAGGAATAACTGGTGTGATGAGGGTGGAAGATTGGAAGCTTGGTTGATTGGGTGATGGAGGAGAAGTTGGGATATCAGATGGCATGACTAGATAGTTTGGAATAACTCTTGGATTTTGTGGGATGCTTGGGGGAATGTTTCTAAGGCTTTCAATATACCCATCATAGTCAACAAGATTTTCATCATCATTGAAATAGGAGGTGGCGAAAGCAAGGACAATACGACCGAACACATCATGATAAGTTTGGGATTTCATGTTTTGATGATGAGTCGGATGGGGATGGGGTCTTGCATATGGATGAACACAGAAGCTCATGGTTGGATTTGGATTAAGCCTAGATTTTGGATTGGCTGATGAAGGATTTCCTAGGGAGAGTCAAAGCTGTATGATCAGACCTAAGGAGGATTGGCTGGAGATTTTTGGCTTTCCTGTGGATGGAAGAATTCAAGGGCATGCTATCAAAAAGTGAGAGTTTTGCTTTCCTATGTGCTAGATTGGTGGAGATTGTGTCAACTTAAGGATAGACTAATGATCCTATGGGCATGACACGGGATTGACCACTTGTGGATCCCAACCTTTAGCTCAAAGTGATGAGGGATAACAAGTGACAAAGCTAGATTACCCTAGACAAAGCTTTGTCAAAGGGATAACCTTGGTGAGGCTGGTGGATTGGTTGGATTGATTGGATAGCAAATTCTAGCAGAATGACAACAACTCTCTAAAGGCTTGGGTGTGATTTTGGATTGGGTTTCTAGCTGGCTAGGGGGGATGATTTGGAGAGACTTTGGATTTGGGATTGTTCTAAAGCAAGGAACTAGATAGATTTAGTTGCAGTGGGGGAGCTTGGATGATTTTCTGATGAGGTAGTGACTACGCTAAATATGCCTTGAGCTGGGAGATTTCTGCTTTTTTTTTTGGATTTTGACCAAAGTTGGCAAACATTCATTCAAAAGCTATGAACAAACAAGCAAACAAAATTTTGGAGCGAGCACGTCAAACACATCAACATCCTAGGAAGCTTTTTACAAGGATGAAATTTGTTATAGCTAGGGAGTCCTCGATATACGCAAGGTGCGTGAGGCCCAAATCCGTAGATGAAACCAAAAAGATGTCACACAGCCGAGAGGAGTGGTAACCCATTTCTCCTCTTTCACTTCTCAAGGGTATTAAGTTCCTTGAGGCTTAGCCCGAGTGACAAAATCTTGATCCCAAGAGAGGTGTCTTTCGATTCACCTCTCGGTTCTTATACTCCGCCGGAATGCTGGAGTTGAGGTCATCCAAGGGGTGATGAAATCTCCAAGCAGGCCTCCTAAAAAGAAACAAGGTTTTGGATCCTAATCTTATGCACCCAAGATGGCCTCGAAAGACGACAAGGGGAGAGAAGACTTGGATGACCTTGGGCTAAAAAAAACACGCTTGTTCTTTTACCAACTGACTCTTATGTGTGCTAATCTAGACTTTGCAAGCACTCATGTTTAAGAGAGAATGTTCAATTCCAACTTGAAGCGTCAACAAAAGTAAATCGATCGAAGAATGCAAACAAGAAGAAGAGTTAGGGTCAACAAAAGAAAACTCGCGCGCCCGGAGGCCCTCCACGTCAAGTATCGATTAATTTCCTTTAAAGCATTCAAGAGTTGGTGTGATTTTGTTTTAAGCCCAAAGCAAAGATGTGTGAAACTCGACTGCCAAGCGTGCGCCCGGAGGCCCTCCACGTCAAGATTTGTCCAATTTTTATGCCCAAATGAAGTGTGAGCGAGATTAATGCGCATTCAAGGAATTTTCTAACTTAGAAAAACCACTAAAGACCCAAGTGAGTGGAGTTTGATCTTTTTGGAGCACTTAACACCCTCTTAGGTAGACCCATCCCCATAGATGGCGCTGAGATTGCAACCAATGGTTAAATTGATGGGTGATTAAAGAGCGTGAGTCCAACTACAAACTTACTCAAAGCGTCTTTATTAGTTTTTATAACTTAGAAGATTTCAAAAATGTGGATTCTTTTTATGCCCCAAAAGATGATTATTTGATCTATGACATTCAAGATTGGATTTGTTGTTTTAATCATGCATTCATAAAAAAACAAACTTGATTTTAATCCATGGCACTCAAGAGTGATTTTAGCAACATGCATTCAAAGACAAGTGATTAAACATTCAAGTTTTTTCTTTTGAGCATTCAAGATTGAGATTTTGTGTGTTGTTTTAAGAACTTTGAAGTGCTCTGTTTTAACCTTAGATCATTCAAGATTGTTTTGGACTCAAAAGTGAAAATGACTCTTTGGACTTTGGTTTTCATTCAAGATTTTGTGTTCTAGTTTGCATATTTTAAGTCCAAAAATGATATTCCTAGATTGTTTTGATGCATGAAAAACCTAAGAAACATTCAAGATTTTGCAACAAGACATTTGTTTGGAACAAATAACAAAGCTTTTAGGACAATTTTTGGCAACCATTTAGGACTCTTAGTTTTCATGAGATTTTTAAAAGAACTTTAAAATATTTGCAAATGAGGTTCATTTTATCCTTGATTGATGCTTTGAGTTTGATTTAGATTTTAGTGTGCACTTAGTGTTGATTTTGAACCTTTTGAAATGGAAACTTGAAGTTCTTTTTAAATTCCCAAAAATGAAGTGTTCCTAACTTTGCATGAATGCATCTAAAACCTTGATGTTGCAAGGATGCAAATGATTGGATTGGTTTAGTTTCACTTGTTAAATTTTTTTTTTTTTTTTACAAATTTTTAATTTTTTAATGGATTTAAGTATGACTTGGGGGTTCATTTTAAGCACTAAAAAGAAGTGTGTATGATTTTTCTTCCTTAAAAAAAAATGGCCAAGATCTCCCACAAGAAGAAGAAGAAGAAGTAGATGGAATAAGAAGAATATAGACAAGAAGAGGAAGAAGAATTTCAAGTGCTTTGTCCACCTATAAGCTTGAAAAATCTGCAAATACTATGAGATAGACTATTAGTTCCTTTGTCTTCTTTATGCTCATGTGGACCTACAAAACCAATTTATACAATCCTACCAATCACAAAAACAAGCAAAATTAGCCAAAATTAGCAAATGACATACAAAAATTGACTAAAAAAGCTAATGAAGATGACCCATGCGGGGTCCCACCGGGCGTGCCAAAATGTATATGAGCAATGTTAGTATGCTAATAGAAATCAAATTTAAATAAATCTTCTACAAACTAAACAAAATTCATAAACTTCAAGATAGACTAAGATGAACTCTCAATTGGGAATATGAGCCATTAATGGACTCTCTCAATGAGAAGCTCTCTTGTTGAGTGGCTTTGTCTAAATAGATAGGATGTGTGCTCAAGCTTATGCTTCAAAAAGGGCTTCAAATGGAGTTGGAATTTGGGTGTGAGTGTATGGTTTTGATGTAAAATGGCTTCTTAAAATGGCATTATGACTTTACTTCATGGATTGTGTTATTTTGCAAAGGGGAAGGATCCAATTTATAGGCAAAAGGCTTGAGGGATTGAGGGCTAAGATGCAAGGATGGGAAAAAGCTCATGGAGGGCTCAGATTGCATGAGAAGAGAGCACATGGATTGTGCTTTCTTACAGCCAATCAGAGAGTGACACATGTCACAGGGTGAGAGGACGGAGGAAAGGGGAAGGATGAGTCAACAAAGGAGGCTCAAGGGATAAAATCTTCATAAAGACCCTCATAATGGCTTGTAAGAGCAATAAAAAGGCTTGAAAGAGTCATTTATGGCCTAGTGGGCTTCATAAAGTTTTATGGTTGGGATATTTTGAGGGAGATGAGAGGAATTTCGACTTGGGCTTGATTAGGAAGGTTTTAAGCTTGCTTAGGCTTGTGCAAATGATTAGAGGATGGATTAGGATGGTTTAGGATTAACTTAGGGATAGGCAAGTGGATGGCATTTAATGAGGGTGGGTGAAGGAGGAGATATTTGTTAACTTTGGCTTGGGTTAGTAAGTCTTAACCCATGTTTAGAGAATGTGACAAGGTTAGGAGGGGATTAGGATTAGGTTTAAAGACATCTTCTAGAAGAGTCTAGACTTTGGATGAGGATAAAGACTTTCTAGAATAGTCTAGAATTTCCTAGGATGAGGATGAAGACTTTCTAGAAGAGTCTAGAACTTCTTAGGATGAGGATAAATTAGATTTTTAGGAAATAAATAAAGTTTTATTTATTTCAAGGGTTTGGGTTGAGGAGATATTTATTAAAACTTTTTTAATAAACATGAGGATTGATATTTAATCTTAATTAAATATTTTGAGTTGGGATTAGGGGTAGGAAATGATGGGATTAGCCTTTAATTAAAATTAAAGAAGGATTAGAAGATTTTGGAAGAGGTTAGTGGTCTTAAGGAAATTGGCCAAGTTTTGGGCAAAAAATATATTTTTAATTTATTTTGGGTTTTTTGGTCAATTTATTAATTAAATAATTAATAAACAAAGAAATAATGTTTAAATAAGATTTAAACATTTTTGGTAGGGATTCTTTAATTAAATATTTTTAATTAAGATAAAGGGATTTAATGGCATAAAAATAAATAAAGTAATTAAATAATTAATTAATTAATTAATTAATTAATGATGATGTCATCAGGAATTTTTCAAAAAATAAAAATACTTTATTTTCTAAAGGTTTTTAGGTGTCTACATAAAGCACGTTTGGTTGCAAAAGGTTACACTCAAGTTGAGGGAGTAGATTATGGTGAGATTTTTTCTCCAATAGCCAAAATGACATCCATTAGATTTTTACTTTCCATTGCAATAGCTTATGATCTAGAGATCGAGCAAATGGATGTGTTGAGTTTGGGATTTGTGCGATCTAAATCTGATCACTATATACATTTCAAATCTGATGGTGATGGTCTCCTGGTTATTGCCTTGAATGTCGATGACATGTTGTTTATTGACAAAGGAAAAGGTTTGATTGCAGAGTTAAAATCTCAACTCTCGATAAATTTTGAAATGAAAGATCTTGGTGCAACTAGGCACATTCTGGGAATGGAGTTTATAAGAGATAGACAAAGTAGAAAGTTGTGGCTAGGCCATAGTAAGTATGTTGGTACTATTTTGAAAAGGTTTAATATGCAGGATTCAAGACCATTGAGTGTTTTTGTTACTATAGGAACAAAGCTTTCTAGCTCACAGTGTCCTACATCCCCATTGGAGATGGAAGAGATGAGTCAAGTACCATATCAGAGTGTTGTTGCAAGTTTGATGTATGTTATGGTCTGTACAAGACCAGAGATTGCGCAAGCAGTGGGAGTACTTTCCCGTTATATGTCTAATCCAGGAAGAGCACATTGGGATGTAGTAAAAAGAGTTTTCAGATACTTGTGGGGTGCCTCAAAGTACTCGATATGTTTTCATGGAACAAGAAATGAGCATTCCTTGGATATTCGAGGCTATGTGGATTCAGACTGGGTTGGTGATGTTGATAGAAGAAGATGCACCATTGCATATGTGTTTACATTATTTGGTGGTGCAATCAATTGGATGAGCAAGCGATAGGTCGTGGTCGCTTTGTCCACTACTGAGGTAGAGTATATGGCGCTTACTAATGCCTGCAAGGAAGCCATCTGGCTAAAGAGATTATTGTGATATTGCTATCAGGATTTAACTGTGTGATCTTTGAGTCAAACTCATTGACCCATGTTTCATGAGTAGTGATTCAACATGAATCCATCTCTCATGAGAATAAATGGAACACTTAGCACTCATTGGAATCTTTTTAGTTAAGCGCACTCAGGCTGGAGTAGTACTAGGATGGGTGAGCATCACCCTTGTGGGCATCACCTAGATCCAATGAGTGCTAAGTGTTCCATTTATTCTCATTAGAGATAGATTCATGTTGAATCACTACTCATGAAACATGGGTCAATGAGTTTGACTCGAAAATCACACAGTTAAATCTTGATAGCAATATCACAATTTGACTTGCTATGGAAATTATCTCCTACTTATCAATTAAAGAGATTGTGTTCAGATATAGAGTTCAAACAAGGTGCAATGACAATTTATAGTGACAGCCAAAGTGAAATCTTCCTAGCGAAGAACCCGAATTTTTATGTGAGGACCAAGCACATTAATGTACAATATCATTTTGTGAGAGATATGGTCGAGGACGACAAGGTGAAGCTGGAAAAGGTAGAGACTTTGGTGAATTTTGTTGATGCATTAACTAAGCCTGTGAGCACAAAGAAATTTAGATGGTGTTCAGTTTCTATGGCCCTCTTGGCCCCTAGCAATTAAGTCCATGATATTTAGGATCTCCTAACTCTTGTAGGGTTTTCAACAAGTGGGAGAATGTTGAGAACATGTGTCTCAACCTTGCAATCTTTTTTTGGAAAATTCCAGAATTTGTTTGTGGAAGTTTTCCACTTTTTTATATCTTGGAAAAGAGTGTATAAAATACCAAAAGGTTCCTGTCCATAGTAGAATATAGGAGGGCCATTTTTAGAGCATAGTTAGCTTGTTTTATGACTTTTATAGGGGTCTAAACTAAGAGACAAAATTGTGGATGGGATTACTATTTTAACCTAGTTATTTCTCCATATTGGAAATGTAAATGTCAAAAATGAGTAACATGTGGCATGGTATTTTTGCCCATGGTTTTGTAAAACCACAAGTGGTTTCCAGATTGCAAAATCACTATAAAAGGATGGCTTGGGGAGGTGTTTGTGTAATTGAGTTTAGTTTGCAAGACTGGTGCTAGAAGGAGTCTCTCCGAGTTCGAGTTGTGGTGATGTGCTCCTGTAAGAACTTGCATTGCAAGTGTATTGTAATAATCTTGGTTTGATAATACATTGTGTGGGTTTTGGAGGGTGGGGTTTTTCTCCCAGAAGGGTTTCCCCATGATAATCACTGTGTTATGTGTTCATTGTTATTTTGATTATGTTATTATGCATTTCTTGAGATCTCTGCAATAGTTAGTTGAATTTGCATAATCGTCCTCTCAAAGATTAGCATAGGAAGTGATGGTACGCACCTTTGCTTCCTTACAATTGATTAAAGTGGCATATATAGTGAGTGTGTCGATGTTGGATACAATTTTCCCAATGTTTCATTCAAGATGACCCTATCTATGTATGCACTTTGCACAATGCTCATTAGCTTCTTTCAATTAATGATAGGAAGTTTGTATAATTGAAAAATAAATTTTGAGATTTATATTTCTATTACAATAGATTGTGTTAGATTTTTTTATTTTTTTTTGTAAAGATTTAGTATCAGACTTTGTAATGTATCATCGATTTAATACAAGAGTATAGAAAATTCAAATATAAATAGAGTGTAATCTGAAACATTCGTAAAAAAAATCTAACACAATATACTCAAAGAAATCTGAAATAAGCAAAAACTTTATACTTGTGTTCTTTTAGCTCTCATGTAGTAGAAATACAATATACAATTTATCCAGAATTTTAAAAGATTAAAACATAAGATTGTAATTGAAATGTTCTCCATTGCATCAAACCTGAGAAGTGCAACATATTTTTACATATTTAACATATTTTATGACCTATTCAAAATATTGGAATAGATAATATGTGCATTTATAAAAGAATATCATTAGACATAATACAACAAAATCACCATTAATATAGACAACAAATCATACAACCATGATATTGAGTATTGATAAGAATATTAATTATGAACCTTAAAATAAGAGTATTTAATTGAATTAATGGTGATTAAGGTTCCGAAAATAGAAACATTCTAAGGTGTCAAAAGCAAAATATGATGAAGTGAATTGTTTTATACATTTGACTGGGAATGGGCTCTGTGAATTGATAATGACAATGCTTAAAATGCACTGCCTCATTCATATTAGAATTTTTGGGTTGATTCAGTTTTCTTTTTCTTTGAAGAAAATCCATGTTCTTGGGCAATTATAGGCTCTTTAGATGTTGGGAGACATGCTTGTATGAAATGTCCCTTTTCTAATTTTACATGATATTTCCAACCTTTAATCAGATCTTTAAGATCAAACAACTAATATCACAAAGATCCTCCAAATTTCTCAAGAAACCCCAAATCGGGTATGCCAGAAATTGTGCCAAAAGCTTCACAGCTTCACCAATTATTAATAAATCTGAAAGTGGACATTTTTACAGAAATTTCAGCAGCATAACAGCCTACAAAATGACATTTCCAGATCCGTATAACCTTTACACAACAGTTCTCAAATGTAGGACAAAAACTATGCTCATCGGGCTCCCGAAATTAACACAAAAATGCCCGGAAACACCACACAACACTAATAAACTATCTCAAAAGTTTAATCACGTCCCAATACATATATTTAGCTCTATTTTAACAGCTTAAAGTCTGAAATACAGCAGCAACCAAAACTGATATGAAATGCTCAACTAAAAACACCAAACTCATGCAAAAAACACACCCAAAAACCCACAAATCTACACTGTTCAGCACAAAGGCAAACTCTGTATGAGCATGCACATGGAATGGCTTCAAAATCCCGTCCTTAGCCTTCCTGAAAACCTGCAAACTCTCGTTCTTGGGTCTCCCTGGAAACCTGCAAACTCCCGTTCTTGGGTCTCCTTCTCCACAGGTTTGGCAGCCTCTGAAGAATAACAAAGAAATCAGCAAAATCAAGTTCTGGAATGAGCCCAAAATGCCTCCAAAACCCCTTAAAAGAGGGCATAACTGTAACTCACGTCCAAGAGAGGTTAATGAAACATATTTTAATAATAATTTTCATTTACTAGTCCAACGGTTTCCAAAGATTAACCCCCTTTTTCTGAAACTTCACTTTCTTGGGCCTGCTTGCCTTAGCAAAGATTATTATTTTTTAATTATTTGAAAAGGGGACATGACATTGTAAATTAGACAATTTGTAATAGGACTTTAATTTAATTAATCAATTAATTGGTGTAGCAATTGTGTATTATGACTCGTTTATCAACCAATTTATGTTAAGCTCTGTTATGCCTTGTTTTTTAGCCAATCCAAACCTACAACATTTCTTTGCATTCATCCATACTCTTTACACATAAGTTCAAAATAATCTTTCATAAGAGACTGGTGGGTGGTTGGGAAGTTATGATAGAAAATGAAATGAGACTCTCATGTAATGGCAAATATTTTTTCATAAGTCGTATCTTAAGATACAATTATGTTGTCACATAAAGGTACTCATCTATATTAGACTTGGCTACAAGTTTTGTAAAGGAAGCAACAACTTTTTAAAACTCGGTAACTTAGGAATGAATTGAAGTAAGTGTTGATAATTTGCATAACTCATCAACAAACTTTAGCTTGGGAATTAGAGGAGGAAGTGAATGCAGAGATTCAATAAACGAGGGTAGCATAATCAACAAGTTATAAATCAATTGATGTCGATGTTGAAGTGGTCTCCATTTTGCCAACATGTTCATTAATCCATTTTTCATAAACAGTAAACAACCCTCTGAAGTAAATTGAGATCTTTAAGTGGATTTTTCTACAAGTGCATCTCATACAATCTTCGCCCTATATAAAAAATAATCTAACCTAAAATCCCACACAAAAATTTCTCAATAAGTTGAAGAAAATGAATCCATGAAACTACAAAGAGCCCACAAAACCCACTTAATACATTTTCATTTTTTGTCTTGCAAAAATTATTTCTGCTATATTTTTGTATATCACTTAAATCTTTGCCCTATATATAGAACAATCACAGAACCAAAAAAATGAGGAAAGTTAACATAGTCAAAAGAAAATATTTAAAATTATGTTGTCATTATAAAGAAGCAGGTCTCTAGACATAAACCCTAGGTATTATTAATGGACTCAATACTCCTATTATCAACATTAATAGAGTTGGTTACATGGTTTTTACATAAATTTTATGCATACGTAATGCAAGGATACAAGTGTGTGTAAAAAATTATAACGTATTTGCAAAAAAAAAACTTGAAAGATATGGTGTCGATGGAATGAATTGATCAAAGGATGGAATAACAAAGCATGTCGAAGGTGGATTTTTTACTGATAAGGGAAACTAATATTGTCTCTTTAACATAATCCTCAAAAATAAATATCCTCTAGTACTACAAAGAGTTTATCCTCCTATTTGCTAATACCATCCCTTTCACCATTAAGAGTCTAAATATTGCATAGAAATAGTGGCAACATTAGAAATTTAAATCGAGAAAAGAAAATTTGAGAACTTTTAAATTATTGTTTGATTTTTTAACCTCATGGAAAAGGAGAGGATTTTTATACTTCATCAAAAAATCATAAAATTAATAAGTCTTACAAAATTTCTAGCAAAAAAACAATCCGGAGCAAAGCTTCCACAATAAGCCTATCAACTTTAAAAAATAAAAATGATATTATTTTGTAATAGCCTAAAAATGGTCATCTAGATTATTAGCCCCCTTCTCAGCATTTTGGCTAAATTATTTAACCATTTACTTGGCCAAATTTTTAAAAATCTATTTATTTGATTTTAACCTATAGTTTGACATAATATCCTAAGTCCATATTTGATTAAAAAAGCATTTATCCTTTTAATTAAATAAAAGACCCCATTCTTCTAGCCCACTCAATGTGCACACATGAAGTCTTTTTCTTATTTTATAAATTAAAAGAAAAGACTTTGTCTCACATGAAAAGTCAACTCTTTCTCATTGGTTGACATGATCTTGCACATGGATCATGTCAAAATTCAACCTCCACCCTTGATCATCCACTTCTTGATCTTGATCTCAACAGTTTGTACACCTTAAAGGAGAGAGCACTCTCCCTCTCTAAGGATCCCCGTTTTTGAGCTAATGTTATGTTGTAGGTTTACTTACAAGTTCGTGGAGCATTTCTGGAAGACTTCTTGCTTTGTGTCTCATCCTTTGCATATTCATGTTAGCTTAGTTCATTTGCAAGTAGCTTAGTTTCATTTGCAATAGCATGGATCACTTAGCTTAATTAGCATGGTTTGTAATACGTTCATATGCTTAGCATAATCAACAAGTCATAAATCTATTGATGTTGATGTTGAAGTGGTCTCCATTTTGCCAAAATGTTCATCAATTCATCTTTTTCATAAACAATAAACAATCTTCTGAAGTAAATAGAGATCCTTCAGTGGATTTTTCTATAGGCATATCTCATACAATCGTTTCCCTATATGCAAAACAATCTAACATAAAATCCCACACAACAAAGTCTCAATATTCATGAAACTACAAAGAGCCCACAAAACCCACTTAATACATTTTCTTTTTTGTCGTGCAAAAATTATTTCTGCTATGTTTTTGTATATCACTTAAATCTTTGCCCTATATACAGAACAATCACAAAAACAAAAAAATGAGGAAAGTTAACATCGTCAAAAGAAAATATTTAAAAGTATGCTGTCATTATAAAGAAGAAGATCTCTAGACATAAACCCTAGGTATTATTAATGGACTTGATACTCCTATTATCAACATTAATAGAGTTGGTTACATGGTTTTTGCATAAATTTTATGCATACGTAATGCAAGGATACCAATGTGTGCAACAAATTATAACATATTTGCAAAAAAAAAACTTGAAAGATATGGTGTCTAATGGAATGAATTGATCAAAGGATGGAATAACAAAGCATATCAAAGGTGGATTTTTTACTGATAAGGAAAACTAATATTGTCTCTTTAACATAATCCTCAAAAATGAATATCCTCTAGTACTACGAAGGGTTTATCCTCCTATTTACTAATACCATCCCTTTCACCATTGAGAGTCAAAATATTGTTTAGAAATAGTGGCAACATTAGACATTTAAACTAAGAAAATAAATTTTGAGAACTTTTTTATTATTGTTTGATTTTTTAACATCATGGAAAAGGAGAGGATTTTTGTACTTCATAAAAAAATCAAAAAATTAATAAGTCTTACAAAATTTCTAGCAAAAAAATAATCTGGCGCAAAGCTCCCACAATAAGCCTATCAACTTTTTAAAAAAATGATATTTATTCTATCTAAAACTGGTCATCTAGATTATTAGTCCCCTTCTTAGCATTTTGGCTAAATTATTTAATCATTTACCAAGGTTAAAATTTATAAAAATCTATTTATTTGATTTTAACCTATAGTTTGACTATAATATCCTAAGTACATATTTGATTAAAAGAACATGTGCCCTTTTAATTAAAAAAAAGACCCCATTCTTCTAGCCCACTCAATGAGTCTTTTTTCTATTTTATAAATTAAAAGAAAAAACTCTATCTCATGTGAAAGGTCAACTCTTTCTCATTGGTTGACATGATCTTGCACATGGATCATGCCAAAATTTAACCCCCACCCTTGATCATCCACTTCTTGATCTTGATCTCAATTGTTTGTACACCTTAAAAGAGAGAGCTCTGTCCCTCTCTAAGGATCCTCATTTTTGTGTTAATATTATGCTGCAAGTTTACTTACAAGTTCTTGGAGCATTTGTGGAGGACTTATTGCTTCGTGGCTCATTTTTTGCATATTCATGTTAGCATAGTTCATTTGCAAGTAGCTTAGTTTCCTTTGCAATAGGGTGGATCACTTAGCTTAATTAACATGGTTTGTAATACATTCATATGCTTAGCTTAGTTGCATTCTTGCATTTCATTCTAGCATAGTTCATTCTTGCATTGCATACTCAAGAGTTCTTTGACACTAGCATTCTTGCTATTGTCTAAAGAATCTCGCATTTCATGTTTTACTAGCAAGAGTTACATCTCTAAGGCTCAGTTGAGAGCTCTTTCTATGCTTATGCACTCTTGCACTCCATGACTAGGGAGCTCTAAGCTCTAAGCTATCATTCAAGCATTCCAATCTATGGAATCCCTTGGATAGAAGGGTTTAGGGAGGTGCACAATTGTAGTGTACATATTCTCCTATTAATAATGAAGAATGAATATAAGTTTTTATAAATTCAACAGTCTAAATGTTTCTTTATGGGCATTCTTGGATTCATTTAGTTTTTAAGAAAAGAAAAAATGTGAAATGGGAAAGTCTTGGAAAGTGGATAGGTCAAAGTTGATTTTGATGGGGCTTCAAGAGTCAACCTCAGTGCATTAGTGTTGGGTGTGTGGCTTGTGAGTTCAAATGGCAACATTGTTTCTTTGGATGCACACAAGACTACAGATAGTACTGATAATGATTTAGAAGCAAAAGCAACATTACAAGTTGTAGAGTTGGCCAAAAAACTCAAAATCAATCAATTATACCTTGAAGGGGAATTGTTGTCAATATCATTGCAAACAACAAAGTCCAAAAATGAAAATTAGATAAATTAATTCATGTTATTGAGTGTAAATTATATAAAAAAATTAAAATTTAAAATATGTCATATTTCTAGGGAAGGCAATCAAATTGTTGATTCCCTCTCCAAGTGGACATGGGCTTTTCCATTACGGTTCGTTTGGCTGCAAGAATACAAATATGGGAATAGGAATACATATTTTGGAATAGAAAATGGGGCTACATATTCCTATTCTTATTTGGTTTAGCTAGAATTTGATGGGGAATTCACGAACCCAAAAAATTTATGTTTTCTAAAATAAATAAAACTAGAATAGGAATACATATTCCAATTCCACCTATTTAGGTGGAATAGCAAATGCTCATTTTTGGGCCAAAGTTGGAATATGTATTCCTATTTTATTCCTATTCCAATTCCAATTTGGTGCATCCAAACATAGAATTCAAAATTTTAAAAATTCATATATGCCTATTCCACTTGTATTCCCACTGCCAAATGGGCCCTTAAGTATTCATGACTTAACATTTGAAGACTTCTAACGATTATGTCTAGAGGAATAGATGGTGTAGGGTGAGGTGTCATTTGTAGGGAACTGCAATTTTAAATGTAATTGATTTCTTGTAGATTTTTAAACATGCAAAGGATCCACAATAATGGATCCTCTATAAGATATTTCATCTCTAACGAAGGCACTGACATTTACCCTTTATAAGCTCGATAAACCCCAAAGGGGGTGTAAGGAGATATATTATTTTAAAATATAGAATTGAGTTGTTATGTTAATGAGGCATATATTATTTTAAAATTTATATATTTAATTTAATATTTTAATAAGATATATTATTTATTTATTTTTTCCTAACTAGGCAATTGTGTTACATCATTTTGAAGTGATAGTGGAATATTTATTGTTTATTGTTTAGTTGATTAGCAATCTTATTTTAATATTTTTAATTTATAGAAGAGCTCCTCAAATGGCATGCAAAGAGGATAAATTAAAATTATGCCTAATGACACATGGAAGAACACTCCAACCAACTTCAACCTCTTGACGAAGAAACAACAAATGGTGAAACAATTGGTGTTCTTGAGTAGAGTCACTACACACTGCATGATGTTCATCTTCAACACAAATAATCCCTTTTTATTTGTGTTAATGATAATGTTATTGGGAGATGATTATTTAATGATGAGCTACAAATACAAAATCAATGTAGATGAGTCTTCTATGTTCTTTGTGTGGTGTTTTGAGTTGGGTGAACAAGGGGAGATTTAGAAGGTGATGGAGATCTATGTAGAAGTAGAATGGTTACATGGCCTGAACAACCTCATGGTTGTCATAACAACAAGGCAAGGTTTTATGGTAAGCAACAAGGACTAGGTTTATGCACTAGAAATTACTCCACCACTATGTCATTTTCTTTGTTGGCATGCCTCAACGAACAAGGGAGCCAAGTGAATAGATGCATTCATTGATTGGGGATTAATAAAATCTATTTCTGTGAATATGAGACATTTTATGGGGATATGACCTAAGGAAATTGCAAAAGGGGTGTTAAAGCTCAACTAAAGCTAACTAGTGGGATGGACAAGAGGCAAATAAGGGGAAGACCACAAAAAGAGAAGGAAGTACACTCCATCATTTTGTTTTATTTGCAATTTTATACTATTTAATTAGAATCCAAGTAGTTTTTTGTAACCTGAATGTAATATTGTTAATGATGATATTCTTGTAATGTGGAGATGGTATGGTAGTCGAGGATGTAAATTTTGTATTTCAAGGAAAATTTTGAACACATAGATCTATAAGGTTGGTGAAGCTATAAATTTTGTGCATTTGGAATGGTAAAAAATTAAGCATTTGTAGCCTCAACCACGCATTCTTGTAACAAATAAAGTTTTAAGAAATTAATAAAATAATTTATTTTAAAATTTTAGAAAATTGTCTAAGTATGGGCGCAGGAGCACCTAGGGTTTGGATGATAACCCACAATAATTTTGGCTTGTAATGATCTTAGATAGGTCATGGATTGAATAAGAACCATTTGAGGGTCCATCAGGTGTGTTTGTGAAATTTTTTTAGTAAATGAAAGTCATTTCCAAAATGGGGCAAAAAGTTATCATTGTATTGGCCAAAAGTTTCCAAATGGGCTAAAATGGTCATAGTATACAAAATAGCTGCAAAATGCATGAAATGGGTTATATTGGTGTTGGAAATGCTTAGGGGATGATTTAAAACTATTTTGCATCCATAGGAAACATAGTTGTTAGGAGAATTGAAAAGTTGCTAATGTTGCAAAAAAATGTTGTTAAGACAACATTTACAACTTCGAAAAATTACATGACAATATTTTGCTAAAAGATGCATTTTGGGGTAAAAAAATTATATGCCCAAACCAATTATTGGAGGATGTAAAGGGGATATATTTTATACCTTCCAAGCAATTGTACAAGGGTTGGATGGTATTCTTGAAGTTTGAGCAATATAGTTGCAACATATTTTATGGTATTTTGTCACAGTCCACTTGTAACTCAAGGAATCTAAGTGGTTAGTGATTTGAAACTTCAAGATTTTTCTTGTAGAAACATTCTCAACTCATTTTCTTTCTTTGTGTACTTTAGAATTAGGTTTTGTGTAGTTTTTAAATTTTGAATAAAATCCAAACTATATTTAGCTGGTTCACTAGCTTGTATAGGGTTTGGCCTAATAAAATGGCCCCATCTTGAATTCTCATCATGTAAGTTTTATGGAATTTTGAGGATAGATAATATGACCAATGTACTATATATTCCCTTTTGGAGGTGTTCAAGAAACGTGTTTTTTCTATTTTTAAAGTCTTGCCCTTAGCGAACTTAGTCATAGCTTAGATAGGGACAAGAAGTATCAGTGGATTATCACTTGCAGAAGTGGAGTAATTTGATCAATATAACAACTTGGAGGTGTCAAGGGAGTCTCTAGAGAGTCTTGGATAAGAATTTAGAATTGAAAAAATCCATTTGGAAAGCCTACCCATTGAAAGATTGCAATTAGTTCATTTCCTTTCTAATTTGGTCCAATTAAGGTTTAGTGTTGTATAGATAGGTTAGAGACCTAAAACCCTAAAAACCTTAAAGTTTTCCTAAAAGGGTATTTGAAATGAAAAAAAAATCATAGGCTCATTTGGAAATTTTTCAAGTTATAGGCCAAAAACCAATTTTGGAGGGCTAATTGAGACTTAGTAGGTCTAATAGTCCTAAAAACTAGGATTCTTGAGATCAATAAAAGAATGTTTGCAAGATCAAACCAAATGGAGAGTTTTATGATGGAACCAATTGATATGAAGGCCAAATACTCCTACAAGGTGATGAAGAATGGCCTAGGTAATTGTTAGGTGGACTTATCCTGGTGAGTTTAAAAGAGTAGTGCAGCCTAAATTGGTAAAGAGGTTCAAGTTGTGTTGAGAAAGTGGATTGAATCCTCCCAAGAGTAAAGGGTTGAAGAGAGGAAAACCCCTAGAAGGTACTAGAATTTCCCTTGGTGTAGATTATGGTGAAACTCATTTGTGGAGTCTCCTTATCATATTGTTATCAAAACCCTTAAGGTTTGGGCTAAGGTGGGTTTATGTCATCTATTTAATTAGTAGGTGACATAAGCATGGTGACTAATGTGGAGTTGGCCAAAATGGACCAAGAAAAAGAGGAGGAAAATAGACTCCTTAAGGAAAAGTTAACATAGATTAAAAGAAAACTAGGTGGAGTAGAGGTTAAGACTGAGAAAGTCATTCAGAAGGTGAAAGAAACAAAATATAAGGGAAAGAAAGTGGAAAATGAGGATAAGATGCCTAAGCCATATCATGTAATGTAGGAAGAACCTTTTCTTTAGGGACCTAAATGCTATGGGTGGCAAGGCACAAGAAGGGGTACCTTTGTTTAGTGGAAAGGTGGAACCAAACCTAGTAATGGAATGGATAAAGGATCCAGGGAATCATTTCAAATGTGAAGGGGTGAGTGAAGCCAAAAGATTAAGGTGCCAAATCAAGATTGAGAGGGGCTTCCATGACATGGTGGAAATTTGTATAAGTAGAGAGGAAAAAAGAAGGTAAAATTTCCATTGCTAATTGGAAGGGCATGACTTCCAAGATTAAAGAAACTTATCTCCCTGAAGATTATGAGATTCAACTTTAGAGGAAAAGATAAAAAGAGATTGATGTGATAGCCTATACAAAAGAATTTCAAAAGTTATTTTTGAGGTATAAGGTGATAGAAGATGAAAACATCAAGGTTGCAAGATATGTTAATGGCTTAAGGTGGAGTATACAAGAGGAAATTAGTTTACTAAGCCAAACCACTATACATAAATGTTATCAACTAGCCCTTGAGGTGGAGGAGAAAAGAAAAAAGAAACATAATCAAGGTGGTAGAGGTAGATTCCATAGGGGTAGTTTTGGTGGACAAAGACCTCCAAGTGAGTTCAAACTTGCAGAAAAATTGGTGAATCAAATAGAAGAGGAGACTACAACAAAGGAATGGGTTCTAGTAGAAGTAGTAGTAGAGGTAGATTTGGTGGGCAAGGTAGAGGGTTTGATTTTGCCAATATGAAGCGTTATAATTGTAATTAACTTAGACACCCAACCTAAAGGTGCTCTAAAAATAATTCTTCTTCCCAGTGTGACTAGAGAGTTAATTATGTACAAAGGACACTGCAAGTGTAAAATCCCTTGAGGTGAACATGGATTTAGAAGTTGGAAATAACTTGATGATGAGAAGAATCTTGATCAAAGAGCTTGCTAGGGAGGAGCCACATTCAAGGTCAAATAGAAATTCTTGCACAACATATGTAAGGTCATTACAAACTTAGAATCTTATGATAATATGATCTTTGAGGAAGCGGTTAATAAATTGAATTTGAATAGAATACCTCATAGCACTCCTTATAGGCTTACATGGCTTGATAAGGGGTGACATATGGTAGTAAATGAACAAGATTAGGTGGAGTTCACAATAGGAGGTTATAGAGCCAAAATATTATGTGATGGTTTACTAATGGATGCATGTCATATTTTGTTGGGTAGACCATGAAAATTTGAGAGAAAGGAAATTCATAATGGTGAGAAAATATCACTCTTTTCAAAAGGATGGTGTTACATATAAGTTCCAATCTCTAGTAGATAGATAAGAGATTAAAACTAGTGGCCTTAATGTGTTAATAGTTGGTATAAAAGAGCTATTTAACACTTTCAAGGAGGGATATATCTTTGGATTTTCTATTGTTGTAAAGCCTAAAGAGAGGACAAGGCTAATAAAGTAAACATACTTGCATAAGTGCAAAACATTTTGGATCAATTTAGAGATATCATCAGTGATGGAACCCCTACTACCTCACCACCATAAAGGATAACAAGCCATTAGATTAGCTTTATCCCAGGGGTTTCATTTCCAAATAAAGTTTCTTATAAGATGACTCTAGAGCAAAATAAGGAGATGGCTAAACAAGTAAAAGAGATTCTTGACAATGGGTCGATAAGAACAAATATTAGTCTATGTGCAATTCCAATATTGTTGGCACCCAAGAAAGGAGGACCATAGAGGCTATGCACTAATTCAAGGGCCATAAATAAGATTACCATCGAATATAAGTTTCCAATATGTAGGATTAAAGACCTAATGGATTCTTTGGGAGGAGCTCAATAATTCAGTAAGATAGACTTGAAATTTTGTTACCACCAAATTAAAATAAAGGAAGGGGATGAATAGAATATAACTTTCAAGACCATAGACAACCATTATGAATGTTTTAATGCCATTTGGACTCGCCAATACGCCATCAAATTCATGAGGCTCATTAATGAAGTCATCAAAGACTATATTGGTAATTTTTTAGTTCTTTATCTAGATGACATCTTAATTTTTAGTAAAACTAAAAATGAGCACCGTAAGCATTTATGGATTGTATTTGAAAGTTGCATGATGAATGACTTATTATAAATTTAGGGACATGTGAGTTTATGAAGTAGAAACTCGTATATTTAAGCTTTTTGATCTCCAAAGGTGATTTGAAGATGGATGCATCAAACATTGAAGTAATACTCAATTGACCCACTCCTAAGACAACCACTGAGGTGAGGAGTTTTCATGGATATGCTCAATTTTATATAAAGTTCATAAGGAAATTTAGTCAAATTTTTACTCCCATACTTGATACAATAAAAGGAGGTATGAAAGTCAAGTTTAAATGGACCACATAGGAAGAAAGTAAATTTGAACTATTGAAGAAAAAGGTGTCCACACAACCTGTGTTGGTGCTACCAAGTTTTGAGAAACTCTTTACAATGGAATGTGATGTAAGTAACATTGAAGTAGATGTAGTATTTGGATCTTTATGCACTTTTTCAAGCACTTTCTAAGTGGAGGCATTACCTTCTACCAAAAGAATTTATTGTGTACATAGATAAACAACCGTTGAGTTTCATTAACTCACAAAACAAATTGAGTCATGGGCATATCAAATGGGATGGAGTATTTGTAGACATGCACATTCACCATAGAGAATAAGAAGGGATAGTGCAACAAGGTTGTTGATGCCTTGAATAAAAGGCTACTTACAATTTAGGAAGTGTAGTTGAAAAGCATAGGAGTTGAGAGTTTTAAGGGCCTCTACAAGGAGCTTTAAGACTTTGCATAAGATTATAAGGTATGTCTAGAATTTAATAATCATTTTCATAGTGAGCATGTAGATTATGATTTTCAAGATGGACTATTGTTAAGGGTGGACCATTGTGTGTTCCAAAAGGATCAATGTGGGAGAATTTAATTCAGGAAAACCATAATGGTAGTTTAAGTGGGCACTTTGGTTTGAGTGAGACCTTAGAGCTAGTTCAAAGGTTTTATTACTTTCTCAAAATGCATAATGACATAAGGAAGTATGTTGAGAGATGCATTATATATCAGAAAGCCAATAGAACTTTATCAAATTATGGACTTTATATTCTACCATTTCTAATTCCTAATCGGCCTTGGGAATGTGTAAGTATGGACTTTCTTATTGGGTTGTCCAAAATAAGGACTAGTTTTGATAATGTTTATGTGTTTTATCAGGTTTCCACAATCCATTTTTACATGTAATCTATTTCTAGATTTGATTGTGTGTATAATTTTTAACATCAATGTTTTGGATCACATTCTGTGATGCATCATCAGGATGAGAGAATGCAAGAATAGAATGGTGTGTTTAGTATGCACACTCCAAAGGTGGTGAATCATTTTAATGAAACAAGGAATCACATTAGAATCTTTGCAACAATTGAGGAAGGCTAGGTCTACAAATTTTCTTCATAAGTTTGATTCTTAACATCTCTAGTTGTTTGCATTTGAAACACATTTCCCCCCATGAAGGGTCTCAATGAATTTATGTAGTCGTGGATAGGTAAATAGTAAAATGAGTCATTTCATTCCTAGTAAAGTGACTCATGATGCTAGCCATACAACTGATTTATTTTTCAAAGAGGTGATTAGAATTCATGGATTACCAGTTGTTGGTTCCTTGAATTATTGGTTAGATTCCTATGAGCCTTTCCTACTCAATGCTGGGAAATCCAACACAATTTGGTCAATCACTAAGATTGATACTTAATGATAAAATCTCATACTATTTAGGCTCTACAAACATGGGTGGGTGCACCTCATATATTAACTTTTCAAGATGACTTAATACTTACTTTTGTAGACTTTCTTGGATGATACTCTTGTAAAAAACAAGTATCTTTCAATAAGAAATTAAATATTTTTGAAAATTCAATATAAAAGAGCTTTATCAAAGTATTTTATGAACTAGAGAAAAATTACACTTGAATAATGAACTCCACCAACTTCAATTGAGTACCAACTTTAATGAAATGGTCAAGACCAATTCCTCATTCCAAATGGGGAGAATAGAGTCAAATTGGTATCAAATTTAATATTATTAAAACTTTTAGAGATAGTTTGTGCATATCATCAATTACTAAATAGAGAACTTGAACATAAAACCCTAGTTCAATTGTCTATAACTTCAACACTAGAAGACCACTTGAACAAAAAGCACAATGCTTGTGATTTTTGTTAATCAAGACATTGCATAAAATTTCAGTCTATTAATGATAATATAACCCAAGAGAATAATCAGCTAAATACTAATAAAAATCACTTTGCACAATTTCTAGAAAAGAAAATAGAGTATTTGTATTAATTTTTAAAAGTGTGTACAATTGTGTTGTGATTGGTTGTAATATTTACTCAAAATCTACACAAATTATTTGTTTCTGTGTTATGCCATGTTCTCCCACTTGTTTCATATTTTTTTTCTCTATATATCTATATTCTCTTAGGGCCTTAGTACCTCTTCTTATAAAAAACAAAGAGGTTCAACAATAACTTCAGACCCTTCAAAAATAACAACCTATAACTAAAAGAAACTAGAAACAAAAATTACAATAAACATAGAAAATGTTCTTCTTAATCATCAAGGTAGAAGGCCACAAAACATGTCCAACATCTCATTCAAGCTCACCTGACTTATCTCCTCGCTCTACTAACATCTACTCCAGCTCAACCTTGTCTTATTCTATCTCGAGCTTATGGAAATCATTAACACAATTGGCATAATATTCTCTTAGGTCCTATATAGCCATGTACACAATGTTAATAATATCAAATAGATCCTCTTACTTTGAAGAAAGGACCGGTTGTGTTACTGGCCTTGACTCTTGTCTTGTTAGATGCTCCCACATTGATAAACCCTCTACACCTACAATTTGAAACAAACCCTGTAACTGGAGGAATTATGTAGCTCTTACATCTTTAAATTATGATGTTTCACCACCTCATGTGAATGGATTAATAAAATAGTGGAACATCCCACACATGCTTGACTTGTGTTTGTACACCAATAATGTCTTTTTCCAATTAAAACTAGAAAAACGTGTTTTGTGCTTTCCAAGATATTCTTAGAATGATCATATTGCCTTTTCACATGCTTATCTAGATACCCCTTTCAATTGTGATGAGTATTGATGCCAATTAAGGGTTTTTGCCATTTTGATACACATCTTAGATACTACCTACGATTTAGTGAAGAAATGCCATTTTGCAAGGTACTTTGATCGCGCTCCTCAAAAGCTCAAAAAAAAATCATTTTGCAAGAACCTATCAATAGCACATATGAAGTTCATTTTGTTGTTTTGCAAGCCATACTTTTTTTCCTTTGTCCCAAAATTGCAACTTCACACCATCTGTGTGATAACCCCTTTGAAATAGTGAATGTCATACTTGTGCCATCTTAAAATGGATGCACTTCATTTTGAGACCTTTTAGCCCTCCTTAGTATGGTTTTGGTCTCTTTTTATTCCCCCCCTTCCATTTTATGCTTCGTCATTATCTCTCTCTTTCTAACATGGTCTTCTATGTGTCTCTTTTCTACCCTTTTGACTATATCTCTTGATTAACTTGTTATCTCTTAGTTTCACCTACACCTCTTTCTAAGCCTTTTCAAGGCATGTTTTTCCCCTCCCCTAGGACTAGGTAAACCTAGTCCCTAGTAGTTGGGGGGTTCAGGGCCTGAAAGTCCTAGAGTTTTCCAATTAATTTGTTTTATTCCCTAGTCAACTTAAATTGTTTTACTGTCCAAAATCTAATATATAAGGATGTTTGGGGGCTTCATTTTCATATCTCATATTCACAAGCCAAGAAATTTGTAAGAAATAAATCAAGGCATTCTTCTTCAAGAAAGCATCTTCAAGAATTCAATTCCAAGCATCTTCTTCTTGCATCAAGCTTCTTCCTTCAAGGTGGTGTTGGAGTTTGGTTCCAAGGAGAAGATTTATCATTCCAATCCATTCAATCTCTTCTATTATTCATCCATGACATGTCACATACATTTACATACATGAGGTTTTGACTTCTTTGATTTCCTCTTTGGTTTCTTTGAGTCAAGGCTATTATGCTTACATACTTGATCACATGCCTAATATAATTGCATTTTCAAAGGTAATTTTATCTCTCTACTACATGCAAGCGTTTTTTCTATCAATTATATTTTAATTTATGGTTAATTCCTTTACCTAAGGTTTGACCAAGGCAATCCCTCATTACCCCAATAAGAAGAACTCTTCATTTCCTATGTATAGGAGTGAAATGGAAACATTTTGCATGCAGATCTAGAAATAACTCCTAGGAAGCTTTCTGGAGAAGTTGGTTCAATTTTCTTATAGTGACATGATACTACATCAAATTGCAGGAATTAGTACTCCTAAATTGACCTAGTCCTTCCTGCTTTTTTGGATGATTGATTTTTTATTTTTGCTCCTTTTGTCATTTCATGTGGGAAACCACAGTCAGATATTCAGAAATAGGCTTTGATCCATGACTTTTGGGGCTAAAATACATCTTCCCCTATATATTTCAGGGTGAGTCTTTTGTATTTCATTTCCTTTGATATTTTTACCCTAGATCTATATCTTAATTGGGATAATTATATATTCATAACATATAGATCTACATTATTTAAGCAATTGGTTCAATTTTGCATGCACACTATTCTATGAAGGCCAAAGAGTGTATTTTGTTGTATTGAATTCTCCTTTATAGTTAAAATTGGGCATTGGCACCCTTCTTCATTTGGGTTCTAGATAATTTAATTTGGATTATAAAGGGGAATCATAGTTGGATATTTCCCTCTTTCCTTTACATACATAAGTCTATGGCTTAGTGGCCCAAAAAAGTGGAGATCTATAATCCTGTTAAAGTGTTTCCCTTTCCCCCCTAAACATTTTGGTGAACCAATTTTCTTTTTGGGAATTATATTACATTATCTCTCTTATTGTGTTAGATTATGGTGTATCTAGATCTACTCTATATGCTATTGTTTGCATTAGTGGTATTTAGATTTCCTTTTGCATTATTTTCATATAGATTGCATTTCAAATATTTTCATTTTGAGAAAAAAAATAAAAAAATTCATCAAGTTCATTTTTATATTGCATCTCATTTATAATTATTTACTTTCCATGGGAAATTATTTACTTTCCATGGGGTTGTTATCTTCATTTACAAGTTATCTTCATGATATTCAAGATGTTGCATTTCATTCATATGATGAACACTTGGTTTTTTTCTGATTCTCCTTCTCCTTCAAAGGGATCTCTTTTCAAATATGATGGTGTTCAACCTTTGTTGATACATGATGTTCCTACCCTTGATATTGCTACTATCTGGGATGAGCCCTTGGATAGGAATATTGACTACTCTCTTCCCCATGAAAATATCTCCTCTAACATATGGCTTCCTCCCTCCTTGGATAATTCTTCTATTTGGGATGAATCCTTAGATCAAGACATGGATTATTCTATTGCTCATGAGATATAGTATATGATTACATGTTTATTACTTATGATCAACCTCTTTGTATGCATCCTATTGATATTCCTTCTAAAGACAAGGCTTTGATAAGTTATATTTTTCCTTCTCCTAAGAGTACCTTAGTGATAGAGGATCACACCCTTGAAGCTCCTTATTATCCATCTCCTAACATGTTTCAATTAAATTTAGGTCTTTATTATTCTTATGACCTTATTTTCACAAATTCAAACTTAGATCATAAGGGTCCTACTCACATTTACAGCTTCTCGACTCTTCAATATTGGGAAACCCTAGATTTCACACCAACATCCTATATTCTTGACTTTGTGATAAAAACATTTTTATTTGATAAGTTTGTGCATATTGAAGGATTATCTTTAAATTTTTATGCAATATTAATAGGACTCACAAATCACATAATCACAACTCCATAACTTATCATGGCAATATTGCACATTTTGCAAACTTATAATTGAATCAACAAACCAAGACATAATTTTCTACTTGAGAATAGATGATTATAACTTTAAAAAATGAAGATATAAAACTAATTCCACTTATGAGAAAGTATAAATATCAGTTAAACATATTTTTCCAAAGTTATAGCTCAAAATGATAACTGGAATAAAAGTTATTTCTCTTCTCCCAAAACTACTCACATAAGAATCAGGTTAAGACTAGTTTGCACTCAAATGCTCATAATTTATTCAAACAAAAATGAACTTCAACCAAACCAAAAAAAAAACAAATATAACTCAAATACCTTTCTGAAAATATAAGTTGCAAGTTTTTATATTTATATATAAATTTATACCAATAGAAACAACAGTTGGGTTTCTTGAAAATTACACAGAAAATTAACATAAAACTTGTAAAACAAAAAATTATTTCATTTCTATTCTCCTTAAAAATATTTCCAACCATTCCAATCTATAAATCATGACTATTACATGATATTTTATTATCTTTTCAATTGCTCCAACTATTGGATACCTCCTATGACTCTTGACCTTGCTGTTTACATTATATTGTCAAATTTTTGTGACAATATTTTATTACATATTTGAAAACTTTTTCATTTTCTCATAAATAACCTTTTAACTTTATAAAACCCCTAATAACATATCAAAATAGACTATATATGAATTTTTATGACATTTTACCCTTCCATGGGTTTATTTACATTATTTGACCATACTAGACGACTTTGACAATCAACTACAAATTGATTCGAAGGCTTAACTTAGCCTTACATGTTGATTCAAATATATTGGGAAACATTAACTTGACATTTCAGAACAAACATTAATGTGATACGTAATCTTTATGTCCATTTTTCTATTAAGTTTTTCCTAGCTATGCGACATTGTTAGCCTATCTTTTGGGGGCTCTTTGTGCTACTTTGTGAGTAACATAACAATCATTCCCCTTGTCTCCTAAATTTTATCCCTTTGTCTAAGGATCAATTTTCCTTAGGACAATGGCATTTATTTTATTATGTGACATTCTTTTCCTATAAGTAATTGTGTCTTGATCACGACTATGTCTTATGCAAGAGGTGCATGTCCTTGATCATAATCTTTTCTAGTGCTTTAAAGTTTGTTATCCTTCCTCCAAGGATCCCTATTCCACCTGTACACAAAGGGTTGAATAGGTGCATTATTTCTCTTCTTCCCCCTCTTTTGTCTTGAAATTGTATCTTGGTTCATGAAATACCTCTAGAAGGTAGATGTCTCACACACTAGATATCTTCATTTCAAGGGTCTTTGCTCTTAAGCGACATATCCTTTCATTATTTATCTATTTCCTTAGCTTATAAGAGTTCACATTCTTTGCTAAGTTTATGGTACAAATTGTTGATATATGATATCTTCTTATTGATATAAGTAGTTATCTTTGATTCTCTTCCTTACGATGTCTATGGATTCATAATCATCCTAAGGAGGACGAATATGTATACCCTCTTTATACATAGTTTTTGTTGACAACCATGGGGTAGCAAATACAGATTTTGAGTATGGCTTAGAGTACTTTAGCCTTAAGAGCTTGGTATGATTTCTAAGTTATCCTCAAATCTATGTATTTTTTCTTCATCTATCCTTTGCATGCACAAACACATATGTTAAATCTCATATATATGGGTAATACATGAACATTTGCTAAATCCTCAACGAGTATTAGTGATACTTCTTCATCCCTTGGAAACACACCTTCTTTTTATTTACTAAATTCCTCCTAGGGTAATGTACACATAAAAACACTCTAATGTGATCCTAGGAAATTGATCTATGGGTGGACACTGTAATCACCTAAAAATGGTCATCTAGACTATTAGCCCCCTTCTCAGCATTTTGGCTAAATTAATTTAATCACTTACCTAAGCCAAATTGCTAATAATCAATTTATTTGATTATAACCTATAGTTTGACTATGCTATCCTAAGTTCATTATTTGATTAAAAGAACATGTCCCCTTTTAATTAAATAAAAGACCCCATTCTTCTAACCCACTTAAAGTGCACACATAAAGTCCTTTTTCTATTTTGCAATTAAAAGAAAAGGCTTTGTGACTTTTGTCTTATATGGCAAGTCAACTTATATTCTATTGGTGGACTTATGTGTGCACATGGATCACTCCTCTTTTTGAATTCCACCGTTGATCATCCACCATCTTCATCTTGATCTCTACCGTCCATACATCTTTAAAAGGGAGAGAGCTTTCCCCCTCAATCCATCCTCATTTTGAATATTGTTATGCTGCAGGTTTTCTAATAGGTTTCTTTGGAGCTTTGTGGAGAACTTCTATTTCTTGTCTACATTCTCTCATCCATGGCATCATGGCATTCTAGCTTAGCTTAGCTTTTATTTTTACATGTAGCTTAATCTCACATAGCTTAATAATGGTATTGTAACAATCTCATACATGTTTTAGCATAGTTGCATTTTGCATTATCATCTTAGCTTAATTTTCATTTGCATTGCATTCTTGAGGAATTCTTTGGGACATTTGCATTCTTGCATCTTGTCTTTGGAACCTCCCATTGCATGGTTTACTAGCAAGAAGAGTATCTCTAAGGCTCATCTGAGAGCATTTTTATTCTTAAAATATACTCTCTTGCACTCCGTGGATAGGGAGCTCTAAGCCGGCATCCAAGCATTCCAAACTCATGGAATTGTTTGGATAGAAGGGTTTAGAGTGGGACACTTTTGAGTGTACATTTTTGGCGCCCACCGTGGGGCTTGAATCAAGTTTCTAGCTCCATTTGCTTTTGTTTTTCATCTCTGATTTTTTACAGCAGCATATTGGATCTAATTAAATGCTTTTGTAGAATTATCACTTTGGTTTTAAGGCCAAGCCATAAGTAAATTGGTTTGAAGGCCAAAAACTTAGTTGGTTTAAAGATTTGATCATATATTTTAAACCGCTTAGAGTTTGGTTCTGAAATTTTTTTTGCAAGTTGGGTATATGCTCAAAATGTCTCAGTCCGATTTGCAGAGCATTTTGACATGATTTTCGAGAGTTATGAGTTTTTCTTTATTTTTCATAAAAAGTCGTTTTTGATCGCAAATCAGTGATTTTTTTTTAAAAACTTACATTTTCAGAAATTTTTTTCAATTCTAATGGGGGTTCTTTCTTTGTGTTTTGAATTTTGAGATCGTATTAAGGATCAAAAACTCGATTTGATAAATTTGGCCTGTTTTGACAAAATCAATCTCTAGGGAGCAAATGAAGAGATTTTTTAAAATTTCTTGCATTTTTGGAAAGCTCTCTGATTTTTAACAGGGGTCTCTTCTTTTGATTTTCATTTTTGGATACGAAATCATAGCAAAAAAGTCCAATCTTGTTGACTAGGTCAAAACCAAAGAGTAAAAATGAAAGCATTTGTGATTAACTTGCACTTTCTTTGCATGTACTTGGTTGGAAGATAAATTAGATTTTTGAAGCAACTCACCACTTTTTATTGCAAATTTTTATATTATTTCACACTAACTTTTGTTGCTAACAAGTTGTGATTTCAGGTTGCCATCCTTGTGAAAAAAATTGAAACATTGCATAAAAAGAACGCATGTCAAAGCTTCAAATGCACAAGGGCTACTAACGATTGTTTGCAGGGCTGCCCAAAGCATAAAAATCCAAAATTTCTTGCTTTTTTGTTTTCATGTGTGGCATTGAATAATTGTTCATTTTTCATAGGCACATAAAACTTGTGATTGGAGTCTTTTGGTAATAGGAGAGTATGCTCTTCACCCTTGTGGTGAATCAGAAATCTTGACTTGCCATTTGGTTTCAAAAGCAAGGGGTAACTGAATCTTCTTAGCGTGTTTGGGAGAAAATTATTGGAATAGGAGAGTATGCTCTTCACCCTTGTGGTGAACCAGAAATCTTGACTTCCAAAATTTGATCCACTTTGTGTAGTTAGAATCCTTTAGAGGGCCTGCTCTCGGACAACCTGAGAGGAACGACCCAAGTGGGAACAAGCAGATTACCTGGCTCTTCCAACCCACTATAAACTCAAGGCTACCAAGGACACAAAACTTTGGTAGACGTAGTGTTTGTCTTCGCCTAGTGTGATTGCTTATGGGATTTCGACCATAGGGAGATCACTAGGCAAGAATGCTTAAGGTACTCTTGTGATCGCGAGATCGGTTACTCATCGCAAGGTGAGGTGTCCCGTAATTGGGAGCAAGAGGAACACTATGAACGGAAGCCCTATCTAAACACCCTAAGTTAGTAACTACCCTTTTTAGCCGCTCAACTTCTTGGTGCAAGGATTGATCCTAGTGGACTACCCGGATCACCCCAAGATTTACACTCACCATACGTGTTCCCTTGGTTATGCTTATGAAATTTCCATGACAAAGCCAATATCTCTTGTGGGCAACCACTTGGTGTGAGGCGAAGGAGCATCAAGCGTGGGCCAAGTTGTTGAGTAATGAACCATGTCCTTTAGGTAGATATTGCTTGATGTGTTCTCGAATGTGCTAGACCTATGGAAATCTTTGGAACATACACATGATGATAGTTATACGACTTTCTTTTAAGACCTCACATATGCTTGTATCATACAAGGTTGCTTTGTCCCTTGCTTGATTTTTTGAAGACTACTCCATGTGTCACTGTCTTGCTTGGAAAGAAATTGCTTTTGAACATCAAACTTGCTATGCTATCAATTATTGTCAAACTTTGTCAACCAAGTCAAAGCATCATGTCTTAACATTTTTCTTGTGTTTCTTGCTAAGGGGAGTCTCATCATTTGACTTTGATTTGCTATGTCTCTTGTTTTTGAACATGCTTAAAGTGGCTCTTTGGTCTTAGCGCTCTTGGTCTTTCTATCTTCATGGTCTATGTCCACTTGCTAGTTATCTTTTTTGCTGAAATGGTTGCCTTGATTTCTTGACTACACTCTTGGGTTGGAGAGTTGTTCACTTGTCACCCCACTTGCTCTATCTATTTGGCTATTTGGGCATTTTGCCTAGCTATTGACTTGAGTCATTCATGTCGTAAGTTTCTTGGACATATTGTTTGACAAGTCACTTTAATCTCTCTCTACTGTCTTGGCAAGTGAACACTCTACCTCCTATAGTTTCAACATCAAGTTATATCTAGACTATTTTATGCTTGGCTTTGCATCTAAAACTATGGGATCTAAACTTTGTGCTACCAAACTTCAACCAAATCTAGATGGTCATGATATCCTCCATGTCACTAAAGAGTTTCAAGATCTATATGCACAATACAAAGAACTAGAAGAGACAAATGATCTTTCTTACCTTCATTTCTCTAAGCGCATGACAAAAATGAAGTCTAAACTTGAGAGAAGGTTAGAGGAGAAGATTGCATCATTACATGAATCTTCCTTAAGGTCTTTACATGCATGTAAGTCACCTTCTTTGAGGTCATCCTCTTCTTCTAGGTCTACATGCTCTACTTCAAGACATCAAATATCTTCATCTTCTAGATCTAAAGACCTCTTTAGAGAACAAGCAAGTGATACCTCCTTTGAGCTTATGCTAAAATTTCATGATGGACCTATCTTTGACCAAGAAAATGATGAAGACATGGATGCATACCATTCACTTGAGAAACAACAAGAAGATCCTAGACATACTTCTAATAGAACTTTTGCTCCCTTGGAAGATTCTTATGATGACACTTTGCAAAAACTTCTTGGCAATAAGATCATCATGTTACCTAAGTCTAGCTCATATGGAAATCCATTCTTGGATACCTATTGTGCCTATCATCAATCTAATGACCATGCTACTTTTGATTGTATAGAGCTGAAACATAAAATCCAAGATCTCATTGATGATGAGATTTTTGATCTTGGAACCTCTAGTGACTCATGTGGTGAAGATACTTGTCTTGAGCAAGATTACATTGATGAACCTATGTCTAGTAGTGGCTCCATTACATCTTCCACTTCTTCCAACACTCGTGCATCTCCCAACATTTCAAAGCTTTCCAACATGCCTCTATCAAATAAAGAACCTAATGCTTTCCACATTGACTACATGTATCCTCAAGGGCTACCTCTAACAGAAACCCAAGCTAACATTCACTTCGCTGCAAACCTTTTCCATGCTACTAATCCTAAACATCCTCAACCTTCATGCACTGCTATGCCTAATCCAAGCACTACTACATTCACTCCTAGCTCTCCCATCATACCTCAAGATCAACAAAGACACTCATCCTTGATGACTTTTCACCCATCTATACATCTAAACCAATCATATCATCCTTATTCATCCACAAATCCCAAGTCCTTTGGAAGTGAGAATAAACATAAGAATCCATTGAAAAAGAAAGATCACTATGTCCCATCTAATCGACATATGAATGCTAAGAAGGAAAATGCACAAAAGAGACTACAAAGGTCCACTATTAAGAGAGCTAAATCAAAGAAAATGTGGGTTCCTAAATCCATCATTGAAGAAATGCACTCTCAAGTACCCAAAGAACGAGGAAAATCTAAAGCTATGTGGATTCCCAAGTCTCTTTTAAAAGACTTGAAGATTGAAAATACTTCAAAGTTGACATTCAAGCTTCCAAAGGCTTCCATTCCATCTTCTTCCAAAAATCTTTCTAAAATTATTCCAAAGCCTTCCACTCCACTTTTTTCCAAATCTCTTCTACCACCTCATACATCTAAACCTCAAGCTATTTCATCCATGATTCCTCCATTGTTCCAATACCCTTCAAGGTGTGTGTCAATGTTGATCTTGTCCAAAATTTTAGCTACCCACATGAAATCCTCTAAAGGTTACACCTCCTTTCTATACATGAACTCTTATCCTCCATATATTCTTCCTACTACCATTTCTCTTTCATCACCCTATCAACATCTTTGAGCATACCTTTCTATGGTCTTGGCTTATCATGGCTTATCTTTCCTGTAGGAGCACTATCTAAATTCAAAAAGCTTGAGCTCTTTCTAAAAAATTCAAAAAAAAAAATTAAAAAAAATAAAATGAAAATGTGCCTTGGTGAAAACCACTTCTTGTGGCACCTTGGTAACAAAAGTAAAGAGAAATAAATTTATCCTATGGTGAAAACTACTTCTTGTGGCACCTTGGATAAGTACCATGATGAAAACCTGGCAAACAGGCATCATGCGTAATTCTTCCATCATCCATCTATCCCCTCTTCTCTCTTTGATCTTGACAATGTTGAGCTATCTTTGCATATTGGCTATCTTATCCACCAGATTTTCTATTTTGCTCTCCCATTCACTCATAGCCTCTGTCTTGAGCTTTATTCTTATTGCTCTATCCCATTGCTATACTATCTAGTTGACCCCTTGATCTTGATCATAATAAATGAAACATGGTTCTCATAGGTCTCTTGACATGGCTACTCTTTTGGACTATACATTTCATGCTATCTCACTTGTTGGCTTCACTTCTTATCCTACATGCTATCTTGCTCATTTCTTCCATTGCTTATCCAAAACATGCTTCATATGACTATTTCACCTCTTTTCCTAGCTTGGGTACTCTTGAGGAGTCAGTCCTTGAGGATCACTTTCACTTGCTTCACATTCCTTTCTTATCCATCTCTGCTTATCCACTGGCTTGTTTCTCCATCGTGTCCTATACCTTGCTAGACATTAGAAGAAAATGATGTGATCTTGCTTGAGAACTGGTAATCTCTAAATTATTCTAAAAAATCCAAAAAAAATCATATATGATCTTGAAAAAATCCTAAAAATCAAAAAATGTCTTGAAAAAATGATCATCTTAGTGAAAACCTCACTTTGATGTATCACCACAAAAAAAAAAAAAAAAAAAAAATCTGTCAAAGTGGTGAAAACCTGGAAACAGGGACTACTTGAAACCCTTGCACCTATGTCTATCAATCTCAATCATCCACTTTGCTACACATTTCCTAGCTTGGAATTGTTTCTTGTCCTCATCTTGGGGGCATAGCTACTTAGCCTATTGAGGTATTCTTGTGGATTAGGGTTTCTTTGACAACTCACAAAATAGTGTTTCTCAACACTTCCCCCACTTTGACATCAAGTGTTTTTTAACACTTTACAGATAGTTTACCTACGGTCTCCGATGTCACGATATCTCACTATCAGAATCAAGTTTGGAAGAAATGGCCAAGTGACTTACACACATGCACTTTAACACTTAAACGACTGAGCTATGTTGACATTTATCTACTTTGTGTGTTGTCTATGATGATTTCTTTGCCACGTGTTCCCTCCCTAATAGTCTTTCGAGGATGTCATTGACTAGAAGACTGGGGGCATGGGGCATGTCTTCTTGATTTCTGCTTGTGGGTATACTTTATTTGTCTATAGTGTTGTAAGCATTCGTGCTTGTCCTATTCAACACTCTGACTTATAAATGTATCATCCTTGACTGTTTCGCAAGATTGCACTTGGGGTTTATCCTGGCACTTATGCCTTGATACAGGTGTAATCTTGCTAAATTAAACTTAGGAAATCTAATTGTGTAGTTATCTTGACTTACATGTCTCTGATGCTTAGATTGGATTTCCACATACCTATCTAATATCGATCATATTCATATCCTCATAGTTATACTAGTGATGGTTGTATGATCTCATGATGTCCCTAATAAATGCTCAATGATGAAATTAAGAGTCCAAATGTTATGCACTTCTTGCTGGTAAACCACTTTGCCTATTAGCTTGCATTTTAGGTTCATTTTCTAGATTAGTCTTGCATTCTTGCATATGGGGAGAGCTCTCTCTTCATCTTTTTTGTGGACATATCGGCTAACTCCTTTCATATATTTCTTTACTTTCTTCTTGTTCATGTCCTTTACCTTCTTAATCTTTCACTTCATCTCTTTTCTATCTTATCATCACATTATATAAAGTTTTGACCTATTAAATAATTTCAACGTCCTAGATTCATTTTCGAGATCGAAATCCAAATTCGAGTTCATCTTGATGGTCAAAATTGTCTTTTAAAATTCTACTTTCTTCTGAGCAGTTAGCTGACCTTTTGAGGTCTAATCTCTGAATCATCACTGGGGCATCTTCATTTCTTCATGTCTTCATCATTTCTATGCTTTATATCTACTCAAATTCAACCTTTTCATGTCTAAAATCATCTTTCTACTCATTTTGACCTAATTTTTATGCTATATCCTTCAAGGTCAACTCTAGTCAAACTGGGGCATTTCATCAGTTTCTTATAGTCATTCTTGGGTTCTAATCATTTATCTGTCATATCAGACATTGCTATATCTCAATTTTCTCATGTTTAGCTAGTTTCTACTTCCCCTTACCTCATTTCAATTTCGATCTCGAGGGGGCAGAAATACTCTATCATTGATTGCTACAGCTATCTATTTCTTAGGAGCATTTGTTTGACCTTATCACTTGCTCTTGATCTATTCGCTTTACTAGGTGTTAGAATTATTTTCAGATCCTAACATCATCTTCCTAGTGTTCAGTACTACTACTATTAGGCTGTGCATTCAGGACTTGCCATCTATTTCTGCATTTCATTCTTTGAAATCAGATATCTATATCTATCACTGCCTACTTGGCTTTCTATTTTCTTTGACATAATGCGTTCCCAGATCGATCACACATTAGTCAAAGAGGGGCAAATGTAATCACCTAAAAATGGTCATCTAGACTATTAGCCCCCTTCTCAGCATTTTGGCTAAATTAATTTAATCACTTACCTAAGCCAAATTGCTAATAATCAATTTATTTGATTATAACCTATAGTTTGACTATGCTATCCTAAGTTCATTATTTGATTAAAAGAACATGTCCCCTTTTAATTAAATAAAAGACCCCATTCTTCTAACCCACTTAAAGTGCACACATAAAGTCCTTTTTCTATTTTGCAATTAAAAGAAAAGGCTTTGTGACTTTTGTCTTATATGGCAAGTCAACTTATATTCTATTGGTGGACTTATGTGTGCACATGGATCACTCCTCTTTTTGAATTCCACCGTTGATCATCCACCATCTTCATCTTGATCTCTACCGTCCATACATCTTTAAAAGGGAGAGAGCTTTCACCCTCAATCCATCCTCATTTTGAATATTGTTATGCTGCAGGTTTTCTAACAGGTTTCTTTGGAGCTTTGTGGAGAACTTCTATTTCTTGTCTACATTCTCTCATCCATGGCATCATGGCATTCTAGCTTAGCTTAGCTTTTATTTTTACATGTAGCTTAATCTCACATAGCTTAATAATGGTATTGTAACAATCTCATACATGTTTTAGCATAGTTGCATTTTGCATTATCATCTTAGCTTAATTTTCATTTGCATTGCATTCTTGAGGAATTCCTTGGGACATTTGCATTCTTGCATCTTGTCTTTGGAACCTCCCATTGCATGGTTTACTAGCAAGAAGAGTATCTCTAAGGCTCATCTGAGAGCATTTTTATTCTTGAAATATACTCTCTTGCACTCCGTGGATAGGGAGCTCTAAGCCGGCATCCAAGCATTCCAAACTCATGGAATTGTTTGGATAGAAGGGTTTAGAGTGGGATACTTTCGAGTGTACAGACACATACATGCATAAGCCACTGACAGGTGCATAAGATTGACTATCGAGCAGACAAACCTATTAGACCATTTGATCTTGGTTTTTTTATTTTACTTTTTGGATTGACTATTAGGCACACCGACCTATTAGACAATTAAAATTCCCTTTCGTGATTCAAAATAAGGTGCACAACCTTACTAGGCAAGATTATCTATGTTTGTCTGTCTATGTCTCTGTCTCTCTCCCCCCACCTCTCTCTCTCTCTTATGATCTCATGTTTGTAGGATAGAATCATGAGGACTATAGTCCTTTATGATTCTTTTGCCTTTCCTATGTGATCTCTTATCGATTGAGGTCCCTTTCACTAGTTGTTTTGGGATTTTTAGAGTCTTTGTTTCCCCTTTTATGTCTTTTAGACTTTATTTTCCTTTCCTTTCCTTTTCTTTATTTTTGTGCTCTTATGCATAATAATGGAGTTGGGATCCTAGGTTTGGGGACTTCTGTCCTTAAGCTTGGTGATATTCTATCTTGATGTGACATTGTCTATCTTCTCTTCTTTCTTTACTAAGTGTATGACTTGCCTCATACTCCTGCTAAAGTGGGGGCTAAATGTACCATCTTAAAATGGACAAGCTTCATTCTGAGACCTTTTAGCCCTCCTTAGTGTGTTTTTGGTCTCTTTTTCTCCTCTTCCCTTCCATTTTATGCTTCTTCACCATCTCTCACTTTCCAACATGGTCTTCTAGGTGTTGCTTTGCTACCCTTTTGACTATATCTCCTGATTAACTTGTTATCTCCTAGTTTCACCTGCACCTCCTATCTAGGCCTTTGTTAGGTCTTCTTGTCTCATCCCTTGGGACTACATCAACCAAGATCAACCTAGTCTTAGAGGAATAGGTTGAGCTAGGTCGACCTAATCCTCAATAGTTGTGGGGTTTTGTGCCCAAAAGTTCTTGATTTTTCTAATTAATTTGTTTTACTTCCTACTTAGCCTGAGTTGTTTTACCGCCTAAAAACTAATATGTAAGGATTATTGGGAGCTTCATTTTCACATCTCATTTTCACAAGTTATCTCATCTTCATAAGCTAAGGCATCTACAAGCAAGAAATCAAGGTGCTCTTCTTCAAGAAAGTATCTTCAAGCATTCAAGTCCAAGCATCTTCATCTTGTATCAAACTTCTTCCTTAAAGGTGGTAGTGGAGTTTATCTCTAAGGAGAAGATTAACTATTCCATCTACAAGCAAGAAATCAATGTGCTCTTCTTCAAGAAAGCATCTTCAAGCATTCAAGTCCAAGCATCTTCATCTTGCATCAAACTTCTTCCTTAAAGGTGGTAGTGGAGTTTATCTCTAAGGAGAAGATTAACTAATCCAATCCATTCAAGATCTTATGTTATTCATCTATGGCATGTCACATACATTTCCATACATGAGATTTTTGCTTCTTTGATTTTTCTCTTTAGTTTCTTTGAGTCAATGCTATTACACTTTCATACTTGATCACATACCTAATGCAATTGCATCTTTGAAGGTAATTATATCTCTTATTTGATATTATTCTGATCTACTACATGAAAGCATTTCATTTATCAATTATATTATAATTTATGGTTAATTTTGTAACCTAGGGCTTGACCAAGGAAAGCTCTCATCAACCCAACAACAAAAACTCTTCATTTCTTGTGTATAGGACTAGTATAACATAATATTACATACAAATCTTGAAACAACTCCTTGAAATCATTTTGGAGAAGTTGGTCTAATTTTTTACAGTGTCATTAAACTAAGTCAACTTGCAGAAATAAGTTCTTCCAAGTCGACCTCCTCCTTCCTACTTTTCTAGATGAACAACTTCTAGATTTTGTTCTTGATGTAGGAGCATCTTGGGTGTACGAGAAATCTTGCATCATCTAAAAATATTTCCTTTTTGTTTCTTTAATAAGGTTTGTATCAATTCAAAGTTGTTGTTTGTGAAGGCTTCCTTCTTAGTAAGTCAATCATACGAGCTTAGAATGTATAAATTTTAGAGGAGGATGTTCATCTTGGATATATCAGCCTACTAGTTAAAGTTTAGTGTCATATCATGAGTATTCATGGATTTATTGTAGATTCTTGGTGTGATATTTTGGTATAGAAAATCTAGGTTCATCATCGAAGATTGTAGATTCCCTAGATGGGTTCTGAAATGGGGTTGACTAAAGCTTGCATGAATCGGGCCCTATAGATCAGAAGCTGAGAATTATAAAAAGTTTTTATAATAGCCAATCAGAGTAACGGTTTGAAAGTTATGAACTTCCAAAGTTGGGCTGACCAAAATATCCAAAATAAGTGTCAAAGGTGTATTATGCCAACTCTACATGTAATTTTGGAGATAGTCAGTCTCAAGGCTTAGGGTTTGATGTCTAGAGATTTCTTGGGCGGTGTAAAAATGCCTATTTAAGGAATGCCCATACATTGTCTATAACAACTCTAGGTGATAGTTCACATCATTGTGTTGTAAATTATTGTAAGGAAGGTGCCCATGTGGGTTTGCATATTGCACTTCAAAATTTGTAATTCAACATTTATGACGATAATAAGAAACCCATATTTTGTTCTCGCAAATTATTGTTATTTATTTATTTTTATTATGTGTTTTTGATATTAAGGGGAGCACCCTTCATTAAGTGGTACCAGAGTAGGAGTTCTTGAGTGTGTAAATAGATCATTGAATGTGAGGTAGTTGCACTAGGATTGTGGTTTGCTAAGCATGTAGATAGATCGCTAACTTTGAGGTAGTTGTCACTAGGGTTTCAGCAAAAGCACAAAGATGCATCTATTAGATTATGGTGACTGATCAGGAAAGTACTGTACATACTTCATAAAAAAAACTTGGGCCATGGCCGACGTTGTAGCCAACATATTATGGCCGACATATGGCTGACATGTTGTAACCCTAAAACAAATAAAATACTTGTATAAAAGGGTTTAGGGTTAGGTATTTTTTCATTATGTTGTGATGCAAAATTGGTTCTTGCGGCGGTATTGAGCTGTAAGGGATTACAAACTGTGATCAGGTTGTAATTACTGGATTGTAATAAGATTGGACTTGCTGTTTGGTGGACGTAGCCCAGGGATTGGGTGAACCACGTTAAATCTTGGTGCCTTGTGTTTATTTTCTATGTGATCTATTATTTTCTGTTATTAGTTATATTTGCATGTAGTTTTTATTTATGTTAGTGTTTATCCTAACAAGTTGTATCAGAGCCTAGTTGTCTTTTAGTTATCCTTTACAGGAAAGTCTCACGATTAAGTGGGAGTCTCACAGTTGAGTGGGAGTGATGGAAGATGAGGGTAAGCTGAGGGTTGACAGGTTTAATGGGCAGAACTTCTAGTTATGGAAGATGCAAATGGAAGACTATCTATATCAGAAAGATTTATGGAAGCTATTGGAAGGCAAAGCCAAGAATCAGGGAACTATGTCAGAAGCTGAATGAGATCTTTTGGATAGAAAGGCACTCGGAAGCATTCGGTTATGCTTGGCACCATCAGTGGCATTTAATATTACAAAAGCAAAGACGACAGAAGATTTGATGAAAACCCTAGAGACACTGTATGAAAAGCCCTCCACTTCAAACAAGGTATTAATATGAAAATGGCAGAAGGTGGATCTGTTGCAGATCATTTAAATGAGTTTAATACTATTACTAGTCAATTATCTTCTGTGGGTATCAATTTTGATGAAGAAATTAGGGCTCTCTTGATTTTGTGTGCTTTGCCTGAAAGCTAGAATGGCTTGGTAATGGTGGTGAGTAATTCTGTTCTTGGATCTAGTACCCTAAAATATGATGATGTGATCGGTGTTGTTTTGAGTGAGGAAATTTGTAAGAAATCCTTAGGTGGATCTACATTAGGAAGTGCTTTGAATGCACAAAGCAGGGGCAGAATGACTGAGAGAGGAAGTAACTCTAGAAATCATGGGAAATCAAGAGGAAATTCAAAGGGGAAGAGGTCTCAATTGAGAGGACCAAATGATTGTTGGTACTGTGGAAAACCAGGGCACAAAAAGAAAGATTGCTAGAATCAAAAGAAAAATGAAGGAGATAAATCAGATGGAGACAAGGAGGCAAATGTGGTAAGTAACAAATCCAAAGAGGATGCTTTGCTTCTATCTTTAGAAAGTGTTGATGATTCATGGGTTTTAAATTCTGGTGCTTCATTTCATGCTACACCTCATAGAGGTTATTTCATTGATTATGTCCAAGGGGATTTTGGGCTTGTTTATTTGGGGGATAATGAACCCTGTCAAATTTTTGGAAAGAGAAAAATTAAGATTAAGTTGCTGAACGGGAATCATTGGCTACTACATGAGGTAAGACATGTTCCAAGGTTGAGTAGGAATTTAATTTTAGCGGGGCAACTTGGTGATGAGAGTTGTGTAGTTACTTTTAATGATACAAATTGGAAGGTTTCAAAAGGTTCCCTCGTAGTAGCAAAAGGTGTGAAAGTAGGCACCTTATATCTTTGTACAGGTCATATTGTTCGTTCTACTTTGATTCTTTCAGAGAAAAATGAATGTTCAGGAACAATTTCTACAGTTAAGTAGGGAGAACAAATAGCTGCTATAGATTCTGATACAGCGCTGTGGCACAATAGACTTGGGCACATGAGTGAGAAAGGTATGAAAGTACTTCATTCAAAGAAAGTTTTACCAAGTCTAAAATGTCTTAATATGGATTTCTGTGAAAGTTGTGTGTATGGAAAACAAAAGAGAGTGATTTTTGTAAAGATTGGGAAGGAAAACAAAAAGGAGAAATTAGAGCTTGTGCATACATATTTATGGGGACCAACTCAGGTATCTTCCCTTGGTGGCTCTCATTATTATGTTACATTTATTGATGACGCAACTAGAAAAGTATGGGTTTATTTCCTTAGACAGAAATCTAATGTATTTCAAACTTTTAAGAAATGGAAATGCTTGGTTGAAAATGAGATTGGTAAGAAATTAAAATGTCTCAGATCTGATAATGGTGGTGAGTATTGCAATCATGAATTTGAAGATTATTGCTCCACTAATGGTATTCGTAGACAAAAAATTGTTCCAAGGACTCCACAGAAAAATGGAGTGGCTGAACGCATGAACAGGACTATAATGGAGCACGCAAGGAGCATGAGGTTGCATGCTGGGTTGCCCTTACACATGTGGGCAGAGGCTGTCAATACTGTAGTATATTTGATTAATAGAGGTCCCTCTACTCCTTTGGGCTGTGGTATTCTAGAGGAGGCATAGACTGGTAAGAAGGTGAGTTATTCTTTTCTCAAGACCTTCAGTTGTGAAGCTTTTGCTCATATAGACTCTGAAAATAGAACCAAGCTAGAAGCTAAATCAAATAAATGTGTCTTTGTTGGATATGGCATTAATGAATATGGTTATAGGCTTTGAGATTTTGAAAATCATAAAATTTTTAGAAGTCGGGATGTCATATTCAATGAGAAAGTGTTGTACAAAGATCTGTTGCAGCAACATGAGAAGAAAGAAGATGATTATGTAGTGCTGGATGATACTCCAAAAGCTGATGTTCCAGCCATTCCTCATGATGTGCAACAACCACAACAACAAATACCACACACACCAGTGAATGTTAGATGGTCAACGAGGCAAATTAGACCTCCACAAAGATTTTCTCCCTCTTTGTATTATATTTTACTTACTGATGCTGGTGAACTTGAAAGTTATGATGAAGCTGTGCAGGTGGATACTAAGATTTAGTGGGAGTCTGCAATGAAAGATGAAATGGACTCTTTGCTGAAGAATAAGACATGGGATCTATAATCACCTAAAAATGGTCATCTAGACTATTAGCCCCCTTTTCAACATTTTGGCTAAATTAATTTAATCACTTACCTAAGCCAAATTGCTAATAATCAATTTATTTGATTATAACCTATAGTTTGACTATGCTATCCTAAGTTCATTATTTGATTAAAAGAACATGTCCCCTTTTAATTAAATAAAAGACCCCATTCTTCTAACCCACTTAAAGTGCACACATAAAGTCCTTTTTCTATTTTACAATTAAAAGAAAAGGCTTGTGAGACTTTTGTCTTATATGACAAGTCAACTTATATTCTATTGGTTGACTTGTGTGTGCACATGGATCACTCCTATTTTCGAATTCAACCGTTGATCATCCACCATCTTCATCTTGATCTCTACCATCCATACATTTTTAAAAGGGAGAGATCTTTCCCCCTCAAGGGATCCATCTTTCTTTTGAATATTGTTATGTTGCAGGTTTTCTAACAGGTTTCTTGGGAGCTTTGTGGAGAACTTCTCACTCCTTGTCTACATTCTCTCATTCCATCATATTAACATAGGATCATATGGCATTCTTAGCATAGTTGCATTTTAGTTTAGCTTTGATTTCTTGCACTAATCTCACATAGTTTAAATATTTGGTTTTGTAATACTCTCATCCATGTTTAGCATAGTTGCATCTTGCATTTCCATTCAAGTTTAGTCTTCCATCTTGCATTGCATCTTTGAGGAACTCATTGTAGACACTTGCATTCTTGCTCTTGTCTCAAAGAACCTCCCATTGCATGGTTTACTAGCAAGAAGCACATTTCTAAGGCTTGGCTGAGAGCCTTCATGCTTGAATACTAGCTTCTTGCACTCCGTGGATAGGGAGCTCTAAGCCGACATCTAAGCATTCCAACTCATGGAATCGTTTGGATAGAATGGTTTAGAGTGTGACACAAATCAAGTGTACATTTTTGGCGCCCACTGTGGGGCTTGAATCAAGTTTTTAGCTCCATTTGCTTTTATTTTTCATCTTTGGTTTTTTACAGCAACATATTGGATCTAATCAAGTGCTTTTGTAGAATTATCACTTTGGTTTTAAGGCCAACCCATAAGTAGATTGGTTTGAAGGCCAAAAATTTTGTTGATTTAAAGATTTGATCATATCTTTTAAACCACTTGGATTTTGGTTCTAAAATTTTGTTTACAAGTTGGGTATTTGTTCCAAATTTCTCAGTCCAATTTTCAAAGAATTTTGACATGATTTGCGAGAGTTATGATTTTTTCTTTTTTTTTTCATAAAAAGCTATTTCTGATCGCAAATCAACACATTTTTTAGAAAAACTTACATTTTCAGAAAGGTTTTTGAATTCTAATGAGGCTTATTTCTTTGTGTTTTGACTTTTGAGGTCGTATTAGGGATCAAAAACTTGATTTGATAAATCTGGCCTGTTTTGACAAAATCGATCTCTAAAGAGCAAATGAAGAGCTTTTTTTGAATTTTTTACATTTTTAGAAAGCTCTCTGATTTTTAGTAGGGGTCTCTTCTTTTTATTTCTGTTTTTGCATCCGAAATCATAGCAAACAAGTCCAATCTTGTTGACTAGGTCAAAATCAAAGAGTAAAAATGAGAGCATTTGTGATTAACTTGCACTTTCTTTGCATGCACTTGGTTGAAAGATAAATTGGATTTTTGAGGCAACTAACCACTTTTTATTGCATATTTTTATGTTATTTTACACTAACTTGTGGTGCTAACAAGTTGTGATTGCAGGTTGCCATCCTTATGAAAAAAATTGAAACATTGCTTAAAAAGAACACATGTCAAAGCTTCAAATGCACAAGGGCTACTAACGATTGTTTGCAGGGCTGCCCAATGCATAAAAACTCAATTTTTCTTGTTCTTTACTTTTAAATGTGTGGCATATACTAGTTATTTATTTTTAAGCACATTAAAACTTACAATTGAGATCTTTTGGTGATAGGAGAGTATCCTCTTCACCCTTGTGGTGAATCATAAATCTTGACTTACCATTTGATTTCAAGAGTAAGAGGAAATTGAATCTTCTTAGTGTGTTCAAAAGAAAATGATTGGAATAGGAGAGTATGCTCTTCACCCTTGTGGTGAATCAAAAATCTTGACTTCCAAAAGTTGATCCACTCTTTGTGTAGTTAGAATCCTTTAGAGGGCCTGCTCTCGGACAACCTGAGAGGAACGACCCAAGTGGGGACAAGCAGATTACCTTGCTCTTCCAACCCACTATAAACTCAAGGCTATAAAGGACACAAAACCTTGGTAGACATAGTGTTTATCTTCACCTAGTGTGATCGCTTATGGGATTTCGACCATAGGGAGATCACTAGGCAAGAATGCTTAAGGTACTCTTGTGATCGCGAGATTGGTTACTCATCGCAAGGTGAGGTGTCTCGTAATTGGGAGCAAGAGGAACACTATGAATATAAGCCCTATCTAAACACCCTAAGTTAGTAACTACCCTTTTTAGCCGCTCAACTTCTTGGTGCAAGGATTGATCCTAGTGGACTACCTGGATCACCCCAAGATTTACACTCACCATATGTGTTCCCTTGGTTATGCTTATGACATTTCCATGACAAAGCCAATATCTCTTGTGGGCAACCACTTGTTGTGAGGCAAAGGAGCATCAAGCGTGGGCCAAGTTGTTGAGTAATGAACCATGACTTCTAGGTAGATATTGCTTGATGTGTTTTTGAATGTGCTAGACCTGTGAAAATCTTTTGAACATACACATGATGATAGTTATATAGCTTTCTTTTAAGACCTCACATATGCTTGTAGCATGCAAGGTTGCTTTGTCCCTTGCTTGATTTTTTGAAGACTACTCCATGTGTCACTATCTTGCTTGGAAAGAAATTGCTTTTGAACATCAAACTTGCTATGCTATCAACTATTGTCAAACTTTGTCAACCAAGTCAAAACATCAAGTCTTAACATTTTTCTTGTGTTGCTTGCTAAGGGGAGTCTCATAATTTGATTTTTATCTTCTATGTCTCTAGTTCTTGAACATGCTTAAAATGGCTCTTTGGTCTTAGTGCTTTTGGTCTTAGTGCTCTTGGTCTTTTTGTCTTCATGGTCTATGTCCACTTGCTAGTTATATTTTTGCTGAAATGGTTGCCTTGATTTCTTGACTACACTCTTGGGTTGGAGAGTTGTTCACTTGTCACCCTGCTTGCTCTATCTATTTGGCTATTTGGGCATCTTGCCTAGCTATTGACTTGAGTCATTCATGTCGTAAGTTTCTTGGACATATTGTTTGACAAGTCGCTTTAATCTCTCTTTACTATCTTGGCAAGTGAACACTCTACCTCCTATAGTTTCAACATCAAGTTATCTTCTAGGCTCTTTTATGCTTGGCTTTGCATCTAAAACTATGGAATTCAAATCTTGTGCTATCAAACCTCAACCAAATCTAGATGATCATGATATCCTCCATGTCACTAAAGAGTTTCAAGATCTATATGTGCAATACAAAGAACTAGAAGAGATAAATGAACCTTCTTACCTTCATCTATCTAAGCGCATGATGGAAATGAAGTCTAAACTTGAGAAAAGGTTAGTGGAGAAGATTGCATCATTACATGAATCTTCCTTAAGGTCTTTACATGCATGTGAGTCACCTTCTTTGAGGTCATCCTCTTCTTCTAGGTCTACATGCTCTAGTTCAGGACATCAAATGTCTTCATCTTCTAGATCTAAAGACCTTTGTAGAGAACAAGCACTTGAGCCTATGCCAAAATTTCATGATGGACCTATCTTTGACGAAGATAATGATGAAGACATGAATGCATACCATTCACTTGAGAAACAAAAAAAGGACTCTAGACATAATTTTGATAGAACTTTTGCTCCCTTGGAAGATTCTTATGATGACACTTTGCAAAAACTTCTTGGCAATAAGATCATCATGTTACCTAAGTCTAGCTCATATGGAAACCCATTCTTGGATATCTATTGGTCTTATCATCAACATAATGAGCATAGTACTTCACATTGCATTGAGCTAAAACATAAAATCCAAGATCTTATTGATAATGGAATTATTGGAACCTCTAGTGACTCATGTGCTGAGGATACTTCTCTTGAGCAAGATTACATTGATGAACCTATGTCTAGTAGTGGCTCCATTACATCTTCCACTTCTTCCAACACTCATGCATCTCCCAACACTTCAAAGCTTTCCAACATGCCTCTATCAAAAAAGGAACCTAATGCTTTCCACATTGACTATGTGTATCCTCAAGGGTTACCTCTAAAAGAAACTCAAGCTAACCTTCACTTGGTTGCAAACTTTTTCCATGCTACGAATCCTAAACATCCTCAACCTTCATGCACTACTATGCCTAATCCAAACACTACTCCATTCACTCTTCATTCTCCCTTATCCTTAGAAGTGGCTCCATGTCAAGAGGACTCTCAAAAAGAAAAAGCTATAAATGTTAAGAAAGATCAAGATCAAGCACCCTTTCATCTCTTTCAAGATTTTTCCCCTCCATATCCTATAACTTGTCCACCTCCTAAGTATGATGAAGATACCACTTCCATTATCTCCCTTGAGCTTACTGAAAATTATGAGAAAAGTTCTCTTCATATGCTATCCAAAGCTACTTTTCAAGATCAAAGTGTCCCCTCATGTTCTACTTCTCCAGATCCACTTCAAAATTGTGCTCAAGCTTCAAGTGTTTCTATTAAAAATGTTGTTCCTATTAAAGGTACTCACGAGTCTATTGATGGTTTTGATCATGTTGCTCACTCTAAAGATGTTGATATCCCTTCCCACTATCCCTTTGCATCTTCTAAATCTATCCTTGGTCCTTATCCATCCAAGCTAAAGCATTCAAACCTTCCATCCATTTTGGGGCCTTATGTTCCTCCATCTCCTACATTCACTTCTAGCTCATTCCCTAGCTCTCCCATCATACCTCAAGATCAACAAAGACACTCATCCTTGATGAATTTTCACCCATCTATCCACCTAAACCAGTCATATCAGCCTTATTCATCCACAAATCCCAAGTCCTTTGGAAGTGAGAATAAACATAAGAATCCATTGAAAAAGAAAGATCACTATGTCCCATCTAATCGACATGTGAATGGTAAGAAGGAGAATGCACAAAAGAGACCGCAAAGGTCCACTATTAAAAAAGCTAAATCAAAGAAAATATGGGTTCCTAAACCCATTATTGAAGAAATGTGTTTTGAAGTATCTGAAGGAAAATATAAAGCTATATGGATTCCCAAGTCTCTTTTAAAAGACTTGAATATTGAAAATACTTCAAAGTTGACATTCAAGCTTCCAAAGGCTTCCATTCCATCTTCTTTCAAAAATCTTTCTAAAAATATTCCAAAGCCTTCCACTCCACTTTTTTCCAAATCTCTTCTACCACCTCATACATCTAAACCTCAAGCTACTTCATCCATGATTCCTCCATCATTCTAATACCCTTCAAGGTGTGTGTCAATGTTGATCTTGTCCAATATTTCAACTACCCTCATGAAATCCTCTAAAGCTTACACTAACTTTCTATGCATGAACTATTATCTTCCATATACTCTTCCTACTACCATTTCTCTTTCATGACCCTATCAACATCTTTGAGCATACCTTTCTATGGTCTTGGCTTATCATGGCTTATCTTTCCTATAGGAGCACTATCTAAATTCAAAAAGCTTGAGCTCTTTTTAAAAATTCAAAAAAAGAAGAAGAAGAAAAAATAGAAAAAATGAAAAAAATGAAAATGTGCCTTAGTGAAAACCACATCTTGTGGCACCTTGGTAGCAAAAGTAAAGAGAAATAAATTTATCCTATGGTGAAAACTACTTCTTGTGGCACCTTAGATAAGTACCATAATGAAAACCTGGCAAGCAGGCATCATGCGTAATTCTTCCACCATCCATCTATCCCTTCTTCTCTCTTTGATCTTGACAATGTTGAGCTATCTTTGCATATTGGCTATCTTATCCATCAGATTTTCTATTGTGCTCTCCCATTCACTCATAGCCTCTATCTTGAGCTTTATTCTTATTGCTCTATCCAATTGCTATATTATCTAGTTGACCCCTTGGCCTTGATCATAATAAATGAAACATGGTTCTCATAGGTCTCTTGACATGGCTACTCTTTTGGACTACACACTTCATGCTATCTCACTTGTTGGCTTCACTGCTTATCCTACATGCTATCTTTCTCATTACTTCCATTGCTTATCCAAAACATGCTTCATATGACTATTTCACCTCTTTCCCTAGCTTGGGTACTCTTGAGGAGTTAGTCCTTGAGGATCACTTTTACTTGCTTCATACTTTTTTCTTATCCATCTTTGCTTATCCACTGGCTTGTTTCTCCATCGTGTCCTATACCTTGCTAGACATTGGGAGAAAATGATGTTATCTTGCTTGAGAACTAGTGATCTCTAAAACCTTCTAAAAAATTCCAAAAAAAATCATATATGATCCTGAAAAAATTCTAAAAATTAGAAAATGTCCTAAAAAAATGATCATCTTAGTGAAAACCTAGCAATAGGTGCTATGATGTATCACCAAAAAAATCAAAAATCAAAAAATACAAAAAATTTGAAAAAAATCTTAAAAAAATCTGTCAAGTGGTGAAAACCTGGCAACATGCGCTACTTGAAACCCTTGCACCTATGTCTATTAGTCTCAATCACCTATTTTGCTACACATTTCCTAGCTTGGAATTGTTTCTTGTCCTCGTCTTGGGGGCACAACTACTTAGCCTATTGAGGTATTCTTGTGCATTAGGGTTTCTTTGACAACTCACAAAACAATGTTTCTCAACACTTCCCCCACTTTGAAATCAAGTGTTTTTTTAACACTTTACAGATAGTTTACCCCCGGTCTCTGATGTCACGATATTTCTCACTATCAGAATCAAGTCTTGAAGAAATGGCCAAGTGACTTGCACACACGCACTTTAACACTTAAACGACTAAGCTATGCTGATCTTTATCTACTTTGTATGCTGTCTATGATGATTTCTTTGCCATGTGTTCCCTCCCTAATAGTCTTTCGAGGATGTCATTGACTAGAAGACTGGGGGCATGGGACATATTTTCTTGATTTCTGCCTGTGGGTATACTTTTGTTTTTCTATAGTGTTGTAAGAATTTATGCTGGTCCTATTCAACATGTTGACTTACAAATGTATCATCCTTGACTATTTTGCAAGATCACACTTGGGGTTTATCCTGGCACTTATGCCTTGATATAGGTGTAATCTTGCTAAATTAAACTTAGGGAATCTAATCACGTAGTTATCTTGATTTACATGTCTCTGATGCTTAGATTGGATTTTCACATACCTATTTGATATCGATCATATTCATATCCTCATAGTTATACTAGTGATGGTTGTATGATCTCATGATGTCCCTAATAAATGCTCAATGATGAAATTAAGAGTCTAAATGTTATGCGCTTCTTGTTGGTAAACCACTTTGTATATTAGCTTGCATTTTAGGTTCATTTTCTAGCTTAGTCTTGCATTCTTGCATATGGGGAGAGCTCTCTCTTCATCTTTTTTTGGACATATCAGCTAACTCCTTTCATATATTTCTTTACTTTCTTCTTGTTCATGTCTTTTCACCTTCTTAATCTTTCGCTTCATCTCTTTTCTATCTTGTCATCACATTATATAAATTTTTGACCTCTTAAATAATTGTGACGTCCTAGATTCATTTTCGGGATCGAAATCCAAATTCGAGTTCAACTTGATGGTCAAAATTGTCTTTTAAAATTCTACTTTCTTCTGAACAGTTAGCTGACCTTTTGAGGTCTAATCTTTGAATCATCACTGGGGCATCTTCATTTCTTCATGTCTTCATCATTTCCATACTTCATATCTACTTAAATTCACTATTTCATGTCTAAAATCACCTTTCTACTCATTTCGACCTTATTTTTATGCTATATCCTTCAAGGTCAACTCTAGTCAAATTGGGGCATTTTATCAATTTTTTTATATAGTCATTCTTGGGTTCTAATCATCTATCTGTCATCTTGGACATTGCTATATTCTAATTTTCTCATTTCTAGCCAATTTTTGAATCCCCTTACCTCATTTCAATTTCGATCCCGAGGGGGCAGAAATACTCTATCACTGCTTAGGAGCATTTGTTTGATCTTTTCACTTGCTCTCACTCTATCTACTTTTCTAAGTGTTAGTATTCTTCTTGAATTCTGACATCATCTCTTCCTAGTGTTCAGTACTACTGCTATCAGGCTGTGCATTTAGGACTTGCTATCTATTTCTGCATTTCACTCTTCAAAATTAGACATCTATATCTATCATCGCCTACTTGGCTTCAATTTTCTTTGACATAATGTGTTCCCAGATTGATCACGCATTAGTCAAAAAGGGGAAAATGTAATCACCTAAAAATGGTCATCTAGACTATTAGCCCCCTTTTCAACATTTTGGCTAAATTAATTTAATCACTTACCTAAGCCAAATTGTTAATAATCAATTTATTTGATTATAACCTATAGTTTGACTATGCTATCCTAAGTTCATTATTTGATTAAAAGAACATGTCCCCTTTTAATTAAATAAAAGACCCCATTCTTCTAACCCACTTAAAGTGCACACATAAAGTCATTTTTCTATTTTACAATTAAAAGAAAAGGCTTGTGATTCTTTTTTCTTATATGACAAGTCAACTTATATTCTATTGGTTGACTTGTGTGTGCACATGGATCACTCCTATTTTCGAATTCAACCGTTGATCATCCACCATCTTCATCTTGATCTCTACCATCCATACATCTTTAAAAGGGAGAGAGCTTTCCCCCTCAAGGGATCCATCTTTCTTTTGAATATTGTTATGCTGCAGGTTTTCTAACAGGTTTCTTGGGAGCTTTGTGGAGAACTTCTCACTCCTTGTCTACATTCTCTCATTCCATCATATTAACATAGGATCATATGGCATTCTTAGCATAGTTGCATTTTAGTTTAGCTTTGTTTTCTTGCAATAATCTCACATAGTTTAAATATTTGGTTTTGTAATACTCTCATCCATGTTTAGCATAGTTGCATCTTGCATTTCCATTCAAGTTTAGTCTTCCATCTTGCATTGCATCTTTGAGGAACTCATTGTAGACACTTGCATTCTTTCTCTTGTCTCAAAGAACCTCCCATTGCATGGTTTACTAGCAAGAAGCACATTTCTAAGGCTTGGCTGAGAGCCTTCATGCTTGAATACTAGCTTCTTGCACTCCGTAGATAGGAAGCTCTAAGCCGACATCTAAGCATTCCAACTCATGGAATCGTTTGGATAGAATGGTTTAGAGTGTGACACAAATCAAGTGTACAGGATCTATGCAAGTTGCCTGCAGGTAAAAAGGCTTTACAGAATAAGTGGGTTTACAGGTTGAAAGAAGAGGAAGGAGGTAAGAAAAGATTTAAGGCCAGGTTAGTTGTAAAAGGATTTGCACAGAAAAGGGGAATTGATTTTGATAAGATATTTTCTCCTGTTGTTAAAATGACTTCTATCCATACTATTTTAAGTCTTGTGGCTACTGAAGATTTGCATTTAGAGCAGTTGGATGTTAAAATAGCCTTTCTTCATGGTGATTTGGATGAAGAAATATGTATGGCTTAGCCACGGGGATTTGAGGTCAAAGGTAAGGAGAACTTAGTGTGCAAATTGAAGAAAAGTTTATATGGCTTGAAGCAAGCACTTCGGCAATGGTATCTAAAATTTGACAGATTTATGCATGACCATGGCTATAATAGGAATCATTCAGATTATTGTGTTTATTTTAAGAGGTTGGATGATGATAGCTACATTATTTTATGTTTATATGTTGATGATATGCTTGTAGCTAGGTCTAACATGGATCATATTAAGGGGTTGAAATGCCAGTTAGCACATGCATTTGCTATGAAGGATTTGTGGGTAGAAAAAAAAATCCTTGGTATGAATATTTGCAGAGATAGGAAGAACATAACATTGACGCTATCTTAAGATAATTATGTTGAGAAGGTGTTGCAACGTTTCTCTATGGAGAATGCTAAATCTGTCAGCACACCTTTACCTGGTCATTTGAAATTGACTAAGGAGATGTGTCCTAAGACACAGGAAGAGGAGGATAAGATGTCCAAGGTACCCTATGCTTCAGCTATAGGAAGCTTGATGTATGCTATGGTATGCACTAGGCCAGATATTTCCCATGTAGTGGGAGTCGTTAGTAGGTATATGAGTCATCCAGGATTTTAGCATTGGAATGCTGTCAAGTGGATTCTCAGATATTTGAGAGGAACATCCAATAAGTGTTTACACTTTGGGCACTCTACTACTGATTTACAGGGCTATGTTGACTCAGATTTGGCAAGGGATATTGATACCAGGCAGAGTACTACAGGTTATGTCTTTACTGTTGGTGGGGCAGCTGTGAGCTGGGTTACAGAAGATTAATGATCTATCCACTACAGAGGTAGAGTATGTTGCTGCTACAGATGCAACCAAGGAGATGATATGGCTTCAGTTCTTCTTGGAAGAATTGGGACATCCTTAGAAGGATAATTATTTGTTTACATATAGTCAGAGTGCCATTCATCTTGCAAAGAATTTAGCTCTGCATTCTAAGACTAAACACATACAGTTGTGGTACCATTTCCTTCAGTCATTAAAGTTAGAGAAGATCCATACAAATAAAAATCCAGCAGATATGTTGACAAAGGTTGTAATAAGGGAGAAGTTGAACTCCTCTTCAACTTCGGTTGGTCTTTTAGACTGAACATGAATCAAAGGATAGTAGAGTCTAGGGTGGTTTGATCCCGTGGGAGCCCCATGTGGTAGTGGTATTGCTACAAGATCAGTCTCCAAGTGGGCGATTGTTGTTTAGTGTGGAGCCTGATCAGTCCCCAAGTGGGAGATTGTTAGATTATGGTGACTGATTAGGAAAGTATCGTAAATACTTCATAAAAAAAATTTGGGCCGTGGTCGACGTTGTAGTCAACATATTATGGTCGACATATGGCTGACATGTTGTAACCCTAAAATAGATAAAATACTTGTATAAAAGGGTTTAGGGTTAGGTATTTTTTCATTATGTTGTGATGCGAAATTGGTTCTTGCGACGGTATTGAGTTGTAAGGGATTACGAATTGTAATCAGGTTGTAATCATTGGATTGTAATAAGATTGGACTTGTTGTTTGGTGGATGTAGCCCAGGGATTAGGTGAACCTTGTTAAATCTTGGTGCCTTGTGTTCATTTTCAGTGTGATCTATTATTTTCTGTAATTGGTTATATTTTCATATAGTTTTTATTTCTGTCCGTGGTTTATCCTAATAGCATCCACAAAGATAATGCAATGGAAGAGCTGTACATGTTACACCTAAGGGTTTTAGAGCCCTTCGAAGATAGATGCAAGCATTGGAAGAACAAATTCATAGAGGAATAGATCTTGTCATAATAGATGAAAGTAAGGACAAGGAGGAAGAAGAAGAAAATGTTGAAGTAGATGCAATTCTAAACCCATAGGTAGAGAAGATTTTTAAGGCCATCTCTAAGATTGGAAAAATACCTAAGTTTGAGGTTCCCACATTTTCAGGGAATCTTAACCCAACAGAGCTGATTGATTGGATCAATGAATTGGAGGAATACTCTGAGTATGAAGATATTGAGGATCTTGATAGGGTTAAGTTTCTAAAGGCAAAATTGAAGGGAGATGTAAAGATCTAGTGGCAGGAGATTCAATTGGAGCAAAATAGAAGAGGAAAGACAAAATCACCAAATGGGATCAGATGATAGCTAAATTAAAGCAACAATTAATTCTTGTATATTATTAGCTTGATTTGCTAAAGAAAATGCAAGGGTTGAAGCAAGTGAGAAGATTTGTTTGGGAGTACACTAAGAAGTTATACCAAGTTCTCATTATAACCGGCCATGTGGAATATGATAAGGAGAAAGTGTCTCGTTATCTTAATGGGTTGAGTCCAAGAATTTAGGAGGAGCTAGGTCTTGTTTGAATGAAAAATATTGAAGAGGCATATCAATTTAATCTAAGCATTGAGGAAAAGATGAATAAGAAGTTTGATAACAAGAATAGTGGAAGATCTAGCAGAAGATCTTATGGGGGCTAAAATTGTTATCAAAAGAACAAGGATGAACTTGGAAGTAGTAGTTAGAACTAGAGGGGAAACAATTATAGTAATTTCCATGATCAGAACAACAAAGATCAGAGAGGAAGAGGAAGAGGACAAGTATTTTGAAGGGGAGGTTTCGGTGCAAAATGTTTTCACTACAAAGAAGAAGGGTATAAAGCATTTGAATGTTCCCAATGCCAAGGAAGGATAGATTGGAGAACCAAAGGCTAGGCTAGAGTTGTGCATGTTGACAAAGATTTTAAATCATCCCATTCTGAAGATGTTGAAAGAGGAGAAGTCCTAGTTAAGTGAAGAGTCTTGTTGAGTGGTGAGAATGAACCTAATCAAAGGAGGAGTTTTTTTTCACAAGGTATTAATGTGAAGATAAGTGTTGTGATGTGATCATTGATGGAGGAAGCATTAACAATCTAGTGTTAGAAAATATGGTCACGAAGTTTAATCTCAAGAAGCAGAAATACTTGCATCCATACCATATTGCCTAGGTGCAAAATAACTAGAAGGTCATGGTCAATGAGTAGTGCCTAGTAAATTTTAAAATTAGAATCTACCAAGATGAGCTAGTTTAGGATACCATACCTATGGACTTATGTCATATGTTTTTGGGTAGGCCATGATAGTTTGACAGGCTTGTTGTACATGATAGGCAAGGAAATACCTATACACTAACAAACGATGGAGTGAAATATAGTTTAAGTCATCGAAGGAGAAAGACGAAAATGTATGCAGTGCTTCAAGAATGTAGTTTATGAATGGAAAGGAGTTTCTCAAAAGGTATGAAGCATAAGAATATGTGTTTTCTTGTAATCCCAAAAGATGGTAAAGAAGAAGTAGATGAGGTATTTGTAGAAGTTAGAGATTTGTTGAGAGAGTTTCTTGATATTGTGTCAGATAATAAACCTGATCACTGGATGGACTTGATCCCAGGAGCCAATTTGCCAAATAAGGCAACACACAAAATGACACCAATAGAAAGTGAAGAGTTGAATAAATAAGTGCACAAGTTGTTGTAAAAAGGGTTGATTTGAGAGAGTCTAAGTCCATACTCTGTACTAGCAATATTAGCACCAATGAATAATGGAGAATGGAGGATGTGTATAGATTCTTGAGCTATTAACAAAATCATAATCAAGTACCAATTTTCATTACCAAGGATGTACAATATTATGGATTGTTTGAGTGGAGTTGTGTATTTCAAAAAGATAGATTTGAATCACAAGTACCATCAAATTCACATCAGAGAAGTAGATGAGTGGAAGACTACCTTCACAAAAAGGGAAGGATTGTATAATTGGCCAGTCATGTCTTTTGGGATAACTAAGGCACCAAGCACTTAATGAGACTCATGAATGAGGTACTGAAGGAGTTTTTGGGTAAGTTTGTCATTGTAGTACCTCTCATGTTTGCAATTTGTACCTTGTTATATTTTGATATGAGATATTCTTATACTCATATTATTTTTGTACACTTGAGATGACTTGATGATCAGATTTTATACTTTGATTTTTAGTATCATAGATGTTAGATTACAATGTTGTTTAGTTGATCATATCTGCATGATGATGCCTGTTTTGAGATGACAATATGTTTTATCTTATGGTTATTTACTGCATTGTCACTTTATGATGCTTTATGTGAACACAAGTGATGTAAATGGATTGTTTTAGTATAATTAAATAAATGGTTCAATTAGGTTATTTAATGCATTTATTGCTACAACTATGTTATTATATGCAATTGCACTTGATCATGTGTTTTAGTGTGCAAGAGTTATATCCTCGAAAATGGCACATGGACTTAGTGATTCAACTATTCATATTTAACCAATGTCATCCTTATATGGTCAACATATCCTATTTTATTATTTAAATTAAACCTTCCAGTGATTTAATAAATTTGGACTCATTTGCATTATGTGATTAGACATGTGAGTGTGTTTGTGCATTTAGAGGTTCGCATTTATTGCAAAAGTTATTAAGAAATTTTATGATTTTGGTTTTAGGGATTTTCAGGTTTTTTTTAATTAATTTTAATTTCTAGCAGCTTTTTCGTAGTTAAATTCCAATTACTTGGTATAGCCTATTTTTGTTTGGGTTGAATTAGGGTTTAACTGGGTTACCTGGTTATTTACCCTAATTGATTATTCATTCAAAAAGTGAATAAGTATCTAAAGAGGAAATTTATTCCTTAATTCTCACTTTTGGAATTAGAAAATTGAGAGCTTCCTTCCAAATCCCCTTCTTGAGAATTGTGTTTCTATTCATTGTAGGAGCTATGGGCATGTGATCTTCACGAGATTAGTCTTGTTGGATCCAGCTTAGGGAAACCTTGGATTGCCAGAACTTTCAGTAGCTTCTGTGGGTTATTTATTTTATTGTGTCAATTCTCATTTCTGTCATTTTGGCTGTTAGGTAGGGCTCTCCCATTTTTATGTTTTATCTCTATTTCTACTTCCATTTCTGGTAGTTGTATGTTAAGAGGCTAAGAACTAGTGTTCCCCTCTATTTTTTATTGTTAGTTCTTCTGATTCGACGGGTATGAACTTTTTCTTGATTTTTGAGATGAGGGTTTGGGGTTTCACACCATTATACTGGCCATTTTTGCATATGGTCTTCTAACTTGAATTTTATTGGATTTTTGTGGCTTTTGTGCCCTAAGACCAAATGGGTTTTAATTTTGAAGTTTCTAAGTTTTGAGGTTTTTACCTCAATTTGTGTGTCACTCAGTTCTCTCAAGTTTTCTAGGCATGATATTGGTTGTAGACTTGGATTATTCCTAGGATGTCAATCAAACCACTATTTCACTTTTATATTACATTGGGATGCATGTCACACCCATACTCCTGAACGTTGTGTTCTCATCCAACCCTTGTGTTATGATCTTTATGATGGTGGTGCACCCACACATAAGCACATGAGCATGCATTTGTCGGGTGACGTGCGAGACCCGAACTCCTGATTGTATTTTGGTGGAGTTATGTTCATTTGGGGTTGGGTTGGGAATATGCATGCCTATAGGCAATCATTGTGATATGAACATGGATATGTAGGGTAGGGGTGTGGAGTGGCTTCTCTCGTTACACCGATTGTTTGTCGACAAGGTGACATGAAGATGTTCTAACAAGTGATAACTAAATTAATTAATGGGTAATAAAACTTAATTCAAATAAGTGAATGCATGTATAATGTTTTCAAAGGAATGATGTGATGGTTTCCTGAGGGATTCATTTTATGTTGATGTTAGCTTGGGCTTTCTGATGCCAAATGACTTACACTCCACTAAAGCCCCTAAATAGTTGACCCATAGAGTGTTTGACTAGGACCTATTGTACTTGCATCATCTCATGATCTTGGTTTTAGTCCTCATTACTATGTGGCATGAGTGATAGCCATGGAGGTTTGCCTTATGTGTGTTTGTGGTTGGATCATTATCTCCATCAACATCAGGAGTGGACCTATGGGTTTCATGCGGTTAGGAGCTATAACTACCTATACCACTATTAGGGATTGGTGTACAAAGACCATCTATTATTCCATTACGACTACTACTTGATGTTTCACTTGGTACTTTGGGTTCTAGAGTATGTTACCTTGTGATTTATGCTTTTATTGGGATGCTTGGATATCATGTTTAGATGATTTTAGTTTACTTGAAGTATTCCTTGATATTAGTTTACTTGATGTATTCCTTTAATATGATGTTAGCATATGGTTAGATAATGTGATTTATTTATTTGGAATATCTATTGCTTATTGGTTTAGCATGTTAGAAGTTCTTGTTCTTATGATGTTATTACGTTGTAGTAGTGATGCCCTCATAAGACAACTCCTGCTATCTAGTTGATAGTTTGGGATGTTATGCGCATGGGATGGCTAGGGCTTTTGAGGTCTCATGGTACTCTTATGGTTGAGAGGAATTGTGTAAGAGTTTAGTTGTTTTTGTACATTATGATGTTGCTTTCAGTATATTTTCTTATACTACTATGGTTTAGATGGTTAGTTCTATTTTTGTCTTGCTGCTCTTGTGTTCGAGTGTCCAAGCCTCAATTTGTGGATCCCGTACTCCTTGGTGTGGAGGTTCTAACTCTATCTCTTCCTTTTTGTTCATTTGTTAGGATCCTGGGCGACAATGTTCCAGCATTGGGTGATACTTGTAAAGTATCGCACACCCAAAGAAGAAATATCGTGTGATACTAGAATCGATCACACTCCCAAGGGAATTCTATCATGCAATATTGGAAAGTATCACATGCCAATTGGAGAAACATCATACAATGCTGGAAGAGTATCACATGACCTTAGAAACTCTATCGTCCATACCTTGAAAGTACCGCACGAACATTGAAGATATATTGTATGATACTGGTAAAGTATCGCCTAAGCTATATGGAAGTATCACCTTGGTCTATAAGAAAACCTATTTGGGCAACCAGCAGGCACTCTTCAACTTGACCGAAAGGTTTTAAGAGGTTATTGGGATACCCTTTATAGAGTTTTTGAACCCTAGTGTTTGACCTTTCAAATTTGAGATGTTTTAGATTCAAATGCATTTTGTGACTTCTGTAGTTTGTCATTTTTGTTTAGTAGAGGCATTTAGAGATCTGTTGATGTTTGAATGCTTGTTTAGTCTTCCATTGTGATCCTTGTGATCCTTGTATGATGTTTCCATGTACATCCATACTTGTTTAAAATATATATATATATATATATATATCTTGACTTTTATTTATCCTTGTTCCAAGGATCTCTGAGTGGGGCATTACAATCATTATTTACCCAAATGATATTTTGATCTTTAGTAAGACATGTGAGGATCATTTGATGCACATTTTTAAGGTGTTTGACAAGTTAAGGGAGGAAAAGTTACTGATAAATTTAAAGAACTATAGTTTTGTGAAGAAGCACTTCCAGATTTTAACAAGTTGTTTCAAGTAGACTGTGATGCTAGTGGTTCTTCATTTTTACATCTCATTTTAGCAAGTTATCTCATCTTCATAGGCTAAGGCATCTACAAGAAAGAAATCAAGGTGCTCATCTTCAAGCATTAAAGTCCAAGCATCTTCTTCTTGCATCAAACTTATTCCTTAATGGTGGTAGCGGAGTTTGTCTCTAAGGAGAAAATTAGTCATTCCAATCCATTCAAAATCTTCTATTATTCATCCATGGCATGTCACATACATTTCCATACATTTGGTTTTTGCTTCTTTGGTTTTCTCTTTAGTTTCTTCAAGTCAATGCTATTACACTTTCATACTTGATCACATACCTAGTGCAATTGCATCTTTGAAGGTAATTATATCTCTCATTTGATATTATTTAGATCTACTACATGCAAGAATTTCCTTTATCAATTATATTTCAATTTATGGTTAATTACTTATCCTAGGGCTTGACAAAGGAAAGCCCTCATCAACCCAACAAAAAAAGCTCTTCATTTCTTGTGTATAGGAGTAGGATAACAAAATTTTTCATGTTGGTCTTGAATTAACTCATCGAAATCATTTTGGAGTTTAGTTTGATTTGTTACAGTGCCATCAAACTACGTGAACTTGTGGGAATTAGTCCTTCCAAGTCAACCTCTTCCTTCCTACTTTTCTGGATGACAACTCCTAGATCTTATTCCTAATGTAGGAGCATCCTGGGTGTAAGAGAAATCTTGCATCACCTAGAAATATTTCCTTTTTTTGTTTCTTGAATAAGGTTGTCTTAGTGTAGAGTTGTTGTTTATGAAGTCTTCTTGCTTAGTAAGTCAAACATACAAACTCAAAATGTTCAAATTTTAGAAGTGGATGTTCATCTTTGATATATCAACCTACTAGTTAAGGCTCAATCCTATATCATGAGTATTCATGGATTTATTATGGATTCTTGGTGTGCACTTTTGGTATAAAAAATTTAGGATCATTGATGAAGACCATAGAGGCACTGTATGGGCTCCAAAATGGGGTTGTTTAAAGCATGCACGAGCCAAGACCTATAGATTAGAAGCCAAGGATTCTAAAAAGTAATTATAATAGCCAATTAGAGAAATGGTTTGAAAGTTATGGCCTTTCAAAGTTGGGTGGACCAAAATTTTCAAAATAAGTGTCAGAGATGTGTTGGGCCGACTCTATATGCAATTTTAGAGTTAGTTGGTCTCAAGGGTTAAGGTTTGATGTTAAGAAATTTCGTGGGCAGTGTGTAAAATTCCTAGTTAAGGAATGTTCATACATTGTCTAGGACAACTGTAGGTGATAGTTCACACCTCTGTGTTACAAATTATTGTAAGGAAGGTGCTCATGTGGGTTTGCATATTGTATTTTAAATTTTTTTAATTTTGCATTTGCGATGATAATAAGAAGCCCATATTTTGTTCTCGCAAATTATTTTTATTTCTTTGTTTCTATTATGTGTTTGTGGTATTAAGGGGAGAACCATTCATCAAGTGGTATTAGGGTAGGAGTTCTTGAGTGTGTAAATAGATCCCTAACTATGAGGTAGTTGTATTAGGACTATGGTTTGGACTAAGCATCTAGACAGATCACCGATTGTAAGGTAGTTACAACAACTAGGGTTTTAGTGGAAGTGCAAAGATGCATCCACAAAGAGAGTGTCGTGGAAGAGTCTCAGGTGTTACACTTGAGGCTTTTTGAGTCATCCAAAGATAGATGGAAGTATTAGAAGAACAAAAGCACAGATGAATAAATCTTACCATAACAAATGAAAGTGATGACAACAATGAAAAGAAAAAAATATTGAAGTAGAGGGAGTTCTGAACCCAAAGGAAAAGAGGATTTTTAAGGCCATCTCTAAGATTGGAAAAAGACCTAAGTTTGAGTTTCCCATATTTTTGGAAAATCTTAATCCAACGGAGCTGAATGATTGGATCAATGAATTAGAGGTATACCTTGAGTATGAAGATATTGAGGATCCTGATAGGGTCAAGTTTGCAAAGGCAAAATTGAAGGGAGATGCAAAGATCTAGTGCAAGGTAAACTTTAAGAAACCCACCTCAAAAATAAAATAAAATATTGGTGAATCTTCCATTATTTTGAAAAACAAAATTATTTCTTTTTGAAAATCTCTCAATTTTTTATATTTAAAATATTATTTATATTGGGTATTATTTTTTAATCATAATTTTTGTGTAGAAAATATTGGTGAATCTCAATAATAATAGGAATCTCATTAATCACCATGGAAAATTACAAATCAAAATTGAACATTTTTTACCTCATGGAATATTATGAGGATCATTATATTATATTTTAACTAGATAGTGAAAACTAAATATTGGTGATATATCCCTAAAGTAACTAATACATATGATAATTATTGGTGAATCAATTTTAATTTCTCCAATAATATATAATATTTATGTGAATCAAATATAATCATGTATCAAATATTGTGGTGAATCTTTGAGATTAATTTTTTTAATAAAATAAACTATTGAATGATTTTAAATATTTTAGAACTAATTTTTATAAAAATGTGGCAATTTATGTTGCATTAAATCTTAAATTATTAGCCAAATTACTAGCCAATTTTTTTTAAAATTAGCCAATTACCGAATATTAGCCACTAAAAAATACCTTGATCCGATGGCAGGAGATTCAATTGGAGAGAAATAGAAGAGGAAAGAAAAAATCACAAGATGGGATCAAATGATAGAGAAATTGAAGCAACAATTCTTTCCTATAGAATATGAGCTTAATCTGCTAAAGAAAATGCAAGGGTTGAAGCAATTGGGAAGCTCTGTTTAGGAGTGCATTGAGAAGTTCTACCGAGTTCTCATTAGAATTGGGCATATAGAAGATAATAAAGAGAAAGTCACCTATTATCCTAATGGGTTGAGGCCAAGCATTCAAGAGGAGCTAAATCTAGTTTGAATGAATAGTATTGAAGAGGCATAATAGTTTTCCCTAAGAGTTGAGAAAATTTGAATAAGAAGTTTGATAACAAGATTAGTGGAGGAGGTCGTGGTAGAAGATCTGGTAGATGATCGTATGGAGGCTGAAATGAAGATCATAAGAACAATGATGAGCCTGGTAGTAGTAGTCAAAACCAAAGGGGAAATAATTCTAGTCATTTCCATGATAAAAACAATAAAGATGAAAGAGGAAGAGGAAGAGGACATGGATTTGGAGGAGGAGGTTTATGTGGAAAATGGTTTCACTGCAAAGAAGAAGGACATAGAGTAATTGAATGTCCGCAAACACTAAGGAAGTACATATTAGAGAACCAAAGGCCAGGCCAAAGTTGTGCATGTTGATGAAAATGCCAAATCATTCCATTCTCAAGATACTGAAAGATGAGAAGTCCTAGTTAACCAAAGAGTCTTGCTGAGTGGTGAGAATAAACTTGATTAAAGGAGGAGTTTGTTTTGCACAAGGTTAAAATGTGAAGATAAGTGTTGTGATGTCATCATTTACAGAGGAAGCACTAACAATTTGTTGTTAGAAAATATGGTCACGAAGTTAAATCTCAGGATGTAGAAATACCTATGTCCATACCGTATTGCTTGGGTGTAGAATGACAAAAAGGTCATGGTCAATGAGTAGTACCTAGTGAATTTTAAGATTAGAAGCTACTAGGATGAGGTGCTTTATGGTATCATACCTATGGACATATGTCATATGTTGCTGGGTAGGTCATGATAGTTTGAAAAACATGTTGTATATGATGGGGAAGCAAATACCTACATTCTTACAAAGGATGGAGTGAAACATAAGTTGAAATGGTTGAAGGAGAAAGAAGAAAATGTATGTAGTGCTTCTAGAATATGTTTTATTGATGGAAAGGAGTTTCTCAAAGGTATGAAGCATGAGCATATGTGCTTTGTTGTAATCCCAAAAGATGGTAAAGAAAAAGTAAAGAAGGTACTTGTAGAAGTTGTAGATTTGTTGAGAGATTTTCTTGATATTGTGTCAGATAATATACCTGATGGATTACCCCTAGTGAGGAAGATCAATCACTAGATGGACTTGATCCTAGGAGCTAGTTTGTCAAATAAGGCAACACATAGAATGACACCAATAGAAAGTGAAGATTTAAAAAAATAAGTGCTCAAGTTGTTGCAAAGGGGGTTGATGTGTATTTCACAAGAAGAATAGAGAATGGAGGATGTGTATAGATTCTCAAGCTATCAACAAAATCACAATCAAGTATCGATTTCCTTTGCCAAGGATGGATGATATTATGGATTGTTTGAATGGAGTTGTGTATTTCACAAAGATAGAAATGAAGAATGAGTACCATTAAATTCACATCAAAGAAGGAGATGAGTGGAAGAATACCTTCAAGACAAGGGATGGATTGTATAAGTGGTCCATCATGTCTTTTTGGCTTACCAATGCATTGAGCACTTTCATGAGGCTCATGAATGAGATATCGAAGGAGTTTCTAGGTAAGTTTGTCATTGTTTACCTAGATGATATTTTTATCTTTAATAAGACATTGGAGGATCATTTGATGCACATTTGTAAGGTGTTTGACAAGTTGAGGGAGGAAATGTTACTAATAAATTTAAAGAACTATAGTTTTGTGAAGATGGAGTTGGTGTACTTGGGATTTGTTGTATCAAAAGAAGGTATGGACATGGACCTTGAGGAAGTAAAGGTTATCTTCGAATGACCTACTCCAAATAGTGCAATAGAGGTAAGATCTTTTTATGGACTGGTTAGTTTTTACAAAAAGTTTATTAGTGTTTTAGCCGTATTTGTGGACCATTGACTGAAACAATGAGAGGGAATGGGAAATAATTTAAGTGGGCTATAGGAGTAGATGAAAGTTTTGATCTATTAAAACTAAAAGTTATAGAGAAACCTATTTTAGCACTTCCATATTTTAACAAGGTTTTTCAAGTAGACTATGATGCTAGTGGTACTTCATTTTCACATGTCATATTCACAAGTTATCTCATCTTCACAAGCTAAGGCATCTATAAGCATTCAAATCCAAGCATCTTCATCTTGCATCAAAATTATTCCTTAAAGGTGGTATTTGGAGTTTGTCTCTAAGGATAAGATTAGTCATTCCAATCTATTTAAGATCTTCTATTATTAATTTACGACATGTCACATACATTTCCATATATGAGGTTTTTTCTTGTTTGATTTTCTCTTTAGTTTCTTTGAGTCAATGCTATTACACCATCATTTTTGATCACATACCTAATGCAATTACATCTTTGAAGGCAATTATATCTCTCATTTGATATTATTTAGATCTACTACATACAAGCATTTCCTTTATCCATTATATTTCAATTTATAGTTAATTCCTTAACCTAGGGCTTGACCAAGGAAAGACCTCATCAACCCAACAACAAAAACTCTTCATTACTTGTGTATAGGAGAAGGATAACATAATTTTTCATGTAGATCTTGAAATAACTCCTCAAAATAATTTTGGAGAAGTTGGTTTGAGTTTTTAAAGTACCATCAGACTACGTCAACTAGCAGGAATAAGTCCTTCCAAGTCAACCCCCTGCTTCCTACTTTTCTGGATGAATAACTTCTAGATTTTGTTCCTGATGTAGGAGCATCCTATGTATAAGAGAAATCTTTCATCATCTAAAAATATTTCCTTTTTGTTTCTTTAATAAGGGTTGTCTTAGTGTATATTTGTTTACTATGAAGGCTTCCTGCTTAGTAAGTCAATCATACAAGCTCATAATGTTTGAATATTAGAGATGGATGTTCATCTTGGATATATCAGCCTACTAGTTAAGGCTCAATTCCATATCATGAGTATTCATGGATTTACTATAGATTCTTAGTGTGCATTTTTGGTATAAAAACTCTAGGCTCATCATTGAAGAACTGAGAGGCCTTGGATGGGCTTTGTAATGGACTTGACTAGAGCTTTCATAAGTCAAGGCCTATAGATCAAAAGTTGAGGATTATAAAAAGATGTTATAATAGCCAATTAGAGCAATGGCTTGAAAGTTATAGCTTTTTGAAGTTGGGCCAACCAAAATATCCAAAATAAGTGTCAAAGGTGTATCGACCTAACTCTATATGTAATTTTAGAGTTAGTTGGTCTCAAGGGTTAGGGTTTATTATCTAGAGATTTCCTGTGTAGTGTGAAAAATGCCTATTTAAGGAATGCTCATACATTGTCTAGGACAACTCTAGGTGATAGTTCATAGCTCTATGTTGAAAATTATTGTAAGGGATGCACCCATGTGGGTTTGCAAATTGTATTTTAAAATTTTGTAATTCCACATTTGTGGCAATAAAAAGAAGCCCTTATTTTTTTCTCATAAATTCTTGTTATTTCTTTGCTTTGGTTATGTGTTTGTGGTATTAAGGGGAACACCCTTCATCAAGTGGTATTAGAGATGGAGTTCCTACATGTGTAAATAGATCTTTGATTGTGAGGTAGTTGCACTAGGACCATGGTTTGGGTTGAGGATATAGATAAATCGTCGATTGTGAGGCAGTTGCCACTAGGGTTTCGACTGAAGTGCAAATATATATCCACAAAGAGAACAAGGTGGAAGAGTCATAGATGTTACTCCTGAGTGTTTTAGAAACCCTCCAAAGACAAATGTAACCATTAGAAGAAAAAATGCTCAAAGGAATAAATCTTTCTATAATAGATGAAAACAAGGACGAGGATGAAAATAAGAAAATGTTGAAATAGAGGTGGTTCTGGACCTAGAGGAAGAGATGATTTTTAAGGCCATCTCTAAGATTGGAAAAGACCTAAGTTTGAGGTTCCAACATTTTTGGGAAATCTTAACCCAACAGAGCTGATTGATTGGATCAATGAATGGAAGGAGATACTTTGAGTATGAAAATATTGAGGATCCTAATAGGTTCAAGTTTGCAAAGGAAAAATTGAAGGGACATGTAGAGATTTGTTGGCATGATATTCAATTGGAGCGAAATAGAAGAGGAAAGAAAAAGTCACTAGATGGGATTGGATGATAGCTAAATTAAAGTGACAATTCATTCCTGTAGATTATGAACTTGATCTACTAAATAAAATTTAAGGTTTGAAGCAAGTGGGAAGATCTATTTAGGAGTACACTAAGAAGGTCTACTAAGTTCTGATCATACCTGGCCATTTAGAAGCTAATAAGGAGAAAGTCACTTATTATCTTAATGGGTTGAGGCCAAGCATTCAAGAGGAGCTAAGTTTGGTTCAAATGAATAGTATTGAAGAGGCATACCAATTTTCCCTAAGAGTTGAGAAAAATTTGAACAAGAAGTTTGATAACAAGAATAGTGGAAGAGGTCATGGTGGAAGATCTAGCAGATGATCTTATGGGGGTTGAAATGATGATCAAAAGAAAAAGGATGAGTTTGACAATAGTAGTCAGAACCAAAGGGGAAAAAATTCTAGTCATTTCCATGATTAGAACAATAAAGATCAGAGATGAGGAGGAAGAGGACAAGGATTTGGAAGAGGAGGTTTTTGTGGAAAATATTTTTATTGTAGAGAAGAAGGGCACAAAGTATTTGAATATTCCCAGTACCAAGGAAGGCTAGACCTGAGAATTGAAGGCTAGGCTAGAGTTGTGCATGTTGATGAACATGCCAAATCATCTCATTCTCAAGATGCTGAAAGAGGAGAAGCCCTAGTTAACCAAAGAGTCTTATTGAGTGGTGAGAATGAACCTAATCAAAGGAGGAGTTTTTTTTGCACAAGGTATAAATGTGAAGATAAGTGTTGTGATGTGATCATTGATAAAGGATTTACCAACAATCAAGTGTCATAAAATATGATCACGAAGTTAAATCTCAAGAAGAAAAAATACTTGCATCCATACCATATTGCCTTGGTACAGAATGAACACAAGGTTATGGTCAATGAGTAGTGCCTAGTGAATTTTAAGATTAGAAGCTACCAGGATGAGGTGCTTTGTGATATCATACTATGGAAATATGTCATATGTTGTTGGGTAGTCCATGGTAGTTTGACAAGAATGTTGTACATGATAGGAAAGAAAATACCTACACTTTAACAAAGGATGGAGTGAAACATAAGTTGAAGTCATTGAAGGAGAAAGAAGAAAATGTATGTAGTGCTTCTAGAATATGTTTTGTTGATGGAAATGAGTTTCTTAAAGGTATAAATGATGAGCATATGATTTTGGTTGTAATCCCAAAATATGGTAAAGAAGAAGTAAAGGAGGCACCTGCAGAAGTTGCAGATTTTTTGGGAGATTTTCTTGATATTGTCAGATAATATACCTGATGGATTACCCCCATTGATGAAGATCAGTCACTAGATGGACTTTATCCTAGGAGCCAATTTTCCAAATAAGGCACCTAACAAAATGACACCAACAGAAAGTGAAGAGTTGAAAAAATAAGTGCATGAGTTATTGCAAAATGGGTTGATTTGAGAGAGTTTGAGTCCATGCGCTATACCAACAGTATTAGCACCGAAGAAGAATGGAGAATGGGGAATGGTATAGAGTCTTGAGCTATCAAAAAAATCACAATCAAATACTAATTTCTATTACCAAGGATGGACGATATTATGGATTATTTGAGTGGAGTTGTGTATTTCACAAAGATAGATCTGAAGAGTCAGTATCATCAAATTTGCATCAGAGAAGGAGATGCATGGAAGATTTCCTTCAAGACAAAGAAAGGATTGTACAATTGGCCAATTATGTTTTTTGGGCTAACGAATGCACTGAGCACTTTCATGAGGCTCATGAATGAGGTACTAAAGGAGTTTTGGGTAATTTTGTCATTATTTACCCAGATGATATTTTGTTCTTTAGTAAGAGATTGGAGGATGATTTGATGCACATATGTAAGGTGTTTGACAAGTTGAGGGAGGAAAAGTTGCTGATAAATTTAACGAAATGTAGTTTTGTGAAGGAGTTGGTGTACTTGGGATTTGTTGTATCAATAGAAGGTCTGAAAATAGACCAAGAGGAAGTAAAGGCTATCCTTGAATGATGTAATCCAAAGAGTGCAATATAGGTAAGATATTTTCATGAATTGGCTAGTTTTTACAAAATGTTTATTAGAGGTTTTAACAATATTTATGGACCGTTGACTAAAACAATGAGGGGGGATAGGAGAGAATTTAAGTGGAATATAGGAGTAGATAAGAGTTTTAATATGTTGAAACTAAAAGTTATAGAGAAACCTATTTTAACACTTCCATATTTTAACAATGTGTTTCACGTAGACTTTGATGCTAGTGGTACTATAATAGGAGTTGTTTTGAGCCAATAAAGAAGAAATGTTTCTTATTTTAATGAGAAGTTGAATGATGCAAAAAGAAAATATTCTATTTAGGTTTAGGAATTTTTATGCTATAGTTCAAGAACTAAAGAAGTGGAGACACTATCTTCTTCTTAAGGAGTTTGTTGTGTATACTAATCATCAAGCTTTGCAATATTTGAATGGTCAAGGAAAACTGAACCAAAGGCATTTGAAGTAGGCTGAGTTTTTGTAGAGCTATACATTTATTTTGAAATAGAGGAGTGGGAAGTCTAATAGTGTTGTAGATAATATTAGTAGAAGACATCTTTTGTAGACATAGATGGTGGTTGGGTTCAAGGAACTCAAAAAAAATGTATCTAGCAGATTTTGATTTTGGAAAAGCTTGGAAGGCTTTTAAAAAACTTGTTACACTTAACAAGAAAAAGTGATTGGATTTCATAATCCAAGATGGTATGTTGTTTAAAGGAAGTTAGTTGTACATTCCCAAAAGTTCTATGAGGGAGAATCTCATCAAGGATAAGCACAATGGGGAATTCGATGAACATTTTGGGAGAGATAAGACCATTGCTTTAGTTGTTGAGAATTATATTGGCCATAGTTGTAGCAAGATGTGAAGAATTTTGTGCAAAGTTGTAGAGTATGCCAGATGACAAAAGGAGTGATGTAGAATATTGGGTTGTATCAGCCATTAACTATACCAAAGAAGCTGTGGGAGGATGTTAGCATGGATTTTGTTCTTGGTTTACCGGGACACAACAAGTGCATGATTCTACATTTGTGGTGGTTGACAACTTTTCAAAAATGGCACATCTCATTCCATGTAAGAAGATTAATGATGTTGTTCATGTGCCAAAGTTTTTTTCCAGAGAAGTGGTGAGAGTACATGGTCTTCCAAAGAGTATAGTTTTAGATATACAAAGTTTGCTGGGTATTTTTGGTGTACATTATGGAAGAAATTGAAGATAGACTTGAAGTTTAGTTCATCACATCATCCATAGACTAATGGACAAAAAAAGTTGTGAATTAGAGTTTGATGAATTTGTTGAGATGTTTAGTTAGAGATAAGCCAAAAGGTTGGGATTTGATTTTATGATAGAGATAATTTGAATATAATAATTCTATCAATAAGAGTACTAGTAAATCACCATTCCAAATTATGTATGGAAGTAGCCCTATAAATGCTTTTGAATTGAAGACAAATGTGTGAAAAGGAGGTCTAAGAAATTTTAGATCAGGGATAAAGTCATGGTTCATTTGAGAAAGGAGTGTTCTCTAGTAGGTACACATAATAAGTTGAAAATGAAGAATTTTGGACCATGTGAGATAGTGAAAAGACATGCTTCTAGAAATGCCTATGAAGTGGAGTTGCCTATTGAATTGAATATTTTTTTAGTATTTAACATTTTATATTTGACAGAGTATTATGAAGGAGATGAAGTTGTAGAAGCATAGTGGAGTATTCTAGTAGCTGGTTCGACTACAAAGAAGATTGAGGAGATACAAGACAATCATGTTAGAAAAAGTACAAGAAAGAGAGATTATAAAGAGTACTTGGTCAAATGGAAGGGAGGCCGATAGAAGATTCATCATGGTTAGCAAGGGAGGACATTAACCATCTTAGTTTTCTTGTGAACATCTAAGACATGACATGGTCACTTCTCAAATTACCCTAGTTATCTGATGTAGGAGCATCCTGGGTTTAAGAGAAATCTTGCATCACCCAAAAAAATTTTCTTTTTGTTTCTTGAATAAGGGTTGTCTCAGTGCAGAGTTGTTATCTGTGAAGGCTTGCTACTTAGTAAGTTAGTCATATGAGCTCAGAATGTCATAATTTTAGAGGTGGACATTCATCTCAGACATATCAGCCTACTAGTTGAGGCTCAATTCCATATTATGAGTATTCATGGAGTTATTGCAGATTTTTGTGGTGCAATTTTGGTATAAAACTTTAGGCTCACTGATGAAGACCTTAAAGGCCCTGGATGGGATCCAAAATGGGGTTGACTAGATCTTTCTTAATTCAATCCCTGCATATTAGAAGCTGAGGATTCTAAAAAGTGGCCATAATGGCCAATCAAAGCAATAGTTCAAAAGTTATGGCCTTCTAAAGTTGGGTGAACCAAAATTTCAAAAATAAGTGTCAAAGGTGTATTGGGCTGACTCTATATGTAACTTTAGAGTTAGTCAGTCTCAAGGGTTAGGGTATGATGTCTAGAAACTTCCAAGGTGATGTAAAAAATACCTATTTAACGAATGCCTTTACATTGTCTAGGACACATCTGGGTGATAGTTCATAGCTTTCTATTGTAAATTATTGTAAGGAAGGTGCCCATGTGGGTTTACATATTGTATTTCAAAATTTTGTAATATTTCATTTGCTACAATAATAAGAAACCCATTTTGTTTCTCACAAATTGTTGTTATTTCTTTGTTTCTATTATGTGTTTGTGGTATTAAGGGGAGCACCCTTCATCAATTTCTATCATTGTTTCATTTAAGAATCCACAGTTGGATATTTAGAAATAGGCTCAAATCTATCACTTTCAAATCTAAAATACATCTTCCTCTATACATTTCAAGGTAAGTATTTCATATTTCATTTCCTTTCATATCTTTACCCTAGATCTATATCTTAATTGGGTTGTTTGTATATACATAGCGTCTAGATGTACATTATTTAAGCAATTGGTTCAATTTTGCATACAATTATTTTATAAGGGCCAAAGAAAGTATTTCCTTGTATTGCATTCTCCTTTATAGTTCAAATTTGGTATTGGCTCCCTTCTTCCTTTGGATCCTAGCTAATCTAATTTGGATTATAAAGGGGAATAATATTGAAAATTTCTCTCTTTCCCTCACATACATAATTGAATGACTTAGTGTCCCAAAAAAGTAGAGATCTATGATCCTATTAAAGTTCCTTCCCTTCCCCCTAAACAAATTTTTGGATTGTAATCACCCAAAAATAGTCTCTAGAATATAATCTCCCTTTCTAGCAATTTTGATTAATTTATCTTCACTCATTTTAGATCAAACCATCACCTTACTATTTATTTGATTATATCCTATGGTTTGACCACCTTATCCTAAGTCTTTAATTTAATTAAAAGAATGTGTCCCATTTTGATTAAATAAAGTCCCCAAAGTCCCTTTATTCCTAAGTGTTTACACGAAAAGGCAATTTCCTATTTTAAAAATAAAAAGAAACACATTTTGTCTACATATGGAGGGCACACTTTTCTATGTGAGAGAAATTTTTACTTTCAAAATAACTTTAAGATTCCTCTTCTCATATTTTTCTTCTTTAACATACTCTCTTTCTTAGTTGAGATTCTTGTGCAAAAAGTCAACATGAGACTCATTCTCTGCCCTTGATTTTGCCTTTTAATATCTACTGTGTATTTCTCTTAAAAAAAAATCTCCTCATTCTCTCATCTTATACTCTCATGCTATTTTTATGTTGCAAGTTCCATTCTATAACAGTTGGAGCATTCATCTTGCACTTGGAATTTCTTACTTGCATTCTAGCTTAGTTTCCTTTTATGCACTTTCTTAGATTACATGGTTTAACTAGGGGTTTTGTAACTCTTTGTTAGCTTAGAACTTACATTTCATATAGCTTTACTTACATTAGCATTTAATACTTGATTCTATTAGTGTAAATAAGTATTTACTTCTTACACTTTACTTAAGTTTACTTAGGTCAATGCATTATTTTATTATTTATTAGGTTAGACACCTAGGAGTTTGCATACTCATATGAGTTGTCATGTTGACAACATAGAAGTAAGCAACTCTAATTTTGTACATGGTGTCTACAACACTGGAGTTTGCATAATTAACTGAGTTGTCATGTTAACAATGCAGTTATTCACACTATTAATTAAGCACATGGTGTCTACAACATAATTTTACGTGGTACACCTTTGTAGGCTTATCCTCTCATCATCACACTAACTTCTGTTCTTAATGGAGGATAATCCACACTTGGTGGACAAGTGTTTAGTCATGAGGCTTATCATATTGCTAACTCTTAGACATTCTAGAAGCATTCTAGAGGCCTTTATATTCAGGCACTCCTAGTGTGTATGTACATCAATTGAATATCTTATTGTTATTCTAATCATACTTTGGTCCATTCTATGTTTGTGCTTGAGTTCCTTGATCTTAGGTGATTTTTCCCTAAGGAAAATTCTTACAGATTCTTGGAAATTAACACTCTTGCCTCTACTCCTTTTAATCTCTCGTCTATGGTGCACCTTGCAAAGGTTGCCTAATTAGTTTCATTTGAGACCCACCATACTATGCACTATTACACATCATAGATAGAAAGCTATATGCCACTTCTTGAGATATTCTTTATCATGGGTATTCTTGAGAATAATGGTCTATAGAAGTGTGTCCACATTTTATGTACACACAGACCACTTGGTGGTTGTCCTTCGTAATCTAGTAAAATTTTGATTTTTTACACCACCCTACATATAGTATCCTCGAAGTAGTGAAAATGTGTTGCTTCTCATTCTATCCTTTGAAATATTAAAAAAGCTTGGATGATGAACCTTTGATGCCAAAATTTGGAGAAATTTTGAGGGTACCATCCGTGGCTCTTTCTAGGGAGGCAAATTGCTCATAAATATGGTGCGAATCCAACTATCTCTAGGAAAAACAAACACAAAGTCAAAAGAAAGCAAGAAAGTTAAACAAATTAAAATTACCTAATTGTACAAAAATAGAAAGATCTAGATTGAGCCTAAGAGAAAAAGGGTTTAAGAACTGTGCATGCATAGGGAACTCATGAATACTTTCATCTATTTCCTACAAGAAATAAGAGTTTTCTCTCACCATGTCAAATATAAAAAATGGGCCTAACCACAAGGCATAAAAATTTCCATAATTTCCTTTGTCCTGATCTTTAACATTCCACTTTAGCACCCAATCTCCAATTTTAAATTATCCCTTATTTGAACTAGTTTCATGGATAAATTTGACCTATATCTTCCTTCTAATGTTATTATCTAATGTCGATCTTCTAATTTCATCTAGTTCAACCAATGAAATTATTATCTCTTCCATAAAGTCAATGTCCTCAAACTGCTCTTGTGTCATAAATATGTATACCTATAATAGATTATTTAAAGGGAGCCTAACTTCTTTACCATAATCTAGATTAAAAGGAGAAAACTTTTGGATTTCTTCATTGAATGGTCACCCATTTTTCAAAACTCAACCTAGTATCCCAAGCCTTTATGTTACTTATCAGGCATTCTCTTGATGAATTTTAATAGATTTTTATTACTTGATTATATGTGACCATTTCCATGTGGGTGATATGGAGAAGAGTATGACATGACTATATGATAATTATTGTAGAATTCAGAAAATTCATATGATCTAAAGCACATACTATTACCCATAGCAAGCTTGTGAGGAACTCCAAATGTGGTTATAATGTTCTCCATTAGGAACTTGATCACAACCTTGCTAGTATATTTCTTTGTAGGAATGACTTCTACCCATTTAGTATAGTAATCAATAGATACAAGAATCTAGTTGTGTTCTCCACTTGACTTATTAGTAATTTCTCCTATAAATTCAATCCCCCACATCTAAAATGGTTCTTCATCCTAAAATATCCTTGAAAGGAGAGCTGCATTGTATTTTAATTTTCCAAAGAACTTGATACATGCTTCACATTTTCTTGCAAGGTATGACTAAATATGTATGGCTAGTAATATCCTACACACAAAATTTTGTTAGTTGTGGTCTTGGCTGAAAAGTGACCTCCATAGAGTCCTTCATGAAATTTTTTCAGGGTAATGATATTGTTGGAATTAACAATGGGAAAGTAAACTCTGAGAGGGTAGGGGGTGAATCAATACTTTAAAATTTTAGCCATAAAATATTCACTACACATCCATCTCATAATTTGCAGGTAAATTAAAATAGCTAGCTACACATGCTCATGCATAGAATGAAACAATTAACACATAACACAACAAGTTAGTTACCCAAAAACCCTCCAATGAGAAGATACAATTGGAGTGGGGATGACACCCACAAATCTTTATTGTTGCAACTATAAAGTGTAGCCAATGAAGGTTACAAGAAGTTTGACCATAAACTATGATCTACCCTATGAAAGGTTTGCCCTATTAAAGGCTTACAAAGACTATTAAGTCTCACCCTGTTAAAGGATTTAAACACCCTGCTAAAAGTGTGCCTCATTGGAGGACTCAAACTTGCAATAAAACAAGCACTTGGTTAAGAGATTTACACAAGCCTATTAGGACTACTCTATTAGCAGATTTTATTTGCATTAGTTGTTAGAATAATTCAACACCATGATTCTTCGATTAACATTTTGTTGCTAGATGTCAGATCTTCTCTTTCTTGGTGTATACTTGATCCTTCTAATAAGATATGTCTCCTATGTCTTTTCTATGCTTTTCTCTGTTCCTCTAATTGATTCTACAATTCATAACATTATCACAACCTCCATAGCCATCATGAATGCTCTCTACACTCAACATTCATATCTCATGCATCTCCTTCTCTTCCTTCACACACAAACTATTTAGGGTTTGTCTCCTTAACACAAGTTGGCGAGGGTTAGGTTAGAATCAACGGCTATGGTTGATCCATTTTTCCACTTAGAACATCCCTCAATTTGACTAGTTACATGTACTACATAAGGATTCATAATATACACCTATATACATCTTCTAGAATTGTAAAACAATCATTAAGTTAGCCCAAAATTGGTTTACATAGAAGTTTGTACCATTACAAACATCTATGTCCAAAACTATTCACGTGGCAATTGAAGTCTCTGATGCTCAACATCCATTGTATCTTCAATGTTGTAACTCATCTTTTGAATGACTCGGCATACTTTGTTTACTCACTCCTAAGTGACTCGACACTCACTATCTACTTGAGACATACTGGTGCTCGATTCTGACTATGTATATTACTCAACATGTATTATTTGGTAACTGATGCTCAGAATACCTTGATCACTTGGCTCATACTAATTTCTTAGCTTGCTCTGATCACTCAGCTTGCACTGTAATTTTGCTAAATAATGATTAAGTATTTTGTCACTGCCTTGTCAAAACCAATATGAGATTAGCAAATATGTATCTAAATAGAAAAGGAATATTCCATTCTTATTTCTCTAGTAAAGATCACCTTAAACCAAAACATACTTTGATTCTTGAAGTTTTATATTTCTTTTTTTAGTCTCATCTTGATTTTCATGAAATATCATGTCTCAAGTAATATACACTTCCTTATACAAGGGACAATGTTCAATACTATCAACTATATTTTCAAGGTTCACTTGATTTACGTACACAACTTCTAAGTTACAATCAACCATGAGTTTTCCTAATCCTTGGCCTCTTACCAATTTTGTGATCTAGATATTTAAGTTAAATTCTTAAATTTGATTGATCCAACTATGCCACCTTTCTATGGTTTATGTCTGTCTCAATATTGTTAGCCCCAAGTGATAATGTAATTATAAATGCTATGAATGCATGTAAGAGATTGATATTTTGTTATGTTGTCATTGATGTCAAAGTCTTAGTTGGCTAGACATTATGCTAACTTAGTAGAGTGCTATATCATTATAATTGATGAATATGATTTGAAGAAAGTATGTTGAAGGGAGAGTTGATAAGTATGGTATTCAATAAGCACTTGAAGAAGTTGTACAATGATAATGTAATGTTAGTTTGATTATATTATAATCTGTTGGAAGTCTAAATTTGAAATCAAGATACTAAAAGAGGGGAGAATCAGGATCTATAACACTTTTAACAATTTCACAACACTAGTGCATTCACCACATTTACCATCTCATATCAAATTGCATGCATAAGTTATATAATCAAACTGTAATAATATATAGATATAATTTATCAATCACATGAATGAAAAGTAATCACATTACACAAAGATTTGGTTACCCAAAAGACCTCCAAGGTGAAGGTAAAACTGGGGTGGGGATGACACCCACTCATCCCCACAAATATTCACTATTGTAGTAATAAAGTTAACCTTTTAGGGTTATAATGTTTGAGCATATCCAATGATCTACCTTGTGAGGGGTCTACACTATTAAAAGCTTTTGAGACCATTAGATCTCACCCTTTTAAAGGATTTTGCACTTATAACAAAGTAAGGACTCTGTTAGGAGATTTACAAAGATCTATTAAGACCACTTTGTTAAGAGATTGACTCTGACTCAATCTATTAAAATAGATTTAGTACTCAATCCTCAGTCTACTCTAATAAGTTGATGTTAAATCTCCTCTTTCCAATCTGTTCTAATCTCTTATCTAATTTAGATTTGTTGTCCTTCACTACTTTGACTAGGTCGCTACTCTTACTCTGCAATAACTGACCTCTTTGCCTCTTCTGCAATGCTCGCACTATCACACTTAATTTTCTTTGTGATCACACAAATAGCTTGTTTTCTCCTTATCATTGCCATACACTTCACACTCTTCATCTATATTGAAAATAGGTCAAGATATTCTCTATTTAAATATTTCAAAAAGATTTTTCTAGATGCTTCCTTTATTCACCTCTTCATCTAATTGGTTCATCATGGAACATAGGGATCTGTGATCCACATCATAAAACACATAATTACAATTGTAACAAACTCTACAAGTATTAAATATCTTGTCCATTGTGATATTGCTATTAGGATTTAACTGTGTGATTTTGAGTCAAACTCATTGACCCATGCTTCATTAGTCATCTCTCATGAGAATAAATGAACACTTAGCACTCATTGGATCTAGGTGATGCTCATGGGGGTGAAGCATCAAGACTTCCTGAGAGGTCAATCATCCAAATACTACTCTAGCTTGAGCGCGCTTAACTACAGAGTTTCCTCCATGGTTAAAACCAAAGCTTGCAACCCCATTTTTTAAAACCTTCACCAAGTGTTGTGCCTTATGAACCATTCATTAGGGAACCCCTTAAGCTCATAAATTGATAATTAGGAGATAATTTCCACATCAATTTAAATTGTTTGACTCAAAATCACACAGTTAAATCCTGTAGCAATATCACAATTTGATTTGATGTGGAAATTATCTCCTAGTTATCAATTGATGAGCTTAAGGGGCTTTCTAATGAATGGTTCATAAGAACCAACATTTGGTGAAGGTTTTTCAAATGGGGTTGCAAGCTTTGGGTTTAACTATGGAGAAAAATCCATAGTTAAGCATGCTTAGGCTTAGGCTAGAGTAGTACTTGGATGGGTGACCTGCTGGAAAGTCCCAGTGCTTCACCCCTGTAAGCATCACCTAGATCCAATGAGTGCTAATTGTTCCATTTATTATCATGAGAAATGGATTCATGTTTAATCACTACTTATGAAATAGGGGTCAATGAGTTTAACTCTAAATCACATAGTTAAATCGTGATAGCACTATCACAATTTGACTTTCTATGGAAATTATCTCCTACTTATCAATTGATGAGCTTAAGGGGATTTCTAATGAATGGTTCATAAAGAAAAACTCTTGGTGAAGGCTTTGCAAATGGGGTTGCAAGCTTTGGGTTTAACTATGGAGGAAACTCCATAGTTAAGTGCGCTCAATTTGGAGTAGTACTGGGACGGGTAACCTCCCGGGAAGTCTCGGTACTTCACCCCTATGAACATCACCTAGATCCAATGAGTACTAAGTGTTCCATTTATTCTCATGAGAGATGTATTCATGTTGAATCACTACTCATGAAACATGGGTCAATGAGTTTGACTCAAAATCACATAGTTAAATCTTGATAGCAATATCACAATTTGAATTGCTATGGAAATTATCTCCTGCTTATCAATTGATGAGCTTAAGGGGCTTTCTAATGAATGGTTCATAAGACACAACACTTGGTGAAGGTTTTTAAAATTTGGTGGCAAGCTTTGGATTTAACCATGGAGGAAACTTCGTAGTTAAGCACACTCAGGCTAGAGTAGTATTGGGATGGGTGACCTCCCTCAAAATTCTCAGTGCTTCACCCCTGTGAGCATCACCTAGATCCAATGAGTGCTAAGTGTTCCATTTGTTCTCATGAGAGATGGATTCATGTTGAATCACTACTCATGAAACATGGGTCAATGAGTTTGACTCAAAATCACATAGTTAAATCCTGATAGCAATATCACAATTTGACTTGCTGTGGAAATTATCTCCTACTTATCTATCTTGTCCATGTCGACATGAAATAGTTTACCTCAAATTTTGTATCATTCTTGACTTGAATGTCAATTCTACATTGCTTGACACTTGCTATTTATGATACTTGACACACAACGCATATGCTACTGATACACGGTCTCTGCTATGCTCGACACCTCCTGTGTAACTCAACTTCAATGTGCTTGAACTTCTTGATAAAAATTAGACTTGGCTTACATTAAAAATACTCTATGACTAAAGAATTGCTCGACTCCTATAGAGCTCGACATATACATTTTTATGTACAAGTTTATCTCATGACACAACCTAAATAGAATAGATCGGTCACAGTGATGAACGTTTGACTCTGTATAGTATATGAATAAGTGCTTAATACTAATAGACAACAATAATTAGAGATATCAACAATCTCCACCTTTGACATTAGTGGAAAGAGCACTTTTTCATGATTACATCATTATAATAATAATATGAGTACTTCCCCAAGCCTATGATTTAGTTCAAATATAACTACAAAATGTTGACTTAGGTTGAATAAACCATGAACAATAAACAATGCATAAATACATATATACACATGACTCTAAGTAGCCTAATTGTTTTAATGTCATACCTTGTTTGTCTTCTAAACTCTAATCTTTGAATGCTAATTCATTATAACTCTTCTAATCATATATTCATCATTACATTCCCCTTACTTTACTTCTATCATTGTCGCCATTCTGAATATCTAATCATTATTACATTCCCTCTTGTTTTTGTCACTTATGGCTTTTGTTGGGGTTGAAAGGGTGGAATCAAACCATATTTTTCAATAAAAGGTTTGTGAACTTGTTCGATAATAGAAAGTGCATGATCACAAGTGGTTCTTGCTGATTCCAAAATGTGATTTTGCAATTGTAACCTAGTTGCCAAATCAATCAAATTTTCAGCAACTGAAAGATTATTATTTTCATTGATAAGATCTTGTGCTGATTTCATTTCTCTCTGCATAACCTCCAAATGAGGTATCAACATTGATTGGATAGAGATTAGTTTTGATCTCATGTTGCTTTTGGCTGCCTGAAGCTCAACCAATTTTCCTTGAGCATTCAATAACTTATTGTAATGATTTGAACTAGATTCAACTGACTATTAAACAATGCTTCTTGTTCTTTGCATTGTAGCCTAAATCTTCTAGATGTTTGCATAAAGATCACTAGTGAATCTTGGTGCATCACACAAAATATTGTACAAATGGTGTACTCTCTGTATAAGTTCTATTATGCTGTGTACACATTCTTGCAATTGAACTTTCTACTCAGTAATGGTTTTCAAGACTTTGTCCACAACTTTATTCTCAAATTTCTTAGCTGACCAATCCATCAATTTCTCATTTTTTTCTATATTTCCATCCTTTATTTGTTCACAAATAGTTACAAGCTAGGAAATGGTTGGGGCTTGCCCATAAATTTATTTTTTATCAAATGCCTCTACAAAAATGTCTTTAACAACATGTAATACCTACATTTTTTTGATGTTCTCTTCTTAGATCCTTTGTTTCTTCTTCTTTGCCAAAATTTCTTGCAACAAAATTGTATTTTCAAGAGTGAGATTTGCCAAATCCAATCATGGCATCTCAATAACTTCATCTAGAATAACTTGAATATATGGTGAGTTGTCCTATATTACTTTATTTTTATTGAGGGATGAAGTGGTGCTGCTTGACACTATTTTAGGAGATGGTGAGGGGGTATCACCACTCAATCTTTCTTGTACATTAGTGCTATAAATGATAATAGGTGCACTCAAAATTATTTTATTCTCCTCCTTAGTTTCCTCAATGTGAGGTTCTGACACATTTGGTCATTCTTGACCTTTGGTAGAAATGTCTACACTTGTGTCTTTATTAGTTTCTTCTACCTCTTGCTCCTCCTTGTCTACATCTAAGGGCTTCTCTTGCTCAGTAACTAGAGTGCTAGGGGTGTTGTATGGATTGGTGACATGCTGACCTATGGACTCACCCCACCTGAACTCATTTTATCACTCTCATCATTTTGAATAATTACTATCTCGATATCCTTTTCTTGTGTTACATCTTATGTTATGAGACCAAAAATACTTTCCAAAAGTAACCCATTCTAGTGAATTATAACTTCAATCTTATTTTTCAAGATCATAAAATTTTTGAATTTAGGAGTAAATTGGTTCCTATACTTCTCCAAAAATGTTTCGTTATGTTATTGTGACAAATCAGTCATAACTTTGGCTAATGCGCCAATTCTTATGTCTTTCTCTTTTTGTTGTTGCCAGTTGCCACCTTCTGTCAAGTCTATTATACAAATCCATTGGTATTTTGTTCTCTAATTTAGAAGCAACCAAATTTTGACTTGCCATCACATCCACCATGGCTTCTTCAATTTTGGAGTTGTCCCCATCTTTTAATGTATCATATTTTACATATCCAAAACTAGATAAACAACAGAGCCTCATATGTCAATACATACCTCATCGATAAATTTTTTCCTTCATTTGGCTGGTCCCTAAACCAATATTCTATTGAAAATACAATAGGGAAGTAAAATATAAGAGGTAGGGGGAGGGGGGTGAATCAATACTTAAAACTATCAACCTCAAAAACATTCACCACTCTTCCATCTCACAATCTATGCATATAAACTAAAATACCAAATTAAGCATATACATCCATAACATTAAAGTCAAACATTCAACACATTTATGACACAAGATATTTGGTTACCCAAAAAACCTCCAAGAAGAAGGTAAAATTGGGGTGGGGATGGCACCCACAAATCTTGATTACTGCAATAATAAGGTGTATCTAATGAAGGTTATAATGTTTTGATCACAAAACATGATCTACCCTATGAAAGGTCTGTCCTATTAAAGGCTTAAAAGATTGTTAGATCTCACCTTGTTAAAGGATTTCAACACCCTATTAAAAGTGTGCATGGTAAAAGGACTTTAACTTACAATAAAGTAAGGACCTTGTTAAAGGATTTATAACAACATGTCAAGACTACTTTGTTAAGAGATTTAATTGATTCGCTTGTTAGAATGTTTCAGCAATGATCCTTCAATTAGCACTTTGTTGCTTGATATCAAATCACCTCTTTGGTGATGTGTACTTGATCCTTTTTGATTAGATGTATCTATGTTGTCTTCTAAATCCTTTCCTTTGTTCTCCTCTAATTGATTCTACAATGTAACTCAAATTACAACTCCTTAGTCAGCATAAATGCTTTGTTTGCACATGCAAACTTCTCACCTTTCTCCTTACACATTCATAAAAAGTTTACGATTTTTCCTACTTAAGAAGACCTAGGTGTCTTAGGGTTAGCTATGAATCAATGATTGTGATTCACTCATATTGCTGCTTAATCCTTCTCTTTTTTTGATTGGATGCATGTAATGTATAGGGATTCACAATTAAGATTTATGCTTATCATCTATGATCATAAAATAATCCTTAAGTTAGACCAAAAATGGTTTACATAAAAGTTTGTGCCATTACAAACAACTCTGTCAAAACTATATAACTCAACACAGTTCTTGATGCTCAACATCAACTGCAACTTCAATGCTATAACTTGGCCTCTGAATGACTCAACATTCATTGATCACTCAGCATATGAATAACTCAAAACATATTATCTACTCGGCACTTGAGTGACTCGACACTTACTAGTTACTCAACACATGCTAAATATCCTTTGCTCGGCATATACTATTTGACAACTTATGCTCAGCATGTATTACTTGTTCAACATGAACTAAGTAAATGACTTAAGTATATTGTCACTCATATGTAAAACCCAATCCAAGATTAACAATCTTCCCATTTGACATGAATGGCAAAAATACTTGGTCATGCATGAATAACTCTAGACTTTCAAGCATAACACAGATAATATCCACTTATATACAAAATTTCAAAACTTCAAAATTTTGCAAAAACTTATGACTCATAAGTCATACCTCAAAATTCAATAACTCACCCTAAATTGATTGTGTTGTTCTATATTTGAACCAAAATCATTCCTCCCATTGAGTAGATTTGTATAAGCCGATCTGTGCACTTTGTTTTTGTCATTGACTCCCCTTTTCTTAAAAATAGTAACTCCCCCAAAAATATTATCTCCTCCATTAACTCCCTCATACTTATTTCTCCCCCTTTTTTGACACTTATGTCAAAGGGTTATACACTTATAGTGTGTTTATCCAAAAATGTTTTATGGACCTTAAGCATAATTTTCAAAGCAACATCCCAATTGTCACAAGCTACCTCCAATGATTTGATTTCGATGCCTAGCTCGATAGCAAGGTGTACTAAGCCTTCATGAGTAGAAATATGTGGATCTTTCTTGACGAGTGTTTTAGCAAAGGCTAGTTTCTTGTGTAATATCTCCATATGTGGAGTCAGGATAGCTTGGATGCTGATCAATTTAGCCTTAATTTTTGCTTCATCTATATGTAGCACTATTAACTGACTTTGGGACTTTAGGAGATTCCTAAAATATTTTTCACTCTGGGCTGGAGACCTTGGCAGTGTCATGCTAGTTGACTACATATGACTCTCTAAACTCATTATATGGCTCCTAATTTTCTATGTGAAGAGTGTTGGATTGCACAATTTGGTATATAAAGAGAAAATGTTCTCTAGTACCTTCTTCACATTGTCAATTTTGGTTGCTAACTCAACTTATGATAATGCAATAACACTTGATATCTTTTCATTGATCTTATTTTGAAACTTTTCAGACCATTTAAGTAATTTCACATTTGAATCCAAGTCTATGTCATTAACCTTCTCAATCAAGTTGGTTAGTTGCTCTATGATAGGCTTTGTTTCTTTGGGTGTTGGTAGGTCAAATGCATCAACAAAAAATTCCTTGATATCTAGTAGAGCTTGCTTTTTCCTATGCTCCCTTCTAAGTAGTTCTTGTTCCTTTTTCCTTGCAAGAGCATCTTTTAGTATGCCCATTTGTTCAATAGTAATGGTTTCAAGATTAAACTTTGCTAACTCAATCACTTTATCCAAGTTCATATCATCAAATGATGTAACTTCAACTACCTTGGATGTGCATGGACTCAACTTAGATGATTGCAAGCTTCTATACTTAGCCTATGAAGAGCTTGACTTGGAGGAGTAGCAGTTTCTGGTAAAGTCACCAGTGTTTGTATTGCAAGTTTCTCCTCAAGTTTTGTAGTCAAATGTAGCTCCTTAGCCGTATCTTATGCTTTCTCTACATTCTTAGTTGTACCTTGATCTTGTGCTATAGGTGTAGGGGTAGCATCCTATCCTATTTGTTCTTGTGTTCCTTCATTCTCTTCTGTTTCATCTTTATGCTCTTCAATTGTCTCACCCTTGTTATTTTCTTTTTCCTTTTCATGTCTTGAGACTGGAGTACTTTGCACCAATTTATTGATAATAGAAGTTGTTGTCTCCTTCCTTTGATATACCATAATAGGTAATGTAGCCTGTACCATGGTGAATTGAAGAGGGGCTATAGATATCTTTTGTGTCTGAATTTCTTCCCCTGTAGATGCCTTGTCTACCTTCTCAATCTCATCAACACTTACTAATATAGAATTTTCACAAAGTTTGAGCCCCGTAGTGGATTCTATCAGTATCTTCTTCAAGTATTCCTCTATAAGGGGGTTGATGTTTTGAGTGACAGTATAAAAAATATCTTTTATCTTTACAATATCAGTGTCTATATTCAACTCATGTTAAGGACTGACACTCGGTACTAGTGTATCTAGTACACTCAGTTTTGTCTGCTGCTCATCCTTAGTTGGTGCTTGTGTGTCTATTTTCATTTCAGTGCCTTCCATAACTATATCTTTTTTAGTGTCTTCTTTGGTAACCTTAGTTACTTTTTGTTCATCTTTTTCCTCACCTACCTCCATAGGTGTTTGCATTATTGCCTTGGGTGTTGTCAACCCATATAGTGACTTCTACAATTGGGTGGTCTTCTATACAACATCCTCAATATTATTCTATGATAAGTTGAATGCCCTATATTTAGGTGCAAATTTTTGAGTGTGCTTCTTTATTTCCTAGGCCATTGTTTCCCTATCTAATTTTGGCATCACTTGTGCAAGTACAGTCTCTCTGATTTTTCTTTCTATATTGAGACTATATTGCCACTTTTGATCAACTCTTTCACATAGATCTTTTGGTAATGAGTTGGCAATCTCAATCAGAGTTTGTTTGAATGTTGCCATCATGGCATATATTGAATCCTCTACTTGTTTCATCTCAATTTTTCCAAATTTATTAAACTCAATATGTGTGACACCAGATAAGTCAGCATTATTATTTATGTTCTCACATGTATTGTCTGAATCTAAGGAAGGATGGTGGCATACCATTTTGAATTGGCTATTGTCATTAGATTTCATCCTCTCTTTATTAGATTTAACTAGAGATATATACTTTCTCTTTGGTCTCTTTTCATGCTCCTCTTCTTTACTAGCTGATTTAGCTCTCTTCTCTTTTGGCTTATCCACCTCTTGATCCTTTTTGGTAGTAGCTCTTGTGATGGTTCAAGTTGCTTGAACTTCAAGCTTAGGTTTTACAACCTTCCTTAGTTTTCTAACTATTGGGGCTTTAGCTTTCCTCTTATTTTTCTCAGGTGCTTCATTGAATTCTTCTCCCTCAGCACCTTCTACAATTTTTGCCTCTCCTTCTTGATCTTCCCCTTGACCTTGAGTTAAGGCTAGTGGTGCTTGAGTAGGAATAGCTGCTTCATCATCATCATCATCATCATCTTCTTCATTTTCCTCTACTCCTTCACCAAATTTATCCTTAAGCTTCTTGATAATCTTGTTTTTCTTTCTTATGACTAAGGTATTCTTTAAATCCATTGTTATCTTAGATTTAGCCACATCATAATTGTGAGGCCTCACCACGAATCATCATAGCATAGATGTTTTACTTGCATTTTGATACTCAAGATTTGGATATTTTGACATTTATTCAAGACTTAGATGGACAATGACTTATATTATCTATTGATTTTGGTATTTACAGTAGTGATTTCCATCTATGATATGTATTAAGAACCAATTTTTGTATGGGATGATCAAACAAATATGGATGAAAATTTACACATGGTAGGATAGAAAAAAGATTATGATGTGATGCAAAATGTTAATTTGATAATGTTGATTTAAGATTAAATGTGATATACAAATTTTGATATTTTAATGTTTTGAATGTTTTATTTGAAATGATTAAGAAGGAAAATTTAATTGAATCATGTTAATATGGATTACACAAGATTGAAATTTGTATGCATTAATGATATGTATTTTATATGACTTCCCTTTGGACTATTGATGCTTGAGTTTAGTGTGTAGGAAGTGGAACCATGTAAATTTACCAAGGAAGCAAAGTCCAAACTCATGTGAACATAGTTTAGCCAAGGCTTTGAAAGATTCAAAAGCCTCATTGTGATGTATTTTATTTTGTAAATATAAGATTGTATGTGTGTTGAATTTTTTATTTCAAAGATGCAGTAGGGACGTGTCATGGTGATGTGTAATGTGCTTTAATGTGTCACTTGACACTTGTAGATTGTTGTGTGTTAATGACATGTCACCTAGAGTTTTGGTCATGGTAACATTTAACCTTTAAATGGATTACCTTTTTAAATATTAAGTAAACCCACTTGACAAGGGATATAGAGTCAATATCAAAGGGAAATTTGAATTCAAATTTGACTAGGGTTTTAAAGAGTCATTATGTGGTCCCAAAGTGTCCTTCTTGTGAAAATAAGCCACCCAAATGTTAGTATAACATGTTAGGGGCTTAAATTTGACCATGTTAATGCTTAGCTAGCCTAGGGGCCTCATTTACCAATGCTTTCTTCCACCAATTCAAAAATTGAGTTGTCACATGAATTCTTCCCCATGTTTCCACTAAGTCAAAAATACAAAACTTGTGGGGGGGGGGGGGGGGGGGGGTGTGGGAGGTTGTAAGAGATAGCAGCTTGATGTTTTGCCAAAATAGATAGTGGGAGAGACTTTTTAGGGAGACTTTAACAAACTAGTGGGGTGTTCATCCACTCTCTAAGTTTAGACATAGTTAGGGTTTTGGAAAAGAGGCTAAGGAGAAGGGAGCTAATCATCAACTATCATTTCCTTTAGCTTGGAGCAAGGTTGGTGCTCAAACCATGACCATATTTTGTATTTGCATAATGATGCTAAAAGCATGTATTGTTGTTGTGGATTCATGTATTGTCATTTTGAATCCTTGTATTGTGTTGTGATGGTGTAACTATGATTTGTATTAAAAGAATTATCTTGGTTTTCCTTCTTGATCTCTTTGTTTTGTTTATGGGATGTTGAATTGTTAATGGGTGTGAAGGCTTAACTCACCCTTGGGAGGGAAGAGCAGCCTTGGGTGAAGGGGTTAGTTGGGCCTAACATTGTAGTTGAGAAAATTTACCTCATGATGAGGGGTTCTTTCTTTCATGGAGTATGGCTCCATTGAAGCCATATACCTTTTGTGTTCAGGAGGTATAAGGGATTGTGTAAGAAGGAGGAGATTTTATGATAGCCTTGAGGTAAAAATGCAATTATAGTTTGATACTTGTGTTATGGATATGGCATTCTCCCCTTTGAAGAGTCCACCTTCATCCAATGTATTCATGATCCCAATAGTGAATCAATGTGTAAGCCATGGGAAGGATTGTTATGTTTTGTATTATGTGGTTGTATGCATTAGTAGATGTTGTGTGTGTATCCCATTCGGGCTCTATTTCCCCAGCTCGGTGGGTGGCCTCTTTGGAGGCCTAGGATGGGAGGTGAGCCTCCATGGTTCCCATTTTTGTGTTGTTTTTTGCAGGTTGTGGAAATGGACCCATGAAGGAGTTAGGGTTTCCCTTGACATTGTTGAAGAATCAAGTGTTGTGAAGAGTTCATCCTTTTTCATGTCATTCTATTATGGGTTATGATGGAAAAATCCCCATTTTTATATTATCTAAAATGGGAGGGGAATTCAAACCCTAGGGTATATCATTGTGATGATGTAAAGTGTGATCTATGTTATACATATAGTTGGCATTGTGAAAGGAAAAATATAATGTCTGCATTTTTTTACAAGAAGGAAAGGAGTAGTTCATGTAAGGAATATACATCATTTTGAAAATTCATGTTGCATATAGCTCTTGTACATAAATAGATTCATGAATTTAACTCATAGTAAAGCTTGTTGAATTTTCATCTGTGAGAGAGTCAATGAAATATTTGTTAAAGAAGGATGAGTGAAATTATTGTAAAATTCATATTATGGGATTAATGTAATGAGAATGAGAGTTCCAATATTGCACTTGTCCATATGTAAGCTTGGAAAATGATTCATTTTGTTCCAATTATTTTAATTCATCCCTTAGGGAAATTTTAAATTTGGTCTTGTGCATTTGGGTGTTAAGCTTGAGTCTTATAATACCAATACATCAAAAGACTAGAATAACACTAACCTATCACCTAAGAAATTCTCTAAATTCTATAGTAGTGAAAGAAGAAATTAACTCCAATGTAATACATAGTATAAAATCTATAAGAGAAAGTATCATGTAGGTGCATTTTTTCTTCTTTGGAATTTGTATGAGAACGAGGAATTAAATTCCCACCTATTACAAACTAATATAAAAATCAAATATAAGATACTTGGCATCTCTTCCCTAGGTAAGTCAATAAAAGAATAATAGTACAAAAAATTAATTAGACCAACATTATCTAGTTGAATGAATTGGGCTAATGCATTATTATTTCATGACTCCCAAAGAAAGATAAAGAATTATTAAAAAAAAAAACATACTTCCCCATACTAGGTCTGCTCCAGACATGTGACAACGGAAGCAAGGCATTTGTTTAAAAAATAAAAAGATAACATATTTACTTTACCCTTTTTCTGTGTAACCAATCCCAAGTTTTGAGGTGCCATTCCCCAAGGAGTATGTAAAAAGATTTTAAAACTTGGCGCCTACCTAGGTGAAGAATCACATCCCCATGGAATCTAAGTGGCACTGCCTCCCATGCATAGTACAGGCCACCACCCTAAGCTTTAAAAAAGCCATTGACCATTCCATCCTAGGAACCTTAAGGAGGGTCATAACATATAGGACCCATGTCACCTCATGCCATGAAAGAAGGGAATGTATTTGGTGGCCACATGGGTCTATGTTGGGTAGAGAATTCGCTTGGTAGTGAGAATATGATTAAAGTGAATGTATTTTTAGTTGTGTTTGGGGATGTGTAGAAAAGGCGGGGATGGGGGGGGGGGGGGGTGGGGTGGTAATAAGGTATATGTTTAATGTTGGGAATTTTATGGTTAGTTTAGCATGTGATGCTTTGAGGAGGGTAGTTAGTAGGAATTAATATTAATAAAAGTAATGTTAAGGAAAGTTATTATGTATCAAGTTAGTATGGGTGTTTAGTAGATGGTAGTTAGTTAGTAGGTATGGTAAATATCTTATTTAGGATTAGTATAGCTTATGTAAAGTCTAGTAGGTATTTATTATTAAGTTTATTTAATTTAAATTTTAATTAATATAAAATTGTAAATGGATTGTATTAGTGTTTATGATTAAACTTGATAGCTTATGAGTTTGATAACCAAATTTTAGTATGTGGTCAGATTAATAAGATTAGAGTTTAAGTATAGTAATAAATAAATAGATAAAATAACGATAGTGAATAAATGAAAAAAATTATATTTTGAAAAATGGGTGGAAAGGGTAGAGTAATAAACTAGGATACTATGTAAATGAAGAGAGATATTTGGCATGATGATCAAAACAAATAGAACCAATGTGCATTCCTTCACGATCCCTATTTTCAAGTTGATGGACCTACTTTTGATAAAGACTTGGTACATCCTACAACGTTGGTTCCAAAATAGAATATGATTTAAAAAAGAAAAATATAAAATATAAAATAAAAATAAGTAAAATAAAATAAAATAAATAAGTAAAATTGTGTATTATCATCTAACAATATGTTCTGACTTAGACTATAACTAATGTAGCATTGTGAAATCTTATTGATCTCCTATGAATTCCAAGTACTAGAGTTCCAAATGAAACAAATCCCCCTAAATCACCTAAGACTATTTATTCCTCAAGCTACCGACTACCATTCGAGCCATGATACCTAAGATCAGGTTGAAATGCTAATGTTTCCTAGAAGTTGTTAACAATCTTTCTCTATGTTACCAATCAACTTAAAGGATTACCTTTGACTTAAAATTTGATGAATGTATCATTGATATGTACTTAACCTTAATACAAGAAACATGAGTAGAATTATTTTGAACACTAGATAGGTCATTAGAGTAATCGTAACAAACATATTTTGTTATGCAGTTTTCTATAGTTACCTTTCAAAAAAAAATTGTTAGTTGTGTTTTCCCTTGTAAAATTTGGGCATGAAAATAATTCCCAAAGGCAGTAACCTTAGCATCTACATCTTCTACAAGTAATGCTATAATTGCTATAGAGGGTTCATCCACATTGATCTCATAGCCTAGTTGCCTTAGCCACCTTACCCTAAGAAAAATAACTTGAACATATGTAAAATTAGTGTCAACTAGAAAGAAACCATCATTAAAATGTCTCTCAACTAGTGAGACTAGTATCCTTAGTCTTTTCTTCATTGACTGCTTGAAATCTTCAAAGTAGCTAGTCATTACAGACTCAAAATTGTTTCCAAGTTGCTCAATAAATTCACCTATTTGCACTACAATAGATTTATTTTTTTTCATGCAAATTTACCAAAAGTAGGGAATGAATTCTATATATAAAAGAAAATACATACAAGAATTGAACCAAAATTACATTGTGCACTCTTGGACTTCCTTATCGCTCCCAAATTTTCTAACAATTGTTGCATCTACAACTCGGAAAGGTCATAAGTATGATCCTTCTAAACTATCTTGTAGCCCATGTCAACAACAATAAAAGGTACACTATTGAGCCTTCTAGATTGATGGAAATTGTGTGTTATAACCCTCACTGCAAAAGCAATTAGGGGATCTAAGATAGTGTCAATTATTATTCCTCTTTTGATCCACACTGCCCTTGTATTATTCTCAATAACTTCTTTTGCCTCATTCCTCATGGTTTTAGGTCAGTCAAGGGTTGGATACCCTGTTACTCTATGTATATTCTTCTTTGTGATCTTACACTGGTCCATTATCCAACCATATAGAATTATCATGAATTCTACTCAAAAATATCTTTATCCATTCTATTTTGAAGACATTGGAGAAATCTAGGGCACGGGTTAACCCTTTTCTCTCTACAATTTTGAATTCATTTTTCAATACTCCATTTTTACATAGTCTCCCATAGGTTTCTCTAATTTCTATGTTACTTATGCTACCCACTTTGCATGTGTAGTAACATCTCACAACTTGAATCATTAAAATTTGTGGTGGTATCATCGATAATGCACCAAATAGATCTTTCTTGCAAGAAATATCAAGAATAGCTCTAAAGTTTGGTTGTATGAGCTCATTGCTTATCAACTGAAGAACTAGACACCATTATGAAAAACTAGGGTTTGCAAAGATTCAAACTGCGTAGCTCGACACATGATAAATACCTTTGTAAATTTTCTAGATGATGTCAAGCAACTATTGAATCCTATTTGCAAATGCTTGGAATGATCTCCTCAATTTTCCTTTCTCTCTTCATGCTCTACTTCAAATTCAAATGATGTAAAATGTGTAGATATCAATCATATAGACCTTAAAACCTCACATTTAACACTCAATGCTTACACAATTGTAAGCTTTCCTTTAATAGAAATTTCAACTCACTCGACTTCTATGAAGTTTATTTTACACTTAGAAACCACTATGAGCTCAGTCAACACAATCACCCTTGATAGCTTGACATCCACTAAAATTTCACTCAACAACCATAGTGAAACTTTTCATGCTTGACAGTAACATAAAAACTAAAAAAACTTAAATATTTCTTCCAGGTCATAATCAACATCTTGCATCTTTCTTCATGCAAATATAATCTTTTGAGAACTAAATCCTTGGAATTGATGTATAGTATATCTTTTAAATATTAGTCCCACATGTACCTCTCGATTACTTAATTAGTTATGGCATGATCACCTAACCCATTGGGTGAAGTGATCCCATCTAAACTCAATGTGCTACAATCTTCCTTTCTCTTCTATGTCTTGTTCATCTCATCTCTGACATTTTCAACATCTACCTTTCCTTTTCCTTTGTTGAACTCACTGCTCAGTGCCTTTGATCTTGTTGGACAATTCCTACTCATGTGACCATTCTTTAAACAACTAAAGCATGTAGCTTGACTCAACCATATTTTGTATTCACTTCTGAAATGTGTTCTTATGCAATTTTTAGAAACATTTCCATACTCTTGACAATAGTGACAACTATACTTACTATTATAATCCCAATTATAAGAGTTTCCATTGTGCATTACCTTTATCTACTTGTTTGATGACCATTTAGGCTTGGATCTACACTCATATTCTCTATGTCCATGCTTCTAATAGTTATAGAAATTTCCTTCAAATCTCTATGTGCTAATGGTCTTGGTTCTGCATTCATGTGCCTGATGTCCTTTGTTTGTTCCATTTGTGGAAATCACCCATGAACTTCTGCTTAGGGTTTTGATTTGCAGTTTTGCTCCTATAAACATTGGCAATATGACCTATCTTACCACAATTATGACAAGTAGGTTTGGAGTTCTTACCTTTGTTGCTTCTTTCTTCACCACTTTTGGATGATTCTCCTTCTTTAGTACTAGTGTAACCCAATCTAGAAGTGCCATTGTTGGAACTAGGAGATCTCATAAATTGCTCAAATACTTGATGGCTTCACTAGGTTTGTTGAAACTTTCAACAAACTCTTTTTCTATTTTTAGATAATGTTTTAGTTGTTCATTTTGCAACTTCAGTGTTGTGATCTCAATATCCTTTGCATTTAGTTCATGAGTTGCAATCATCATTTAACTCAATGTTCCCAATTGCATGTTAGCAATCTTATTTACCTCTGATGTTTTCTCTTCTAGTCTATTCGTCAAAATCCTTTTGTCATCTTCATCATGACTCTGTCTTCTTTAGCTTTCTTTTTTTGCTCAGTCACCTCACATAGAAATATTGATTAGAATTCTTATTATCTCTTAAGATTTTTGACCTCTTCAGTTAGGGTTCCATTCTTTTCCATCAGATCTGCAACTGCCACATCAAATTCATTGGTGTTTCCTATTAGATTATGGTGATTGATTAGGAAAGTACTGTACATACTTCATAATTAGTGAGGTGTGGGTGATGTTGTAGCCAACATATGGCCGACATATGGCTGACATGTTGTAACCCTAAAATGACATAAAATACTTGTATAAAAGGGTTTAGGGTTAGGTATTTTCATTATGTTGTGATGCAAAATTGCTTCTTGCGGTGGTATTGAGTTGTAAGGGATTACAGATTGTAATTAGGTTGTAATCACTGGATTGTAATAATATTAGACTTGCAGTTTGATGGACGTAGCTCAGAGATTGGGTGAACCACGTTAAATCTTAGTGCCTTATGTTCATTTCTGTGTGATCTATTATTTTCTATTATTGGTTATATTTGTATGTAGTTTTTATTTCTGTCCGTGGTTTATCCTAACATTTCCATCTACAAACAATTTAGTAGTGTCAATATCTTGATAATTTGTGTCATTCTCTTCAATAGTTATTTCCTTCCATCTTTTCAATGATCACTTTAACTCATTTCTTGCTTCATTTAGCTGATGTATGGCAAGTTTTATTTCAATCTTTTGGTTTTCAATAGTCTTTCCCAACTTGTAGACTTCCATCTCCAAGATCTTTCCTCAAAGCTACATGACTTTACTTTCTAGAGAACTCAACTTTGATACCAATTTTTGAAAATACAATAGGGAAGTAAACTCTAAGACGGGGGTGTACACTCGAAAGTGTCCCACTCTAAACCATTCTATCCAAACGATTGTATGAGTTGGAATGCTTGGATGCCGGCTTAGAGCTCCCTATCCACGGAGTGCAAGAGAGTATATTTCAAGAATAAAAAGGCTCTCAGATGAGCCTTAGAGATACTCTTCTTGCTAGTAAACCATGGAATGGGAGGTTCCAAAGACAAGATGCAAGAATGCAAATGTCCCAAGGAGTTCCTCAAGGATGCAATGCAAATGAAGATTAAGCTAGAATGAGAATGTCAAATGCAGCTATGCTAAAACATGTATGAGAGTGTTACAATACCCTTATTAAGCTATGTGAGATTAAGCTACATGTAAAAATGAAAGCTAAGCTAAGATGCTATGGTATGAGAGAATGTAGACAAGAAATAGAAGTTCTCCACAAAGCTTCAAAGAAACCTGTTAGAAAACCTGCAGCATAACAATATTCAAAATATGGATTGAGGGGGAAAGCTCTCTCCCTTTTAAAGATGTATGGATGGTAGAGATCAAGATGAAGATGGTGGATGATCAACGGTGGAATTTGAAAAGAGGAGTGATCCATGTGCACACACAAATCAACCAATAAAATATAAGTTGACTTGTCATATAAGACAAAAGTCACAAAGCCTTTTCTTTTAATTGCAAAATAGAAAAAAGACTTTATGTGTGCACTTTAAGTGGGTTAGAAGAATGGGGTCTTTTATTTAATTAAAAAGGGACATGTTCTTTTAATAAAATAATGAACTTAGGATAGCATAGTCAAACTATAGGTTATAATCAAATAAATTGATTATTAGCAATTTGGTCTAGGTAAATGATTAAATTAATTTAGCCAAAATGCTGAGAAGGGGGCTAATAGTCTAGATGACCATTTTTAGGTGATTACATTTGCCCCTCTTTGACTAATGCATGATCGATCTGGGAACACATTATGTCAAAGAAAATCGAAGCCAAGTTGGCGATGATAGATATAGATGTCTAATTCCGAAGAGTGAAATGCAGAAATAGATAGCAAGTCCTGAATGCACAGCCTGATAGCAGTAGTACTGGACACTAGGAAGAGACGATGTTAGAATTCAAGAAGAATACTAACACTTAGAAAAGTAGATAGAGTGAGAGCAAGTGAGAAGATCAAAAAAATGCTCCTAAGTAGTGATAGAGTATTTATGCCCCCTCGGGATCGAAATTGAAATGAGGTAAGGGGATGCAAAAACTGGCTAGAAATGAGAAAATTAGAATATAGCAATGTCTAAGATGACAGATAGATGATTAGAACCCAAGAATGACTATATAAAAAAATTGATAAAATGCCCCAGTTTGACTAGAGTTGACCTTGAAGGATATAGCATAAAAATAAGGTCGAAATGAGTAGAAAGGTGATTTTAGACATGAAATAGTGAATTTAAGTAGATATGAAGTATGGAAATGATGAAGACATGAAGAAATGAAGATGCCCCAGTGATGATTCAGAGATTAGACCTCAAAAGGTCAACTAACTGCTCAGAAGAAAGTAAAATTTTAAAAGACAATTTTGTCCATCAAGATGAACTCGAATTTGGATTTCGATCCTGAAAATGAATCCAGGATGTTGAAATTATTTAAGAGGTCAAAACTTTATATAATGTGATGATAAGATAGAAAAGAGATGAAGCGAAAGATTAAGAAGGTGAAAAGACATGAACAAGAAGAAAGTAAAGAAATATATGAAAGGAGTTAGCTGATATGTCCACAAAAAGATGAAGAGAGAGCTCTCCCCATATGCAAGAATGCAAGACTAAGCTAGAAAATGAACCTAAAATGCAAGATAACATGCAAAGTGGTTTACCAGTAAGAAGTGCATAACATTTAGACTCTTAATTTCATCATTGAGCATTTATTAGGGACATCATGAGATCATACAACCATCACTAGTATAACTATGAGGATATGAATATGATCAATATCAGATAGGTATGTGGAAATCCAATCTAAGCATCAGAGACATGTAAGTCAAGATAACTACGTGATTAGATTCCCTAAGTTTAATTTAGCAAGATTACACCTATATCAAGGCATAAGTGCCAGGATAAACCCCAAGTGCGATCTTGCGAAATAGTCAAAGATGATACATTTGTAAGTCAAAATGTTGAATAGATCAAGCATAAATGCTTACAACACTATAGACAAAAAAAGTATACCCACAAGCAAAAATCAAGAAAACATGCCCCATGCCCCCAGTCTTCTAGTCAATGACATCCTCGAAAGACTATTAGGGAGGGAACACATGGCAAAGAAATCATCATAGACAACACACAAACTAGATAAAGATTAGCATAGCTCAGTCATTTAAGTGTTAAAGTGCGTGTGTGTAAGTCACTTGGCCATTTCTTCAAGACTTGATTCTGATAGTGAGAAATATCGCAACATCGAAGACCGTAGGTAAACTATCTGAAAAGTGTTGAAAAACACTTGATGTAAAGGTGGGGGAAGTGTTGAGAAACACTATTTTGTGAGTTGTCAAAGAAACTCTAATGCACAAGAATACCTCAAAAAGGCTAAGTAGTTATGCCCCCAAGATGAGGACAAGAAACAATTCCAAGCTAGGAAATGTGTAGTAGAGTGTGTAATTGAGATTGATAGACATAGGTGCAAGGGTCTCAAGTAGCACCTGTTTCCAGATTTTCACCACTTGACAGATTTTTTTAGGACTTTTTTTTGATTTTTTGAAGTTTTGATTTTTTTTGGTGATACATCAAAGCACCTATTGCTAGGTTTTCACTAAGATGATCATTTTTTCAGGACATTTTCTGATTTTTTACGATTTTTTTCAACATCATATATGATTTTTTTGGATTTTTTAGAATAATTTAGAGATTACCAGTTCTCAAGCAAGATCACATCATTTTCTCCTAATGTCTAGCAAGGTATAGGACACGATGGAGAAACAAGCCAGTGGATAAGCAGAGATGGATAAGAAAGGAATGTGAAGCAAGTGAAAGTGATCCTCAAGGACTGACTCCTCAAGAGTACCCAAGCTAGGAAAAGAGGTGAAATAGTCATATGAAGCATGTTTTGGATAAGCAATGGAAGAAATGAGCAAGATAGCATGTAGGATAAGAAGTGAAGCCAACAAGTGAGATAGCATGAAATGTATAGTCCAAAAGAGTAGCCATGTCAAGAGACCTATGAGAACCATGTTTCATTTATTATGATCAAGATCAAGGGGTCAACTAGATAGTATAGCAATGGGATAGAGCAATAAGAATAAAGCTCAAGATAGAGGCTATGAGTGAATGGGAGAGCAAAATAGAAAATCTGGTGGATAAGATAGCCAATATGCAAAGATAGCTCAACATTGTCAAGATCAAAGAGAGAAGAGGGGATAGATGGATGATGGAAGAATTACGCATGATGCCTGTTTGCCAGGTTTTCATCATGGTACTTATCCAAGGTGCCATAAGAAGTAGTTTTCACCATAGGATAAATTTATTTCTCTTTACTTTTGTTACCAAGGTGCCACAAGAAGTGGTTTTCACCAAGGCACATTTTCATTTTTTTTTTTTTTTTTTTTTTTTTGAATTTTTTAGAAAGAGCTCAAGCTTTTTGAATTTAGATAGTGCTCCTACAGGAAAGATAAGCCATGATAAGCCAAGACCATAGAAAGGTATGCTCAAAGATGTTGATAGGGTGATGAAAGAGAAATGGTAGTAGGAAGAATATATGGAGGATAATAGTTCATGTATAGAAAGTAAGTGTAAGCTTTAGAGGATTTCATGAGGGTAGTTGAAATATTGAACAAGATCAACATTGACACACACCTTGAAGGGTATTGGAACAATGGAGGAATCATGGATGAAGTAGCTTGAGTTTTAGATGCATGAGGTGGTAGAAGAGATTTGGAAAAAAGTGGAGTGGAAGGCTTTGGAATATTTTTAGAAAGATTTTTGAAAGAAGATGGAATGGAAGCCTTTGGAAGCTTGAATGTCAACTTTGAAGTATTTTCAATATTCAAGTCTTTTAAAAGAGACTTGGGAATCCATATAGCTTTAGATTTTCCTTCGGATACTTCAAAACACATTTGTTCAATAATGGGTTTAGGAACCCATATTTTCTTTGATTTAGCTTTTTGAATAGTGGACCTTTGTGGTCTCTTTTGTGCATTCTCCTTCTTAGCATTCACATGTCGATTAGATGGGACATAGTGATCTTTCTTTTTCAATGAATTCTTATGTTTATTCTCACTTCCAAAGGACTTGGGATTTGTGAATGAATAAGGATGATATGACTGGTTTAAATGTATAGATGGGTGAAAAGTCATCAAGGATGAGTGTCTTTGTTGATCTTGAGGTATTATAGGAGAGCTAGGGAATGAGCTAGGATTGAATGTAGGAGATGGAGGAACATAAGGCCTCAATATGGATGGAATGTTTGAATGCTTTAGCTTAGATGGATAAGGACCAAGGATAGACTTAGGAGATGCAAATGGATAGTAAAAAGGGATATCAACATCTTTAGAGTGAGCAACGTGGTCAAAGCCATCAATAGACTCATGAGTACCTTTGATAAGAACACCATTTTTAATAGGAGCACTTGAAGCTTGAGCACAATTTTGAAATGGATATGGAGAAGTAGAACATGAGGGGACACTTTGATCTTGACAAGTAGATTTGGATAGCATATGAAGAGAACTTTTCTCATAATTTTCAGTAAGCTCAAGGGAGATAATGGAAGTGGTATCTTCATCATACTTAGGAGGTGGACAAGATATAGGATATGGAGGGGAAAAATCTTGAAAGAGATGAACGGGTGCTTGATCTTGATCTTTCTTGACATTTATAGCTTTTTCTTTTTGAGAGTCCTCTTGACATGGAGCCACTTCTAAGGACAAGGGAGAATGAAGAGTTAATGGAGTAGTGCTTGGATTAGGCATAGTAGTGCATGAAGGTTGAGGATGTTTAGGATTAGTAGCATGGAAAAGGTTTGCAGCCAAGTGAAGGTTAGCTTGAGTTTCTTTTAGAGGTAGCCCTTGAGGATATGCGTAGTCAATGTGGAAAGCATTAGGTTCTTTACTTGATGGAGGCATGTTGGAAAGCTTTGAAGTGTTGGGAGATGCATGAATGTTGGAAGAAGTAGAAGATGTAATGGAGCCACTACTAGACATAGGTTCATCAATGTAATCTTGCTCAATAAAAGTATCCTCATTGCATGAATTATTAGAGGTATCAATAATTCCATTATCAATAAGATCTTGGATTTTATGTTTTAGCTCAATGCAATCTGAAGTAGCATGGTCATTAGATCGATGATAGGTACAATAGGTATCCAAGAATGGATTTCCATATGAGCTAGACTTTGGTAACATAATGATCTTATTCCTAAGAAGTTTTTGCAAAGTATCATCATAAGAATCTTCCAAGGGAGAAAAAGTTCTATCAAAATTATGTCTAGAATCCTTTTGTTGTTTCTCATGTGAATGGTATGCATCCATTTCTTCATCATTATCTTGGTCAAAGATAGGTCCATCATGAAATTTTAGCATAGGCTCAAGTGCTTGTTCTCTACAAAGGTCTTTAGATCTAGAAGATGAAGATATTTGATGTCTTGAAGTAGAGCATGTAGACCTAGAAGAAGAGGATGTCCTCAAAGAAGGTGACTCACATGCATGTAAAGACCTTAAGGAAGATTCATGTAATGATGCAATCTTCTCCTCCAAACATTTCTCAAGTTTAGACTTCATTTCCATCATGCGCTTAGAGAGATGAAGGTAAGAAAGATCATTTGTCTCTTCTAGTTCTTTGTATTGTGCATATAGATCTTGAAACTCTTTAGTGACATGGAGGATATCATGATCATCTAGATTCGGTTGAAGTTTGGTAGCACAAGGTTTAGATCCCATAGTTTTAGATGCAAAGCCAAGCATAAAATAGTCTAGAAGATAACTTGATGTTGAAACTATAGGAGGTAGAGTGTTCACTTGCCAAGATAGTAGAGAGAGATTAAAGTGACTTGTCAAACAATATGTCCAAGAAAATTATGACATGAATGACTCAAGTCAATAGCTAAGCAAGATGCCCAAATAGCCAAATAGATAGAGCAAGCAGGGTGACCAGTGAACAACTTTTCCAACCCAAGAGTGTAGTCAAGAAATCAAGGTAACCATTATAGCAAAAGGATAACTAGCAAGCATGCATAGACCATGAAGATAGAAAGACCAAGAGCACCAAGACCAAAGAGTCACTTTAAGCATGTTCAAGCACTAGAGACATATAAAAGAAAAGTCAAATGATGAGACTCCTCTTAGCAAGAAACACAAGAAAATGTTAAGACTTGATGTTTTGACTTGGTTGAAAATGTTTGACAATAGTTGATAGCATAGAAAGTTTGATGTTTAAAAGCAATTTCTTTCTAAGCAAGATAGTGACACATGGAGTATTCTTCAAACAATCAAGCAAGGGACAAAGCAACCTTACATGATACAAGCATATGTGATGTCTCAAAAGTATTCCCTAGAATTATCGTCATGTGTATGTTCAAAAGATTTTCACTGGTATACCACATTTGAGAACACATCAAGCAATATCTACCTAAAGGACATGGTTCATTACTCAACAACTTGGCCCACGCTTGATGCTCCTTTGCCTCACACCAAGTGGTTGCCCACAAGAGATATTGGCTTTGTCATGGAAGTGCCATAAGCACAACCAAGGGAACACATATGGTGAGTGTAAATCTTGGGGTGATCCGAGTAGTCCACTGGGATCGATCCTTGCACCAAGAAGTTGAGTGGCTAAAAAAAAAGGTAGTTACTAACTTAGAGTTTTTAGATCGGGCTTCCGTTCATAGTGTTCCTCTTGCTCCCAATTACGGGACACCTCACCTTGCGATGAGTAACCGATCTTGTGATCACAAGAGTACCTTAAGCATTCTTGCCTAGTGATCTCCCTATGGTCGAAATCCCATAAGCGATCACACTAGACGAAGATAAACACTACGTCTACCAAGGTTTTGTGTCCTTGATAGCTTTGAGTTTATAGTGGGTTGGAAGAGCCAGGTAATCGGCTTGTTCCCACTTGGGTCGTTCCTCTCAGGTTGTCCGAGAGCAGGCCCTCTAAAGGATTCTAACTACACAAAGTGGATCAAATTTTGGAATTCAAGATTTCTGGTTCACCACAAGGGTGAAGAGCATACTCTCCTATTCCAATCATTTTCTCCCAAACACGCCAAGAAGATTCAGTTACCCCTTGCTTTTGAAACCAAATGGCAAGTCAAGATTTTTGATTCACCACAAGGGTGAAGAGCATACTCTCCTATTACCAAAAGACTCCAATCACAAGTTTTATGTGCCTATGAAAAATGAACAATTATTCAATGCCACACATGAAAACAAAAAAGCAAGAAATTTTGAGTTTTTATGCTTTGGGCAGCCCTACAAACAATCGTTAGTAGCCCTTGCACATTTGAAGCTTTGACATGCGTTCTTTTTATGCAATGTTTCAATTTTTTTTTTCATAAAGATGGCAACCTGTAATCAAAACTTGTTAGCACCAAAAGTTAGTATGAAATAACGTAAAAATCTGCAATAAAAAGTGGTGAGTTGCCTCAAAAATCCAATTTATCTTCCAACCAAGTGCATGCAAAGAAAGTGCAAGTTAATCACAAATGCTCTCATTTTTACTCTTTGATTTTGACCTAGTCAACAAGATTGAACTTGTTTGCTATGATTTCTTATCCAAAAATAAAAATGAAAAGAAGAGACCCCTGTTAAAAATCAGAGAGATTTCCAAAAATGCAAGAAATTTTAAAAAATCTCTTCATTTGCGCTCTAGAGATCATTTTTGTCAAAACAGACCAAATTTATCAAATCAAGTTTTTGATCTTTTATACGACTTCAAAATTCAAAACACAAAAAAAGAACCCCCATTAGAATTGAAAATAATTTCTGAAAATGTAAGTTTTTTAAAAAAAATCGCTGATTTGCGATCAGAAACGACTTTTTATGAAAAACTAAGAAAAACTCATAACTCCCTAAAATCATGTCAAAATACTCTGAAAATCGGACTGAGACATTTTGAGAATATATCCAACTTGCAAAAAAAATTTCAGAACCAAACTCCAAGCGGTTTAAAAGATATGATCAAATCTTTAAACCAACTAAGTTTTTGACCTTCAAACCAATTTACTTATGGCTTGGCCTTAAAACCAAAGTGATAATTCTACAAAAGCATTTGATTAGACCCAATATGCTACTGTAAAAAACCAGAGATAAGAAATGAAAGCAAATGGAGCTGAAAATTTGATTCAAGCCCCACGGTGGGCGCCAAAAATGTACATTCGAAAGTGTCCCACTCTAAACCATTCTATCCAAACGATTGTATGAGTTGGAATGCTTGGATGCCGGCTTAGAGCTCCCTATCCATGGAGTGCAAGAGAGTATATTTCAAGAATAAAAAGGCTCTCATATGAGCCTTAGAGATACTCTTCTTGCTAGTAAACCATACAATGGGAGGTTCCAAAGACAAGATGCAAGAATGCAAATGTCCCAAGGAGTTCCTCAAGGATGCAATGCAAATGAAGATTAAGCTAGAATGAGAATGTCAAATGCAGCTATGCTAAAACATGTATGAGAGTGTTACAATACCCTTATTAAGCTATGTGAGATTAAGCTACATATAAAAATGAAAGCTAAGCTAAGATGCTATGGTATGAGAGAATGTAGACAAGAAATAGAAGTTCTCCACAAAGCTCCAAAGAAACCTGTTAGAAAACCTGCAGCATAACAATATTCAAAATATGGATTGAGGGGGAAAGCTCTCTCCCTTTTAAAGATGTATGGATGGTAGAGATCAAGATGAAGATGGTGGATGATCAACGGTGGAATTTGAAAAGAGGAGTGATCCATGTGCACACACAAATCAACCAATAGAATATAAGTTGACTTGTCATATAAGACAAAAGTCACAAAGCCTTTTCTTTTAATTGCAAAATAGAAAAAAGACTTTATGTGTGCACTTTAAGTGGGTTAGAAGAATGGGGTCTTTTATTTAATTAAAAAGGGACATGTTCTTTTAATAAAATAATGAACTTAGGATAGCATAGTCAAACTATAGGTTATAATCAAATAAATTGATTATTAGCAATTTGGTCTAGGTAAATGATTAAATTAATTTAGCCAAAATGCTGAGAAGGGGGCTAATAGTCTAGATGACCATTTTTAGGTGATTACATTTGCCCCTCTTTGATTAATGCGTGATCGATCTGGGAACACATTATGTCAAAGAAAATCGAAGCCAAGTAGGCGATGATAGATATAGATGTCTAATTCCGAAGAGTGAAATGCAGAAATAGATAGCAAGTCCTGAATGCACAGCCTGATAGCAGTAGTACTGGACACTAGGAAGAGATGATGTTAGAATTCAAAAAGAATACTAACACTTAGAAAATTAGATAGAGTGAGAGCAAGTGAGAAGATCAAACAAATGCTCCTAAGTAGTGATAGAGTATTTATGCCCCCTCGGGATCGAAATTGAAATGAGGTAAGGGGATGCAAAAACTGGCTAGAAATGAGAAAATTAGAATATAGCAATGTCTAAGATGACAGATAGATGATTAGAACCCAAGAATGACTATATAAAAAAATTGATAAAATGCCCCAGTTTGACTAGAGTTGACCTTGAAGGATATAGCATAAAAATAAGGTCGAAATGAGTAGAAAGGTGATTTTAGACATGAAATAGTGAATTTAAGTAGATATGAAGTATGGAAATGATGAAGACATGAAGAAATGAAGATGCCCCAGTGATGATTCAGAGATTAGACCTCAAAAGGTCAACTAACTACTCAGAAGAAAGTAGAATTTTAAAAGACAATTTTGACCATCAAGATGAACTTGAATTTGGATTTTGATCCCGAAAATGAATCCAGGATGTTGAAATTATTTAAGAGGTCAAAACTTTATATAATGTGATGATAAGATAGAAAAGAGATGAAGCAAAAGATTAAGAAGGTGAAAAGACATGAACAAGAAGAAAGTAAAGAAATATATGAAAGGAGTTAGCTGATATGTCCACAAAAAGATGAAGAGAGAGCTCTCCCCATATGCAAGAATGCAAGACTAAGCTAGAAAATGAACCTAAAATGCAAGATAACATGCAAAGTGGTTTACCAGTAAGAAGTGCATAACATTTAGACTCTTAATTTCATCATTGAGCATTTATTAGGGACATCATGAGATCATACAACCATCACTAGTATAACTATGAGGATATGAATATGATCAATATCAAATTTTTCAAAAGATTTGTCCTCAATATCAATCTCTTCTTTTAGTAATGTAACAATGTTTGTTTTAACTATATCACTATCAAATTCATAGTTTGATGCAACAAGAATCTAAGGGTACCACTATTGGAGATAATTAGGATCCTTGCAAATAACCACACAACAAAAACACAACACCAATGCAAGATCTGATGCCAATTCTCAACACTTTATTTATAAAATAACTGTTTACATGCAATATGCCTAGTTGTAAGGCCTTCTAGGTTAGGGCCAAATACAATAGAAATTACAAAATAGTTCTACAAGATCCCTCAAGTTCCAATCCCGACACTAGCTAGTCTAGATCCACACTTTGGTAGAAACCTTCAAGAAAGATCTTAACTTGTGCTTGCAAGTCCACAAAGCAATCTCCTTATTTCTCAAGCCTTAGCTACTAGCCCTTCTCAAAATTCACTCTTTTGCAACATCCTCTTCTCCAAGATGGATGATTCTGATCCCTAAAGACTCCACAAGACCCCTTACTTATATCCAACTAAGCCAAAAGTCATCCTAGCCCACTACAAATTAAAATAAACCCTTATATTAAATGCCCATGCAAGCCACAAGTTGGTTGCAACAAAAATTAAATACCTATACACAAATTAAAGTGTACAAGCTCGACCCACAAACAACTCAATTTATACAGAACTAAGACCAAACTAAGCATCAAAGAAACTATGCCAAGTTTCAACAAATCCATAAGCATAATTGAGCACTAATATGTGCCAAGTCCTCTGGAAGAAATCAAGCCCCTTCATTGACCAAGCCTACTCAAGAAACACTACTGCCGAGTTCCTAGTGTAAATTGAGCCACACTATATGCCAAGTGCCTCAAGCATCACCAAACACCTTCATTAATCGAGCTACTTAGTTACTACAACAACCTTGAACAACTCAGTATTGACCGAGCCAGATGTCTTCCTTTGACTGAGTCCTCTAACTCTAAGGTCAAACCACACCAACATGCAAGATTGCTAGCCAACCAAGGATGCTCTTGCATCAGACACCCCATGTTTGAAAAGATGTTCTTAATAGTTGGTAGAACATCTTCTAGGATTCAACACATAAGTTTAAAACTTGTTCTTTACATACATATCCTCCAAGTCCTCAACTTGTACACTCTTTCCCTTGATCTTATTCTACTTCTTCACATCCATCCTCAGTGGTCCGCATGTTTTCTTTCTATACTGATCTCTAACCCTCTCTAAATATTCCAACTCAACTCAATTACCAATACTCAGGTTCCTTCTACCAAGCTCTTCATTTTGCAAAGGAATCAGGGAATGCTTCCTACCACCTCCCACAATTGTAAATACATTCTTGACACAATCATGTACAAGCTTGCAATCATACTGCCAAGGTCTTCTGAGCAACAAATGAAAACTAGGTAGAATATCACACAACACTTGATCCTTATACTACCTAATCTAGAAATTAACAAGGCACTGCTCCCTTACTTCCAAAGCATGCTCACCTTGCAACCAACCAATCCTATAAGGACAAGGATGCCTCATTCTTCTCAAACCAAGTTTCTAAACTATCTCCTTAGCAAAAAGTTGTTAGTACTACCACCATCTACAATCACATTCTAGACTTTACCACCAGACTTACAACAAGTCCTAAACAAACTATTCCTCTGACAAGATTCCATTGTCCTCTAACCAATCAGCTCTCACCAAGTTAGTAAATTCTCTCCTTGCTCAGGTTCACTGGAAGGGTTTTCAGCCTCATTCACAATAGTAGCTCTTCTATCACCAGCCTTAGGAAATTCATAAGATTTGTGTCCTACTTCACCACATCTATTGCAAGTACCCTTAAAATCACCTCTATCTATCCTTCTCTTTTGATCAACACATTTTGGTTCATCTTCAACACTTGGTTTAGCTTTTGTTGGGCTATCCTGCTTCTCCTTCCCTCTGGAATTACCTTGACTTTTCTTCTTCAACCTGTCTTCTACCTTCAAGGCATACTAATAAGCATCCTTAATTGAATTAATCTTCAACATACCAACCTCATCTTCGATATTGAACCCCAAACCATTAATGTACTGAGCTACCTTCTCCTTTGAAAATTCTCTATGCGCACACCAAATAGTCAACTTGTAGAACTCCTCAATATAATATTTCACAATCATATCTTTCTATTTCAAAGTTTGCAATGTCTTGAATAACTCAAGTTCATAATAAAAAAGAATGAACTTAGCCTTCAACTTGGTTACCATCAACCTCCATCTAGTGATCTTCATTTCACCTTCCTCCTCTCTATCTTTTTGTAGTTCTTTCCACCAAAGAGCAACATGTCCTTTCAACTTAGTTTCTGTCAACCTTACTCTGAGAGGATCCTCAATATCCTCAGGCTCAAAGTAGTCTTCAAATTCACCAATCCAATCAATTAGGTCTTCAAAATTCAAAGTATGTGAGAAATTAGAAACTTCCATCTTATGCTTCAACTTCAACTGAGATCTAGGCCTAGAAAACCCTATTTCCCATAGGTCTCTCCACATGATCAATTCTATCCTCACCACTTGATCCAATAGCTTCAAAGTCTTCAACTACTTCCTCATAACCATCTTTAGCACCCAAATTTTGAGGTACACCATTTATAACACTTATGATCTTAGCCATCGTATCACTCTTCATTAGTGCCATCTTAGATCTGAATTTCACTTTAATCTTCTCTGAGATCCTTTCCTCCACCACATCACTAAGATCATCAATCACCCTAGGGTCCAATCTTCTAGGAGGCATCTTACAAGATCCTTTGCAAACCCAAAGTAATAAATCCACAAATCTAGAAGATCAACCTTGTCTTCCCACCTTCACCTTACTCCTAGTGCAAACTAGCTCAACTTTGGTGCTCAATCTACACACTCAAGAAAAATTGAGCTATGATTCCACCTGATGTAGCGAGAATCTAAGGGTACCCCTACTGGAGGTAATGTGCATTCCTGCAAATAACCACACAATAGAAACATAACAACAATGAAAGATCTGATACCAATTCTCAACACTTTATTCATAAAATAACTATTTACATGTAATATGCTTGACTATAAGGCCTTCTAGATTAGGGCCAAATACAATTGCAATTACAAAATAGTTTTGTAAGATCCCTACTAGCCCTTCTCAAAATTCACTCTTCTACCATATCCTCTTCTTCAAGCTGAATGATTCTGATCCCTAAAGACTCCACAAGATCCCTTGCTTATACCCAATTAAGCCACAAGTCAACCTAGCCCACTACAAATTTAAAATAAACCCTTATATTAAATGACCATGCAAGCCAAAGTCAACTACAACAAAAATTAAATACCTATACACAAACTAAATGCACAAGGTCAGCCCACAGACAACTCGGTTAACACAAAACCAAGACCAGATTGAGCATTAAAAGAAACTATGTCAAGTATCAGCAACTCCACAAGCATAACTAAGCCCTTCATCGACCAAGCACCAGTATGTGTCAAGTCCCCCAAAAGCAACTGAGCCCCTTAATTGACTAAGCTAACTCAAGAAACACTACCACCAAGTTCCCAGTGTAAATTGAGCCACAATATATATCGAGTTCTCCAAGCATTACTGAATGCCTTCATTAACCAAGCTACTTAGTTAATACAACAACCTTGAACAACTTAGTATCAACCGAGTCATACCTCTTCCTTTGATCGAGTCCTCTAACTCCAAGGTCAAACTACACCAACATGCAAGATTGCTAGCCAACCAAGAATGCTCTTGCATCATATTCAAATGTTGTCACCCATTCCTTGCTCAACTTTACTACTTGCACAAATGTTTTATTTGTATCTACTAATAAATATACATTAGCATAATGTTCCAATACCAGTTCTTTTGGTATTCTTATCCTCAACTTCATTCTTTGCTTGAATTCTTCAAAATAGGTGTCCATGAAATTTTTAAAATTCTCTCCTAATTGAGTAATGTATTTATTGATTTGCCTTATGACTAGTTTTATTTGTTCCCAAATAGTATGACCAATACTAGGAAAATACTTTTGAATGTAAAAGAAAATACACATAACAAGTAACCTAAACTTACACATTGAGTTCTTTGCCTTCCTGATGGATGTTAAGTTTTTTTGTAGTTAAGGCTTCTACAAATCAACAAGATCATATTTATGATCTTTCATGACTATTTTTCGTGCCTAATCTACACCCATACACGAGACATTTTTCAATTAGCTCGATTGATAGAATTTGTGAGCAATCACTCTCACTACAAATTCAATCGATGGGTTAGAAATGTTTTTAACGGACAACCTTTATCCATTCCACTTAGCTCTTGTGTTAGCTTCAACTCCCTCTTGACTTAGACTTTGCATAGTCTTGTTCTTATCTAGTGTAGGATAACCAATAACCTTGTGAATCATCTTCTTGGTTATCTTGACTAGTCCATTGTGTAGCCAAAATTTCACATCATAGATTTTTCTTCAGACAACCTTGATCCATTCAATCTTGAAATTCCTTGGAAACTCTAGGGTATGAGTCAACCCTTTCCTCTTAACAATTTTGAATTCCTCCTTCAAAACTCCTTCATTACACAATTTCTCATATGCTTCTTGAATCTCATAATCACCTACTTCTCTAGTCTTACACATGTAGCAACTTTACACATCATGTATCATGATTACCTTGGGTGTTATCAATGATTACACATCCACTGAGTCACCTTTCATTGCAATCTTGGGAATAGCATGAAACTTAGGTTGAGGACACACATCATTCCTCACCAATTTAATGTTACTAATCTCTACTCCTTAACTCTTTCTTGTTGATGATGAAGCTACTATTTTTCTCTTTTAGGGTTTGAAAAATTAGTTTCTCTGAATAACTCAACACTACTCAAATCTTTACTTTATCACACTTGTATCTCAAATTAGATCTTTCAATTTCCTTAGGGTCTCTTTTCTCTCTCAAATTGCTCTATCCTCTCAAAATTTTATGCAAGGTATGAAATAATGTCTTCAAATTTTGTAAATACTTCCATATACTCAATATAGGGTCTCCATTAATGCTATGTACTTAGGTAGGTAGAAGTTAGCTGTCTTGGTTGATATTATGTCTTTGAACTAGGTCTTCACTATATAGCTCAGTCTTTTCCATCTAACTTAGCCTATACATTAGTTTATCTTCTGAAGTGCTCAGTCCATATTGCAATGCTCAATCAATATAGACAATTTTATTGATGTTCGACACTATCTGCATAAACGATTCTTTTGTACTAGTCCTTTCATATATTGTTTTTATGCATCTTTACTTATGTAAATATGAAATTTAGCACATTTTATGTTAGGAACTAATGTATGATATATCATTTGAATATACAATTCCTTACATACCTTTCTTTCTTATTTTGAAGTGATATGATCACCTTATCCATTAGATTGGATGACCTCAACTCCATTTGTTCCACTGTTTCAATCTTTTTCCTTTTTCTTCTACATTTGATTTATCTCCTTCATTTCTTGATGAATGTCCACTTTTCCTCTACCCTTGGCGGTGTTGTGATTTTATGTTGGTACTTGAGTCCTGTAGTTTTTACGAGGATGACCAAACTTGTGATATTTGGAACATACATTGTTAGGTGCATGTTTCTACTTTTGGATAGAATAGTAGGGTTTTGTCTATGATCTACATTCATATGCTCTATGGCCATACTTTTGAAAATTATAATAATAGCCTTTAAATCTAGGTGTAGTGGGTGCATTCTTCATTCTTGATCTACACTCATGTACTTGATGTCCTTTCTTCTTGCAGTAGAAAAAAACCAATAACCTTAGGTTTAGGATTTTGCATAACATTTTTGCACTATGGCCAAGTTTTCCAGATGCTAGCAGTATGGCCAAGTTTTTCACAATGATAACATTTTGGTTTGCCTTTTGATTTTGCATTCCTCAATTCTTCATTCCTAGATGATTCTCCTTGCTTGGTAGATGAATGTCTTGAACCAATAGTGCTTCCAGATGACCTCATAAGTTCTTCAAAGTATTTCATTGCTTCATCAAACTTATTGAATCTTTTCACAAGTTTTTTCTCAATTTTTAGTTCATTCTTTAGTAAGTCCTTCTGTGATATCATATTTTCTATTTCCACATCCTTTTTATTCAAATCCTAATTTGTGAGCATTAGTTGATCCATCATGTCCAGTTGAATGTTGGTAAGATTTTGTAAATCATATATCCTTTCTTCAAGTTTAGTTGTCATTTTCCTTTTGGCTTCTTCAATGACAACCTTGGCTTCCTCAACTTTCTTCTTTTGCTCGATTACCTCACATAGCCTTACTAACTGAATCTCATGTTCCCTTTTTAGTCCTCTAACTTCTTCATTTAGGATACTATTCTTCTCTTGTACATTTGCATTGACTGCATCTTTACCAATTAAAATTATAGCTTCAAATAGTCTTGTGGTGTCATCATATTGATGCTCTATTATTTTAATGGCGAACACCTTCCTTCTTTTCAAGGATTTCTTCAGTTCCTATCTTGTTGTTTCAAGTTTCTACAATATGAGCTAGATGTCAATAACTTTGTCTAATTTATAAGATTCCATCCCCAAGATCTAAACTCCAAGATGCTAAACTTCTCCAGAGAACTAAGCTCTCATACCAATTTTTGGAAGTCTAAATTGGAAACCAAGATACTAAGAGGGGGGCGAATCAAGATCTATAACACTTTTAACAATTTCACAATGCTAGTGCATTCACTACATTTACAATCTCATATCAAATTACATGCATAACTTATATAATAAAATTGTAATAACATATAGATCTAATCCATCAATCACATGCATAAAAGTAATCACATGATATAATGATTTGGTTACCTAGAAACCCTCCAAGGTGAAGGTACTACTGCAATAATAAAGTTAACTTGTTAGGGTTACAATTTTTGACCATATCTAATGATCTACCTTATGAGGGGCTTGCCCTGCTAAAGGATTTTGAGACTATTAGATCTCACCTCATTAAAGGATTTTACACTTACAATAAAGTAATAACTCTATTAGGAGATTTACAAAGATATTTTAAGACCACTTTGTTAAGAGATTTACCCTAAGTCAATCTATTAAAATTGATTCTATACCTGATCCTCCTTGTAATCTAATAAGATGATGTTGGATCTCCTCTTTCCAATATGATTTGATCTCTTATTTGATTTAGCTTTGCTATCCTTCACTACATTGACTAGGTCACTACTCTTACTTTGCAATAACTAACCTCTTTGCCTCTTCTGTAATGTTCACACTTAATCTTCTTTGTGATCACACAAATATATTGTTCACTCCTTCTCATCACTATACTCTTCACACTCTTCATCTATATTGAAAATAGGTCTAGATCAACTCTATTTAAAGATTTTGAAAAGAGTTTTCTAGAAGCTTCCTTGATTCACCTCTTCATCTAATTGGTTCATCATAGAACATAGGGATCTATGATCCATATCATAAAATGTGTAATAATAACTATAACAAAATCTACAAGTATTAAATATCTTGTCCACATTAGCCTGAAATGGTTTACCTCAAACTTTGTATCATTCTTGACTTGAATGTCAATTTTGTGTTGCTTGGCATAATCAATCACGATGTTGACTCTATTAAGTGCCTAAGGTTAAATAGAGGAGGTGAGTTCACATCAAAAGAGTTTGAAATATTCTACAATGACAAAGGTATCAAAAGACAAACTTTAGCACCAAGAACTCCACCACAGAATGGTATTGCTGAAAGGAGGAATAGATTAGTGATTAACTATGCTAAAACCTTGATGATGGAGAAAAATCTTGCACTAAAGTATTGGAGAGAAGTTGTAAGTATTGGAGTCTACACACTGAATAGAGTTCAAGTCAAGAAAGGTACAAATGCAACACCTTTTGAATTATGGTATGGTCACTCACCTAATGTTAAACATTTCAAAGTATTTGGTTGTAAATGTTATATTCTTAAAGATACTAGAAATGGAAAGTTTGATGCAAAAAGTGATGAAGGCATATTCTTTGGATACTCCACTAGAAGTAAGGCATATAAGTGTTTGAACACCAACACTAACAAGATTGTGGAGAGTGCAAATGTAAATTTTGATGAGCATACAAAAATTCAAATTGATGAGTCCAAGCAATAGAGGATTATAAATTCTTTGTATACTTATATGAAGGAATGACTATTGAAGATAATGCTACAAATCAAGTTGGGAATCAACAACAAATTTCAGTATCTGCCGAGTCTCAGCTAGTGAATGCCGAGTTGCATTCAAAAGTCAAGCTGCAGAATGTAGAAAATGTACATTCTAGTTCTCAAAATAGTATGTATGAGGGAAATGATGAAGTTCCAGATGAAGAAGAGCAAAATGACTCTGAAGCTAAAGGACCAAACATGGAAAGAAGAACAGAACCAAGGTTAGCCAAGTATGTGAGAAGACATCACCTTGCAGATCAAATCATTGGTGACAAGGATGCTAGACGAATGACAAGGAATAGACTGAGGAATGAATCATGTCTGTTGAGCAAGGTTGAAGCTAAAATAGTGAAGGATGCACTACAAGATGATGACTGGTATAAAGCCATGGAAGAGGAGATAGATCAGATTGAAAAGAACAAAACATGGACTCTAGTTCCTAGACCAATTGATAAGAAATTGATTGGTACCAAACGGGTGTGTAGAAATAAACTTGATGAGAATGGTAAGATAAGAAGAAACAAAACTAGGTTAGTTTGCAAAGGCTATGCACAAGAAGAAGGACTAGATTATGGGAAAACATTTGCCCCTATTGCAAGAATGGAAGGAGTAAGAACATTACTCGCATATGCTACATACAAAGGTTTCAAAGTCTACTAGATGGATGTGAAATTTGCTTTTTTGAATGGTATACTAGAAGAGGAAGTCTACATAGAACAACCAGAGGGATTTATGGATGAGAAGAACAAGGACATGGTTTGCAAACTGCACAAGGAACTTTATGGATTAAAGCAAGCATCTAGAGCATGGTATGAGAAGTTGCACAAATATCTTGTAAAGATAGGATTTGAGAGAACAGATGACAACAAAAATGTGTACATTAAAGCTGAAAAAGGTAAAGACATTTCGATATCAGAAATCTTTTTTGATGATATAATATTTGGAGGAAAATATGTTCTTTGCAAAGATTTTGCTGAACAAATGAAAAATGAATTTGAGATGTCAATGTTTGGAGAAATCAAATTCTTTGTTGGATTACAAGTACATCATTGAAGCATGGCATTTTTGTGACCCAATCCAAATACATCAAGGAGATACTCAAAAAATTTGGGTTAGAAGATTCAAAACTAGTTAGCACACCAATGGCAATAGGCCATAAGCTATCCAAGAATGATGAATTGACTAAAGTAAATCAGACATTGTATAGGTCAATGATTGGAAAGTTGCAATATGTTGTATATAGTAGACTAGACATTGCATTAGCTATTGGAATAGTGGGAAGATTTTTTGTAAATCCAAGAGAAAATCACTTAATGACAGTAAAGAGAATACTAAGATACCTAAAAGGAACTGATGATTTTGGCTTGTACTACAAGAGTAGTGAAAAGTTTGAACTGAGATCCTACACTGATGCAGATTGGGGAGGTAACATTGATGATAGAAAAAGCACCAGTAGAGGAGCACTTTTCTTGGGAAAAAGGTTTATTACATGGACTAGCAAAAAGCAAAGCTACACCTCATAGTCCACTGCTGAAGCTGAATATGTTGCAACTACTATAAATTGCACCAATATTGTATGGATCAAATATTTGTTGCAAGGTATGAAGGAAGAGGTAACTGAGCCTGTGATACTTTATTGTGATAATACAAGTGCTATCAACATATCAAAGAACCTTGTAATGCATGCTAAAACCAAGCACATTGCAATCAAGTATCACTATGTAAGAGAGTTAGTGGAAGACAAACAAGTGAAGATGGAATATGTTAGCTCAAAGGAACAAATTACTAACATCTTCACAAAAGCACTAACTAAAGATGCTTTTGAGTATCTTAGAGGTAAATTAGGGGTGATACCCCTAGCCAAGCTGACTTGAAGCAAAAACAAGAATGCCTTGCATCAAATGAGTTGAATGTTGAAGATCTTACACATTGATGCAGAGGATGTTTACTTTAGGATTCATTCCTAAAGTAGTAGAAGTGTTGAAGTTCCAAATCAATCACAAGCAAGGTGACAGAGGGATGAATGGAATGAACTTACATTAGTTAAAAAAAGTATATTAAGATGCTAATATATCTTTGGCATTGTTGTCAAAGAGGGAGAAGATGTGAGAAGCTGATCAACAAGAGAAGTTATGAGAGACTAATCACATGCTAATGATCTGGTAATCAAATGAAGGAAAAGTTGACAGAAATAATCAAATGTTGATTAGAACAATAGAAGATGAGCAATACAGAGGGAGGAGAACAAAGAACAAGGATACAACAACCAAGAGGGAGAAGTAGAAATGAAGCAATCAAAATAGTAGAAAGAGATGTGAAGTTACAGCCTACTTTTTGGCATTTGATTTACTGTTCTAACCTAGTAAGCTAGTGGTTGAATAGTTTAGTTTGATGGTTGGTCAGTTTGGTTTGCCATCAATGTCAAAGAGAGAGATTGTTGGAAATCTAATTGAAAAGCTCATTATTGAAGATCAAAGACGAAGATTGTTGTAAAGAAGGAAGTTTGTTGTTAAAAGAATATTTTTAATCATTGTTTTGTCATTGATGTCAAACCTACTATTTGTAGGAATGACATTTGCTTATAAGATCCAAGTACTATCACTTAGTTGATTGATGAAGAGGATTTGATCAACAAGGTGTAACAAGAGAACCTAAGGGAAAGGTTGAGTTATGATGTTCTAATGAAGTGCAAGGATCAATTAAGACAATGGTTAAATGATGTATTGATAGCATACTCAAAGATACAGAGGTTGGTCACACTTAGAAACATTGGAGAAAGAAGTTGTAACAAGGATGACTACAAAGCTTAAACTAAGATCATTAGGGGGTGCCGAGCAAGTTAGTTGAAGCTGAGAAAATTCTCAGTTGGAGCCGAGTAACAGGAAATTCTAGTGTGTGTTGAGTGATCTTTAGGTGCTGAGTGAAGATCAGGTGCCGAGAATCAGAAAATCGTATTTGGTGGCGAGTGATCTTAAGGTGTTGAGCATAAGGAAAAACACAGTTGATGCTGAGTAACACAGTATGTGCTAAGCACCAATATTTCAATAGTGCCGAGCTGCTACATTATTTCAAATAACAAAGATTCACCAAATTTGAGCTAACAAAGTGGATACCTTGAATTTTGTGAACGAGTTAGAAGATAAGGATGATGAGTTGGTGGCACAAAAATCTATGTAAACCATTTTTGGACAAATTCAAGAAAATTATTCAAGAAGTTTCTAGAGGAAACACAATATGGGTTAGATACAATGAATCCTACCTAATCCATATGAATTCAAATTAAAGAATGGAAGAATCAAGAAAGAAAAGAACTCCAAGACTTCTATTTAAGGAGTCATAGACCAAGAAGAAAATCTTGCTGATGCTATTGCCATTGAAGCGCCAAGTTGCGAAGTGCTTAGAAGGGTGTCAAGGAGAAGACATCTAGGAGAAGGAAGAGCATAGAGACTCTGCTTCCATGAGTGGTCATGAAGAGATGTTTTCACTGGTACATTGAGCATGGAGACTCAAAGAAACTAAGCTTGAAATGAGGGCAAGCTGTCAGAGTTGTAGAGATTGAAGGACATGAAATAGTATGAGCTAAAAAGTGATCTGAGATCTGCAAGTTAAGTTGTATGTTGTAGTCAGGTCAAGATTTTCTAATACTCTCTAGCAATTGTATTAGATCTAAAAATCCTATGGACTTAGGTTGGTTTAATAGCCATTTGTAAATCCTTTAATAGGGTGGCATTCCAAGTAAATGTTCTAAAGTCCTCTAATCAGGCCCACTTCTAACAAGGTGGTTAAATTCTCTAACAAGGTTACATTTAATAGTTTGTTGTAAGCCTTTAGCAGGGCAGGCCTTTCACAAGGCATCACTTCAGAAGAGTGAGAATGGAGTAGCATTTTACTGGTGGTTTTTCACAAATTGGGTTTCCACGTAAATCACTGTGTTATGTGTTGATTTCTTATGTGTTATGCTTGCATGTTGATTTATAGTAACTTGTTGGTTAGAAAAGTTAAAAGCTTGGATGAACGAATGGTTGAATGGGCTTACTATAATTAGTGAAAAGTTTGAATAGGACATTTGGACCTTGAATAAATAATTCACCCCCCCCGCCCCCACCCTCTTAGTTATTATAAAGCATTTCTAATAGTATCAACATTTATGGGATATAGATTATTTTTGATCTCACGTTGTTGTCAGCTACATGAAGTTCGACCAATTTGTCTTGAGCATTCAATAACTTATTATAATAATTTGAACTAGATTCAACTAACTATGAAATAATGCTTCATGTTCTCTAAATTTCACCCTAAATCTACTAGATATTTTCCTAAAGATCACTGGTGAATCTTGGCACATCACATAAAATATTGTACAAATATTGTACTCTCTATATAAGTTCTTCTATGTTGTGTACACACTCTTGCAATTGAACTTTCTACTTGGTAATGGTTGTTGAGTCTTTGTCTAGAACCTTATTCTCAAATTTATTAGTTGATCAATCCATCAATTTCTCACTTATTTCTATATTGCCACCTTTAATTTGTTCAATAATAGTTACAAGCTGGGAAATGATTGAGGCTTGCCCATCAAAATTTTGTATATCAAATACCTCTACAAAAATGTCTTTCACATCATGTACTACTTGCCTTTGGTGATGTTCTCTTTTTAGCTCCTCTTGTTTCTTCTTCTTTGCCAAAATTTCTTGCAACAAAATTGTTTTTTCAAGAGTGAGATTTGCCAAATCCAATTGTGGCATCTCAATAACTTCATCTAGACTAACTTGAATATCTAGTGAGTTGTCATTTATTAATTTATTTTTGTTGAAGGATAAAGTGCTGCTACTTGACACTATTTTAGGAGATGGTGAGGGGGTATCACCACTCAATCTTTCTTGTACATCAATGCTATACAAAATAATAGGTGCTCTCCGTTGAGTCTGCAAAATACTCTTCTTGCTAGTAAACCATGCAATGTGAGGTTCCAAAGACAAGATGCAAGAATGCAAATGTCCCAAGGAGTTCTTCAAGAATGCAATGCAAATGAAGATTAAGCTAGAATGAGATGCAAAGTGTAGCTATGCTAAAATATGTATGAGAGTGTTACAATCCAAAATGTGAGAGATCCAAATATTAAGCTATGTGAGAGATTATTGCAAAATAGAAGCTAAACTAACATGCAACATGAATCTAAGCTAAAATGCCATGGTATGACAGAATGTAGACAAGAAATATAAGTTCTCCACAAAGCTCCAAAGAAAATTGTTAGAAAACCTGGAGCATAACAATACTCAAAAGATGGATGCTTTGAGGGGGAAAGCTCTCTCCCTTTTAAAGTCATACAAATGGTAGAGATCAAGATGAAGATGGTGGATGATCAACTGTGGAATTTGAAAAGAGGAGTGATCCATGTGCACACACAAGTCAACCAATAGAATATAAGTTGACTTGTCATATAAGACAAAAGTCACAAAGCCTTTTCTTTTAATTGCAAATTAGAAAAAGGACTTTATGTGTGCACTTTAAGTAGGTTAGAAGAATGGGGTCTTTTATTTAATTAAAAGGGGACATGTTCTTTTAATCAAATAATGAACTTAAGATAGCATAGTCAAACTATTGGTTATAATCAAATAAATTGATTATCAGCAATTTGGTCTAGGTAAATGATTAAATTAATTTAGCCAAAATGTTGAAAAGGGGGCTAATAGTCTAGATGACCATTTTTAGATGATTACATTTTCCCCTTTTTGACTAATGTGTGATCGATCTGGGAACACATTATGTCAAAGAAAAGAGAAAGTCAAGTAGGCGGTGATAGATATAGATATCTGATTTGAAGAACGAAATGTAGAAAAAGATAGAAAGTCCTAAATGTACAACCTGATAGTGATAGTACTGAACACTAGTAAGAGAACAATGTTAGAATTCAAGAAGAATGCTAACACCTAGAAAAGCAGATAGAGTGAGAGCAAGTGAGAAGACTAAACAAATGCTCCTAAGAAGTGATAAAGTAATTTTGCCCCCTCAAGATCAAAATTGAAATGAGGTAAGGGGATGTAGAAACCAGCTAGACATGAGAAAATTAGAATATAGCAATGTCTAAGACAACAAATAGATGATTAGAACCCAAGAATGACTATAAGAAACTGATAAAATGCCCCAGTTTGACTAGAGTTGACCTTGAAGGATATAGCATAAAAATTAGGTCAAAGCAAGTAGAAAGGTGATTTTAGACATGAAACAGTGAATTAAAGTAGATATGAAGTATGGAAATGATGAAGACATGAAGAAATGAAGGTGCCTCGATGATGATTCAGAGATTAGACCTCAAAAGGATAGCTAACTGCTAAGAAGAAAGTAGACTTTTAAAAGACAATTTTGACCATCAAGATGAACTCGAATTTGAATTTTGATCTCGAAAATGAATCTAGGATGTCAAAATTATTTAAGAGGTCAAAATTTTATGTAATGTGAGGATAAGATAGAAAAGAGATGAAGCAAAAGATTAAGAAGGTGAAAAGACATGAACAAGAAGAAAGTAAAGAAATATATGAAAGGAGTTAGCTGATATGTCTATGAAAAGATGAAGAGAGAGCTCTCTCCATATGCAATAATGCAATACTAAGCTAGAAAATGAACCTAAAATGCAAGCTAATATGAAAAGTGGTTTACCAGCAAGAAGTGCATAACATTTAGACTCTTAATTTCATCATTGAGCATTTATCAGGGACATCATGTGATCATACAACCATCACTAGTATAATTATTAGGATATGAATATGATTGATATCAGATAGGTATGTGGAAATCCAATCTAAGCATCAGAGACATGTAAGTCAAGATAACTATGTGATTAGATTCCCTAAGTTTAATTTAGAAAGATTACACCTGTATCAAGGCGTAAGCACCAGGATAAACCCCAAGTGCGGTCTTGTGAAACAGTCAAGGATGATAAATTTGTAAGTCAAAATGTTGAATAGGTCAAGCATAAATTCTTACAACACTATAGACAAACAAAGTATACCCACAAGCAAAAATCAAGAAAACATGCCCCATGCCCCCAGTCTTCTACTCAATGACATCCTTGAAAGACTATTAGGGATGGAACATATAGTAAAGAAATCATCATAGAAAACACACAAAGTAGATAAAGATTTGCATAGCTTAGTTTTTTAAGTGTTAAAGTGCGTGTGTGCAAGTCACTTGGCCATTTCTTCAAGACTTGATTCTGATAGTGAGAAATATCATGACATCGGAGATCGTAGGTAAACTATCTAAAAAGTGTTGAAAAACACTAGATGTCAAGGTGGGAGAAGTGTTGAGAAACACTATTTTGTGAGGTGTCCAAGAAACCCTAATGCACAAGAATACCTCAATAGGCTAAGTAGTTGTGCCCCCAAGACAAGGACAAGAAACAATTCCAAGCTAGGAAATGTGTAGTGAAATAGGTGATTGAGACTGATAGACATAGGTGCAAGGGTTTCAAGTAGCACCTATTTCTAGGTTTTCACCACTTGATAGATTTTTTCATGACTTTTTTCAATTTTTTTTTTTAATTTTTGTATTTTTGAATTTTTTTGGTGATACATCAAAGTTCCTATTGCTAGGTTTTCACTAAGCTGATCATTTTTTCATGACATTTTCTAATTTTTAAGATTTTTTTCAGCATCATATATGATTTTTTTGATTTTTTAGATGGTTTTAGAGATCACGAGTTCTCAAGAAATGTCACATCATTTTCTCCCAATGTCTAGCAAGGTATAGGACACGATGGAGAAAAAAGTCGATGGATAAGCAAAGATGCATAAGAAAGGAATGTGAAGCAAGTGAAAGTGATCCTCAAGAACTGACTCTTCAAGAGTACCCAAGCTAGGGAAAGAGGTGAAATAGTCATATGAAGCATATTTTGGATAAGAAATGGAAGTAATGAGAAAGATAGCATGTAGGATAAGAAATGAAGCCAACAAGTGAGATAGCATGAAGTGTGTAGTCCAAAAGCATAGCCATGTCAAGAGACCTATGAGAACCATGTTTCATTTATTATGATCAAGACCAAGGGGTCAACTGGATAGGATAGCGATGGGATAGAGAAATAAAAATAAAGCTCAAGATGAAGGCTATGAGGGAAAGAGAAAGCACAAATAGAGAATCTCATGGATAAGATAGCCAATATGCAAAGATAGCTTAACATTGTGAAGATCAAAGAGAGAAGAGGGGATAGATGGATGGTGGAAGAATTATGCATGATGCCTGTTTGCCAAGTTTTCATCATGGTACTTATCCAAGGTACCACAAGATGTAATTTTCACCATAGGATGCATTTATTTATCTTTACTTTTGCTACCAAGGTGCCACAAGAATTGGTTTTCACCAAGACACATTTTCATTTTTTTCATTTTTTCAATTTTTTCTTTTTCATTTTTTGAATTTTTAGAAAGAGCTCAAGCTTTTTGAATGTAGATAGTGCTCCTATAGGAAAGATAAGTCATGATAAGCCAATACCATAGAAAGGTATGCTCAAAGATGTTGAAAGGGTGATGAAAGAGAAATGGTAGTAGGAAGAATATATGGAGGATAAGAGTTCATGTATAGAAAGTAAGTGTAAGCTTTAGAGAATTTCATGAGGGTAGCTAAAATATTGGACAAGATCAACATTGACACACACCTTGAAGGGTATTGGAACGATGGAGGAATCATGGATGAAATAGCTTGAGATTTAGATGTATGAGGTGGTAGAAGAGATTTGGGAAAAAGTGGAGTGGAAGGCTTTGGAATATTTTTAGGAAGATTTTTGGAAGAAGATGGAATGGAAGCCTTTGGAAGCTTGAATGTCAACTTTAGAGTATTTTCAATATTCAAGTCTTTTAAAAGAGACTTGGGAATCCATATAGCTTTAGATTTTCCTTTGGATTCTTCAAAACACATTTCTTCAATAATGGATTTAGGAACCCATATTTTCTTTGATTTATCTTTTTTAATAGTGGACCTTTGCGGTCTCTTTTGTGCATTATCCTTCTTAGAATTCACATGTCAATTAGATGGGACATAGTGATTTTCATTTTTCGATGTATTCTTATATTTATTCTCACTTCCAAAGGACTTGGGATTTGTGGATGAATAAGGCTGATATGACTGGTTTAGATGTATAGATGGGTGAAAAGTCATCAAGGATGAGTGTCTTTGTTGATCTTGAGGTATTATAGGAGAGCTAGGGAATGAGTTAGGAGTGAATGTAGGAGATGGAAGCACATAAGGCCCCAAAATGGATGGAAGGTTTGATTGCTTTAGCTTAGATGGATAAGGACCAAGGATAGATTTAGAAGATGCAAAGGGATAGTGGGAAGGCATATCAACATATTTAGAGTGAGCAACATGGTAAAAGCCATCAATAGACTCATGAGTACCTTTTATAGGAACAACATTTTTAATAGAAGCACTTGAAGCTTGAGCACAATTTTGAAGTGGATCTGGAGAAGTAGAACATGAGGGGATGCTTTGATCTTGACAAGTAGCTTTGGATAGAATAGGAAGAGAACTTTTCTCATAATTTTCAGTAAGCTCAAGGGAGATAATGGAAGTGGTATCTTCATCATACTTGGGGGATGGAAAAGACATAGGATATGGAGGGGAAAAATCTCGAAAGAGATGAAAGGGTACTTGGTCTTGATCTTTCTTGACATGTATAGTTTTTTCTTTTTGAGAGTCCTCTTGACATGGAACCACTTCCAAGGACAAGGGAGAATGAAGAGTGAATGAAGTAGTGCTTGGATCTTTAGGCTTAGTAGCATGGAAAAGGTTTGCAGCCAGGTGAAGGTTAGCTTAAGTTTCTTTTAGAGGTAGCCCTTGAGGATACACATAGTCAATGTGGAAAGTGTTAGGTTCTTTATTTGATGGAGGCATGTTGGAAAGCTTTGAAGTGTTGGAAACTACATGAGTGTTGGAAGAAGTGGAGGTATCAAGGAAACCATCACTAGACATAGGTTCATTAATATTATCTTTCTCAAGAAAAGTATCCTCATCACATGAATCATTAGAGGTATCAATAATTCCATTATAAATAAGATCTTGGATTTTATGTTTTAGCTCAATGCAATCCAAAGTACTATGCTCATTATGTTGATGATCAGCACAATAGATATCCAAGAATGGGTTTCCGTATGAGCTAGACTTAGGTAACATGATGATCTTATTGCCAAGAAGTTTTTGCAAAGTGTCATCATAAGAATCTTCCAAGGGAGCAAAAGTTCTATCAAAATTATTTCTAGAGTCCTTTTTTTGTTTCTCAAGTGAATGGTATGCATCCATGTCTTCATCATTGTCTTGGTCAAAGATAGGTCCATCATGAAATTTTAGGATAGGCTCAAAGGAGGTACCACTTGCTTGTTCTCTAAAGAGGTCTTTAGATCTAGAAGATGAAGACATTTGATGTCGTGAAGTAGAGCATGTAGACCTAGAAGAAGAGGATGACCTCAAAGAAGGTGACTCAAATGCATGTAAAAACCTTAAAGAAGATTCATGTAATGATGCAATATTCTCCTCTAACCTTTTCTCAAGTTTAGACTTCATTTATGTCATGCGCTTAGAGAGATGAAGGTAAGAAAGATCATTTGTCTCTTCTAGTTCTTTGTATTGTGCATATAGATCTTGAAACTCTTTAGTGACATGGAGGATATCATGATCATCTAGATTTGGTTGAGGTTTGGTAGCATAAGCTTTGAATTCTATAGTGGTAGATACAAAGCCAAGCATAAAAGACCCTAGAAGATAACTTGATGTTGAAACTATAGGAGGTAGAGTGTTCACTTGCCAAGATAGTAGAGAGAGATTAAAGTGACTTGCCAAACAATATGTCCAAGAAACTTATGACATGAATGATTCAAGTCAATAGCTAGGAAAGATGCCCAAATAGCCAAATAGATAGAGCAAGCAGGGTGACAAGTGAACAACTTTCCCAACCTAAGAGTGTAGTCAAGAAATCAAGGTAACCATTTCAGAAAAAGGATAACTAGCAAGTAGACATAGACCATGAAGACAAAAAGACTAAGAGCACTAAGAACAAAGAGCCACTTTAAGCATGTTCAAGAACTTGAGACATAGAAGATAAAAATCAAATGATGAGACTCCCCTTAGCAAGCAACACAAGAAAATTGTTAAGACTTGATGCTTTGACTTGGTTGAAAAAGTTTGACAATAGTTGATAGCATAGCAAGTTTGATGTTCAAAAACAATGTCTTTCCAAGCAAGATAGTGACACATGGAGTAGTCTTCAAACAATCAAGCAAGGGAAAAATCAGCCATGCATGATACAAGCATATGTGAGGTCTCAAAAGAAATCCATAGAATTATCTTCATGTGTATGTTCAAAAGATTTTCACAGGTATACCACATTCGAGAACACATCAAGAAATATCTACCTATAGGACATGGTTCATTACTCAATAACTTGGCCCATGCTTGATGCTCCTTCACGTCACACCAAGTGGTTGCCCACAAGAGATATTGGCTTTGTCATGGAAATTCCATAAGCATAACCAAGGGAACATAGATGGTAAGTGTAAAATCTTGGGGTGATCCGGGTAGTCCACTAGGATCGATCCTTGCACCAAGAAGTTGAGCGGCTAAAAAAGGTAGTTACTAACTTAGGGTGTTTAGATAGGGCTTCCATTCATAGTGTTCCTCTTGCTCCCAATTATGGGACACCTCACATTGCGATGAGTAACTAATCTTGCAACCACAAGAGTACCTTAAGCATTCTTGCCTAGTGATCTCCCTATGGTCAAAATCCCATAAGTGATCACACTAGGCGAAGACAAACACTACGTATACAAAGGTTTTGTGTCCTTGATAGCCTTGAGTTTATAGTGGGTTGGAAGAGCCAGGTAATTTGCTTGTCCTCACTTGGGTCATTCCTCTCAGATTTTTTGAGAGTAGGCCCTCTAAAAGATTCTAACTACATAAAGAGTGGATCAACTTTTGGAAGTCAAGATTTCTGATTCACCACAAGGGTGAAGAGCATACTCTCCTATTCCAATCATTTTCTCTCAAACACGCTAGGAAGATTCAGTTACCCCTTGCTTTTGAAACCAAATGGTAAGTCAAGATTTCTAATTCACCACAAGGGTGAAGAGCATACTCTCCTATTACCAAAAGACTCCAATCACAAGTTTTATGTGCCTATGAAAAATGAACAATTAGTCAATGCCGCACATGAAAACAAAAAATCAAGCAAGTTTGGGTTTTTATGCTTTGAGAAACCTTGCAAACAATGTTAGTAGCCCTTGCACATTTGAAGCTTTGACATGCGTTCTTTTGTATGCAAGGTTTCAATTTTTTTTTCACAAAGAGGGCAACCTGCAATCACAACTTGTTAGCTAACAAGTTAGCATGAAATAATCACAAAAACTGCGAACTAGACCTCTGTAAAATAGCCTAGAAATTTGCTAAAAAACAACAGTCAGCCAGCTAAGAAGAAATTTGATCAAATCCCTCAAGAAATGAGCAAAACTTGTCAGGCAATACTTGTCGCTGAACAAATTTTGTGTGATACTTTATAGTAAAGAAAGGTGACAGTTTCTATGCAGACGATACTTTTTCTTCAGCCATGTGACAAAGTTTTTCATAAAGGGTGACAACATGTAGGGTTCAAGTGTGACACTATTTTCAAAAAGTGTCACACGAAAGTACTGTGAACTGTCGCGCGAAACTGGAAGAATGTCTCCCAACACCGCAACTGTAAAAAAGAAGAAGAATGCAGAATAGTAAAGGAAATGCAAGCAAAAATAGGGAAATTTAGGGTGAAACATACAGTCTGGCCCCATGGTGGGCACCAAAAATGTACACTCAAAAAGTGTCCCACTCTAAACCCTTCTATCCAAACGATTCCATGAGTTTGGAATGCTTGGATGTTGGCTTAGAGCTCCCTATCCACAGAGTGCAAGAGAGTGTATTTTAAGTTCAAGGGCTCTTAGTTCAGTCTTCAAAATACTCTTCTTACTAGTAAACCATGCAATTTGAGGTTCCAAAGACAAAATGCAAGAATTCAAATGTCCTAAGGAGTTCTTCAAGAATGCAATGCAAATGAAGATTAAACTAGAATGAGATGCAAAGTGTAGCTATGCTAAAATATGTATGAAAGTGTTACAATCCAAATATTAAGCTATGTGAGAGATTATTGCAAAATAGAAGCTAAACTAACATGCAACATGAATCTAAGCTAAAATGTCATGGTATGAGAGAACGTAGACAAGAAATACAAGTTCTCCACAAAGCTCCAAAGAAACCTATTAGAAAACTTGTAGCATAACAATACTCAAAAGATGGATGCTTTGAGGGGGAAAGCTCTCTCCCTTTTAAAGTCATACAGACAGTAGAGATCAAGATGAAGATGGTGGATGATCAATAGTGGAATTTGAAAAGAGGAGTGATCCATGTGCACACACAAGTCAACCAATAGAATATAAGTTGACTTGTCATATAAGACAAAAGTCACAAAGCCTTTTCTTTTAATTGCAAAATAGAAAAAGGACTTTATGTGTGCACTTTAAGTAGGTTAGAAGAATGGGGTCTTTTATTTAATTAAAAGGGGACATGATCTTTTAATCAAATAATGAACTTAGGATAGCATATTCAAACTATAGGTTATAATCAAATAAATTGATTATTAGCAATTTGTTCTAGTAAATGATTAAATTAATTTATCCAAAATGTTGAAAAGGGGGCTAATAGTCTAGATGACCATTTTTAGGTGATTACTGTATTCACCTTGCACTTGCATTTTCATATTTGCACTCTAGCTTAGTTTCCTTTAATGCACTTGCTAAGCTCACTTAGTTTAACTAGGAGTTTTGTAACTCTTTGTTAGCTTAGATTTTTCATTTCATATAGCTTTACTTGCATTAGCATTGAATACTTAATTCTTGGATATTAATACTCTTTCCTCTACTCCTGTTAAGCTCTCATCTATGGTACACCTTGCAAGGGTTGCCTAATTAGGTTCATTTGAGAGCTACCATACTACATTGAACTCTTTTAGATCATATATAAAGAGCTATAGGCCACTTCTTGAGATGTTCTTCATCATGGGTATTCTTGAGAATAATGGTCTATAGAAGTGCATCCACATTTTATGTCCACACGAACCACTTGTTGATTGTCCTTCACGATTTGGAATTTTTTCTTTCTTTTTCACATCACCCTTCATATAGTGTCCCCAAAGTAGCAAAAATTCATTGTTTTGTTGGCTTCTAATTCTATCCTTTCAAAATACTAATAAATGTGAAAGATAAACCTTTGGTGCCAAAATTTGGAGAAAATTTGAGTGTACCATCAATGGCTCTTTCTGGGGAGGCATATTGCTTAGAAATATGGTGAAAATCCAACTATCTCTAGGAAAAACAAACACAAAGTGAAAAGAAAGCAAGAAATTTAAGCAAATTAAAATTACCTAATTGTACAAAAATATGAACATCTTGATTGAGCTTAAGAGAAAAAGGGTTTGAGAAACCATGGATGCATATGGAACTCCTAAATGCTTCCATCTATTTCCTACAATAAATAAGAATTATCGTACACCATGTCAAATATAACAAAGGGGCCTAACCACAAGGCATAAAACTTGCCATGATTGCCTTTGTCCTAATCTAACATTCCATTTTAGCACCCAATCTCCAATTTTAAATTATCCTTTATTTGATTTGTTTTCATGGATAAATTTGATCTATGTCTGCCTTCTAATGTTATTATGTAATGTTGTTCTTCTAATCTAATCTAGTTCAACCAATGCATTTATTATATTTTTCATAATGTCAATTTCCTGAAGCTTCTCTTCTGTCATAAATATGTATACTGGTAATAATTTTTTTAAAGGGAGCCTACCTTCTTTACCATAAACTAGATTAAAAGGATAAAAACTTGAGGATTTCTTCATTGTTATTTTGTCATCCATTTTGCAAAACTCAACCTAGTATCCTAAGCCTTTATGTTGTTATCAAGCATTATCTTGATGATTTTTTATTAGATTTTTATTATTTGATAATGTGTAACCATTTCCTTGTGAGTGCCATGGAGAAGATTATGGCATGACTATACCATACTTATTGCACAATTCAAAAAATTCATCTGATCTAAAGCACATACTGTTATCCATAACAAGGTTGTGAGGATCTCTAAATCTAGTTATAATGTTGTCCACTAGGAACTTGATCACAACCTTGGTAGTAGATTTCTTTTTAGGAATCGCTTCTACCCATTTAGTGAAGTAATCAATAGCTACAAGAAACTAGTTGTGTCCTCCACTTGACTTTTTAATAATTTCTCTGATAATGTCAATCCTACACATCTAAAAATGTTCTTCATCCTAAAATATGCTCAAAGGGAGAGATCCATTGTACTTTAATTTTCCAATGAAATTCAGACATGCGTCACATTTTCTTCCATAGGCATGACTAAATAGGTATGGCCAGTAATATCCTGCACACAATTTTTTTATAGTTTTGGTCTTGGTTGAAAAGTGACCTCCACAGAGTCCTTCATGGAATTTTTCAAGGTAACCTTTGCTTGATATGTTTCTAAATTAAAAAGTAAAATTCCATTCTTATTTCTCCAATAAAGATCACCTTAAATCAAAACATACTTTGATGCTTGAAGTTATATATATATTTTTAGTCTCATCTTGATTTTCACGACATTTCATGTGTCTCAAGTAATATAAACTTCCTTATACTAGGGGCGATGTTCAATACTAACAATCATATTTTAAAGGTTAACTTGGTTCATTAAAAAAAATTCTAAGTTAGCATCAACCATGAGTTTTCCTAATCCATGACCTTTTATCAATTTTGTAATCTAGATATTTATATTAAATTCTTAAATTTGATCAATCCACCTGCACAACCTTCTTATGGTTTTTGTCTGTCTAAATATTGTTAGCCCCAAGTGATAATATAATTATTAATACCATGAATGTATGTAAAAGAGTCATATCAGTTATTATGTTGTCATTGATGTCATAGTCTCAACTGGCTAGACATTATGCTAACTTAGTAGAGTGCTATATCATTATGATTGAAGAAGATGATTTGAAGAAAGTATGCTGAAGGTGTAAGGAAACTCAGGTGTGGAAACAATTTCCTACACTAATCTCTTAAGAGAAGTATGGTGTAAATCTTATTAAAATCTTTTACACTTACAGATTCAATATCATGTAAACAACAATATTTCAGCCAACCAAGCATAAAGAAAATAGATAGGGAGAGAAACACATAACACAAAGATTTTTTGGTGGGGAAAAACCTTTCGGTAAAACAACCTCAGCCCTCAAGAACTTGCACAATTTATTATCTTCAACACAAGGTTACAATACACTTGCAATGCAAATTCAACCACGACAACATAAGACTCCAGTAGCAACTCACACTACCAACAATACACTTTCTCGCATGGCTTCACTTTGCAACCCTAAAAATGCTTATAACATGCGCTTCAATTTAGGGCTACTCCCAAAGATAACAGTACTCAAATTTATTAGTTGCCACATCTCTTCACCTGTCATTGAATCTTCCTGACATTACTCTTACGTGTCATAGGAATCTATCATAACCATTTTAGCCATGATCTCCTTATACACAATTCAAGATGCCGACACATCAACATTATTTGCAAGAAATAGATTTTACAAAACAAATAATAAGAATAGGAATTATCCAAGGTTGAGACACCTTATTCCTAACAGAAGAGAGAGTTGATAAGTATGGTATTCAATGAGCACTTGAAGGAGTTGGACAATGATAATGTAATGTTAGTTTGATTATATTATAATATGTTGGAAGTCTAAATTAGAAAAAAATATATTGAGAGGGGGGTGAATCAAGATTTGTATCACTTTTAATAATTTCACAATACTAGTGCATTCACCACATTTACCATCTCATATCAAATTGCATATATAACTTATTTAATCAAACTATAATAACGTATAGATATAATTTATCAATCACATGCATGAAAAGTAATCACATGACACAAAGATTTGGTTGTTAGAGTAATTAGATATTTCTAATTAACTCTAGTCTACTTAAGCTAAACTTTAGGCATCTAATAATTAATTAATTTTATTAATTATTTTAATGCAACCTAGGTTAGACCTTTTTAGGGTTTTGATCTCATTTATAAAGATGATCTCTCATTGTAAAAATTCATTGAGAATTGAGACTTTTTACTTTTGATTATAGAAATATACTTTTGTGCTTATCATCAAGAATGTCTCATCTATGGATTTGACAATTTTTGCGTCCATAACTTTTTGCTACTCTCTTCTATAATAGGTGTTTGTGTGTAGGTGATTATTGGGACCTATGGAGTTGATCATTCATCAACTTCAACATGGTATCAGAGCTCCAGATCTTTATGCCCCTGTTCTATTCATGAGAGATTTGACATCGATTTCTAGATCTGAGTTTTCTCTTTCAAAGAGTTTCAATTTTTAGAAGTGTTTTGTATTGGATCTGGGGGGGAACTATTTTTTAGAGCACTCTGAGCTCAAATGGACATCATCGTTGAGTTTAGAATACTTGAAAACCCCTTATTTCCATATAAAATATGTCCAATTTGGATGCTATTAAAATTTGAGGCAATTTTTTTTGCACCCAAGTTGTTTTGACCTAGGCACGCAAGTCAAGGCATAAATTATCTTATTTTCCAAAAGATAATTTTTAGTATTTTTTTGTGTTTGTTCTTTTTACAAACAAAATTGTAGGGAATTTTCAGAAGGGCACCATTACCTTTTTTGCCTCTTACTTTGGGTTTGGATGCTGTTCTGACCTATGGTCATTGGTCTATTGTTATAACACGTGTTTGGAAGCGTGGGTTTAGTTGGAGGCTGAGCTTCCATATTGATGACCAAAGGTTTGGAGGTTGGGAGGGAAATGCCATGATTTCTTGCCCCATATTCTTTGTGGATCAATGTTTTCATTGGTAGCTCACCCCATGCCATTGGTTCTTTGTGTTCAACAAGGATTGGGAGCTTCTCTTTTTAGGCCCTATGACTATGTCTTCTCACCTACAACCATTTTGGATTTGGGTCTCTCACACATATTCTCATCACATCATTTATTTTGAGTTTGGTGTTGATTACTTCTCATAGGAATTTTTTAGGACTATGGCCAGTTTGACACTGTTTATGGGTGATTTCCAAATTCTTGATAGTTTTCCAACTTTTTCCATTGCTTTTTTTTGTAGTGGCCCACTTAACTCATCGATGGTGCTTGGCCATTGATTCCTCCATTATTGGTGGATTTGGATCTTTCTACATGCATACCATTTTTTGGTGATTCTTGATGGATTATGTTTTTAACACCCTTGAAGGCGCACTTCTTGGATTCCCTACCAAGCAATCATGCCTGTGATATGAGATTTTGTGTACCTTGGACCTTGGTAGTCACCACATATTACATGGGAGGTAGGTAGATATATCCCACCCATCACACATATGCTTTGATAGTTAGCATAGATTGACCGAAGTGAATTTTAAGGGGGTGTTAAGTGGGAGTTTGAGGGAGCCGCAATGTTTTTTTTTATGGATCTTTACATGAGTTTAGACCCAACTTTGACTTTAGCCTATGCATATTGGACTTCACTTGTTCCTCCTTAGGTGTCACCTACTATTATCTCTAGTAGTTTCCTTCTCACACTATTCCCTTGAGTAAGTGCATGCCAGGAAAACAATGACTCTTAGAGGTCTTTACAGGCCCAAGCAAGTGTTTTTTTGGTGGTTCTATTTTGAAGAAGTTTTGTTGGTGGTTTGTGTGGCTTATGGGGTTGACATTTTTGGGGGAGGCAATTTCTTTTGGAGTTGTAACCCCCCTCCCAACTCAGCACTGACCCCACATTGATATGGCATCCACATCTTGAATCAGTTTATGAGTCCACTATTCAATGCATTTTCTAGTTACATGGACTACATTTTTCTTTTAAGAAGTGATGGTTTTGTGTGAGCCTCCTTTATGGCCCCTCACACATATGGTCGTCTCTAGCCATGTTATCGGAGATTGGGATTTTTTTTTCTTATCAATGATTGGAAAATTTATTGGCATGTTTATTTTTGCCACTAATTTTTTTGGCACTGACCCTTTGCCCGACTCTATGTTTTTGGTGGTGGGATTTTTATTTTTTTTAATAGGGGTCACTTTTCAGGCATTTTTTTGCCTTGATGACCATTTTACTATCAAATAAGGGTTCTTCACTTGCTAATGTCAGTGCCACATTAGCACTGCATCAACAATTCTTGTCACCTCCTCAGCCTCTATTTGGACCTACCTTCATATTTTTGTTTGTATCTCAGGCATACAAACTTCGTTTTCCAAAAATGAGATATTGCCAAAAAGCTGGTTCCAAGACCATCATAGTGGTATAATTAGTTTTTAGTTTTGATATTTTTTGATCACTTTTTCTATTGTCAAAGTTAGGAGTTCAGTTTTGCACTCTAGGAGACATATCTTGAGCATCCAATCTCTGATTTAGGAATTCTTTATATTGTTGGAAAGGTCATCTTGAGCTCTTTCTAGTGATGTTGGTTATTTTTCTAGATTTTTTCCTAGGCACATTCTATTTAGTCTTCTACATTTTCACAATTTGGTGGATATCTTGGTTGTTTTAGGTTCGAGGATCAATTTTTTTGCTTCAAATGATTTGTCATGATTTGTACTATCTTTTGTATTACTCTTATGCTTCTTCTAGTCTATTTAGACACCATTTGTATGCATTCTTGTAAACATAGTGAGATAAAGTGCCATACTACATCTGTATTTTTGTTTTAGTTGTTTGCCTTATTTTATCCTCTGATTTGAGCAGTGTCATCTAAGGACACTCATACATATTATTATTTTCTTGTGATTCATTATATCTTGTGCCTTATTGTACATGCACTACTCTAATAAAATGTCATGGGGGTTTGATGTTTTGCCTTTGTTTTCCATCTTCCTTTGTCTAGTGAGTGTCCCTTCCTTGACATTAGCCTCATAATGTGTCTGAGACTGATCACCTTAGTACACACATATGTACTCTTCTATACATCTTGATCATGGTTCCTTGACATGCAACTCTTTTGGCACACTTTTCCTATTGCCGATCACCTCATCCTTGTCTGCATTAGGGGGAGTTCTTCTATTATTTCTCATACTTTTTTGGTTTGATTGATCAACTCTTCAAGATTTGGTGTTTTATGCCATTTATATCTTTGAGTTTAGTTATTTCCCTTTTTGTGCCTCTTCATTTGATGCAAATTATAGTCTTCTCTACCTAGTTAAGTTCTATTTTAGTGGAGGTTGTTTAGATCAACAATTACTTTTGATAGAGCTTTGCAACTTCTACATGGTTCAATGATGTTCTTCATGATTATCTTTTGTTCTTATCTTTTGGGATATTCCCTAATTTTGAGGTTTCTTAAGTCCTTCACTAGTTTCTTTCAACATTTTTTCCATCTCTTTTTGGAGTAGGGTTTTTCTCATGTGGTTTTCTCTATTTCTCCTCTTTTAGAGATTTTGTTGTGCTTGTGTACATCATCAAGTCTTGTTGTTGGGACCCAATTTTACTTCAAGTAGTAGTTTCTAGGTTTTTAGCTACTCCCTAAGTTTATCTTAAGAGGGGGTGTTAGAGTAATTAGATATTTTCTAATTAACTTTAGTCTACTTAAGCTAAACTTTAGGCATCTATTAATTAATTAATTTTATTAATTATTTTGATGCAACCTAGGTTAGACCTTTTTAGGGTTTTGATCTCCTTTATAAGGATGATCTCTCATTATAAACATTCATTGAGAATTGAAAATTGAGACTTTTTTCTTTTGATTATAGTAATCTAATTTTTTTCTCATCATCAAGAATGTTTCATCTATGGATCTGGCAATTTTTGCCTCCATAACTTTTTGCTACTCTCTTCTATAATAGGTGTTTGCATGCAGGTGATTCTTGAAAGTTGTGGGGTTGATTATTCATCAAGTTCAACATTGGTTACCTAGAAAACCTCCAAGTTGAAGGTAAAAATGGGGTGGATATGACACCAACAAATCTTCACTAGTACGGTAATAAAGTTAATCTATTGGTTACAATGTTTGACCATATCCAATGATCAACCCCATTAGTGGTTTGCCCTATTAAAAGCCTTTGAAATTGTTAGATCTACCCTGTTAAAGGATTGCAACTTACAAAAAAGTAATGACTTTATTAGGGGATTTACAAAGATCTATTAAGACCACCCTATTAAGAGATTTACCATGACTCAATCTGTTAAAATTGATTTAGTACCTAATCCTTAGTCTGCTTGGATAAGATGATGTTGGATCTCCTCTTTCCAATTTGATTTGATCTCTTATCTCATTTAGCTTTGTTTTCCTTCCTTGCTTTGACTAGGTCACTACTCTTATGATGTAATAATTAACCTCTTTACCTCTTTTGCAATGCTCATACTTTCACACTTAATCTTCTTTTAATCACACAAATAGATTGTTTGATCCTTCTTATCATCATAGCCATCACAATCTTCATCTATATTATAAATATGTCTAGATCTTATCTATTTAAATATTTTAAAAAGAGTTTTCTATATGCTTCCTTGATTCTCCTCTTCATTTGATTGGTTCATCACAAAACATAGGGATATGTGATCCATGTCATAAAACATGTAATAAAAACTGTAACAAACTCTGGAAGTATTATCTTGTCCATGTTGGCCTAAAATGGTTTACCTCAAAGTTTATATTATTCCTAACTTGAATGTCAATTCTGCATTGCTCAACACTTACTGATTCTGATACTTGACACTCACTGTATATGCTGCTGACACTCAGACTCTATTATGCTTGACACCTTCTGTGTAACTTGACTTGAATGTGCTTGAACTTCTAGGTAAACATTAGAGTTAGCTTACATTGGAAATACTTAGTGACCAAAGAATTTCTCAGCTCCTATAAAGCTTGAGATATATATGTTTATATACAATTCTATCTTGTGACTTGGCCTATATAGAGTAGCTTGGTCATAATGATGACTGTTTGACTCTACCTAGTATATGACTAAGTATTTGACACTAATAGACAACACTAGTTAGAGATATCCACATAATAATGTAATATTATATGTATTGGGCTATGCAAGTTTAACCCAACTGACAAGGTTAAAGAAGAAATATTGTATTCACTGAGTGACTACAATATTCATTGAGTGACTACAGTATATATTGAGTAAATGGAATAGTAAGAAGGAAATTCAATATTATAGTCTTAACCAAGTACTATATTACCCAAGTAAAATGTTATGTTTACTGAGTAATAAGTGGAAGAGCAAGTTGAAATAAATGGAATCTAAGGTTTACTTTTGATGAAAATTTGAAAAGTTTGGGATGGTCAAAGATACGAGTCAAAGTTTGTTGCAAGATCAACGATTGAGGAAATTCAATAAGGATTCGATGATGGAGATTGAAGAAATATAAGTAAGTGAAAAAAGTTCTATTTTCTATAAGGCTAACTATATTGAATCTGAGATCAACGATTGTGATTCAGTGGTAATATATGGAAGAATCTAGAAGCAAAAAAAGACTATTTAAGGAGGACTCAAGACAATTTTTAGGTTTCTTGTCTTGATTGTTAAGGTTGTAATTGTGTGAATTATTGAGGAAGATGAAGGAAGATAGTTGAACCAAGTGAACTGAGAAGAGTTGAGGAAAAAGAAAGAATTGAAAGGGTGAATCTACTAGTCAAGAGAGTTGAGAAAGAAGATCAAAAGATAGAGATCAGATAGAGACAAGACCATAAAGGATTTTTGGACAAGAAAGCTAGTGCTATACCTAAACATATATTTTTTAATAATTTTTCTTTCTAATCACTGTAGTGGAAAATATCATAGACCAAGTGGACCTAAAAAGTCTATGAAATCCTATATGGTAACATCGATTAGTGGTGTTTGTAAGTCGTTTAGAGCAGATCACTCTTTAGAAAAGATGAAGGAATGATAATGTCTAGGTGATCTTTTGGTTAAATCCTCTAACAAGGTCACATTAAAATTTTTTTCTAACCTTTAACAAGGTTGGCTCCCAACAAAGCTCACTTTAGAAGAGTGAAATTTTTGGGTTGTCAATCCTCAATGGTTTTTCCCTTAACAGGGTTTCCATGCTAAAATATTGATGTCAAATGTGTTCATGTTGTTATGTTACAAGCTATTTTTTATTTTGCTATAACTTGGCAGCAACTAAGTTTATGGTCAGTAGTAAATAAGTTTTATTACAATTAGTCAGTTAAAACAATAATACTGAATGCACATTTTTTTATTAAAATAATTGAATGAGTTAATTGTGAAGTTGAATGAATACATCAGGTAAAAGTTTATGATGTTTATGAATTTTTTCTAGTACTAAAGTTGTTTAAAGGTACTGTAGATAAGTTATTTACCCCCCATAGGTATATAATAATTGGTATAAGAGCATAATGCTTAGAGGAAGATGTTGTAAATTGATAGTTGGAACAATTTTTGTTTTGTCACTAATGTAAAATCTATTGATGAGACATATTGCTACCTAATCTAAATGTCATATCTATTTTATTGATGAAGAGGATTTGAGAAATTGCTCATAATAATAGCACGTAGAGGAACGATTGAGTTATGGAAAGGAAGCTACAATGGACAATTGATTAGATAGAATTTGATAAAGAAAAGTGACTATTTATGTTAAGAAAGTTAAGCTAAGCCAAGCAACACAGTAAATGGCAAGGGAATATTGAGTAATGCTAGTGTCAACCAAGCCACAATTAGTGCTAGGCAAATCTAGTGTTGACCGAGCATCATTATTGATTGAGCAAGCTAGTTGATGTAGAGCCAAATTTTTTTTACAATGCCTGAGTGTTTAGTGATGACTAAGTGTTAGAACTTAATGATTTTTGAGTAATAATATTGAAGATGAATTCAAGGAAATCATTATTCTTGACTAACTCAATTGATTTCTTTGGAGATGTAAACAATGTTGAAGATAAGATTGATGAGTTGGATCATTAAATTCAAGCTGAGGATTAGGTAAAGACCTAAAAGATAGATTGTAGAGAAATTTCTAGAAGAAGATCAAGAAGATGGATAGATACAAAGAATCATGTTGAACCTGATTGTAAACCCTAAGATCTACGGTGATTATGGAAACTGGTAAATAAATAATTGCCTATTTAAAGAGGTACAAAGCCAAAAAAATTATTATGGAGTGCAAGTATGTGCAAGAGGCATATACATAGCAAGGTGGATTAGAGACACATAAGTGTGTGAGTGAATCTGAAGCTAAAATAGAAAGCTTGCAAAGATGCTGTTGATAGTGATAACTGAAATTTGAGCAAGAAGGCTTGAGTGTTATTCAAGGGGGTTAGAATGATTTCTTGAAGGGTTGCTAAGAGAATCAAGAACATAGATGATGGTGGAGAACTTATTAGTGAATCAACACTTGAACCAAATAGAGATTTGAACTTTCAAAGTGAGTTGTAATCATACAAATCAAAATACTAAATCATTGTAAACAATTTGTATTGAAAATCTTTTAACAGAGGTTGACCTAACAGTCATTTGAAAGACTTAATAGTCTATGTAAATGTTTTCACAAAGTGACATTCTAAATGGAATGATAAAAGTCCTTTAACGAGGCCACTCCTAACAGGGTGATTAAATACTCTAACTAGGTCAGATTTAACAGTGTGTATTGTAACCTTTAACAAGGTTGGCTCCTAACAAAGCTCACTTTGAAAGAGTGAAAAATTGTGATATGTTGCTGGTGGTTTTTCCAAAATTGCGTTTCCACATAAAAGTTGTAGTGTCAAGCTTGTGTTGAATGCTTTATATGTTTTACATTTTATTTTTAGCAAACCATGTTATATTTGGAATAGTAAATTTTGTTTATAGTAGAGACCGAGTAATATTAGAGACTGAGCAACATTGGGATAAGAAAAACAATAATAACTTTATGTTTAAAGTTCAAATGGTACTTAAGGACTTTGAGTAACTGATTCACCCCCCCTTAGTTATTCTAAAAATCTCTAACAATTGGTATCAGAGCATGATGCTTACAAAGTGAAGTTTGAAGGTACTTAAATCTAAAGATCACGACTCACAAGAGAGATGTATCCAAGCTGAATAAGGAGAACTTTCCTACATGGAAAACATTGATGAGGTTGTACATATCCAATATAAGTGATGCTATTATCAATTTTGTAGACAATGAATATGTGGAGGTAACAACTACTCTGAAAATTAAACATTTGAAGCAGAAACAAGAACACAACCAAGCAATGTTGGAGATTGCCCCAGTCCTAAGCTATGTCAAGTTTGATAACATAAAAGAATATAACAATGAAAAGAAAATGTGGGACAAATTGAAGACCATATATGGAGGTGATGACAATGTCTTGAGAGCCAAATTAGAAAGCTCGAGAGGTAAATTTGACGACACAAGAATGATGAAAGGTGAGAATATAGTACATTACTGCACAAGAATTAAATATGTTAGAGTAATAAGATATTGTCTTATTAATTAAATCATTTTTGATTTAATTATTAAGTTAGTTATTATCTCTAGTTTAGTTAAGCTAAACTTTAGGCATATAATAATTAAATCTTTTATTAATTATTATCATGCAACCTAGGTTTTACCCTGTTAGGGTTTTGATCTCCTTTTATAACGATTGATCTCTTTGTATTTTATTCTTTCACTTTTGATAGTAGAAATTTCTCTTTTTGTTCATCAAGAATGTCTCATCTATGGATCTAACAATTTCAGCTTCCATAGCTTTTGCTTCTCTCTTTCTATGATAGGTGTTTGCATGCAAGTGATTCTTGGGAGCTACAGGGTTGATCTTTCATCAACTTTAACATGGTATCAGAGCTCCAAATCATCATGCCCCTGTTCTATTCTTGAGAGATTTGGCATCAATTTTTAGATCTATGGTTTTAGAGAATTTTTGTATTGATTCTAGGGGTCATTGATTATTGGTGCACTTTGAGCCTAAATGAACATCACCCTTAAGCTCAAAGCACCCAAAAGCCCCTATTTTCATATAAAATTTGTGAAATTTGGACACAATTAGAATCTGAGGCAAATAAATTGCTCCAAAATTAGGCACATTTTTTGAGGCAATTCTTTTTTGATTTTTTTAGCATGTTTCTCGAAATGGTGGTTTTTAGATTTTTGGCACGTAAATCAAGATTTTTGTTTCAGAAATAGAGATTTTTTGGCACATTTCTTGAGCCAATGGTTTTTTGAATTTGTTACACAAATGAAGATTTTTTTGAAAATAGAGATTTTTTGACATGTTTCTCAAGGTGATAATTTTGTGATTTTTTACACGTAAATCAAGATTTTTGGGCACACAAATTGAGACAATTTTGGTACAAAACTAACACACTTCCTGAGACAATTTTTATCACTGGTGGGCATGCTTTTTTAGGCATTCTAGCATAGATCACAAGTCAATATTTTTTCTTTTCCAACACTTTTTTTTGTACCTACATGTGGTTTTTTGGTCATAACTTGCTCATCTGAACTCTGATTTTGGCAAACGAGATATCGTCAGAAAGTTGATTTTGAACCTATTGTGATGGTGCAGTTTATTTAGACTTTTGATGCTATTTGTTGGATGATTTTGGCTGTCAAAGTCAAGAGTTATATTTTACACACCAAGAGACATATTTTGAGACATTCTATTTTTTAGATTCTACTCTAGGCACATCCTATTCAATTTTTTTCTTTTCTACATTTTGATGGATATCTTGGTTATTTTAGGTTCAAGGATCAATTTTGTTGTTTCAGATGATTTTTCATGGGTTATATTATCTATTGCATCAACCTTATGTCACTTTTGATCTTTGTTGACATCCTTTTGTATTTTTTTGCAAATGCACTGAGATAAAGTGTCACTCTATTACATTTCTGGGATCTTGCACATTTGTATTTTATTGTGCTTACACTATATTATAAAGTGCCTTGGGGGGTTTCATGTTGGCCATATTCACCATCTTCCTTTGTCAAGTGAGTGTTCCTTCTACAACATTAACCTGATGATTTGTCGATGACATGTGCCATTATAGGTGTTTGTACTTCTATTGCACTCTTGATGTTCCTGGTTCTTATTTCTACTAGAGATATTAAATGTCTTACCTCTTAGCGTTATGGGGTGGGGTTATATTGGTTCTATTTCTTTATTGGTTTGATGGAGTGAGCTATGTATTCAGTATTTGATCCTATGTACTAGGCAATTATAGTGGCTGAATACCTATGCATTTCAGTGAGATAGATCATTTACCATATAGACATTATTTCATTCTTATTTTTGGAGGTCATGAATATACCTTCCATCTTTGATTTATCATCTCTTTAGACTTGGTCTTCTCTATCTGGTGTTCTATATAGTGGAGGTTCTTCAGATCAACAATTTTGCAGTGTTTGCAACTTTATGTTTCAGTGGTGTTCTTCATGATCATCTTTTGTTCCTATCTTCTGGAACATTCTTTCCATCTCTTTTTGGAGTAGGATTTTTTCCATGTGGTTTTCTCTATTTCTCCTCTTTACAGAGATTTGGTTTTGCTTGGGTACCTCATTAGGCCTTGTTGTTGGGACCTAATTTGCTTTCAATAGTAGTTTCTAGGTTTTTAGCTACTCCCAAAGTTTATCTTAAGGGGGGTGTTAGATTAATAAGATATTGCCTTATTAATTAAATTATTTTTAATTTAATTATTAAGTCACTTATTATCTCTAGTTATTTAAGCTAAACTTAATTCATATAATAATTAATTCTTTTATTAATTATTATCATACAACCTAGGTTTTACCCTGTTAGGGTTTTGATCTCCTTTTATAAGGATTGATCTCTTCGTATTTTATTCATTCACTTTTAATAATAACAAATTCTCTTTTTTCTCATCAAGAATGTATCATCTATGGATTTGGAAATTTTAGCCTCCATAGCTTTTGCTTCTCTCTTTCTATGATAGGAATTTTCATGCAGGAGATTCTTGGAAGCTGTAGGGTTGATCTTTCATCATCTTCAACAAAAGAAGTTGTAAATTCTATTCATGGTGAAAATGGAGAAATCAAAGATGAAATTGCGATAAGCAAGGTATTGAGGACTCTACTCCCTATTTATGCCATTAGAGTCTTTGCAATCCAAGAACTAAGATGTACACCAAGTAACAATTTGACCTTAGAAGGTGTAATTGGTAGAATTATTGCTTTTGAAATGTCAAACTTTGATAACTATAGACCTACTACTATTGAGTTTCCATTTAAGTCACAATTGGTCCTTAGCAAAAAGAAAGGAAAATATGTGAAGAGTGACAATGATATCTCTAATGATGAGATTGAAAAACTTGAAGCCCTTATTGCAAAATTATTTGGAAGAGGAAAAGGTAAATACTAAGGTAAAATACCTATTATCTATTTTTCATGAAAAAAGTAGGTCATATTGCTGCTAGGTGTCCTAACAAATGGGATAAGGATGAAATGAAGTAAAGAAAGTACAAAGGAAGAAGGGAGACTGGGACTTCAAGAGAAATAAGGATGACAAAGGTAATAAATCCTATTATATTGTTGAAGAAGAAATTGATAATGAATCTAAAAGTAATGATGATGAAGTAGTCTATGTTGCTATAAAAGAAGGCTCTAATGAAGATGAGAAAATTGCATTGATTTCATATGTAAATAAAATTGATAGATGGATAATTGACAATGGATGTTCAAATCATATGACCTAGTGATAAAGAAAAATTTGAGGACATTGCTCCATAAAAAGGTGGATGTTTAAAATTTGGTAATGATATTCCATGTGTTGTAAAAGGTAAAGGGACTATTCAACTGAGTGATAAGATAAAATGTGACAACGTTTACTAGGTTGAAGAACTTAACTATCATTTGTTGAGTGTTTCATAGCTAATCAAATCAAGTTACAAAGTAGAATTTCACATTAGGAAGGCCAAGATACATGATGATGATGATGATGATGATGATAAGTTAGTTGGAAGTAGTGAATAGATAAGAGGCAACTTGTTCTATTTAGATTTATCAAATGAGACATGTTTATTTGCATAGCAAGAAGATGTTTGGTTATGGAACAAGAGATTATGCCATTTAAATTTTGACAATCTGGTGAATATAAGTATAAAAGAAGAAAGTAAGAGGGTTACCTAAACTAAAGAAGTCCGACAATGCTATGTATAAACAATGTCAATTGGGAAAAATGACCAAGTCTAGTTTTAAGAGAAAATATATACTTCCAATGATATTTTGGAATTGGTTCATACTGACCTATGTGGACCCATTGATGTTCAAAGTTACTATGAAGATAAGTATTTCATTCTATTTGTTGATGATTACTCTAGAATGATGATTTTGATGTTTCTTAAAGCTAAATCTGACACTTTTTAGTTATTAAAGTGGTATTTAGCAAAAGTTGAAAAAGAAATAGGAAAAAGTCTAAAGTGCTTGAGATTTGACAGAGGTGGTGAATTCATTTCCAATGAGTTCAGTACATTCTTCAATGCTAGAGAAATTAAAAGACATGTTAGTACCAAGGACTCCTCCTCATAATGGAATATAGCTAAAAGAAGGAACAAATAAATAATAGACAGTGCAAGGGCATTAATGACAAAGAACAATGTATCAAATAAATATTGGAGAGAAGATATTTAGTATTATTGTTTATACCTTGAATAGAGTACAAGTCAAGAAAGGTACAAATGCTACACCTTTTTAATTATGGTATGGATATGCTCCTAATGTGAAATATTTCAAAAAAATTGAAAGTAGATTCTTTATACTTAAAGATAGAAGGAATGGAAAAATTGATGCAAAGACTGAGGAATACATATTCCTAGGATATTCCACTAAGAGAAGAGATTATAAGTCTTTAAACTCTAACACTAACAAAGTTGTGGAAAGTGCAAATGTGAAAATTGATGAGTTTGTAGAAAGAAGTGACACTACATGCAAAGAAGAACTTAGAGAGTATAGTAAATTCATATATGTGGAAAATGATGATCCAAGCACTCCTAATGAACAAGAAAACCAAGCTATAGTCTCTCAGTAGATAGGAAATGTTGTAGGGCAACAAATTGGTGAGCAACAAAGAGTGGATGCCAAGCAACGAATTGAAGATGTTGAGTCATTAACAGGGAATGCTGACCATCAGATTGAAAATTCTAAGCATATAGAAGTTGGACTAGAACCTGAACAAGGAAGAGAAAATAAGCTTGAGATTAATTTTCAATATGAACCTGTAGAAGAACCAAGGAGGAAACTACTCGTGCTAGCAAAACATGTGAGAAGACATCACAAACCTGATCAAATCATTGGTGATGCTAAATCAAGTGTTATGAAAAGAAATAAAATCAAAGATGACACATGCTTACTCTATGAATTTGAACCCAAAATAGTGAAATATGGTTTGGATAATGAGGATTGGATTTAGAAAATGAATAAGGAAATTGAATAGTTTGAGAAGAAAAACACTTGGACTTTGGTACCAAGACCTAATGATGGGGAGATCTAACTATTTCTCAAGAGCTCTTCTAGCTCTCCCTAAGACCTATCCTTTGACCTTTCTATGGTACTTTACTTACCCTAATCATAGATCACTTCTAGATTTCTATCCTTTTTAGGACTCTCCACCAACTTCAAACTTTAACTATATGTCAACTTCAACGTATGCACTTATGGGCTTAACTAGCTATTCTTCCTCCCAAACTACTCTTGGGGCTAGCAACAAGTTTCCTCTATATTCCTTGTTGGTTTTCAATCCATCTTAATCCATTGTGATAGATTCCTTCCTAGGTTTGTTATCAATTTCTTACTTTCCTAGTTTTAGGCCTTGTAGCCCTTTTTGCCCAAATTAGGCCTCCTAGAAACTAGGTTTCTTGGATTTATTACAAATCCTCTTAACAAAATCCTAAAGAAGCTATGGACTCTTCCTACCATTAGTCAAGAATCAAATATTTCTTGGGTCTTAGGCTTTGACATTGTTCGTACATTGGCTTTCTTGAAAACCCCTATTTTCAAGGGTTTTAGGAGCATGTTTTTTAGTCTGGATTCTATGCTTCCATTGGTTGCTCAAAAAAAATCCAATACTCCTCTCCTTGCATACACACAAAAAGGTCACATCCATCTATATTCTCTCACCATTTATTGGTTCAATTCAATCCATTTAGCAAGTTTCCTAGCTACTATTCTGTGCAAGCTTCTAGCTAGAATGCCTCACCACTCGCCTAGGGATTAATGGAAAAATTAGATTCCCTAAAAATCCTAAATCCAAAATCCATATTTAAACTATTTATAGAGTCTCCTAATTATTTCCAAGAGGCCATAGAAGTTTAACCATGAGAACTCAAGTAGGAGGCATATTTACACAATTGGCTCTAAACTAGATAGTGAATCAACAAGACACAAGGAATTAACATAGTAATGAGAGCCAGCAAGGGAAGATACCTGAGTTGGTCCCCATACATCTATATGCACAAGCTCTAATTTCTCCTTTTTATTTTCCTTCCCAGTCTTTACAAAACTCACTCTCTTTTGTTTTCCATACACGCAACTTTCACAAAAATCCATATTAACACATTTCAGACTTGGTAAAAATTTCTTTGAATGAAGTATTTTCATACCTTTCTCACTCATGTGCCCAAGTTTGTTGTGCCACATTGTTGTATCAGAATCTACAATAGTTATTTGTTCTCCCTGTTCAACTGCAACAATTGTTCTTGAACATTCATTTTTCTTTGAAATAATTAAAGTAGAGGGAACCATATGACCTGTACAAAGATATAAGGTGCCTACTTTCACACCTTTTGCTACTACAAGGGAACCTTTTGAAACCTTCCAATTTTTATCATTAAAAGTAACTACACAACCCTCATGATTGAGTTGCCCTACTGAAATTAAATTCCTACTCAGCCTTGGAACATGTCTTACCTAATTTAGTAGCCAATGATTCCCATTCTACAACTTAATCTTAATTTTTCTCTTTCCAACAATCTGATAGGGTTCATTATTCCCCAAATAAACAAGCCCAAAATCCCTTTGGAGATAATCAATGAAATAACCTCTATGATGTGTAGCATGAAATGAAGCACCAGAATCTAAAACCCATGAATCATCAACACTTTATAAAGATAGAAGCAAAGCATCCTCTTCGGATTTGTTACTTACCACATTTGCCTCCTTATCTCCATTTGGTTTTTCTCCTTCATTTTTCTTTCGATTCCAACAATCTTTCTTTTTTATGACCTAGTTTTCCATAGTACCAACAGTCATTTAGTCCTCTTGATTGAGACCTCCTCCCCTTTGACTTTCCTCTTGATTTCCCATGATTTCTAGAATTACTTCCTCTCTCACTTGTTCTGCCCCTGCTTTGTGCATTCAAAGCACTTCCTGATGTAGATCCACCTAAGAATTTCCTATAAGTTTCCTCACTCAAAATAACACTGATCACATCATCATATTTTAGGGTACTAGATCTAGGAACATAATTACTCACATCCATTACCAAGTCATTCCAACTTTTAAGCAAAGAACACAAAATCAAGAGAGCCCTAATTTCCTCCTCAAAATTGATACCCAAAAAAGATAACTGACTAGTAATAGTATTAAACTCATTTAAATGATCTCCAATAGATCCACCTTCTACCATTTTCATATTAAATAAATGCTTCATGAGACATACCTTGTTTGAAGTGGAGGGCTTTTCATATAGTTTCACCAGGGTTTGCATGAATTCTTTTGTTGTCTTTGCTTTTGTAATATTAAATGCCACTGATGGTGCCAGGTATAATCAAATGCTTCCAAGTGCCTTTCTATCCAAAATATCCCATTCATCATTTGACAGAGATCTCTGATTCTTGGCTTTATCTTCCAACGGCTTCCATAAATCCTTTTGATAAAGATAGTCTTCCATTTGCATCTTCCATAATTGGAAGTTTTGACCATTAAACCTATCAATCCTCAGCTTACCCTTGTCTGCCTACCATCGCTCCCACTCTATTGTAAGACTCCCACTCAATGGTGAGACTTTCCTACAGAGAATAACTAAAAAACAAGTAGGCTGTAATACCACTTATTAGGATTAAACCACAAATAGAAATAACAATTACATGCAAATATATCCAATAATAGAAAATAATAGATCACACAGAAAAGAACACAAGACACCAAGATTTAACATGATTCACCCAATCCCTAGGCTACATCCACCAAATAACATGTTCGATATTATTAGGATCCAGTGATTATAACTTGATTATAATCCATAATCCCTTACAACTCAATACCACCGCAAGAACTAATTTCACATCACAACTATGAAACAATCCCTAACCCTAAGCTCTTTTATACAAGTATTTTTACCACTTTAGGGTTATAATTAATAATTACACATCGATCCAAAATCTTGATAGAATAGAGCCCAATTTTTTTTCTTTTTTCCAAAGAATTTATGAAATATGTACAAAACTTGCTTGATCAGTCACCAGAATCTAACAACTTCAAATGGACTTCTACTATTATTCCTATCTATACTATCATTATAAAATTTTTTTTCTTGAGGAATGACTTGTTCACATCCTTGTCCATACTCCTTAGTCAAACATCTCAACAAGTTACCAAGTACCCTATTGACTACCTTTGTCTGACCATCTATTTGGGGATGATAGGAAGAGCTATGAGACAAGTTGGTTCCTAATCTCTTCCAAAGTGTCTTCTAGAAGTGACCCATGGGATTCACATCTCTATCTTCCACCACACTCATGGGTAAGCCACGTATCCTAATTATCTCCTTTAAGAAAAGGTGGGCAATGTGATTGGCATCATGTGTTATTTTTCATGGAATAAAATGAGCCATCTTATTGAACCTGTCTACCACCACAAACACACTGTCCAAACCAGTTGGTGTTTAAGGTAGTCCTACTACAAAATCCATGCTAATGCACCCCCAAAGCCTATTTGGGATAGGTAATGTCTGGTAGAGATCTACATTTGGTGATGTCCCCTTTACCTTCTGATGCACTCCACATTGCTCCACATATCTCCTTAAATATTTCTTCATCTTAGGCCAATAATAGAACCTTTCTACTCGGTCTAGGGTCTTGTTCAACCAAAAATGTCCACTCAAACTCTAATTGTGTTTCTCTTGAACAATATTCTCCCTCATAGAGCCTCTTGGGGCACACAACTACTTGCCCTTGAATAGTAGGCCATTTTGCATTGTGTAGTCAACATATTCACTATGAAAATGATTATCAAATTTAGTGTATACCTTGTGGACCTCTGAGAAGTCTGCATCTCCTTTGTAGAGGTCTTTTAATTCCTTAACTCTAATGCTTTGCAACTGGATCTCTTGAATAGTGAGAAACCTTCTACTAAGGACATATGTAACCTTATTATTAACTCCTTTCTTGTGCTTGATGGTGAAGGTGTATAACTGCAATAGTTCCATCCACTTGATATGCCTCAAACTCAATTTATCTCGGGTGTTGATGTAACTTAGGGCTTGGTTATGAGTATAAACCATAAACTCCATACACAATAGGTAATACCTCCACATTTTAAGGGCTTGTACTAAAGAATATAGTTCTAAGTCATAGGATGAATACCTAGACTTGGCCTCATTTAACCTTTTAGTAAAGAATGACACTAGCTTGTTCTCTTGATTTAGGACTGCACCCACTCCAATGTTACTTACATCACATTCTACTATGAATGACTTATCAAAACTTGGCAACATCAATATAGGATGGGTAGCCACTTCCTTCTTTAATATCTCAAAGTTTGTATTAGCTTCCTTGGCCTGTACAAACTTTGTCTTGAATCCTCCTTTTATGGTATCAAGGACTGGTGGACAAATTTCACTAAATCTCCTTATAAATTTCCTATAAAACTGAGCCAACCCATGAAAAAAATATGACTTCATTCTCTGTCTTAGGAGTAGGCCAACTTAAAATGGCTTCAAACATACCCTTGTCCATCTTCAAGTTGCCTTAATGATACTAAAAATCCTAGGTAGTCTATTTCTTATTTCATGAACTCACTCTTTCTAAGGTTTATGGTGAGCTTTTCCTCTTGGAGTTTCTTCAACACAAGTTCTAGGTGTTTCATGTGTTCTTCTTTGGTATGACTAAAGATGAGGGTATCATCTAAGTAGACTACCACAAAGACTCCTATGTCCTTTTGAATCTCATTAATCACCCTCATAAAGGTACTAGGTGAATTTGTAAGCCCAAATGGCATTACTAGCCACTCATAGAACCCTCTATAGTCTTAATGGTTGACTTTACTGACGTAGGAGCTTTTAGTGGTTTTCTAATGCATGATATTAAAGTAGTTTTTTTAAAGGTCTTAATGCTTTTCTTAGTTTTTGGAAAGTTGATTTTTATTAATTATCTTGAAGTATTACTTCCAATTTCAAATGTTAGTTGATAGTTCATCTTATCTCAATTTTAGGAAGCTTCATGAGATTTTTTAGCTTTTTTTGAGTTGTTTTTTAAAATGATCAAAAATTGCAAAAAATAGTTTTATGAAAAAAATGCCAAAAATGGTAATTTCAGATTTATATTTTCTCTCATTGTAGGGGGGAAGAGAATTGGGAAGATGAATAAATAATAATTTGGAGTTTTAATATTTAATTTTGTGTTCTTTCTCTCTTATGTTTCTGTTAATTATTTGAGGAATTTTGGCTACATCATCCACTCATCACCCTCTTTCATTTTAATCTAATAGTAGCCACTTTTTAAATCAATCTTGGAGAAATATTTAGTAGTGCCTAAGCAATCCATTAAATCTTCTATTCTAGGAATAGGAAACCTATATCTAATAGTTATCCTATTTATTTCCCTAGAATTGGTACACATTATCCACTTATCTTCCTTCTTAGGAGCCAAAACCACTAGAATAACACATGAGCTTATACTCTTCTTGATTAGACCTTGGTCCAAAAGCTCTTGGAATTTCCTTTCTATCTCCTTATTCTATTTTGGTGTCATCTTGTATGTGGCCTTGTTAGGTAATGTACCCTTGGGATAAAATTAATTTGATGGTTGATTGCTCTCTTTGGTGTCAATGTAGGTGGTGTACCTTCAGAGATGATGTCCTTAAACTAATCTAGTAGTTATTTCACCTCTTCTGGCATAGGTGATAATTTAGATATCTCCTTCTCCCTTGGTTTCACTAGTATGGCATAGCCAACTCCTTCTTCCTTCTTCATACCCTTTAGGAATTCCTCCCCACTCATCAATAGTGCATTGGATTCTACCTTCTCCACTATGTCTTCCTCTATCAAAGATTGAATCTTATAAGTTATTCCATTTTTCTTGAATGAATACTTATTCTCCTTTCTATGGTGTACTACCCCCCTGTCATATTTCCATGGTCTACCAAGCAACAAATTACATGCATCCATTGGCAACACATCAGAAAGTATCCTATCTTGATACTTACTAACCCACACTTTCTCATTAACCAATATTTTTTACCCCTTATTTAACCAAGTGATTTTGTAGAGACATTCATGGGGTATCTTGGTGAGATTCAACTTTTGTACTTCCTCTTCTAATATAACATTATCAGTCGATCTTGAATCAATCATGACTTTGCACACTTTCCTGATATCTTGCACTTGACTCTGAAAAGAGCCCTTCAACTCTGTTTATGTCCATCTTGACTGGGTGTCTTGATCAAGATGCTCTTTAACACGAGATTCTCTCCTTTCTCTAAATCTAGGCTCACCTATGATTATTTTGAATAGTCCTCTTCTTGGATAGGAAATATTTTTCTCACCTTATGAAGATGATGGTTTATCAAGATACCTATGATCTAGGTGACCCAACTGCCCACAATTATAACACTTCATGGAGGGAAAGTGGGAATTTCTTCCAAAATTTGATCTTCCTCTACCATTGTTGTAAGTACTTCTACCTCTACCATATCAACCTCTATTATTTGGCTCATGTCCTTACTCTAAAGTCTTGGAGCCACCTTGGCTCCTATTGTCATTACCTCTTGCACTTGAATCATCTCTATGACCACCTCTAGTGTCTCTACCTCTGCCTCTACCCCTAGTATTAGAGTCTTACTTCTTCTCAAGCTTTTTCTCTACTTTAATTTCCATCTAATAACAAATATGAAGGGTAGTGAGTGTAAAGAGACTCAACTCTTCTTGGATGTTCCATATAAGTCCATTTAGGTACCTTGTCACTTTAATACTTCCAAGTTCTTGGACTCTAGACCTTAGGCTTAGTTTTTGGAACTCTTCTATGTAGGCAGCTACACCAAGGTGTCTCTTTCTAAGATTTTGTCTCTTCTTGTGCAATTGGATGTCATAATCCTTAGGTAGATAGTTATCTATTACTTTATCCACCATTGTCTTCCAATTTTTTATTGGCTTCTTGCCTTCCTTCTCCCTTTCTTCTCACAAGAATTTCCACCAGGTTAGGGCTTTTCCTCTTAAGCCTTGATTTGGATATTTTCACCTTTTGTGCATCTATTACTCCATCACATTCAAAGTGATTTTTCTTTCCCTCTATCCACTCCATAACTAACTCTACATCCATTCTTCTAGTAAAGATAGGAATTCCTTCTAGTGCTTTGCCACTTAGCACCTTTAAATATTTAAGGAAAGGTTCCTCTACCATTGGAGGGTCTAGTTCAGGTTCTATTTCCTCTTTTGTCCAACTCTTTCCTTTTCCTTTATCCACTTCCAATTGTTCTTTCACCTTTCATATAGTCTCAACAACTTCTAGTTTTTTCTTCATCTCTTCAAAAACTTCCTCAAGAAGCCTATACTTCTCTTTTTATTCACTCAAATCCCTTGCCAACTCTACATTGGTCACCATGGTGCTCTCTCCTATGGATTCACTTACCTTTGACATGCACTCTATATTTCCCAATCCTTTTAATGGCTCTAATACCACTTTGATTGGGATATATAACTAATTATCAAGAGTTCTTATAGCTCTCCCTAAGACCTATCCTTTGGCCTTGATAGGGTGCTTTCCTTACCTTACTCAAAGATCACTTCTAGGATCCATATCGCTTTTAGAACTCTCCACCAAATTCAAACTTCAACTATATCTCAACTTCAACCTATGCACTCATGGGATTAACTAGCCACTCTTCCTCCCAAACTTCTCTTGGGGCTAGGAATAGGTTTCCCCTCTATTCCATATTATTTTTTAATCCATCTTGATCCATTCTAACAGATTCCTTCCTAGGTTTCTTATCGATTTCTTACTTTCCTAGTTTTAGGACTTGCAACCCTTTTTGCTCCAATTAGGCCTCCTAGAAACTAGGTTTCTTGGATTTCTCATAAATCCCCTTAATAATATCCTAAACCAAATATAGATTCTTCCTACCATTAATGAAGAATTGAATATTTCTTAAGAACCTTAGGATCTTACATAGTCCATACACTGGCTTTCATAGAAATCCCTATTTTTAAGGGTTTTAGGAGCATGTTTTCCAGTTTGGCTTCTATGCTTCCATTGGTTGCTTAAAACAACTTTACTACTCCTCTCCTTGCACACAACAAGGACACATACCTCTACATTCTCCCATCATTTATTGGGTCAATCTAATCCATTTAGCAAGTTTCTTTGCCATTATTCTGTGCAAGCTCCTAACCATAATGCCTCAACATTTACCTAGAGCTTGATGGAAAAATTAGCGTCCCTATAAACCATGACTCCAAAATCCATATTTACACTATTTAAAGAGTTTCCTACTTTTTTCCAAGAATTATGGGGAGATCCTTCACCTAGATCCTTTCTGCTCTACCAAGGCTACTCGTAGCCTACTTAGGGTCACTATTCTAACCCCAACCTAGAAGACTCTCTTCCAATCCCCTCTTTAAGAAATTTTCCAATCAAATTAGGTTTTTCTCCTAGTTCCCACTCCACATACCCATAACTCAAAAATGCTCTGTTTGACCTTATAGCCCTATGAGCCCCTATTAGCCCTCCTATAAACAAGGAACTTGCAATAAGCTAAAAATCTCCTTAACAATGCTTGTTGAAGTCTACTAGACATTGTTCTATATCAACTAGGGCTTGAATATTTTCTTGGTTTAATGCCTCCATGGTGTCTATATAGTACAGTTTTAGAAAACTCTTATTTTGAAGGTTTTAAGGGAAATGACAGAAAAACATTTTCCAAATTCTCTAGACTTAGCACCAAAACCCCTCCTTTAGTTTTTGGACACCTAAAAACTCACTTCACTATTTCCCCTTCAAGGTTGGAAAGTGCCAGTCCTCTAATTATTCTAAAATTCAACTACAAGCTTCATTGCACCTTGCCAAGTGTTCTATTACTTTCCTAGGGTTCTCTTGTAAAAATGGCTATCTGAATCCCACACACACCAAAATTGATATTTACAACATTTACAGTGGATATTACTTGATTCCCTAGGGCCATAGTGTTTTGACCAAGGAAAATCAAGCTATAACCATTTTATTGCTGGTTACACCAAATTGGACAACATATAAGCAAAATCTAACTAATTTTGAAAACCTAAAAAAAATCCTACTTCTGGTTAAGACAACCTAGTAGAGATTCAAAACATGGATGCAAGAAACTATTCCATAAAGAAAAACAAGCATAACAATCCAACAAATCAATCAATCTTCCAAAAAGTCTATTTTTTGTCAGCAATCCTTTTATTACTCTGATCTATCAGCACAAGTGATTCAACCATCCCTTAGAAATGAGTTGGATGGTGTTTAAATAGCTTCCCATAACCATCGTGGCCTTTTTTTTGACCCATAACTACCTAATTTTCCCTTTTCTCAAAATGTGCAAAATTGCTATTGCAATTTTGCAAAAATTGCTATTGCAATTTTGCAAAAATTGCAAAGTTGTCAATGAGCAATTTTGACAACTTTTACAATTTTGCAATCTAGGCTACCAAACTTGTCCAATTTGGTTTTCACTCTCACAAAATGAACCTAAAAAATCTAAGGACCTTCCTTTTACCCTTTTTTTCCCTGTTTGAAATATTTTTTGTGTTTTTGTCTCATAGAGAAACTTTGAGCAATTTATGCTTCTTGGGACCTAGTTGGTTAAAACTTGTCTCAAACTTGACCCTTACCTAACCACACATCTAAAACCTACCTTGGGACTTTAAAATTAGGCCTTATTCACTAAATGGTTGGTTAGACCATTTATAGACCAAAATTGGAATTAGGGTTTTACCTTACCCCTAGTTGCTCTTGCACCATTCTCCCCCTACAAGATGGAGCTTAAGGTACCTGTGGAGAGAGGAAATCCTTGTTGATACCATGATTCTTGAAATCAATCTCATCCACCCAATTTTCTTCAAATTTAGGAGTAACCATCCATTTCACCAAATTTTCTTTGTACACCTTGTTCCTTGTGCTCTTTTTCACTCGAGAATGCAGTATCTTCTCTACTTGTGGTTGCCTCTTTTCAGGTACCTATAGGTCTAATATTATGGGACCAAAAAATGGGTAAATATCTAACACACTATGAGAAAATTACAAAATTCAATAAACATATGTTAACACCCTTCTAATCTACCATAAAAGCCAGCTCACATGCCCTTCTTTCTTCTCTATTTGATGTAGCTCTAGTTTCCTATATTGCACATAATTAAAAGAAAAAGCCTATGATAAGACGATGCTATGAGAGAAATAAAAGATTTGTTTCAATCCTAATGGATGCTAAGAGATGATATATTTTGAAGACTCTAAAAAAGATTAAGGACCAAAAAAGGGAGCAAGAAGGCTCAATTTATATCCAATGTGCAAGAGGAGGGTAATGAATGAGAGGGTGGACACTTGTCAATGTAGATGCACAACCTGGCATGATATTCCTTAGGATATCCATGACACATATGACACAAGATTCCAAATGTGAGATTCTATGACGCATGAAAGTCAACATACCTAAAAGTGAAAGGGAACCTATGACATGCATATGACACCTCAAAGCCACTTGTAGGATTCTATAATGCATGGAAGTCAAACATGGCTAAAAGTGGAAAAAAATATATGACATGCACATGACACCTCAAAGCCACTTATAGCCGAGAATCTATGATGATGGAGGCTTATTATAGACACACATAAGGAATCAAATATATCAAATATGATGCATTTAGCCAAGTGTAAATGGAGAATCTATGACATGTCATGCCCATGCGTTATAATGATGTAAAGGTTATATCAAGATTATGTGGAATATTTGAATTAAAAATTCATTATTCAACATAGGTGGAAATTAGTTATTTGGAAATTAGAGGTGGAAAATATGACAAAGGAAATTGATAATTTCCATGGTTTGTGAATGATGAATTAATTAATTAATAATATTAATCAATTGAGGATGCTTGTTTAGTGAGAAAAATTAGTAATGCATGATGAAAATGATTGGAATGACATAGGAATAAATTATGGGTTATTTGATCCTATAAAGAAAATTAGTAGATGGTTGGCCAATTTGATTAGATAAGTGTAGGATGAAATGCGACGATTATGGAGATCAACTAGGATGAAAATGGATAGATCAAAGCCATGATCAAATTGATTGATTGACTAAAATTGATAACATGTCAAACATGTCATGGATTAAGGACATGTAACATTTAACTGACATTGTAAATGCTACAGGGTCGAAATTGATTGATAGGGTTGATCATAATAACATTGATGAATATTTCAATGTTATTAAATTGATTTGATGATGTCACAATCTGACACTGAGGGACTCAACAATGTCAAAGATTAGATGATGTAAATGATAGTTTGACCTAATGATGAGAGACATGATAGTGCTAAGGTCTGATTTGATAAGTTTGATAGGTTTTCATATGTTTCCAAGACATTAAGAGACATGAGAATGCCTAGGGTTGGATAGATAATGGTAGATTTGGGATGTTTGGCATGTTCCAAGTTGATTAGGACTGATTTGGGGTGATTTTGAGTAGATTTGGGGTGATTCCATGTTGACTTGGGGTGATTCTAGGTTGATTTTGGGTGATTTTAGGTTGATTTGATATGATTTCGATGATGTTGAAATAGTTTTTGGTTGAACGGATGAGATTTTGAAATGATCTGCAAATGATGTGAAAAGGGATACAAATGATGATGGACATTATCAAAACCTGCTCAAGTAATATTCAAGTTTGGCCAAAAGATCATAAATAGTAAAATGAGAAAATGAGATTAGTTAGTATGAAAATGTGATTAAATCATAGATGTGAGTCATTTTTTAGCGTGAACATTTTCCCCCTCTTTGATACAATGTGATTTAGAGCATTGTGTCAAAGAACATTGATGAAAAAGCCACAAAAGCATGCCCTAATAGGGATTATATATATGGGTGACTTGTTAATAAATTGACCAAATAATAAAAATGATAGGTCAATTTATTGACAATGAAGAGACAAATCCAATGCAACTGACAGAACAAAAAGCAGAGGTCAAATGGAAGAGTTATGCAACCTAGAGTGCAAAATGGGGGTCAATTGGGGGCCTGAGAGTAATGTCATGGGTTTACTCTCAATAAAGTGACCAAATAATGAAAAATTATAGGTCAATTTTTTCACAAAAAAGATACAAATCTAATGTGACTAATGGATCACAAATTGGAGTTCAAAAGCAAAAGTTATGGGCTTCAGAGTGCAAAATAAGGGTCAATCAGCGCCTCAAGAGCAAATCTAGGCACCCAACTACCCCAAGTGCACCCAAAATGCACCCAAGTGCACAAAGGGTGCACTTGGTCATTCCAAGTGCACTCTAAGATGACTAAGTGTGCTTTGTGCACACTTGAGAAGCCCAACTGTGCAGACTATGCCCCACAAGGCTCCAAGGGCCAAAATCAGTCTAAGTGGACTTAGAATAATGTAAAACTTTGTGTGCATGCATAAAATATGAAAAGAGGTCAAAAAATGGGTAAAATTAGTCAAACATGGTCAAATTTGGTCAAACAAAGGTCAAACTAAGGCTTGACTTGGTGGAAAGCCACTGATGCTTGATAGATAGTATATGATTATGCAAGAATGTAGGAATGCAAGATGAAGATGATTTTGGTGTATCAGAGTATGAGACCATGGTGGTGGATAATAAGATGGACATGAGAAGATTAAAGAGATGATATAAGGACCAATTAGAATAAGGACTAGTTAGAATGAGATGAGGACTTTTACTTTCATAAAGTGTACTATATGTCAATGGAGCTTTATTTTGATATGGGAGATGGAATGCAAAACATCATGGCATAAAGGGCTCAAGAGAAAATATAAACCTTTTGTGTAAACAAGCATGATGTAGAAAGAAAATGACCTTGTCCTTCCTAAGGCATATATACATGCCCCAAACTCTCAAAGATACATGTTTAATAAACAAAAAATAAAAGATGGCCATGAACCATCCTGACCACTCTCATAGATTAGTTTATATCATTGAGTGGCATAGGGACATGATTAAGGAAAACAAAGAAAAAATAAATCACTCACTAAAAAATGTGATCCAACAACTACTCTTGTTTATTTTACTTGTTTTTAGTGTTTTAGGTCTTTAGAGAGTGCTTGATAGATTCATGATGTGATAGGTCAGATTGTTGGTTTTGTTGATAGGGACAGGTTGGATTGATTGTTAGTTCAAATTACTTAGAGAGTGTGATTGCCATTCAAGTGTAGTGCTTTGAGTTTCAATCTATGAAAGTGTGAATGTTTAAGCAAAAGGGGTGATTATCTACAGTGACTATTTACAAAGTTTATTGCAGGTTTGTGGTGGGTTTTGTAATTTTTAGGGTTTTTGAGGATATTGGATGTTTTTGTATTACTCATTTCTTTAGGACATTTTATGATTTTTAGGGTTTATTTCACGATGTTTTATGATGTTTAGTGGTTTTTATGTTTTTTATCAATTTGTTTAGGACATTTTACAATTCTTATGAATTTTTTCAGAACGTTTTATGATTTTTATGAATTTGATCAGGATATTTTATGATTTTTATGATTCTTTCAAGATCATATTTCAATTTTTAGGAGTTTTGTAGGATCGTATCTAAATTTTTTGGATTTTTTTTAGGATCTTATCTAAATGCTTAGGATTTTTTTAGGATCATAAAGGATACACAAGTGTTAACTCCAATTTGATATATGATAATTCTAATGGATAATGTGTGCTTAGGGAGATGCCCTCAATAAAAGTTTAAACTCGCACACTAAATAGGTGATATGTGCCTAGACAAGAAAAAATAAATGTATAAAGGAAAAAGACAAAGTATATACAGACTGATGATGCTTGGGTAAGATAAAAGTGTATATTAACCAATTCATGGGCCATGATCAAGGACTAGGGATATCTTGTGATATGAAGGATATGAGTAGGGAATGAAAAAAGGGGTAAAAACTAGATGGAATCCCAATAGATGGAGGAGTAAGAACTGATTACACATGGCACCTATTTGCCTGGTTCTTACCATGGTACTTTTCTAAAGAGCCTATTTGCTAGGTTTTCACTTTTGGATGAAAATTTTCTCTTGACTCAAATTTTCATGCCAAGACACTTGTTTGCTAGCTTTTTACCAAGGAATCCATTTTTTATGACTTAAACTAATTTTTTGTTTCTTTTTTCAAGACTTTTAGCCATTTTTGTGATATTATTTTAGGACTTTTAGATGGAATCATGAATGTTTCTTACAAATGCTAGACATGAATATGTTGTCGGTGCTACTAGCTGATAATCTTTGAACCCATAAGCGACTATAACTACACAAGATTCATTCCTAGTTTGTAGCTAAAATCAAACCACTAGAGTGGCCTCAAGATATACCATCATGTACTATATATATAAGATAGTGTCTACTTCTTATGAATCAAGACATTTGAGGATAGTTGGGTCAATGGATCCTTGGTATAAGATGTCACTGATGATGATGTGCTCAAAGGCTTGTTGGATAGAGGTTTGATTTTTGGTGTTGGATAAGTTAAATAGTAGGATTTGGGTATAAGCAGTTGGATATAAGGAAGAATTGAGAGGATTGAGACCAATGACTTCCCACATGAAGGCTGATCAAGAGAGCTCAAAAATACTTTGTGGCATGTTGAATACTAAAATAATTGGATTCATGACATCAACTTGTTCATTTTTTATTCTTGGGAGATGCTTAACTTTTTCTTTTTTCACGGTCTAATGGTGCCTTTCGGTTTTCACCAAGAGACCCATTCTTATTATTATTTTTCCTTTGTATCCAATTTTTTAGATAGAAGATGGAGTTTACTTCCAAAAACATGCAATCTGTCCACTTTAGGAGAAATCACTTCTTTATGATTGTTAATCATAATGCCTTTATAGGTTTCAAAGTTTGTCACAAGAGTGTCATCATTGTCAAATCAATAAAAAATCAGTAGTCCATGCTAGTCCTAATCCAATAGTTCAAGATTTCTTGAGGGGATGTCATCATTAGTATTGAATGGGCTTTGATCGAAGGTATATATAAGGGTATTACATTCAATGGTATCATTAGGGTCATGCTCAAAAGATGGAGGACTTGGATCCTTGAATGTGTTGATCCAAGGTGTACAGTTGGTTTAAGGGATAGGTGGAGTTATATAAACATGCTTATTCTCCACAGGTTGTATGTTAGGGTTAAAAAAGATATGATCAAGTATATAAGGATGAACAATATCACCAGTTGTATGGAGGGTATCCTCAGATTCCTTTTCATCATTTGAAACATCCATGCTCTCACACAAGGGTACCATAGTACTACAAGGACCTATTCTTAATGGTTTGAATCCAAGCCTCAAACTAGGAGGTCATCCTTTTGTAGTGATAGGTTCAATTATTCCTTATTTTTAAGATCCAAGACCACTACATCCATCATAGCATTATTTTTGCATGATAGTAAACCCAAGTCCATACTTCTTAGGAGATATCAAAGTGGGTTCTTGTTTTTCTTTTGCTTTCTCAATATAAACAAATATATTCTTGTAGACATGTTCTTCATGTAGGCCACCTCCACTAATGAAATTGATAAAAGTGGCATTTTGTGTACTAATCTTGGAATGTTGTGCTTGAAATAGTTGTGATTTACCATAAGATTGGGAGAAAGCAGTAAGTCCCTAATGTGGAATACTTGAGACATAAAGTATTTTCCACACCCTTTGTCTTCAATCATTAGCTTTTACTTGGCCTTAGTAAGGAGTATATCAAGGTCCATATATTTAGAGGAATTTGTGGATTCTCCTTCATTTTTTGTTGGGACTTGGTATGCAGTAGCATCTCTCAGATTAGCACAAAATTAGAAAGGATTTGGATCACCATAGATGGTAACCTCCACATTGTTTTAGGTGAACTTAAGACATTGATGGTATGTAGAAGGTACCACTTTCATAGCATGAATCCAAGGGTGTTCTAGTATCATGGTGTAATACATTTCAATATCTAGGACCTAGAATAACATATTCTCAATAGTCAGATCAAATCTTATGGGTAATATGATAATTCCTTTTGAGAAGTGTTCACCATCATTATAGGCCTTTATTGTGATTCTATGAGAGGGATCCACATCTTCTTCAAAATAGCCCAAACCCTTGACAACTTTAAGGGTATAAATGTTCAGTCCCACTCCTCCATATATTAAGACATGTCTAACCTTGGTGTTATGGATAAAGACTTCAAGATGAAGGGGGTCATATTGGTTGGGTTTGTCTTTAGGAATGTCTCAAGGGGAAAAGGTGATATGCTATGATGCGTATAGGTTGCCAACCATGGCCTAGAGCTTGGGAATCATTAATGTTATCTAGGACTATTGATTCTGTGAGGGCTTGATCCAAGATCTTCTAATGTTGGGGGGATGCACATAGTAGGTCCAATATGGATATTTGTGTAGGGGTCTTTCTAAGCTAGTCAACAAGGCTATAATAAGATGAAGTAGGAGCATTAGGTCTACTAGGGGGTGTAGGTCTAGTAGAGGTGATAGGTCTAGATGGAGCTTTGTGTAGGGTGATCTTGGTATGATGCATTCTAATAGCATAGTGAGGATCTTCAACCCTTAAGGTGAATGTGGATATGTGGGAGTCAGACTCATTGATTAAATTGAAGGTGTAGTCATATCTAGTGTGTGTGTAATTTATATTAGCTTGTGAGTTTGAGGTTGAACTAGAGGCCTTTTCTTTGTCATGATTACTCAAAGGATCTTTAAAAATAGTGTAATCAGAGTTGGATGCTAGTAGTGAAGGATCTATAGTAATTATACCATCATTGATGACGTCTTGGATTTCATGTTTGTGCTAAAAACATGAGGTAGTGGTGATAATCATAGAATTTTTTTCAACCCACCATTCTACTTTTGTTGATGGATCATCCTTGATTGGGGGTAACTGCAAGAAGCTATTACTCAAATTTTATTGAAGTGCAGTGTTGAGAGGTATCCCCAAGGGTGTGAATTTCCTATCTTTGTTTCTAGGACATATTCAAGGATTGTCCTATGTGGAAGTCTTAGTTTTATGTTGTTAAGGTAGTATTTGATTGGGAATTTGTGGATATGTAGGGTTTGCACCTTTTAGATTTAGTTGAGGTTGTGATGCACTAATCATTTGTGCATCCACAATTCCATCATTGGTTACATTCTTTTTTTTGGAGAAAAATGTTTCCTTGTTATTAGATGAGTTTGTGTTGGTTTTTTCCTTGTTTATTTTAAGAATACCCTTATGGATGAGGTGTCTTCAATATTAGCCCCCTTTTTTGCCAACCTGGAAATGGTGCTTGGACTTTTGATCTTGAGTTCATACATTAGGTCGTGGACTAGGTTTTCGATGCATATATTAACTTGTTCTTCTTCAAGAATGTTTAGTGAGCATTGACTAACTAGGTTTCTCCAATGTAATAGGAATGCTATGAATGGCTCTCCCATCTTTTGTTTAGTTGAGCACAAATCAGAAAGTGTCACCTCATTTGTAATGTTGAAGGAAAAGTGGGAGATGAATTTGTCTACTAATTCTGACCAAGATTTTAAGTTACTAGGAAGTTTGGAGTACCATTCGAGTGCAAGCCCACCCAGAGAATGAGGGAGTAGTCTCATGAGGTAGGTGGGTTCATCACTAAGTTCAGTACAAGAGGTACATACTTCCTTGATGTGATCAACTTGGGTTGCCTTTTCCTCAATACTCTTCAAATCTTGGTGCCTCAAAGTGTTTTGGAAATGGAGGCATATACAAACTTTTATGTATGGGATTAGGACGTAAATCCCTTTCTGTGTATAGAGCATGTTTCTTTTGGACTCCCAATGCCTTGACTTGTTTGGATAGTTGTTTGAATTGTTGTAGTAAATCTTCACTAGGGTTTTGAATGATAGTACTCTCTTCGAGTCATTTGTGTCTATGAGTAGATCATTTTTTATGGCAAGAACTATGTCTACTCAGTACTGACATTTTTGTATTGAAAGACTCGAGTAATGTGTCGCTAGGTGATGGAGGTATGTTAGTGCTTTGAAGACAAAAGGTCCTTGTTGTGGTACTTGTTGAGACACCTCTATTGGTTGAATGTAAGACCACATATGTGACTATTGTTGTAGAGGTATTTGTTGAGGTTATTGTGGTGTATGTTATTGTTTTATCAAGTGTTGTCGATAGGAAATTTGTTACTCAAGGTGTCTTTGGTATTCCAACTATTATTTTAGTTATTCTTGTTGTTTAGAAAACATGGTTTGTTGTTGTTAGAATTGTTGCTAGTACATTGTGTGTAATTCAAGTGGATTTAGACTAGGTTTTATGTTAGGGATTTTGAATCCTTGCACCACTTGAGGTTGTTGTTGTTGTTGTTGTTTTCTTGGAAGTTGGTTAGGTCCCTTAGAGGTAAACATCATGTTTGGGTCTTGATACTTTTGTGTGTTAGATGTTTCTCCTTGGGACATCATGTTGATTTGGCAAAGAGACATATTCCTTTGGGGAATAGATGAAATGTCAATAACACTCTTCCTTTGCATGTCAATATGGGTTTTTGCAATTGATGTTTCACATGGTATACTCATATGGGGATCCATAATATTTGATGTTATAATAATTGGTAGAGTTAGGAGCAAGGGCATGCCTTTTTAATTTTCCTCCAAAGGAGGTATATGTGGCATCCCTAAAGCATAAGTTTCCTTAGACATGTCTTGTTGTTGTATTATTTAATTGAGGTAAATTCTTAATGTTCTTTTGGGATATTTTGGAAGAATCTTGTTGCCATTGGTCGATGGAGGTTTATGAAACAAGGGATTGGTGTTAATGTGTTCAAAAGTACTTTGGAGGATTTCAATGGTTGATTCTTGGTCCTTCCAAATTTGGATTAAATTTAACAATTTCTTGGGCTTCCAAAAGTTTAAAGTTCTTTCAAAAAGTCTTGTCTTGGCAAGCCCTATCCATTTCTTTATCTGTGATATTATAATCCATGTTAGAATCATCGCTTAGGTGTAAAGTGCCTTGTATTTTTGAGGTGTTGAAGGTACATTTGCTAGGTTTAGTGAATTTGAATGAGTAGTTTTCTTCATCCTTAGGAGTTGTAGGTAAACTTCCACATCTAGGTTATTGTATAGGTATGAATATGGGTTCAAAATTAGGAATCTATTTAACCATTTCGTGTGTAGGAGAAGTGTTTAAAGGAAGCCTTGTAGTAGATGTGTTGTTGAGGGTAGGACATTATCAAAACCTACTCGAGTGATATTCAAGTTTGGCAAAAATATTAGAACTAGTGAAATGAGAAAATGGGATGAATTAGTATGAAAACATAACTAAACTATAGACACAAATATTTTTGAGTGTTTACATTTTTCTCCTCTTTGATACAATGTGAATTGTCAAAGAACATTGATGAACAAGCCATAAAATCATACTCTAGTAGGGATTATATATATGGTTTCCAACTCAAAAAATTGATCAAATAATGAAGAAGATAGGTCAATTTTTTGACAATGAAGAGACAAATCCAACACAACTGATGAATAAAAAATTAGAGCTCAAACACAAAATTTATGTGGTCTAAAGTGCAAAATGGGGGTCAATTGGGGGCCCAAGATTAGTTTCATGGGTTCCTACTCAATAAAGTGACCAAATAATGAAAATTATAGCTTAATTTTTTCACAACTAAGATATGAATCTAACGTGATTGACGGATCACAAATCAAAGTTGAAACACAAAAGTTATGGGCTCCAGAGTGCAAAATAAGGGTCAATCAAGGCTCCACAAGTAGTTCCAGGCATCCAATTGCCCCAAATGAACCCAAAATGAACCCAAGTGCATAGAGAGTACACTTAGTCATGTCAAGTGCACTCTAAGATGACCAAGTGTGTCCTGTGTGCACTTGGAAAGCCCAATTACGCTCTGACAGTGTAGACTACACCCCAAAAGGTTTTGGGGGCCAAAATAAATCTGATTGGACTTGAAATGACTTGAAAGTTTGTATGCATGCCAAAAACCATGGAAATAGGTCAAAAAGTGGGTAAAATTATTCAAAAATTATCAAATGTGGTCAAACAAAGGTCAAACTAAGGCTAGACCTGTTGGAAAGCCAATGATGGTTGATAGATAGTGTATGATTATGTAGGAATGTAGGAATGCAAGATGAAGATGATTTTGGTTTATTAGGGTATGATAATATGGTGGTGGAGAATTAGATGGACATGTGAAGATGAAAGAGATGAGATAAGGACTAGTTACAATGAGGACCAATTAGAATGAGGTGAGGACTTTTACTTTCAATTGTGTGAAATATAGACAATTGGAGCTACATCAAATGGAGAAGAGAGAAGGACATGGGAGGGTTTAGCACACTTGGGGGCCTTTTAAGTCTTTCCAGCCTTCTGGGGCACAATCTTCTCTATTAGAGCATAGTTGGTTTAAAGAAAGTACATGTTTTGATCAAAATCTACATCTAGGGTTTCAATTTCATTCTAGGACCTAAGATAGATGTTTTCATGTCATTGATGATCTATTTGTAGCATGTGGCAATCATTGGGAGATGACACATCAATTAAAAACTACTAATTCTTATTTGTAGGACATTGTTAAAGACCTGTGTGCTTGTCTAAACATTGTGTGTGGATTTCTTAGATTAGATAACACTTCATTTGGTGCACTAAAAAGAAGTTTTCTTTTATGTCTGGTGTCCATGCATTGTTTAGAACCATAGGAGTTACATGGGCGTATCCTCTTCACTCTCCATTCATGGATCTTGGGTGCAAGAGAAATCTGTGTAACTTATTTAGAGAGGCCTACCTTGGACCTAAGACTCACCACTTGGTGAGCTCTAGGGGATGAATTTAAAGTGGTAATGGGCCAAAGCCAAGTCAACATTCTAGCTACTATAACAAACTTAATATGGTTAATGCCATGTCAATGATATTACTACATGATATCTCTCCTCTAGTACCCTTGTGGTGTATCAAACCCTAGTTCTTATAACTAGGAGACCTTTAAAGGAAGTTTATAATTCACTCACCAAACTAAATGCCTACACTAAATACCTTGTTTTAGAGACCAAAAACCTTTCTATCCACTGGCTTAGGGGGTCACCCATGCCCGTGAAGAAATCCCACATACTCACAGTCCTCAGTAGAATAAATAGTCCCTTGGGAAGTAATGAACCTTGGGATTAGGATCTTGATAGCCCTGAGAAGGGTGTGTGTTGTAAATGGGGAGCCTATGGTGCCAAGATTCTAGGTTGTCCACTTTGGATAAGTGTGACTAAAATTTGGTTCAAGTAGGAATTTAGTGGATATAGTCTTAAAGCCTATGTTGTGGTGTGTCTTTTCACTTTAACAATAATTATTCTTCTTTTATTATGTCTTGTGTGTGTGTAAAACATTAATCAAGATGAAGCCAAATTTACAAATTTACACCTTGGATACTATTCAAACCTTGTCAAAATATTACAATATTGTCAAAATGTTGCAAAATTTGGTCCAAAACATTCAAGACTTTGAAAACATAGAGACTTGTAACCTTAGGAGTGCTTGTCATGACTTAGATTCCATCCTTTCATATCATACCATTACAATTATCATTCTTTTAGATTCATGCTTGCATCCTCTAGGCCTCACTTTTCATCATATTAGTTATCATTTTTCATCCCTCATCTTTCATATTACATTCCTTAGGCTTCACTTTGCATCCCTTAGTCTTTGCATTTCAACCCTTAATTTGCATCTTGCATCTCCCAACTTGCATTCTTGCATAACCAACCTTCATCTTACACAATTTAACCCTCATTACACATGTACTAACCATCATTTTATACCTTCATTCTAATATTAGCACCATCCTTTATCATTTGGCTCTCAAGAATGATAGTCTGGAAGTCACCAAGCCCAAAAACACCTTAGTTTCAGACCACTTTATCAACTGCACTCTGAAACTACCAACTGCGCTCTAACTAGCCCCAACTACACTCTAACTAGCATATCTGGCTCTCTCTAAGTGTACTTGGTTGTCAAAACACCCAATTTATACTTCCAGATAGCATTTTGGGACTTTAGGAGTGTCACTAGGTGCCCAGATAGATCCTCATTTCTCAGCATGTCATGAATTGCATTTTGCATGTCCTAACCTTCATTGTTCTCACTTAGGATTTCATTCCACAAGTCATAACCCTCATTTTTCATCTCCAATCTAATCCTAACATCATCCCCCACAACCTAGCTCTCTAGTATAGCAACCTGACAATCACCTAGTCTAGAATCAACAAACTTTAAACCTAGTCTCCCAACTGCAACATAAAACTAACAACTGCACTTTAACTGGCCCCAAGTACACCATAGGCACAACTAGTATTTTTTTCTTGCAGTTGGTACTATCATATCACACTTGGTTATCAACATGACCATTTTGGGCCTCTAGATTGCATTTTGTGACCCTAAACTACCTCCAGAAGCTTGTATAGGTCCTCATTTTGAACATGACCTAGAACATCATTTTGGACCTTAAACATCATTTTTCATACTAGGACCTTTGTATATTTCATATCCAATCAACATAATCCTAATTTTTATCACCCCTAAATCTCATTTTGAACCCAAAACCCTTTGAACTTAGTAAAAAATTAGAACAAAGTATGAGTCTTAGAGTATCTCCTAATGTTGATGGATGTTGGATATTGAATAGTCCTTTTGTCATCTTTTTTATCATTTTCTTGGGTCAAAATGTATCTATTTCTTGATAGATTTAATCTTGTCATTTTTATGAACTTGATCTTTTCAATTTTTGTCTCTTTATGGTCAAGATCCAAAGTTCATCTTCAAAAGGTTAAACTCTTATACTATTACTTTCGAAAGATTTGGTCCTAAATTCAAAACCTTGCACACACCCTTTTCATATCATTATCATATTCTTAGTGTCCTTGAATTCCATTTTGATTAACCTTAGTTTTATATCCCCTTCATCTTGCATAGTCCACAACACTAACATCTCTTCCAATGTCAAACACCATCAACTTGTCTATCAATCAACTTGTCTTCTTGATCTCATATCCTCATGTTTCATGTCCTAAACATAATTATCAACCTTAGCATACCTTCCTTTGCATAATCCAACTTTCATACATTAACCTCTAACATCATTCCCAATTCTAAAGTCCAACCCTAATTTACATTTTGCACACCATAGAGTCATTTTCATACCCATTAGTCAAAATCCAAAATATCATTCACATTTGCATTTGTGCATCATTTTTTTAGGACATTTTCATTTTGCATATCAAAACCTTAGGTAAATTTTCACTTCTATAAATTGCATAACATAAGTAAACCTTTAAAAATCCAAAAAATAGTCATATCTTGCATACCCACTTCTAGATTATCAAGTTTTTCCCTATTTTACCAACTACACCCCTATTTTACTAATTGCATACTCCAAGTGTGCAGTTGGTAGTTTTAGTGTGTAGTTGGTAGTTTTAGAGTGCACTTGGTAATTAGGGATTTTATTCTATGTTCCATAACCCTAAACTACATTCTCATAGCTTGGATTGCATCCCTAAACCCTAGAAAACACCTAAAAACACTTAGATCATTCACACTCTGCATAGTTGTTGTCGTAACACATCATTTTACAAACTGCATACCTTCTATTCACCAATTTCTTTTCTTCAAGGTTCTAAGTGCACCAAGGGCACACTTGGTATTGTCAGAGCATAGTTGGTAGTTTTGGTGTAGACTTGGGAGTTAGAGTGTCCATTTAGGGTTTTCTCCATTGCATCTATATCCTTAGGTATCATGCAAACACTTACAATGACACAATCAGCCTAGAGACCATAAGCACTATATCAACCCTTATTTTCTGAGGTATAAACACAACCCAAAGCACAACCTAAAGCTTGTTCAAGACAAAAGAAGAGCAAGAAACCCCAACAAATTTTTGACAAGGACCAAACCAAAGCATCAAAACCTTTACTCATGGACCCATTTAGCATGTATCCGCAAGATCCTGATAATCAAGAAATTGTGCAACCAATTGTAGGACTAGAAAATGGGTTAATATTTAACACACTATGAGAAAATCACAAAGCTCAATAAACATATGTTAATACCCTTCTAATATACCATAAAATCCAACTAAAACAAAGAAAAGGAACATATGTAAAACTCCCTCTTTTAGTTGTAGCTCCCATGTCCTTCTTTCTTCTCCATTTGATTTAGCTCCAATTGCCTATATTGAACATAATTCAAAGCAAAATCTTAGGATAAGATGATGCTATGAGAGTACTAGAAGAGTGATTTCAAGCCTAATGGATGCTAAGAGATGATAAATATTGAAGACTCTAAAAAAGATTAAGAATCGAGAAAGGGAGCAAGAAGGCTCAATTTATAGCCAATGTGCAAGAGGATAGGAATGAATGAGAGGATGGACACTTGTCAACATAGATACACAACTTGGCATGATATTCCTTAGGATATCCATGATGCATATGACACATGAAAGTCAATATACCTAAAAGTAGAAGGGAATCTATGACATGCATATGACACCTTGAAGACACTTGCAAGATTCTATGACTCATGGAAGTCAACATGGCTAAAAGTAGAGAAGAATCTATGATGTGCACATGACACCTAAAAGCCACTTATAGCCAAGAATCTATGATGATGGAGGCTTATTGTAGCCATGTGTAAGTAATCAAATATATCAAATTTGATACAATTAGCCAAGTGTAAATGGAGAATATGTGATGTGTCATGCCCATGTTTATGATGATGTTAAGGTTATGTAAAGATTATGTGGAATATTTGAATGAAAAAATCATTATTCCACACAAATAGAAATTAGTAATTTGGAAATTAGAGGTGGAAAATATGACTTAGAAAATCAAGAATTTCTATGGTTTGTGAATGATGAATCAATCAATTAATAATATTAATCAATTGAGGATGCTTGGTTAGTGAGAACAATTAATAACATGTGATGAAAATGATTGAAATGACATAGGATTAAATAATGGGTTATGTAATCCTATAGAAAAAATTAGCAGATGATTGGCCAATTTGATTAGATAAGTGCATGATGAAATGTGACAATTATGTAGATCAACTAGGATGACGGTGGATAGATCAAAGCCATGATCAAATTGATTGATTTATTAAAATTGATAACATGCCAAGGACACATGACATGGATCAAGGGCATGTAACATTTAACTAACATTGTAAATGCTACAGGGTCAAAATTGATTGATAGGGTTGATCATAATAACATCGATGAATATTGTCAATGTTATTAAATTGATTTGATGATGTCACAATTTGACACTGAGGGACTTGACAATGTCAAAGATTAGATGATGTGAATGACAATTTTACCTAGCTTTGAGAGATATGATAGTGCTAAGGTCTAATTTGATAATGTTGATAGAATTTGATAGGTTTCTAATGCACTAAGAGACATGACAATGCCTAGGGTTGGATAGATGATGATTGATTTGGGATGTTTGGCACATTTCAGGTTGATTAGGACTAATTTGGGGTGATTATAGGTAGATTTGGGGTGATTTCAGGTTTATTTGGGGTGATCATGGGTTGATTTGATATGATTTTGATGATGTTGAAATAGTTTTGGGTTTAGCAGATGAGATTTTGAGATGATCTACAAATGATGCAAAAGAGGATATGAATGATGAAGGACATTATCAAGACTTGCTCAAGTGATATTTAGGTTTGGCCAAAAGATTAGAATTAGTGAAATGATAAAATGGGACGAGTTAGTATGATTTACATTATTAAACTATAGACATAAACCATTTTTGATCATCTATAGATATATCCTTGTTTAGGTCAACCTGATACTCTTCTGCACCCATATTTGGACCCTTATAGGGTATCAAGTCCTTGACATTAAAAATAGGAGAGATAGCCATGTGTTTGGGTAAGTCTAATTTATAAGCACTAGGTCCATATTTCTCTAGTACCTTGCATGGCCCAATCTTCTTCATCTACAACTTACTAGGGATACCTTTTTGTAGTCCAGCTTTATTCAAGTAGACCATGACTAGATCTCCCACTTGAAATTGTAATTTTGTTCTCCTCTCATCCTTCATTTCTTTCAACTTTTGGTTAGCATCCTCCAAAGTCTTCTTAACCTATTTATGCACTTCTTTCATGGACTACAAAAAATCATCAACATGGCTACTGACAATACCTTGTGCTGGTAGCTCCCTTAACTCCATTATTCTCCTTAGATGTGTGCCATATACTATTTGAAAAAGACTTAACCCTATTATTCTAGTCTTGCTATAATTGTAGGCAAATTATGTCTGAGGTATCACTTTCTCCTAACTCTACCCATACTCCTTTGTGAGACACCTTAAGAAGTTTCCTAGGACCCTATTGATGACCTTTATTTGCCTATCTATTTGGGGATGGTAGGTAGAATGATGGGCTAGGTTTGTACCCAACCTCTTCTATAGGGTCTTCCAAAAATTTCCAATAAAATTTTCATATCTATCAACAACTATGCTTCTTGGTAAGCTATGTATTCTAACCACCTCCTTAAAGAATATATTAGCTATATTGATTACATAATGTGTTGTTTTACATGGGATAAAATGGCTCATCTTACTAAACTTGTCAACTACAACAAAAACACTATCTAACCCTATCTTAGTCCTAGGTAGAATCACTATGAAATCCATGCTGATGCATTTCCAAGGCCTATTAAGGATGGGTAGATGTTGGTAGAGTCCTACATTGGATGAAGTGCCCTTGGCTTTCTGACATATACTACATTGTTCCACATACCTCCTCACATCCCTTTACATCTTAGGCTACTAGTAAAACCTTTCCACTAGATCTAGGGTCTTGTTAAGGCTAAAATGTCTGCTCATGCTCCCATTGTGCTTCTCTTGTATGAGATTTTACCTTATAGATCCCCTTGGAATGCACAACTGTTGACCATTGAACAATAACCCATTTTTCAAGGTATATTCAAAAAAGTTAGCATGGAAATGATTTTCAAAGCTAGTACATACCTTGTAGGCCTTGAAAAAATTAGTATCCCCACCATACATATCCTTGAATCCTTCTAGTCCTATTCTCTACAACTTGACTTCTTAAACAATAAACAACCTTTTTCTCAAAGAATCTACCACCTTGTTATTTTTCCCTTCTTGTATTTAATAGTGAAAGTGTAGGACTGCAAGAACTCCACCCATTTAATGTGTCTCAAACCAAGCTTCTCTTGGGAGTTGATGAAACTTAGTGCTTGGTTGTTAGTAAAGACAAAAAAGTCCTTAGGTAATAGGTAATTCCTCCACTTCTTAAGGGATTGAACAAGTGCATAGAGTTCCAAATCATACGTTGAATACCTTGTTTTGGCTTCACTAAGCCTCTCATTGAAAAATTCCATAGACTATCCTTCTTGGCTTGGGATTGCCCCAACTTCTATGTTACTAGCATCACACTCTACCACAAATGACCTCTTAAAACTAGGAACTCTTTTCCACAAATCTCACTAAAACTTCTCACAAATTTCTTATAGAAATGTGCTAGGACATGAATTTTTTTGACCTTAGTAGTAGATTTTGGAATAGGCCAACTTAAGATTGCCTCTACCTTGCCCTTGTCCATTTGACACAACAAAACCCAAATATGCTAGTTATTCTTTCATAAACTCACTCTTCTCAAGGTTCACTATCAACTTTTCCTCTTGAATCTTCCTCAACACCATTTCTAGGTGCTTCATGTGCTCCTCTTTTGTCTTACTAAAGACGAGGATGCCATCTAGATATACAACAACAAAAAATCCTATATAGTCCTTCAAGACTTCATTTGTGACCCTCATGAAGGTACTTGGTGCATTGGTAAGGCCATATGACATTACCAACCACTCATAGAAACCCTCAGTAGTCTTAAATGTAGCCTTCCATTCACACCCTCCTTCATCCTAATTTGATAATAGCCACTCTTGAGATCAATTTTAGAAAAGTATCTAGCTCCACCAAGACAATCCATGAGGCTATCTATTGTAGGAATAGGAAATCTATATCTAATTGTGATTCAATTAATGACCCTATAATTAGTACACATTCTCCACTTACCACCCTTTTTATGTGCTAGGACAACATGGATTGATACTCTTCCTAATTAGCCCCTGATCAAGCAACTCTTGGACTTGTCTTGCTATCACCTTGTTTTGTTCTGGTGTCATTTTAGACAACTTTGTTAGGTAGTGATGCACTTCATATGAAGTCAATTTGATGACTTATAACTCTTTTTGGGGGTAGTGTTGGTGATAATCCATCACAAATAATGTCCTTGAACTAATCCAATAGGTTTTGTACCTCTACATGTATAAGTGCTTGTGCTGATGACTTCTCCTCCTTTGGCTTCAACATGATGGAATATACTACTCCTTCACCTTCCTTCAAGTCCTTGAGGAACTATTTTCCACTCATTAGTAATGTCTTAGTAGTTGCCTTCTCTACCTTATCTTCTTCCACTGATGACTAGATTCTATAGGTGACCCCATCCTTTTTGAATGAGTACTTATTTCCCTTCTCATGATGCACTACCTCTCTATCATACTGCCAAGGCCTCCCTAATAACATATGGAAAGAATCCATAGGTATCACATCACATAGTTTCTTATCTTGATACTTCCCAATAGTGATGTCTATCCATACTAATATATTCTACCCCTTGTTCAACCAAGCCACCCTATAAGGACACACATGGGGAATCTTTGTTAAATCAAGCTTCTATACTGCATCCTTTGATATCACATTGTTAGTAGACCCCGAGTCTATGATCAACTTGCATACTTTTCCAAGTATCTTGTATGTGGTTCTGAAAAGTTCTCTCCTCTATTTGGGTTCCTCTTTACTAGCTCTTTGACCAAGATTCTCCTCAGCATGATATTCTCACCCTTTTCTATTTCAAGGCTCACTTCTCCTATTTTTTGACTATCTTCCTCTTGGACATAAGCTATCTTCTTCTCTCCATAAGATGCTGATGCATTCTTTTGGAAATCTATAGGTAGGATGCCCCAACTTCATACAGTGGTAACATTTCATGTTACTAAAGTGTGAGCCTTTGTTGTTGCTCCCATATCTACCTTTCCCCCCATTATTGGATCCTCTTCCCCTGCTAGAGCCTCCCCTTTGACTGGTCTTACTGGATGGTTTAGTCCACTTGGAGTCCCTATAGCCTCTTTGATAATTGGTTCTACCATTGGTACCTCCTATTGAGTTACCCCTAAAATCTTTGCCTCTGCCTTTGCCTTTAGAGCTCGAGTCACCTTTCTTCCTCAACTTGTCTTCCACTTTCCTAGCCATTTGGAAATAAATTTGCAATGTGGTGAGACTAAACAAGCTCATTTCATCTTGGATGGACCATTTAAGGCTATTTAAGTACCTTGCCACCTTGATACTCTTTTCCTCTTGCACCCTTGACCTTAGCACAAGTTTTTGGAATTATTATGTGTAGGTATCTACATCAAGATCCTTCTTCTTGAGATTCTATCTCTGCTTGTGAATATGAGTTTCATAATATTCAAGCAAGTAGGTCTCTCTTATCTTAGCTACTATAGCCTTCCAATTATCTATTGGTTTCTTCCCTTCAGTTTCTCTTTTTTCTTGCACAAGCTTCCACCAAGTCAGTTCATGTCCCTTCAATCTTGACTTTGCAAACCTTACCTTCTGAACCTTTGTTGTCCCTTCAAATTCTAACTAATTATCAATGCTTTCAATCCATTATAGGACCACTTCTACATCCATCCTTCCATAAAATAATAAAATATTTTAAAGATTCTTTCCTCCAAATGCCTTGAGAGCTTTGAGGAATGGTTCTTGCTCACCAAGTTGGGGATTGGGTTCAAGTATTTCATCCTCCAAGTCGACCTTCTCTTTTCCTTTACTGGTGTCTTTATCTTCCCTTGCTAGTGATGCATCTTCCATTTCTTTTAACTTATATTTCATCTCTTCAATGGCCCCATCAAGAAGCCTAGGTTTCTCCTCCATGAGCTTCTTCTACTCATCTACATCCTTAGCCAATTCTGTATTGGTAACCATCTTTAAAGATCCACATGATTTAGTGGAATGCAACATATCACCACAAGCCACAATCTTATGGCACTGACACCACTTTGATGGAGAGCTTCTTCACCTAGAGCTTTTCTACTATACCAAGGCTACTCCTAGCTTACTTAGGTTCACTATTCTAACTAAAATATAGAGGACTCTCTTCCAATTCCCTCTCTCAAAGAAAGTCACCAATCAAACTAGGTTTTACTCCTTCCTACTCCATAACCCTAACTTTTCTTCTTTTTGACCTAATAAGACAAAACTCCACAAAATGCATTCAGGGGGTCAAAATCAAGTTTATACCATCACCCTTTGGTTCTTAACACTTTTCACATCATACTACATCCTTTGGATAGGTCTAACACACCCACAATGAAATGTCCCTTTCTCTGATTTTACATGGTATTTCAAGCCTCTAATCATATTTTCAAAATCAAACAACCAATATCACAAAGATCCACCAAATTTCTCAATAAACCCCAAATCGGGTATGCCAGAAATAGTGCCAAAAACTTCACAGCTTCACATATTATTAATAAATCTGAAAATGAAATTTTTACAGAAATTTCAGCAGCATAATGACCTAAAAAATGAAATTTCCAAATCTGTATAGCATCTACACAACAGCTCACAAACGTAGGACAAAAACTATGCTCATCGGGCTCCCGAAATAACACAAAAATGCTCAAAAACACCACAAAAACACTAATAAACTATCTCTAAAGTTGAACCACGTACCAATACATATATTCAGCTCTATTTTAACATCTAAAATTTTGAAATACAGCAGAAACCCAAACTGATATGAAATACTCAACCGGAAACACCAAACTCTTACAAAAACACACCCGAAAAACCACAAATCTACACTGTTCAGCACAAAGGCAAACTCTGCATGAGCATGCACATGGAATGGATTCAAAATCCTATCCTTAGCCTTCCTAGAAACCTTCAAACTCCCGTTCTTGGGTATCCTTCTCCATAGGTTTGGCAGCCTTTGAAGAATAACAAAGAAATGAGCAAAAATCAAGTTCTTGAATGAGCCCAAAATGCCTCCAAACTCCTTAAAAGAGGGCATAACCCTAACTCACATCCAAGAGGGATTAATAAAATATAATTTAATAATAATTTTTATTTATTAGTCCATTGGTTTCCAAAGATTAACCCCTTTTACCAAAACTTCACCTTTTTGGAGCCTGCCTGCCTTAGCAAAGTTTATTATTTTTATTTATTTGAAAAGGGGACATGACACACAACTCAAAAATGCTCTATTTGACCTGATAGCCCTAAGAGCCCCTATTATCCCTCCTCAAAAAAAGGAACTTGCAATAAGTTTAAAATATCCCTAACAAGGCCTATTAAAGGATTTTACACTTACAAAAAAGTAAGGACTCTATTAAGAGATTTACCCTGATTCAATCTATTTAAATTGATTTAGTACTCGATCCTCAGTCTTCTCTAATAAGTTGATGTTGGATCTCCTCTTTCCAATCTGATATGATCTCTTCTGTGATTTAGCTTTTCTATCCTTCATTTCTTTGACTAGGTCACTACTCTTACTTTGCAATAACTGACCTGTTTACCTCTTCTACAATGATCACACTATCACATTTATTTTTCTTTGTGATTGAATGAATAACTTGTTTTCTCACTCTCACCACCATACTCTTTACACTCTTCAACTATATTAAAAATAGGTCTATATCTACTCTATTTAAATATTTCAATTTTTTTTCTAGATGCTTCCTTGATTCACCTCTTCATCTAATTGGTTCATCATAGAACATAGGGATCTATGATCCACATCAAAAAACCCACAATAAAAACTGTGACAAACTCTACAAGTATTAAATATCTTGTCCATGTTGGTCTAAAATAGTTTACCTCAAACTTTGTTTCATTCCTGATTTGAATGTCAAATATGTGTTGCTTGACACTTATTGTTTCTAATACTCAACACTCACTATATACACTATTGACACCGAGTCTCTAATATGCTTGACATCTTCTATGTAACTTGGATTCAATGTGTTTGAACTACTTGATAAACATTAGACTTGGCTTATATTGACAATACTCAACAACCAAATACTTGCTCGACTCCTATAGAACTCAATATATACATATTTATATACAAGTCTATCTCATGACTTGGCCTATATAGAGTATCTCAGTCACAGTGATGACTGTCTGACTCTACCTAATATATGACTAAGTATTTGATACTAATAGAGATCAATAGTTAGTGATATCAACATAATCATGTAATATTGTAATGTATTGTGCTATGCAAGTTTAACCCAAGTAACAAGGTTAAAGAAGGAAGACCATAATCATTGAGTAAATGGAAAGTAAGAAGGAAATTTAGTATTGGCTGAGTTAATCTAGAATTAACCAAGTACTATATTACCTAAGATAAATGTTATGTTCATTGAGTAACAAGTGGAAGAGAAAGTTGAAAAAAATGGAATCTAAGCCTAACTTTGGATAGAAATTGAAAAGTTTTATATGGTCAAAGATATGAGTCAAAGCTTGTTGTAAGATCAATGACTGAGAAAATTCAATAAGGATCCGATGATGGATTTTTATCATGTTGGCTACATTGAATATGAGATCGATGATTGTGATTAAGCAGTAATAGATGCAAGAATTTGGGAGCAAAAAAATGACTATTAAGGAGTCAAGATAATTTTTAGGTTGCTTGTTTTGATTGATAAGGTTGTGATTGTGTGAACTATTTGAAGGAAATGAAGGAAGATAGTTGAACTAGATGAATTGAGAAGAGTTGAGACAGAATAAAAAATTGAAAGAGTAAATCAACTAGTCAAGAGAGTTGGGAAAGAAGATCAGACAACAACAATAACACAAAGGAGATATGAATAAGAAAGGTAGTGCTATACCTAAACATATTATTTTTAAATTGTTACTTTATAATCATTGTAGCATAAAATCTCATAGACCAAGTGGACCAAACAAGTCTATGAAATCCTATATGGTAACATCGATTAGTGGTGTTTGTATGTCCTTTAGAGCAAGCCACTCTTTAGACAAGATGAAGGAGTGATAATATCTAGGTGATATTTTGGTTTAATCCTTTAACAAGGTAACATTCACATTTTTTTGCAACCTTTAACAAGGTTGGCTCCTAACAAAGCTCACTTTAGAACAGTGATATTTTCTGGGTTGTCCATTCTAGGTGGTTTTTTTCTTAATAGGGTTTCCACACTAAAATATTGGTATCAAACATATTATTGTTGTTATATTGAAAGTTATTTTTCATTTTACTATAACTCAATAACAACTAAGTTTATGGTTAGTAGTAACTAAGTTTTATTACAATAAGTCGACTAAATTTTTTTTTGTGAATGCACATTTTTTATTATAGTAATTGAATGAGTTAATTGTGAAGTTAGATGAATACATCAAATAAAAGTTTATGATGTTTATGAACTTTTTTAAAAACTAAAGTTTTTTAAAGGGACCATAAATGACTTATTTACTCCCCCATAGTTATCTAACAATTGGTATAAGAGCACAGTGCTTGGAAGAAGAAGTTTAAACTAACTTGTTAGAATTAGTAATCCTTCCTTGCTGTATTTACTAAATGAGATAAACCAATGTATCTGATATGTATTTTGTCTTCTTGGACATGTGTAAGGACATTCCATTCTATAGCACTTGGAGCATTCATCTTGCACTTGCATTCTATCTTAGTTTCCTTTAATGCACTTGCTTATCTCACATGAATTAACTAGGGGTTTTGTAACACTTTGTTAGCTTAGATCTTACATTTCATATAGCTTTACTTGCATTAGCATTGAATACTTTATTCTTGGATATTAACACTCTTTCCTCTACTCCTTTTAAGGTCTTGTCTATGGTGCACCTTGCAAGAGTTGCCTAATTAGGTTCATTTAAGAGCCACCATACTACATTCCACTCTTGCACATCATAGATAGAGAGATATAGGCTACTTCTTGAGATATACTTCATCATGGGTATTATTGAGAATAATGGTCTATATAAGTGTGTCTACATTTTATGTATACATAAACCACTTGCTAATTGTCCTTTGCATTTTGGCACAAATTTGGTCTTTCACACTACCCTTCATATAGTGTCTCCAAAGAAGCAAACATTTGTTGTTTTGTTGGCTTGTAATTTTTTCCTTTCAAAATATTAAAAAACTTGAATGATGAACCTTTTATGCCAAAATTTGGAAAAACTTTGAGGCCACCACTAGTGGCTCTTTCTAGGGAGGCATATTGCTCACAAATATGGCAGGAATCCAACTATCATTGGAAAAAAAGACAAAGTGAAAAGAAAGAAGGAAAGTTAAATAAATTAAAATTACCTAATTGTACAAAAATATAAAGATCCAGATTGAGCTTAAGAGAAAAATGGTTTTAGAAACTATGCATGCATAAGGAATTCCTAAATGCTTCCATCTATTTCCTACAAAAAAAAAGAATTATCTCCCGCCATGTCAAATATAACAAAGGGGCCTAACCACAAGGCATCCAACTTGCCATGATTTCCTTTATCTTGATCCTTAACATTCCATTTTAACACCCAATCTCCAATTTTAAATTATCCCTTATTTCATTTATTTTCATGGATAATTTTGACCTATTTCTAACTTCTAATGTTATTATCTAATGTTGATCTTCTAATCTCATCTAGTTCAATGAATGCATCTTTTCCATAAAGTCAATGTCCTCAAGCTGCTCTTCTATCATAAATATGTATACCACAATAGATTATTTAAAGGGAACCAAACTTATTTACCATAAACTAGATTAAAAGGAGAAAAACTTGTTGATTTATTCATTGTGATTCGGTCACCCATTTTGCAAAACCCAACCTAGTATCGAAAACCTTTGTGTTGTTTTCAAATATTCTCTTGATGATTTTTAAAAGATTTTTATTACTTCATTATGTGTGACCATTTCCTTGTGGGTGATATGGAGAAGAGTATGACATGACTATACCATACTTATTGCATAATTCATAAAATTCATCTAATTTAAAGCACATACTGTTATCCATAACAAGCTTGTGAGTAACTCCAAATTTGGTTATAATGTTCTCCAATATGAACTTGATCACAACCTTGCTAATATATTTCTTTGTAGGAATGGCTTCTACTCATTTAGTGAAGTAGTCAATAGCTACATGAGTCTAGTTATGTCCTCTACTTGACTTATTAGTAATTTCTCCTATAAATTCAATCCCCCACATCTAAAAAGGTTCTTCATCCTAAAATGTCCTCAAAGGGAGTGCTCCATTGCATTTTAACTTTCCAAAGAACTTGAGACATGCTTTACATTTTCTTGCATAGGCATGACTAAATATGTATGGACAATAATATCTTGCACACAAAATTTTGCTAGTTGTGGTCTTGACTAAAAAGTGATTTCAACCAATCCCTTCATGGATTTTTTTTCAAGGTAACCTCTTCTTGATATGTGTCTAAAAAAAAAAAGTAACATTCTATCCTTATTTCTCTAGTAAAGATCACCTTGAATCAAAACATACTTTGATGCTTAAAGTTTTATATTTCTTTCTTTAGTCTCATCTTGATTTTAATGACATTTCATGTTTCTCAAGTAATATACACTTCCTTGTACTAGAGACAATGTTCAATACTAACAACTATATTTTTAAGGTTTACTTGATTCACTTACAGAACTGCTAAGTTAGCATCAACCACAAGTTTTCCCAATCCTTGGCCTCTTACCAATTTTGTAATCTAGATATTTATGTTAAATTCTTAAATTTGATTAATCCAACTGCACCGCCTTCCTATGGTTTTTGTGTGTCTAAATATTGTTAGCGCCAAGTGATAATGTAATTATTAATGCTATAAATGTATGTAAAAGAGTCATATCGGTTATTATGTTGTCATTGATGTCAAAGTCTTAGTTGGCTAGACATTATGCTAACTTAGTAGACTGCTATATCATTATGATTGATGAAGAGGATTTTAAGAAAGTATGTTTAAGAGAGAGTTGATAAGTATGGTATTCAAAGAGAACTTGAAGGGGATGGAAAATGATAATGTAATGTTAGCTTAATTATATTATAATCTATTGGAAGTCTAAATTGGAAACCAAGATATCAAGAGGAGGGTGAATTAGGATTTGTAATACTTTTAACAATTTCATAATACTAGTGCATTCACCAAATTTACCATCTCATATCAAATTACATGCATAAATTATATAATGAAACTATAGTAACATATCTAGCTTCGGCTTCTACATTTGGCTTCTATGTCTAGCTTCGGCTCCCACTAGGGCTTTTGCATCTAGCTTCAGCTCCTACTAAGACTTCTGCATCTAGCTTCAGCTCCCACATTTGGCTTTTGCATCTAGCTTTAGCTCTTGTGTCTGACTTCTATGTCTAGCTTCAAATCTTTCTAGGGCTTTTGCATCCATCTTCAGCTCCTACTAGGGCTTTTGCTTCTAGCTTCATTTCCCATGTCCAGCTTCTATGTCTTGCTTTGGCTCCTATGTCTAGTTTTAGCTCTTGTGTTTGGATTTATGGTGGTATCTCTAGCTTCCATTCTTGATGTGGTTTCTATTGTGGCTTTTCATGCTAGTGCTTCTCCTATTCTTGGTGGGGGTTCAGCCATTTCCTATGCTAATGTGGTTGCCTATGAGGCTGGTCTTGGTGGTCAGCATATGCATCTAGGGACTCATGTTGTTGTGCCTGTTATAGTAAGTAACCTTTTGATTATTCTTGACTTTGATATTGTTGATGAGATTTCTACTCAAGTGGAGCACTACTCCTCTACTGGTGCCATATTTCAATTTAGGGGTTTCTAGCCCTTTCTATCAGATCTACATGCCTAGATTTCCAAATTTTGGAAGCCTTTAGTTTTAGGTATTGTCCAAATTTTCCTTGTGACAAAGGGCTTTTTCATTATGAAATTTTCTTCTATGGAGGATCAAAATGCCATCTTAAGGCATGGTTTCTCTTGGGATGAGAGGTTCTCCTTAATGGCTAAGCCTTCGTATGTGGGTTTTGATCCATCTACTAAATCATTTAACAAGATTCCTTTGTAGGTAAGGCTGCCTAAAGCCCTTCACTTATGGATCAAGTCAGTTCTTGAGGCCATGGGGGATGCCCTAGGGGATTTTTTGATGGTTGATTCTACGTCTTGCAATGTGTTTTAGATGACATATGCACACATCCTTGTGGAGATAGATGTATCTAAGCAGCTCCCAAAAATGATTAAATTGGTCTCTCCTAGTTGCTCTTGGAATCAACTTCTTGATTATGAGAGAATCCCATTCAGATGTTGGATATGCCAAAAGACTGGCCACCTTGCAGTAAGATGCTCAATTGGAAAGGTTAGATTGAATAAATCACCTTCTTGGTGGAAGGGGGTTTTGGATGATCACTACTCTATTCAAAAATTTCCCTCTATGGGGGATGGGTTGGGTGTTTCTTCTTAGGATACTTTGAAGGTGGATTATTTTGCTATTCCACATGTTTCCCCTACAGTGGTGGCTAATTCTGTTATCTCTCTTGCCTTGGCTATTGGTTCATCTACAGATTCTACTATCCCAATTTTTGGTGTGGATTGTGCTACTATCTCTTTTAGCTCATCCACTCCTTTGGCTCCTTCTGTGGTGGCAGCTGGTCCATCTTTTCCAGTTTCTAGTATGGACTTAGCTACTGTCTATGTTATTCCATCCACTCTTGGCATATTGATGGTGGATTCACCTTCGACTCTTTCTGTGGTGGTAGCTGGTTCGTCTCTAGATTCTATTATCCCATTTTTTGGTGTTTCCAAGGTGACTCCTCCTATTGTTCCTTTTTAGGGTGCTATTGCTCTATCTCAGGTTTCTACTATCACTTCCTCTTCTTTGGCCTTTTCCCTAGTTTTGAGGGTTTCAAGATCTGGTAGTGATGGTGCTGATTTTCCGTGGTAGAAGGTTGCTAGTTTGGTGGAGGATGGATGGACCATAGTAAAAGGCAAAAAGGTCAAGCCCTCCAATCCCTCTTTTTATATGGCATTATAGTCCATAAAGAAGGAGTCAAAAGGGAAAGTTTGAAGTGGCTATCCTTTTTTGGATCTCTTGGATTTTTGCATGTTGTCCTTTGTAGTGTCCCTTGACTCTTTTGACCTATAGTTGTTTGTAGCATATCTCACCATGGGGTTTCAGGAGCCCGATCAAAACTTGTTTTTGTGGTTGTAGTGTTCTATTTTATATGTGTTGCCACCTTGGTCAACTTTTGTTTGGTGACTTGTTCCACCTTGATTTATTGTTTTGTGTAGGGTTACAATCACCCTTAAAAACTTGTTAGGGGTTTTAGGTGCCTGGTCAAAACTTTTTGTGTGGCTGATGAGTACTATGTTATCTATGATGCCACCTTGGTTAATGTGTTGTGTTGGGTGACTTTTTACACCTTTGGACTGTAGTTCTATTTGGTTTGGGATTCTTTGAAAATTTATTGATTTGTAAAGGGTTTTAGACTCCCTTCAAAACCTATTTTCTTGTCAAAAACATATAGATATAATCTATCAATCACATGAATGAAAAATAATCACATGACACAAAGATTTGGTTAGCCAAAAAACCTCCAAGGTGAAGGTAAAAGTGGGGTGGGGATGACACCCACAAATATTCACTACTACAGTAATAAAGTTAACCTATTAGGGTTACAATATTTGATCATATCCAATGATCTACCCTATTAAAATATTTTGAGACTGTTAGATCTCACTGTATTAAATGATTTTACACTGAGAACAAAATAAGGACTCTATTAGGAGATTTACAAAGATTTGTTAAGACCATTTTGTTAAGAGATTTACCCTGACTCAATCTGTTAAAGCTAATTCAGTATCTGATTGTCGATCTTCTTTGATAAGATGATGTTAGATATCCTCTTTCCAATATGTTCTAATCTTTTATCTAATTTAGCTTTGCTATCCTTCATTTCTTTGACTAGGTCACTAATCTTAATCTACAATAACTGACCTCTTTTCCTCTTCTACAATGCTCACATATCACACTTAATCTACCTTGTAATCACATAAATATCTTGTTCTCTCCTTCTCATTACCATGCTCTTCATAGTCTTCATCTATATTAAAAATAGGTCTAGATCTACTCTATTTAAATATTTTTAAGAGAGTTTTATAAATGCTTCCTTAATTCACCTCTCCATCTGATTGGTTCATTGCAAAACATAGGGATATGTGATCCATGTCTTAAAATACATAATACAAACTATAACAAACTCTACAAGTATTAAATATCTTATGCATGTCAGTCTAAAATGGTTGACCTCAAAGTTTGTACTATTCTTGACTTGAATGTCAATCGTGCGTTGCTCAACAATCATTATTTCTGATACTTGGCACTCACTGTATATGTTGTTGACAATCGGTCTCTACTATGCTCATTACCTTCTATGCAACTTGGTTTCATTGTGCTTGAACTACTTGGTAAACATTAGACTCGACTTATATTGAAAATAATTGGTGACAAAAGAGTTTCTCAGCTCCTATAGAGCTTGGAATATACATGTTTATATACAACTCTATCTCATGACTCGACCTATATAGAGTAGCTCAGTCACAGTGAGGACTGTCTGACTCAGTCTAGTATATGACTAAGTATTTGACACTAATAGAAAATATTAGTTAGAGATATCAACATAATAATGTAATATTGTAATATAGTGTTTATGCAAGTTCAACCCAAGTGACAAGGTTAAAGAAGGAAGATTGAATTCACCGAGTGACTATAGTTTTCACTAAGTAAATGGAAAACTAAGAAGAAAATTCAGTATTTCCTGAGTGAGTCTCATATTAACCAAGTACTATATTACTTGATTGAAATGTTATGTTCAATGAGTAACAAGTGGAAGAGAAAGTTGAAATAAATGGAATCTAATGCTGACTTTTGATGGAAATTTGAAAAGTTTGAGGTGGTCAAAGATACAAATAAAAATTTGTTGCAAGATCAATGACTGAGAAAATTCAATAAGGAACTGATGTGGAGATTGAAGAAAGATAATTAAGTGCATAAAGTTTTACTTCTTATAAGGTTAACTACATTGAATCTGAGATCGATGATTGTGATTAAGTAGTAATAGATGGAATAATTTGGAAGCAAAAAAATGACCATTTAAGGAGAAGTCAAGAAAGTTTTTAGGTTTCTTTTTTTGATTGTTAATGTTGTTATTGTATGAAATATTGAAGGAGATGAAGGAATATGGTTGAACCAAGTGAACGAAGAAGAGTTGAGGAAGAAGAAATAATTGAAATAGAGAATCAACTAGTCAAGAGAGTTGAGAAAGAAGATCATAAGATAGAGATCAGATAGAGACAAGAACATAAAGGTGATCTAAACAAGAAAGGTAGTACTATACCTAAACATATAATTTTTACAGTGTTACTTTCTAATAATTGTAGTAGAAAATATTATAGACCAAGTGGACCTAACAAGTCTATGAAATCCTATATGGTAACATTGATTAGTGATGTTTGTATGTCCTTTAGAGCAGGCTACTCTTTAGACAAGATGAAGGAGTGATAATATCCAGGTGATCTTTGGTTAAATCCACTAATAAGGTCACATTAACATTTTTTTTAACATTTAACAAGATTAGCTCCTAATAGAGCTTAGTTTAGAAGAGTGAAAATTTTGGGTTGTCGATCGTAGGTCATTTTTCCCTTAACAAGGGTTTCATGCTAAAATATTGGTGTCAAACATATTGATGTTATTTTTTTCCAAGTTATTTTTCATTTTACTGTAACTCAATATCAACTAAGTTTATGGTTAGTAGTAACTAAGTGTTATTATAACCAATCAGTTGAAACAATAATACCAAATGCATATTTTTTTATTAAACTAATTGTAAAGTTGAATGAATACATTGAGCAAAAGTTTATGATGTTTATGAATGTTTTTTAGTACTGAAGTTGTTTAAAGTGACCGTGGATAACTTATTTACCCCCCATAGTTATCTAATATTTTCTATAAGAGCACAGTGCTTGGAGGAAGAAGTTTAAACAAACCTATTAGAATTAGTATTCCTTCCTTGTTTGTATTTATTAAATGAGATAAAACAATGTATCTCTTATGTATTTTGTCCTCTTGTCCATGTGTGAGGACAACTCATTGTTGTGATTCCTTTTATAAAAAAATCAATTTACTCCTCCTTAAGAGGATTATGAAACTTATTATGCACACACTTATGAATGATTCAATCATTCACATTAGAGTTACTAAATAACACCTTTTCTCATCTATATATAAGAGATGCTCCTCTCTCATTCTTGATAACACACATTCATTATGTAGTCCTTGTAATGAGTGTATGGCTCCATTAATCTCTCTCTCTCTCTCTCTCTCACACACACACACACACACACACACACACACACACACACACACACACACACACACATACACACTCATTCTTCAAGCATTTTCCTTATTCATATAATTCAAAAGTGGTTTTCTTTTCTTCACTTCAAAATCTTTGTCTCCTCTCTTGTGTTGATCTTGGAAAGTTTTTCTAAAGTATGGAAACTATTTTCATATCAAAACTCTCTTGGATTAATTTATTTTTTCTTTATTTAATTTAATTTCATCTTTGTTATTTCTAATATGGTATTAGAGTTACCTAATCTTGGTTTTGAGCTTATGTGAAGTTTACCACACTAGAAACTTTTTGGTTGAGAGGAGAAAAGAAGTTCGAAGCTTCATTTCTAATTTTTTGTGTTACAAATTTGTATAATTTTATTTTCTTGTACTAACCATTTATGGAAGGTTTACCACCAAAGAGCCATTTTTTTATTGATCATATAACTCATTTTCTCTCTTGTTTTTGGAAGGCTCTACCACCAAAAAAAAGAAACATTTTTCTCTACATTTTTTGTTATATTCTTATAGTCTCTACATTTTTCTTAATAAAAGAAGTCCATGTTTTTAACCACTTTGTATACATTAGATCTGACAAGGATTGCCCATAATTTTTTTTTTTAAATTTATGGTTATTCGCAAGCTCTTTCTCACATCATTGCATGACTCTTGGAAAGTTAATAATCTTTCCTCATTCAAGTCACTATCACATTGAGTCAGTGCATGTGTAATTTATTGCCTAAACCATTCAATTTCTCATTTATTTATCAACAACATTCCAAGTATGTGTTCAACCAAGTTGACTAGTCTTCTCCTTGTTTCTTTGATTTATTCATGTGCTTCATACCTCTTACTATTTTTTTGAAATATCTTATTATTTTTTCCTTCTTTATAAGTATTAAATTACTTTTTTAAGTATGCATTTTTTGCTGCCTTTGTGCATTAGTTAGACTCTACATAACAAATACTTCAAAATTTGTAGTTGAGTCTAATCACCTAAAAGTGGTCATCTAGACTATTAGCGCCCTTCTCAACATTTTGGATAAATGATTTAATCATTTCCCTAGGCCATATTGCTAAAAATTATTTTATTTTATTTTAACCTAAAGTTTGAATATAATACCCTAAGTCCATATTTGATTAAAAGAACATGTCCCCCTTTCAATTAAATAAAGGACCCCATTCTTCTAACCCACTCAATGCACACATAAAGTCTTTTTCCTATTTACAAATTAAAAGAAAAGGCTTTTATCTCACATGAAAAGTCAACTCCTTTTTTTGGCTAACATTCTCTTATACATGGATCATGCCAAAAGTCAACCCCCACCCCTGACCATCCATTTCTTGATCTTGATCTCAACCATCCATCTACCTTTAAAAGAGAGAGCTCTCTTCCCCTATAAGGATCCTATTTTTGGGTTAATGTTACACTACAGGTTTCTTGACAAGTTTCTTGGAGCACTTGTGGAGAACTTTTAGTCTTCTCATATCATTCTTGCATTATCCATCTTAGCACTAGATTCATTTAGAATATCTTTATTTCCTTTGGCATAATATAGTTCACATAGCCTAATTAGCGATGGTTGTAACACATTCATCTTTCTTAGTCTAGTTACATTGAGCATTTCATCTTAGTCTCACTTCATTTTTTACATTGCATCTTGAGATCTCTTTTGATACTAGCATTCGTGCTCTTGCCTCAAGAACCTCCCATTTCATGGTTTACTAGCAAGGGCTACATCTCTAAGGCTCATTTGAGAGCTCTCTTCATGCTTATTTTATGCCTTTTACACTCCATGACTAGGGATCTCTAAGCCAACATTCAAGTGTTCCAATCTATGAGATATCTTGGATAGAAGGGTTTAGAGAAATGCACATTACTACTGTACATTTTTGAAACCCACCATTGGGTAGAACATTCTAGTTGTGCCTCTTAATTTGTACTTTTATCTTGAATTTTCCACTTGTTGTTCTATCTTTTTTTTTTCTACAGTTGCGATTATCATGCAATACTTTTTCATTATTGTACGATAGTTCTTTGTATTGTCATACGATACTTTGTTAGTATCATATGATAGTTCTTTGTACTGTCATGTGATAATTTTCTAGTAAATGTATCACACTAGTATATAAAGTTCTATCATACAACTATAGGGAGAAATATTGCACAACATAGACATATTGTACCCCTATATTGAAAAGTTTTGTATGATATTCTATCAACAAAAAAATTGCCCAGCAAAGAACTTGTTGCTGTTTTGTCAATTTTAGGTTTTTGACATTCTATTTTTCAAATTTCTTGGGTTACCTACTATTTGATAGAGGTTTTATTGTAGGTTTTTGCATTACTTTGGACAAACCTTTGTTGGAGTAACATTTTTTTCTTGTAGGGTTTCCCTAAACATTTGCAAAATTGCTCCAAAAAGAACACATGCCAAAGCTTCAAATGCAAAAAGGCTACTAATGGTTGTTTGCAGGGCTGCCTAAAAGGATAAAAATAAAACAAATAAGTGCTTGTATTTCCCTTATTTTCATGTAAGACAATATTACCAGTTGTTCATCTTTCATAGGCACATTAAAACTTGCAATTAGGATCTCTTGGTGGTAGGAAAGTATGCTCTTCACCCTTATGGTGAATCATAAATCTTGACCCACCTTTAGATTTTGAAAGTGAGTGGGATAATTGAGCTTCTTGGTGTGTTTGGGGAAACAATTGGAATAGGAGAGTATGCTCTTCACCCTTGTGGTAAATAAAAAATATTAACCTCCAAGAGTGGATCCATTTTGTGTAGTTTAGAATCCTTTAGAGGGACTACTCTTGAGAAATTAAGAGGAATGACCCAATTGGGGACAAGAAAACTTGACTATTCCAACCCACTCTAAATTGAAGGCTATCAAGGACACAAAATCTTGGTAGATGTAGAGCTTGTCTTCACTTTGTATGAGTATTTTTGGGATTGGGACCATGAGGAAAATGCTAAGTAAGAATGCTTAAGGTACGCTTGTGACTGTGAGGTCCATTATTTGTCACAAGTCAAGGTGTCCTATAATTGGGTGCAAGAGGAGTGCTACACATGGAAGCCCTTTCTAAATACCCTAGGTTAGAAGCTACCTTATTTTTCCACTCAACATCTTGGTGCAAGGACCGATCCTAGTGGATTAATCAAATCACTCCAAGATTCTACACTCATCATTTCTGTCCCCTTGGTTGTGCCAATAGAACTTCAATGAAAAATCCAATATCTCTCATGGGTAACCACTTGGTGTGAGGTGAAGGGGCATCAAGTGTGGGCCATGTCACAGAGTAATGAACTATGACCTTAGGTAGTACTACTTGGCATGTGTTTTGTAATATGTTAGACCTGTATAAATTTTCTTGAATAGAAAAAATCTCATTAGCATTTGTAGAAATTTTCTTTTGATATCCCAGTTGCACATTAGCAAGGTTTCTTTGTCCCTTGTCAAAACATTTAAGACATGTTAATTACCCTTACTATTTTTGAACCATGCTATTTTCTACTATAAATTGAGGTCCTATACTCTCTACGCTACTCTCTCATATGAAACATTCAAAAAAATCAACCCAAAATATAGGATTTTCAAGCTCTAAACCACATTTTTTACAGTTTATTGGCCCTTTATCAAATGACCTTTTGAGAAACATCATACGATATTTTGTTCCTGTCAAAGTATCATCTGGCTATTATAAGTTCTATCACCTTCTAGTTCTGAGGTCTATCACACTCCTTAAGGAAAACTATCATCTAGAACAAAAGTATCACCCAACTACTGTAAAGTGTATCATACGATACTTTTTTGCTGACCTTATACTGTCTACTTCTCTAAGAAATATTTCCTAGTTTCTATTGCTTCCAAAACAAAGTCAAAATTGCATCTTAGTTGATCTAGGGGTGTCATCACTTCATCCTACCCAAGTCTAGTCTGGAATCTCCATGTTAGGTACTATTCTAAGTTGAAAAGATGGGTTTATTATATTAGATGTAAGCTAAAAATGTCACTAATGGCCACTTGTTAAAATCTTGTTACCTCTCTATGCTAGTTACTTTCTATCAAGGTTCTTGTTCACTCCCTCAACTCAAGTTATCGATGTTGTAAATTCTTGAAATTTTTTGACAAGCCACTTATTTTTTATCTTTGACAAGTGATCATCCTTGAACCTACAAGCTTCAAATCTAAAACCCTTTTTCTCATCCTATTAAATGAAGACATATCATTACATGCCAGTTGTGACTAGGTTCCAAGTTGGTCAAGGAAGCTATTCTTCTTTTACCTTTGAACAATTGGAGACTCCAACTAGGCATCCTCATCACACCCTTGTGTGGAGGATCTCATCTCCAATAAACCACAAGAAGTTAATACTTGGAATAATCCACTCTATAGCTTTGAGAACCCATTTGATATGTCATTTGATACACTTAGGGCTGAAGACAATGTGTCATTCACCATGCATCCTAAGGAGAGGAAACACTGCTTAGAAGAACAAACACACCTAGAAAAATAAAAACTACAAGAGGCCATAAATAAGATTACTAGGGAAAGATCTTATAAACAAGCTGAGACTGATGCTCATGTCATGCTCATAATACTAAAAATCAATATGGCTTCTATAATAACCCCTTTGATAACACCCCTCTTGGTGGTAATGATGGAAACAATATACCCCATAGAACTCCTAGAATAAATGATAGAGGGTGTCCATTACCACCTAGAAACTCATAATCACATCATGAAAGTGAAAACTTAAGACCTTATGAGATTACAACAAGATGAGGTCTCCCAAAGGCCAATGCTCAACATTTTGGAACAAAATGGGGACCAATATTTTCAATACATGATAGCTAAGGGATGGAAATTCTCTCAAGATTTTGATGTGCAAAGAATCACCTAGAAACGAGAACCTACTAAAGTTGATATACTGAGAGAGGAAATGTGAGAACTCAAAAATCAGCTTGCTCAACTATAAGTTTCCAAGGAATGATCCAAGACCTCTTTTATTGAATCAATATGTGCTCTTCCTTTTGATAGGAGCCTTTACATGGTCCCATTTCCTAGGGATATAGAGATTCCTAAATATGATAAATATGATGGAAATGGTGATCCTCATGACCATGTATGACACTTCTATGCTCTTAGTATGAACTTCATGCATGAAGACACTTACCTTATAAGGTTGTTTCCAAGAAGCTTGAGGGGCCAATCCATGAAATGGTTCACAAAATTGTCACCTCTGTTGGAAATATTCAAGATATGACAAGTTACTGAGAGGGGAGGGGTGAATCAGTAACTTCTAAAATTTCAAACAAAAAAACTGTATACTGATATTCACCATTCATCCAAGTAACCTACTGTAAGCATGAAACAAAATCATTTGCAACATTTGAACACACAGATTTGGTGACCCAGAAACCTTCCAAATAGAAAGTAAAACTGGGGTGGGGATGAAACCCACAAGCTTCGTTACTGTAGTATGAAGTTGACCGGTTAAGGCTTACAATGACCACTTTTGGTGATCTGCCCTGTTAGGAGCACAAAGGATTGCTAGATCCACCTTGTTAGAGGATTTCCAAACATACAATAAAGTATGCACTCTGTTAGGAGATTTACAAAAGACTGTTAAGTCTACCTTGTTAAAGGATTTAAAAAAAAACTGATTCACCTGTTAGAATGAAATAGTGGATCTGATTACAACTGATTGCTGATAAGATCCGCTATGCTCTGATTCACCTTGATGTGATAGATAAAACTTTTCTGCTTCAAAACTCGACCTGCTGAATATCTTCACAATTCAGCCCACGTACTTTCGCACACATGTATTTCTTTTGCACTTTCACACTTTCACATTTCCATTCATTACCATTGCCATAACATCTGTTCTTTAAATGATACAATACATTGCATATATATACCATCCATATAAACAATACATGCAAGGTCGGCTAAACAATACATGCAAGGTCTCTATACAAAGTCGGCCCAAGGTAAAAACTCGGGTTCACTGAACTGACTCGGTGTCCTTCTGATACTCAGCGTCTACTACGTTACTCGGCATCGTCATGCACTCGGTAGAAGTGAAGGCACGATTCATACTAAACACTTCGAGTAGTTCTGAACTCAGTAACCACTGGAGACTCGGTAGAAGAGATGTCACTCGGTGAATACTTCTATCTGAACTGTTGCTCGGTGATCAAAGGAAACACTTGATAGAACCTTGTGACTCGGTGATAGTTAGTTTCCTTGATATCCGTCTGAGCTCGGTAAAAATTAATTTCCTTGATAACCTCAAGAGCTCGGTTATCATGAAGTTCTCGGATACATCTTAGTACATCTTTACTCAGTCAAAACTGATTCCTTTCTTTACCTTGAACACTCGGTAAACACTGACTTCTTTGTTCACCTTGATTACTCGGTAAATACTGACTTCTTTGTTCACCTTGATTACTCGGTAAATACTGACTTCTTGGTAAAGCTTGGCTTTCGGTGAGAGCTCGATAAGCATTCAGAATCCAATAAGTGTTGTAACTAATGACAAAAATGTATCATAATGCCAACAATCTCCCCCTTTGGCATTAGTGACAAAAACACTTATGAGACAAAATTTATCTGACATGCTGATGACTGATTCTAAATATACATAGCTTCGTTATATACAACTCCCCCATAGAATGTACATACGTTATTTACATGAGCTGTATATCTCTTCCTTTGTACAATTTTTCTGAAAATACTTATTCACCCATAGTATACATATCCAACAATAATCTCCCCCTTTTTGACAATAATGCCAAAGAATAAAGAATATATATACTTATATAGAAACACCAAAATGAGAGATGAACTCTGAATGTACCTGGAGAATAAGCTAGAGAGTCTTATCCCAATTCTCTTGCAAAATTTTGCAGGTGGAAAGAGCTATTTGAACTTCAGCCGAAAGTTCAATCACATGATCTGCAATGGAGAAGTTATTATCATGGATTAATGTCTTTGAATGTGCAATATGCTTCTGCATTGAATCCATGATGGGAAGGATCATGTTTTGGATATCTATCAATGTAGATCGGATCCTTGCCTCTTCCCTCAACAGCTCTGCCTGCTTCTCTGACAAAAATTTGATTCTGAGGTGATGAGATGAGCTTAAACTAGGGTCAAGCTTCAAGTTCTATGCGCTTACCTTCAGATCTTCATCAATTTTATTTAGTTTTTCTCTTATTCCTTTAGTGTATTCGGTAACATCACAAAGTTTAGCAAAAAGAGATGTTACATTATTAAAAGAATTTTCCATATCTGCCAAAACTGAGGTTAATGCAACCTGATTTATTGCAATGTTCTGGGCAATGTGCCCTAATACCTTATTATCAAATTTCTTTTCTACACGCTCAATTAGCTTTTCTTGTCCAGAGGCATCTTCATTGAATTTATTAACTGCCTCTTCCAGTTGAATCAAAATGTGTTGAGAAGTATCAACATCAACACCTATAGCCTCAGTGATTATGTTCCGAGCTTCCTCAATTATCCTATATTCCTTATCCCTTTCTGATCTTAACTGCATCTGAGTAGCCTTTTTCTCAATAAGTTGACTAGCATACCTCATTTCTTCAATGGTAGCATTATCAAAATCAATCTTTGGAATTACTATCTCTGTGTCCAAGTCAATGTCTTCAGGAATTTCCTTTCTAGTGATCATAAGTCTTAATGGTTGCTTTTGTTTGACTTCTGAGATGACTGGTTTGACCTTTGGGATAGACACGACAGTAGAGACAGAAGGACTAGCAGTAAAAACTGGGATGCTTGAGGTTTGAGTGCCAATAGAAGTATGTACAGGGTCAAAAATTTGAGTGCTGGCCAAAAATGGTGATACACTCGGTAATATAGTATCTGAGCTCACTATGCCTGAAGTAGATGGCGAAAAAATTGTAGAAAAAATTTGTGTTGTCAAAATTTGAGAACTTACAGCAATACCAACTGATAATGATGGAGTCAAGGAGGCTAACTCGGTAGATGAAAAGGGGTGTAGCTCGGTAGTCGAAGAGGGATGCAGCTTGGTAGATGAAGTGGTAGTCACTTCTACTGATGATACCTGGAGCTGAGATATGGTAGGTGTAGATGGTAAATCTGGTGTAGATGAACCTGCTAAAGCTTACTCCAACCTTGATGATGTCACAGGTTTGTCTGGGGAGTGAGGAAGGGATGCAATAGCTGCTGCTGCAATTTTTACCGTATCATCCTCCTTATCTTCCTCTTCAGCTTCTTCCTCTTTGTCTTCTTCCTCTTTTTCTTCCATCATTGCATGCAACTCTCTTGGTGTAACTGTGATGGATGGAGTGCTATCTGATTCATCACTGCTGCTTCTGCTGTCATCATCCTTTATTTCTACTGGGTCTACACTGGGCTTATGTAGATGATAGATGTTTTTCCACATGTTTGTAGCATCATTTACAACATGCTCTATATCTTTGATCAAAACCAAACAAGTGTGGAATCTGATCATCATTTTACCTTCATAGGTTTTCAATTTAGATTTTACCTCTGCTCCAGTGAGACTAGGCCGAAGATTCTTCAGGGATTGCTCATATATATCTTTTACCGTCTTGGTGGCTAAATCCCATCTTGGCTGTACTCTCTCCAGTAGTTCTTTAGAGATATGAGGAGCAATCTGGTCCGGGGAGTATTTCCATTTTCCCATTTTGTTAAGTACCAGTTCTTCAATTTGCATTTTCTCTGCATCAGTCCTTGTCTCAAATCTCAATGCCTTGAAATTTGCAATGCCAGCTCCTTCTTCCAATGTTTTGAGCCTTTGCTCGAATGTAGGTGCAGGTTTGACCAATGCAGGTTCCTGAATACCTTTTCTTGTTCTCCGGGTGAATACTGCAGTAGGCTACTTCTTGGGCTTGGTAATGATTACCTTGCCTTTCTTCTTTGCCAGTTGCTCTTTTTCTGATTCTTTTTCTCCTTCTTTTTCTTCTTCACTTTCTTTATCTTGATCTTTTCCCTCGGTGACCATAAGAGAACTCATTTCTGTTTTTAGTTTGGCCATTTTCCTTTTACCTTTGCTGATGGCCTGTGGAATTTTGATTTCTAGTTCAATTCTGGCCTTTTCTTCATCATAAGTACCAAAAATTCGTTGCCTTGGGTCTACTGGCTCATTTACCAGTGCTTCAATGATATCCCTGGTTTCATCAATATTTATCTCATATGGAAGAGGTTTCACCCATGCAACTCGGGGTCTAACTGCCTGTATGTATACCTTGTCACAGTCAACCATGAAGCAGACATCATCCTTATACTCTTCAACAAGTTTTGGAAGTATTCTGAATCTATTGTTCATCCTTTCTTTGAAAGCTTCAAAATAATTGTCCATTACTTTGTCAAAATTCATACCCATATCTACTATGAATTCATTTATTTGATACAAAATTGGAGTATCTTTCTTCCATACAACTGTACCTTTGGATGGAAAGAATTTCTGTACATAGAAGACTAAACAAACTAGCAAAGAACCAAATTTACAAGGGTTTGTCTTTGCAGTCCTTATGCTTTCCATGTTTTTATTGAATTGTTTTAGTAGTACATCAGCTAGGTCAAACTCCATATTTTTCTTTACAATTTTATATGCCAGATCTACAGCCTCGCAAGGTACACTATTTAGCCTGCTGGAACTATACAGTTTGTATGCAATAACATAAATACCAAATTTCAGTTCTATATCTGAAACATTGTTGAGTTTTAAACCTCTGCCATCCCATTCAGCTTGGGTTTTCTTCTGTAACTCATCCCATCCTAGGGTTTTGGTGGTTTTGGCTTTGCTGAGCATTGGGAGACCCGTGATTTTGTGAATCATCTTCTTGGTTATCAAAACTGGTTGTTCCAACCATAACTGACCATTATGTACTCGGCTCAAGATATACCTCACCCATTTCACTTGGAAATTTTTTGGTAGATGCGGGATATGGGTTAAGCCTTTGGTTTCCAAATGTTTGAACTCAGGTTTTAGGGTTCCATCCACGCATAACTCGGCTAGGGTGCTATCCATATCTAGTGTCCCTATTTCTTGCACAGTACATTTGAAATGAGTACGAATATCATTGATTAGAAGTACCTTTGGAGGAATCTGTGATTGAGATCCATGCGGGTCGAGTGATTCAGCGATGGCAGGAACAAGCTTGAATGTCGGTGCCTTCCATTCCATTCCCTTTACAAGCATTTCGGATCCTTTCTTTGCCTTGCTGCTGCTGGTGCTTGCGGAAGCCATTGCTGCTCGGTGAGTAAGAAGATTTTGTAAGAATATTTCGCTGGAAAATTTCTTCAACTCACTTGAATTCTCTTGAAAGCCCTCTTTTTGTAAATCTCGAATTCGCGGTGAAAAATGAGGTTGAAATCTGCCCTTTTGATGAAAAATTCGTTATTAATGTTCAGCACAGAGGTAGATGCGATCGACAGGCTGTCATCCACTGGTTTAGCTTAAACTTTGCAACTCGGTGACCAAAAGAAAATAGGTTAATCCGCCCTTAACTCGGTAAGAGAAGAACCAACCATGCTCAGTAAGTGCAACTTGGTGAAAGAAGCCTTATTGCACCCAACTGAGCTCGGTAAGGTCATGTACTGACCATGGTCCTGATGTATCTGAAATACTGATTTGATCATATTTTCATTCTAGGACTGCTTAGGATATTGCTTGTAGATACAGTCCTGGTCTTATCCTTATAAGTCTTAATTGGAAATGGGAGAGTCACTCACTTCTTGAGTGACCATTCCATCACTTGAATTATCTGGCTCGATAGACTTTGGAATCCATTGCTGCTTCATTTGTTTCCGAATATTGTCTACTTTGATTTTCTTCTCATCCTCGACTTTCTTTATGTTCATGCAGTTTTTAGATATATGACCAAGTTCTGTACATGTATAACATCTTACAGTGGTATCCCTTTTCCTTAGGTGATGCCTTGCACAGTTTATGCCAGTATGACCATATTCTCCACAATAATGACATCTGCACCGAGTGTTGTAGTCCCAACCAAATATTGCTTTGACAAGTTGTTCAGCTGGATTAAATGATTTGGATTTGCATTGTGATGCCTTATGACCTTGCTTTTGGCATTTGTGACATTTACCTTCAAATTTAGGTTTCTTTTTGCATTCATTGGCTTTGTGTCCATGCTGATTGCAATTGTAGCACTTTCCATTAAATTTTCCTTTTCCATAACATCCGTTAGATGTATGACCTAACTTACCACAGTGGCTGCAAGTAGGTTTTTGAATCTTTTGAGTACCCTGTTTGGAGGATTCACCTTCTTCCTTGTATCCAAGGCCTGCTTTACCATTTTGTTTATGAAAGTTTTCTTCATTTTGCAGATTCAATTGATCCATGTCTTTTTGAGATTTTACCATTCTCTCATTGACTTGTTTTTCAGAGATTAGATTACTTTGTAAGCTTGCATTGATTTGTCTTTCAGTAATCAAGTCATTTCTCAAAATCTCATTCTCAGATCTCAAATTCATAATTTCTTCATTTGCATTAGATAATTGAGTTACAAGATTTTCAAGCTGAGAGGATTGATTATTCCTTACCTCTAAGTCCTCAGCTGCCTTGTTCCTTTGCTCCAAGATTTCGCATAGCCTGATGGACTGGATTCCTTGTTCCCTTTTGAGCTTTCTTACTTCTTCCTGCAGAGATCCATTCTTTTCTAAGAGTTCTTTGATTGCTTTGTCAGCTTCATTTAAACTATTTGATGGTGAGAGATCTTCAATCTTTTCTTCAACATACTGATGGTCATTCATTTTCTTTGCAAGTTCTTTTCTTCTTTTCAAGGATTGTGAAAGATGCTCTTTTGCTTCATTGAGTTGAGCCATGGCCATTTTCAGATCTAGCTTTTCATTCTCAATAGTTTTGTCAAGTCTGAATATCTCCATTGTCCTTGATCTTTGCTCAAGCTGTGAAGCTTTTATCTTGAGAACCTTATAGCTCTGATACCAATTGTTGGAAATATTCAAGATATGACAAGTTACTGAGAGGGGAGGGGTGAATCAGTAACTTCTAAAATTTCAAACAAAACAATTGTATACTGATATATTTACCATTCATCCAAGTAACCTACTGTAAGCATGAAACAAAATCATTTGCAACATTTGAACACACAGATTTGGTGACCCAGAAACCTTCCAAATAGAAAGTAAAATTGGGGTGGGGATGAAACCCATAAGCTTCGTTACTGCAGTATGAAGTTGACCGGTTAAGGCTTACAATGACCACTTCTGGTGATCTGCCCTGTTAGGAGCACAAAGGATTGCTAGATCCACCTTGTTAGAGGATTTCCAAACATACAATAAAGTATGCACTCTGTTAGGAGATTTACAAAAGACTGTTAAGTCTACCTTGTTAAAGGATTTAAAAAAAAATTGATTCACCTGTTAGAATGAAACAGTGGATCTAATTACAACTGATTGCTGATAAGATCCGCTATACTTTGATTCACCTTGATGTGATAGATAAAACTTTTCTGCTTCAAAACTTGACCTGCTGAATATCTTCACAATTCAGCCCACGTACTTTCGCACACATGTATTTCTTTTGCACTTTCACACTTTCACATTTCCATTCATTACCATTTCCATAACATATGTTCTTTGAATGATACAATACATTGCATATATATACCATCCATATAAACAATACATGCAAGGTCGGCTAAACAATACATGCAAGGTCTCTATACAAAGTCGGCCCAAGGTAAAAACTCAGGTTCACTGAACTGACTCGGTGTCCTTCTGATACTCGGCATCCACTGCGTTACTCAGCATCATCATGCACTCGGTAGAAGTGAAGGCACGGTTCATACTAAACACTTCGAGTAGTTCTGAACTCGGTAACCACTGGAGACTCGGTAGAAGAGATGTCACTTGGTGAATACTTCTATCTGAACTGTTGCTCGGTGATCAAAGGAAACACTTGATAGAACCTTGTGACTCGGTGATAGTTAGTTTCCTTGATATCCGTCTGAGCTCGGTAAAAATTAATTTCCTTGATAACCTTAGGAGCTCGGTTATCATGAAGTTCTCGGATACATCTTAGTACATCTTTACTCGGTCAAAACTGATTCCTTTCTTTACCTTGAACACTCGGTAAACACTGACTTCTTTGTTCACCTTGATTACTCGGTAAATACTGACTTCTTTGTTCACCTTGATTACTCAGTAAATACTGACTTCTTGGTAAAGCTTGGCTTCCGGTGAGAGCTCGATAAGCATTCAGAATCCAATAAGTGTTGTAACTAATGACAAAAATGTATCATAATGCCAACAACCTCCTCTCAAGACATTTGACAAACTTGCACAATGCTTCATCCAAAAATATTCCTATAACATTCACCATCATCCTATTACTATGTTGGACTTGTGAAACATTAAACATAAACAAGGTAACCCTTTGCAATGTACCTCCAACAATGGAGATCTTTACACTATAGGTACCATCGATAGATTCCTAAGACTGAGAAGATTGAAATTTTTGTCAATACACTTATACTTGAACTCTACTTCAATATTAGGAAACAAATATTCCCATCCTTTCATGATATGGTTGAAAGCGCATACCACATTGAGGATTTTGCAATTAGAAAAGGTGACATTGTGTTGAATAAGGAAAAAAATTGCAATAGGAATGAAAAAGGGAAAAACAAGCCTTGGAATAAGAACAAATATGTTTCCAATGATGGAGCATTAGACACTCCTAAGACCAAGGACTCAACCTTTAACCTTTCCAATGCCATGTATGTTGCAAAACAACAAGAAACCTCAAAGTCTCAAACATTTGATAAACTCAGAAATCTTCAAAGACAAAGCATGTTTACACACCTATGGTAGTATCTTATGAAGTGTTCTTGAAGACCTTTCTTGCAAATGAATTTGTCACACTTCCAAACAACTCTTGGCCCTATGACCCACCCATCAGACCTCCTTAGTAAAGGGAGGATAATTTCTACAATTATCATAGGAGCAAAGGGCATAACACTAAAAATTTCTTTAAAATCAAAGATGTTATCCAAGACCTCATTGATGGAGGCAAAGTCATAATGGATGACTTAGTAAACAATTCTGATATCAAAGCCTTCAAAAAAATGTTACTTGAATATAAAAAAGTGGAATCATCCAAGGCTAACAAAAAGAACCACAATGCAAAGATCAACTACACCTACACTAACACTGATAATGTAATAAACATGCTAGAATTTGTTGAACATCTTTGCAGGATGGGTCCTAAATTTGACAAGGAACCCAATTATGAAATAGATGATGAAAGACCTAAGATAGTCCTAAAAATGCATAGTGCTCAACAAAATCACAAGGATTCTAGGCCAAAGGTAGTTCTTAGGGTGACAAAACCTTCCTCTTTACATGGTGAGATGATAAACACTATCAATAGGGGGCAAGCCAAGGTTTTCCTCAAAGTTATAAATGATCCCAAGAATGCATCCTCATCTAAAAAATTGGTTACCCCAACTATATCTAGCTATGATCTTGTTAGTCAGTTGCAAAGAACCCCCACACAAATTTCAATCTTTGAGTTATTAGAAGTATCTCCTTTCACAAGGAAATTCTCTAGAAAGATTTATGTACAACCAATGTTCCTAAGGATATTGATGTTCAGTGATTCCAAGCTATGGTGAATCATATCTCCTCACCCCACTATCTCACATTCTCTAAAGAAGATGACAAGTCACTCAATCATTTGACCCCATAACTTAGCTTTACACATTGAAGTCCAAATCTTTCATACTTATGTTTATTGAGTCTTGATAGAAAATGGTGCTGGGTTAAACATCATCTCCTTAAATGTTATTCAATAGCTAGGCATGTCTACATTTTCTATCAACCTAAGGTGAAAAAATTTCCATCAAAGCCTATGATAAGGTTGAACAACCTTCTAAAGGTCTGATTGTACTTTTGATCTGTGTGGGTCATGTTGAAAAAGTTGTGGTCTTTCAAGACCTAGACATCCCACTAGCATATAATTTGTTGCTAGGAAGACCCTAGATCCATGTCATGCAAGAAATATCATCAACATACCATCAATGTATCAAGTTTCCCTTCAATGGTAACAAGATAGTTATTCTAGGGGATAATTCAATGTCCATCAACACACTATCTACTACTAAAATGTTAGTCCCCATAATCACTCTTCTCATGAGTTGAAACTATCTCCAAAAGAGTGTGAACAAAAATTGAAAATGATGAGCCTTGGTATGGGTGAATACACTATAGAATATATTGCTTCTTTATCAATTTCTCCTTGATCTTATAGTAAACCTTCTAAGAAATTGAAGCCCTCAGCTTCTGCTATGACCATTTTTGGAACCTTTGTTCAATCCTCTATTCCCTTAGAAGTAGAAAAATAAGAGCAAGTTATAAGAGATTAGATCTATATGCAGGAGGAACATGTCGAGGAGGTTATGCCACTACTCCTATTTCTCCTAAGCATTATGGAAAGGGTTACAAATTTATAAAAAATATGAGCTATCATGACCAAGGGTCCTTGACTAGTGATAAGAAAGATATCATAGAAACCTTAAGTCATATTGAGGGTCGCAAAAATAGAGATATTGCTAGCCTAAGATTTGGGCTAAAAGATGAAGTACTAAGGTTTGATAGAAGGGCTCCCATTTTTAGTGAACCAGAGAATGATGATCCACCCTTTGCTGCTACCATTCTACAACAAGATGATTTTAGTCCTCACACTTCTCTCTTTTGGGGAGAAGAGCCAATTGTCACCTATAATGATGATGAAGATTCTATCTCTAGACAACACAAATCAAATGAATTAGATCATGAAGATCCTAATAGAGGGAGGATAAGAGAAAAAATTCCTTGCTTGATATCCCAAAACTAGAGTACAGATTCTGGTGAATACAAATGGGAATGTCTCTTATATGCATCTTGTGAATTGGGAGAGGATGTCATCCATGCCTATGATATTCAACCAAATATAGTTGATCAGTCTAGTCTAGGGTTTGATGAGTTTGGTTCACAAACTACTTTAGTGGATCACACTAATCCCTCTAGGTCCATTCTTGATTTAGATTTCTTTGGGGCTTTCACTATAGGCTTGACCTCTCATGTCACCAGAGATGACTCCTTCCACATCAATAATCTTAAAGCCTCCACTTCATTCTCATTTCTCCACCCTAATCTCATAGATTGGTCTGCTCAACACCAAAGACTAGAACTACCATCTTTTTAGAATGACTATGAGATTACTTGCTACCTTAATGCTATTGAACCTGTGATATATTCCACCAATGAACTCATGGTTAACATGAAAGAAACATATATCAAGTAACTTAGTCACAAAATTAAAAAAAAAAGAAAAAAAAATTGTTCAGATGACAAAAACCACTTTGGGGCAGTATCTAAACCCCAAAAAAGTTAAAAAAAAGATGGATCTAAGGGTGAAAACCTCTTTGAGGCACTTGAAAATGTGGTACTTGGTAGTTTTCCAAGATATTTTTTAGGACATATCTTCGGTTCTCATCAAACCTACACAACATATTAATCTAGTTAGAGAAGAGTCTCCCAAAATCATTCGTGTTGCTCAATCTCTATCAATAGAGGAAAAGGAGAACTTCAACAAGTTATTCCAAGAAAATAAAATAAAATTTGCATGGACCTATTTGGATATGCTTAGCCTTGATACAAATCTTATTATGTATCACCTATCTATTTCTCTTGTTGTCAGGCTTTTCAAGAAAAAGTTGAGAAAAATGCATCCACATGTAGCTCTCTTGGTTAAAAAAAAACTAGAAAAGCTCTTAAGTGAAAACTTCATCTAAGATATTGACTATTTAGAGTGGATCTCCAACATCTTATTTGTGTCCAAACACGATAACTCCATTGGAGTGTGCATCAATTTTAGATACTTAAATAAAGCATGCCCTAAGGATAATTTTCCACTACTTAACATAGACATGATAATGGACATGTCTATAGGTTATGAAATGTATTCTTTAATGGATGGCTTCTTAGGATACAATCAAATCAAAATTTCCCTTAGAGATAAGGAAAAAAATAGCCTTTACATGTGCATGGAGTACCTTCTATTGGAATATCATGCCCTTTGGGTTAAAGAATGCAAGAGCCACTTACTAAAAGGCCATAACCATTATCTTCCATGATATGATGCATAAAACTATGTTGATGACACATTGGCCAAATCTAAAAAAGGAGATACAGATCTTCATGGCCTGAGTTTGATACTGGACTGCATGGAACAATTTCAACTTAGTTTAAATCCCAAAAAGTTTGCCTTTGGTGTCACATCAGGAAAATTAATAGGATACATTATATCTTCTAAAGTCATTGAAGTTGATCCAAAAAAGGTGCAAGCCATTATGGAAATTCCTCCTCCTAGGAATATTAGTCACTTAAGAAGTCTTCAGGGGCATCTTCAATCTATTAGGAGATTTATATCATAGCTAGTTGATCAAGCACAATCCTTCAATAAGAACTTGCACAAAGACTCCACATGTATCTGGAATGAGGAATGTAAGGCAATATTAGATCAAATCAAAAGATATTTGGCTAAACCTCCAATATTGATGCCACCCATACTAGGGAAACCTTTGATTCTATATATCTTAGCTACATATTCTTCTCTAGGAGCATTGCTAGCACAAATCGATGAGAATGGAAAAGAACATTCTATTTACTACATTAGTCACACTTTGGTGGCTTATGAAGTGAATTACAACAACACTGAAAAAGCTTGTCTTGTAGTGGTATTTGCATCCCAAAAGATTAGGCAATACATGTTTGACCATATAATGCACCTTATTGAAAAAATTGATCTCCTCAAATATTTACTAAGAAAAGTTGTGCTTACAAACATCTTGGTAAATGGATGATGATTCTCTCCAAATTTGACATTCAATACATCGAACACAAATCCATCAAGGGGCAAGCCATAGATGATCAACTTGCCAATTTTCCATTGCAAGATACCACTCATGTGCAGATTGAATTTCCTAATACTTCCACCATGTATGTCATTGAAAGAACATGGAAGATTTTATTTGATGACTCTCACAACTAGAATAGAGCTAGTGCATGAATCCTATTTGTCACCCCTCATGGGTATATAATCCCTAAGTCCTACAAACTCTTATTTCCATGTACCAACAATATGACAGAGTATGAGGCCTTAATTAATGATATTAAAATGGCTTTAGAATGGAGGATCACAAAGCTTCACATCTATGGAGACTCTCAGCTTGTTATTAACTAAGTTAATAATGATTATCAAACCAAAGATGAAAAGCTTGTACCATACAAGAAATTGATTGATGCCCTACATAAATACTTCATATTTGTGATGATCCAACAAATTCCTAGGGTGGAAAATAAGGTTACATATGCTATGAACACTCTATCATCTATTCTTTAGTTACAAGAACATGACTTACATTTTGAGTTCTTAGTTGAAGAATTACACCACCCCACATATGAATCCTTCGATAATCATGTGATCTGCATTATTGTCAATCATGACTCTCCTATTACTCTACCATTTTCTCTTTCTTGCATGATCAGATAATTCTTGAAGATCTCATACATAATAAAAAATGCCAATCTCTCTGAAATGCCCCCCCACTATACCCTTGTCTCTAGTGATTTGTATAGGAAGGGTCTAGATTGAATGCTTATTAGGTGTCTAGAACTAGAAGAGTTCAAAAAGGCATTAGCCAAAGTCCATGATGGTATTTGTAGGGACACTCTAATGGCCTTGCACTTGCTCAAAAACTACTTAGGGTGGGCTAATATTGGTGAACTATGTAGGTTGACACTGTTAGATATGCTAAATATTACAAGAAATGTTAGCTACGTGTTAACTTGATTCATGCTTCTGAGCATGAGCTTATCCCTTTGATCAAATATTGGCCTTTTCAATAGTGGGCCTTTGATTTGGTGGGAAAAATTCATCCAAGCTCATCTAGTGGGCACAAATTTGTCATTACAATGACTGAGTACTTCACAAAATGGCTTGAAGTTGTACCTTTATCTACTACTATAGGAAAACATGTTGCCTTATGTATTCTCAACTACATTATTTGTTGCCATGGTATCCCATCCTCCATTATCCATAATAATGGAGGACAATTCAAAAGCAAGGACCTAATTTTTTTTTGGTAAGAAATTCAAGATTAAATAACACTGGTCCTCAATATACTATCCTCAAGGGAATGACCAAGCTAAGGCCTCTAATAAGACATTACCCAAGATATTACACAGAACAGTACACAAACCATGTAGAGATTGGCACCTATAGATTAATCTGACACTATGGGCTTATAGGACCACTATATGTACCCCTACATGAGCGACACCCTTCTCACTAGTCTATGGTTCTAAGGTTATTTTACCTTTAGAAGTTGAGATTCCCTCACTATGAGTCTCTCTACATGGGTTAATAACTGATGATGACCATAGGGCCATGAGGATACACAAACTAGAAACCCTTGATGAACACTGCAAGGCTTCTTTTGATAACACAAGGGCTTATAAAAAAAGGATGTAACAAAAAGATCCATCCATGTGAGTTCCAAGTGGGTGGACTTGTTCTTAGAGAGAACCCTAAGAATCAACAAAATAGGGAATAGAAAGGGAAATTTGAGCCTAAGTGGTTGGGTTGTTACATCATTATAATAGTGTTTGGATTTGGTGCATATAAGCTCTCTACACTTGGAGGGGAACAACTTGATGAGCCTATCAATATTCTACTTTTGAAAAAGTTCTATGCCTAAGGCTCTTTGGTCTTAGCTTTCTGTATATATAATATGATCCTAAAAAGCATAAAATGTCCTAAAAAAATGATCAGCTTAGTGAAAACCTAGCAATAGGAACTTTGATTTATCACCATAAAAATCAAAAATTTCAAAAAATACAAAAAAAAATCTTGAAAAAATATGCCAAGTGGTGAAATCCTAGAAATAGGTGCTACATGAGACCCTGACACCTATGTCTATTAGTATCATTAATTTCACAACACATTTCCTAGTTTGGAATTGTTTTTTGTCCTCATCCTAAGGGCACGATTGCTTAGCTTATTAGGATCTTCTTTTGTGTTAGGGTTTCTTTGGTAACTCATGGACAACAATGTTTCTCAACACTACCCCCTGACATTGAGTATTTCTCAATAATTTTTGGATACCTTACCTATAGTCTAGGATGCTAAAATATTTATCACTATCAGATGTGAGTCTTTAAGAAATACCCATGTGACTTACACACACACACACACACACACTTAAACATTAAACTTGCTAAGCTATGATGAACTTTATCTTCTTTGTGTGCTGCCTATGATGATTTCTTTGATGAGTGTTCCCTCCCTAATATTCTTTCAAGGATGTCCTAAACTATAAGACTAGGGGCATGAGACATGTTTTACTTGTTTTCTACTTGTAGGTGTACTTTCTTAGCCTAAGGTGTTTAGATCATTCACACTTTTCCTACTTGCAATTTGGGCCTACAATGTATCATCCTTGTTTGTTTTTGCAAGACTACACTCGAGGGTTATCCTGGCACTCATGCCTTGATACAGGTGTAATATTGCTATATTAATATTAGGGAATCTAACTGTATTAGTCATCTTGACCTACATGTCTTTGATTCTTAGGTTGGATTCCCACATTTCTATTTGGCATAGATCATATTCATATTCTCATAGTTGTACTAGTGACAATTGTATGATCTTTTGATGTCCTTAATAATGTTCAATGATGAAATTAGAGTCTAAATGTTTCATGTCCCTTGCAAGTAAACCATTTTACATACTAGCTTGCATTATAGACTCATTCTAGCTCATTTTTCCACTTCACATGTGGGGAAAGATCTCCCTTCATCTTTTCATAGACACATCATCTAATTGCATTCATCCCTTCTTGCTTTTCTTTTGACCATGTCTTTTGTTCTCTGATCAACCATGTTCACTTCCTGCTTCTTCTACATCTATCATTACAAGTGGTTAATCTAACCATCACATGTAATCTATCCAACTATCACATTTTCAAAACATGAGTCTACATAATATACATGAAAACTATCCATGAGAGAAACCCATGAGCATACATAAACATGAGCTAAAACTGAAACATCATATGGAAACATAAACACAAGTGCTAAAATATATATTTACAACATCCATCACATCAACATAAAAATGAGAAAATCATACATATAGATTGATTAAATCCAATATCTCATATATACCAAAATTTGTCAAAATACATATAAAATATAGGATCCAAAATCTAGATAATAGTCTCAAAAATACATATGGTACAACAAAATTTGACAAGGACATCAGCCTAGACCTATTCATAGACTTAAGACTAGCTCCCCCCTCATGAGTAGGTTGTGTTTGAGGAGGAGCCACTAGTTCCCTCAATGGTGGCTGATCTAATCTTCTATCTCTCTCTAAGTACATAGGTACACCCTGATCCATAAGAACTATAGCAATGTATAACCATGATAATAGGCTACCTGCACTCGTTATCTCTCCACCTCTCACTAAGCCTCCATTGGATCCTCTCTTAGAACCCACTCTCACCTCTCATCCTCTGCCTGCACATCCACCAACTAATGATCTTTGAATACTATGGTCATCTTCAACCCTCATACCTCTACCTCCAACTCTCATATATGAGTGTCTCGGGGATCCTCTTCACCTCTCTCAGTAGGCTACTCCTACTGTGGCTTTGCTCAGTCCACCCTCCTATGTCTCAATGGATTCTCCTCCTCCAACTCCTCCTCTTCCTCACTCTCCTCTTTAATGGCTTAGGCCATATCCATTTCACTCTATAAGATTAGGAACTTCTCCTAACCTCCATCCACCTTCCACCCCTACCTCCACCTCCTCTACCATCTTTGCCATTTCCTCCTTGTCCTACCACCATAGGTGGTGCATATGAATATGTAAAATATGTGAAAGGATGCCTTTGAATCTCATAAAAATAGGCTAGATTAGCCCCCACGTCTTCCAAATCTAGGCAGTAGTCCAAAGCCTCCCACATCACTGCTGCTGTATCCCTCACTACTATTTGATAGTCTAACATGGGTAGCCATCCCAGGTCATCCTCTTTGGAAAAATGAGCATATATTGTGGTCTCTATTGAGATCTCCTATCTCTGTTTGAACTATCTCCAAACTCACCTAATAGGAAACTGCTCCACTATATCTGTGCGTCTCCCCACCAGTGGCCAACTATATCACATGTACTCTAACTCCCATGCATCTGACAATCTGGCACATTGTTGGTATGGATGCTAGAAAAAAGAGGTAAGCTCATCAAATAAATTCTAGTAGTATGTCACATCCCTACTATGTCTTTGAGTGATGAACCCTATGTATCTATAAATGAATGACTCACTCCACTCTCATAGTTACATGCCTAGCCTATAACTAGATATGCTCCCAAGCCCATATCTACACTATTACCATGCCATATGCCCAAGGTCAACCATCTCAATACACAATGTCATGTAGCTCATGATACATGTCTATTAGGATGGAAGGTCCCCATGCCATCCATCTCGGTTGACCTATCAAATCAATAACTAGACAACCCCATCCTAGAGGGAAGCCCTTCTAGTCCCTATCAATAACTAGAGCCTAGGAAACCAATGAGAAAATCAAGAAAGGCAAAGGATATTGATCCTCATACTCATCTATGAGTCTCTCCAAACTAAAGTGTTGGTCTTTGATGGTCACATCCTCAAATATCTGCTGCACTTCCAACCCCCCTATTGAGGTATAATCATAGTAAACCTATGACATAATCAAACTCACATCATCACACCTCATATGGATTGCAAAAAATTGAAACAAATGAATATAAAAACATAATGATCATACTCACAGGGTCTCCATGGCATGACATGTGAAGGATACAATATACATCCTCTAGAGTAATGGTGGCCTCACTAGTGGGAAAATAAAAGGCATTATTCTCATTGTTCCATTTCTTAGCTAATGCAGTCAACAATCTATGGTTTGCCCCTATATGGGGCATTTGTAGCAACCACCTAAATTCCATGCTATCTATAGTGGCCTTCACATCATCCTCTAGATGATGGAGGACTCACAACCCCACCACCTTGGGGACTCTGATCAACAGTAGGGGAAAGACAATCTGAATTACCAAGTCAAGAAAACATGAAAATGTAGTATCAACTATAATAGACCAAGTAACATCATAAACATATCAAAATGAAAGAAAATAATAATCTCATGCTCAAAATCTTCTCCCACACATGCAAAAATGCTCAACAAATAACCAGACAATACTTTTCCCACTATGCAGGTGATACTTTTTTCTAAGTATCATGCAATACTTCTACAACTATCAAGCAACACTTTCCTATCGTGCGATAGTTCACACCATTTGATGCAGTAGTTGGGTATGCCCAATACGATGGAACTTTTTGAACAATGTGATACAATTTGCTACAAGAAGTATCATATGATACTTCTCAATATAGCCATATGCTAATTTTAAAGTATCACATGCTAATTTGTAAAAAAATCAAAAAATGCATTTAAAACATGCAAAAATTCCTCAAAATGACTCATAAAGTGCAAATTTTTGAAGACTCATTAGGGCCTTGTACTTGGTGGTCGGTTGTACAACTAGCTGTGCTTGAAATGATGCATGTGCATCAAAATTCCTGCTAGAGCCATGATATCTCTCAAAATCACTCAAAAGCTCTCTAAAATATGACCCTTGGACCCCTTATATAGTCCTCCAACCTCATTTTGACTCATTTTTCAAACTCCTTAGAATTCCATGAAAATTACACCCTTGGCTAATTTTGATGTCCTAGATCCATTTTGAAGATCAAAATCAAAATACAAATTCATTTTGATAGTCAAAATTGCATTTCAATATTCTACCTTCTTTTATGTAGTTAGATGACCTTTTGAGGTCTAACCTCTGAATCTTCATTGGGGCATCTTCATTTCTCCATGTCTTCATCATTTCTACACTCTGTACCAACTTCAATCCACATATTTCTCTTCTAAATCATCTTTCTACTTTTTTTGACCTAATTTGCATACTTTGTCCTTCTTAGTTAATTCTAGTCAAACTAGGGCATTCTCTCACTTCCTTATGGTCACTCTTTTGTTCTAATCACATCTGTCATCATGGAATTTACTATATCTGGCTCATTTTTGCATTCCTTTCACCTCATTTCAATTTTGATCCTGAGGAGGCAAAATACTCTAGCATTGTTTTCTTTCTACAACTATCTATTTTCCAGGAGCATACACTCGATTCTTTCATTTTATCTTGATCTATATTTTTTTCTAGATGTTAGTACTCTTCTTGAGTTTTGATATTGTCTCTCTCTTAGTGTGCAATACTATCTCTGCCAGGCTGCACATTTAGGACTTGCTATCTCATCTTGCATTTTGTTATTTAGAATCAAATCTCTCTATCTATTGTTGCCTACTTGGCTTCTATATTCTTTGACATCATGTGTTCCTATATTGATCACACATTAGTCAAAGAGGGGAAAATATAATAACCTAAAAATGGTCATCTAAACTATTAGCCCCCTTCTCAACATTTTGGCTAAATTATTTAATCATTTACCTTGGCCAAATTGCTAAAAATTAATTTATTTGATTTTAACTTAAAGTTTGAATATAATATCCTAAGTCCATATTTGATTAAAAGATCATGTCTCCCTTTTAATTAAACAAAATACCCCATTATTCTAACCCACTCAATGTGCACACATAAAGTCTTTCTCCTATTTACAAATTAAAAGAGAAGGCTTTTGTCTCACATGAAAAGTAAACTCCTCTTCATTGGCTGACTTGCTCTTATACATGGATCATGCCAAAAGTAAAAATCCACCCTTGATCATCCTTTTTTTGATCTTGGTCTCAACTGTCCATCTACCTTAAAAGAGAGAGCTCTCTCCACCTCTACAAATCCCATTTTTGAGCTAATGTTATGTTGGAAATTTCTTGACAGGTTTCTTGGAGTACTTTTGGATAACTTCTAGTCTTCTCATCTCATTCTTGCATTCTTCATCTTAACACTAGAATAATTTAGAATAGCTTGATTTCCTTTGGCATAACATAATTTACATAGTTTTAATAAGCAATGGCTATAACCCATCCATCTTGCTTAGTCTAGTTGCATTGAGCATTTCATCTTAGTCTAACTTCAATTCTTGCATTGCATCTTGAGATTTCTTTTGACACTAGCATTCTTGTTGTTGTCTCAAGAACCTCCCATTTTTATGGTTTACTAGCAAGGTATACATCTCTAAGGCTCATTTGAGAGCTCACGTCATGCTTATTTTATGTCTCTTGCACTCCATGACTAGGGATCTCTAAGTTGACATTCGAGTGTTCCAATCTATGGGATATCTTGGATAGAAGGGTTTAGAGACATGCACAATTCTAGTGTACACTGGGTAGTTATGTCTGCAACTATTATTTAATCTTTTTCTTTAACATTTCCATATTTTGGTAAATCAGTAGGGACCCCAATGGGGCAAATAGGGAACTCTATGGATTATGACACCAAGGGGATATTTGGGGAAGCAATGAGTAAGATTCCCTTGTGAAGAGCAGGATGAGGGGGGCAACACTTTCTAAAGAGTTATTATAGTCCAATCTTTATACTATTGTATAGAACTTCGTCTCCTTTTCAAAATTAAGTCTATGTTAATTATAAATATTCCTTTGACTTATAATGCCTTTTTAAATATGCCATATTTATCTATTTTTGGATCTCATCATTTCATATTATCATAATTTTGTAACCTATCTTTTGTCATTTAGTTTGCCTCATCCTTGCTCCACTTTCTTTTATCTACCTACCATTTTTGTGAAAATTAATATTTCTCCTTTGAATTATCTTTCCTCTCATTAACCTTTTTTTTGCATGAGTTTCTTTGTTTAATTCAAAAAAATTCAAATTACAAGTGGTTTAATAATTTAGGATAGGATTTTTTAAAGAAAAATATTTACTTTCATAGCACACAAAACTTTTTAAAAAACAAATACAATTTAGAACTTGATTTAATTTTATTCATAAATAAATACATTTTGTTCATAATTTTTTAATTAATACATTCAAATTAAGAAATATTCTTGTATCATTGAAGTTTTTTTAGTTTTTTTAAAAAAGAAGTATTTTAGATTATCAAATCATTATCAACATAAGAATTTTTCTATAGAAGTTTCTTAAAGTAATATCCTAGTAGATAATCTAGATAATCTGGTAGATGACTTAGCTAATCTTTGGTGAGTATTACTAGATAACACATCCATGTACATAATTAATCAAATATGTGGAAAACAATAGGAATGCAAACAAGTTTTTAAAAGTTAAATATCAAAATCACCTATTAAAAAAAGATAAATTTCAAAGTCTTGAATAGTGAACATATCTATCGTCAAATAAAACTAAAATATTCTGTTCAATTTGTTTGGCTTCAAGAATTATTCTAATTTTTCATTCATAAATTATTATGAGAAAATCTTAACAACTTCTACCTAGATAATCATAATTAAATACTAAAAAATAATGCTTTTTTGGGAGTGAAACATGTGTGAGTTTTGTTTACTCCAATACCCACATTCAATCTTTTAATTTATGGTTATATAGGATAGGTTGGAGTAAAGGAGGAATATGATGTTTTTATTTGGATAGACAAGATTGAAAGCTTTAATATGTATTCAGCCTATGAAGTTGCATTTCTTGCATTTCTTGCAATTTGTTTTGAATTTCTGGCTTTAATATCTATAGTAATTTAAACCTTACTACCTTGCAATGCCTAGTAACATTATCATTACTTGATATTATTACCAATAACTAGAGTATTGTTAGTCCCACCTAGCATAAGTGAAGACTATAGTTTTCAACCTCTTCTTTGTAATTAGTTTACTTCTTGATATCCATGCATAACTATTTTATTGTATAGTTTGTAGAAATTATTTTATTAAACTATTTTTCTCACATATATTTCTTTTTTACGATTGGTTGTTGGGGATTTACCTAGTAGCCTTATTATTTTTAACTTCTAAATTTTTTGTTGATCTTTAAGATGTATTTAAGCTTTCGGCACGTCTACATGCAAGACACGTGTCACTACATATTTATAGAAATGACACATTAGAGGCACGTGAAAATGGAGAAACAATATTAGAAAGGCACAATCCTATCATCTTCAATGCTCTTTCACATTATCAATTTAGATAATAAATTTCAAAAATATGTCAGTCAAATTCGAAGGATTTAATATGAATTTGTTATCTTTCCTTCACTACTCAAGTAACAAAATGATTTGGGCCTTATCTTTCATTTTTCTTCCCCACATATTTGTAATTCTATTGACTATAGTTGGCAATGATTTGATTATGTGTTGGTTAGTGACGATTAATGTTTCCTTAGCAAATCTATATTATAAGACAATTCTACTTCACCAACACCTCAATGTGTGGGCAATTTTTCATTTAAGCATCTTCTTGTAGCTTATTTTTCCTTTGGTACAAATATTTTTTAGAAAAATCTTCTAAGATGTCAAAATGGAGTGTAAAAGATGACAACTAACTTTCTTTTTTAGAACTTTATAAGTTTGTTGTAGCAATGTCATTTTAGAAACAAATATTTTAGTTTTAGTAACTTCATTTTAGAAGTTTATTTGTTTTGGTAGTACCTAATGGCTGTGTCTATTCATGACTCTTTCCATTCTGATTTTAACATATAATTGTATTTTATTAGGAACTTCTACTTGAGAACAATAATTTTCTTGATCTAGTATTTGTTTTAGAAATACTCAAAATAGCTGTCTTATTAGAAAAAATAATTAACTATGTTTATGTTGCTTTCCATATGTTATTTTCGTCAACAAATTATTTGGTTTTATTATTTTTAATTGCACAGGTACATAATTATTTTTAATTGCAAAGGTACATTATCAATAGGCTCTTTCTAGTACAACTGTAGGTCAATCAATTTGGTTTGATAGAAGACCAATATTAAGTCTACCATTCATCAAACCCACTTACACAATGAACATCCTCTACTATCCACCCTTCTCAAAGAAATAATAGTTTTTCTTCATTAAGTGTCATCTAACAGTCAAAATTTCATATCATTATTTGATTACTTCTCAAATACATCTCAATAGCAAAATATAAGTCAAGAATCTTCTGATGATTTAGAATGGATACTACTCCCTTCCATAAATTTAATGGATTTTCTAAAAGAGAAGTTAATATGAAGTTGAAACTCATTCAAAAATACATACATCATAGCCTTCCATCAATGTTTCTGTTCTTCATTAGATAAAGTTAAAGTGTGAACACTATATTTCTGCATTTTCTCATTATTATATTGGTTATACCTAAGAAGATATCTTTGGAGTGCTTGCAGCAATGTGCACATAGAGCTTACAAGTCTATATCGAAGCTAACTCATTTGATCAACAATGTTTATCCACAAAAATAGGTATGTCCCATTTTTTTAAAGACTTCTCAATTTTATGTAGAAAAGCTGCGAAAATCATACTATTTTGTTCAAAAATATAATAGGTCCATAATTAACATTAATCCCTAGCTCAATTATAAACAACATACACACCTCTATCACAGTTGTAAATTTTTTTGAATATATATGTCATTTCTCATTGATGTCTATCTTGCATCCAAATCAATCAACATACCACAATAGAAGGATTTTTTGAAAATAATCCAAAAACCTGATTTTGCAAAAAGAAGGAAAATAGTTAATAAATATTTTTTTTAGAAAAATAAAAGACCATTTCCATAGCATAGATATTTTGAGTATTTTTAGTAAACCAAAAAATTTATATATAACACTAAAATTTATAAATTTATAAATTGATACAAAATTTACAGTAGAGGAAAAATTTATTTGTTTAGATAATTTTGTATAGATAATAAATTTATATACAAAAATTAAATTTACAATAAGTATAAATTTAATTTACATTTATAATATTATAAATTTATATTTTTTCATTTATAAATTTATATAGTATAACTATTGAAGTAGTTTTATAGATTGCCTATTATAAATGTATATTTAAAAACTATCTATGAATTTTAAATATAGGAATAAACATGGATAATAATATTAGGAATAAATATGAATAGTTAGTATCAAAGTGTATTAATTTATCTATAAATTTCTATACCAAAACTAAACACTAATATAGATAATTTACTCAACCAAATTTATCTTATACATTAAATCCTTTATATAAACATTATATAAACTTTTCTAAATACCTCATCTATGGCTCTATTTGTAATGGCGAAACTCTACTCTAGAATTGTCAAACACTACAACCTGCACCATTATTATAAGAAGTGGAGATGCAAATATTGAATGTTGGTAGTTGTATTTTAAAGAGCTATTGGCCATTTAAAATAATGAATGTTTTTTATTAAGAAAAGTAGCAAGAGGGTGCTGGCCCATGGTACAAACAAATCACACTAGATATTGCTAAACATAATTAACAACACCTAATGCCAAATCGAGGATCACCAAGAATCTACAATATAGACTTACCTCTGTCAAAGACAAAGGTCTGAGAATGACACACCTTGGGACAAGCCCCCATACAAGCTGTAAAACATAACCAAAAACAAGAACCAAGGACTTGGATGAGCCCTTTAAAAATTCTAGCGCACATCCAATCACAAGAAGACAAGAACCAGGAAGAATGAGGTCCTTTCATCACCATAAAAATTGAACAACTAAACAAGGCAGCAACCTACCTATCCTTTCTTCTTTGTTAGAACCAGAGATCCATAACCATCTTGGCCCCTTTCCCAGGTCAACACTTTCAAAGATCTTCCACCACACAACAGTCTCCTTTCCCACCTCAATAGTGAAAGGGTCCCCCATAATAGAAATAGGGGGAGAGAAGATCAAAACATCAAGGTTAGGAAGTTGGAGCCCAAACCCCCCAACCTATCACAAGCAGTAGCCTTGAAAATGTCCCCCTCAATAGAAGTCTCCAAAAACTTACACTAGATATCCACCTCAATAGGAGATAGCTTCACCTCCATAGAAGCCATGCAAGAAGGAGCAGTGACAAAAATCCAAGTCCACCACCTCTGTAACAACATTTTACTCATAATGAGAGGACAATGGAGAGTCCTCCCAACAAGGAACCAAACATCAAGGTTATGAAGATGGAACCACCAATCCCCCTACCTATCAAAAGTAGTAGCCTTGTTAATGTCCCCCTCAATAGGAGTCTCCTCCACAACTAGAACCTCACACCGGATCTTCACCTCAATAGGAGATAGCTTCAACTCCATAGAAGCCATGCGAGAAGGAGCAGAGACAAAAATTCAAGCCCACCACCTTTGTAACAACATTTTACTCATGATGAGAAGAAAATGTAGAGCCTTACCAACAAAGAACCAACCACCCACTAGTGGGGGAACCCAAGCTTGATCAACCGACATAAAGACACAATAACCTAGTGCTTGAAACCAGTAGTGCCCAAGAGAGACAAACCACATGAGCCTCCACAACCCAAGATTGCCCCATAGGTAGCAACCCATCATGCCATCCAACATAGGGAGGGGGAGAGGAACCATCCCAACCCAGTCTTTACTAGCATAAAAGAGAGGAGTACCATGTAGAGCTAAACTCCCCACCAGAGCTTGGGAAGACACAGGATCCAAAAGACTTGATCCAAATAATGTCATTCCAAGGTAAGATGAACCAGGGAGAATGAGAGCTTTGGAACAAGCTTTGAAATCCAATACCCCCACCCTTGCCCATGTTACCATCACAACCAACTATGAATCTAGGCAAAAAATTCTCTCCCCATAGTCATAGTAGGGAAGATCCAACCTTCACAAAAATTAGACAACAACCCTCAAAAGAAAGCTGCCCCCAACAAAGAGTGACACCTTGGAGGAACCCGTCAAAACTGTCACCAGCAGGATTGGTACCAAAGACAAGACCCCAATCTCTGCACATCCTTATCAAACAATGAAGGCCACATCCAACATGAGTTCCAACCCAATGGAAAAAACTCCTAGCTGATATGCACCACACAAGAGCAAGATGATGTATCTAAAAAACCCTTGCCTTCAAACCAACAAATAGAAAACACTAGGACAACAAGATAGTCAGATCCAATAGGGAAAAGTCCACCAAAATCTCATAAAAACAAACTCCCTCACCGCCAAGTGCTTGATCATCCCCATCATCGTTGTTATCTTCCCCCTCACTAATCTCAGACAACCCTGCAACACTACTGCATCTACAGGAAACCCTAAGTTTGAAAACTCCAGACCCACTCTATTTCCTGGTCATCACTCCTCGATGATTAGGAATGTTAAGATCTTGTTGAAAGAGAATTTTTTTAATGCCATACCCTTTTTGAGTGAAATATTTGTCTCAAGAGGGGCTTGGAGGGACAACAACTAGTTTTAGTGGTCAGTTATGTGGCAAAACAAAATAATGAATGATGGTAGTTGTATTTTTCATGATTTTGAATCAATGTGAGAATCTTCTAAAATAAAAACAGACCATTGTTTTTATTTTCAAGATTATATATATTTTTAAAAATATATGGCCCCAAAATGAAGCAAAAATGGTATCAAGTCTGAATCTATTTAACATGAGGGAGTTACATTACTACATATTTACGCAAAAGATATAAGAGATTATTTTCCCCACAAACTCATAAAATAATTACATACATTCTAAATTTCTAATTAGCTTGAATTAGATCAAATGTTTATTAATACCTTAAGACATTGAAAATTGAAAAATATAAGCTATTAAAATTGAATTTCTCATACTTGTTGAGTGTGCCTTCACATTAGAATCTAAATATTAAATGATCATAAAAGTTCAAATTCAATGATGATTACTGAATTAGACCACATAATTAAAGTATTGAAAACACCATCTATGGTGTATATTTTTCCACATAAAAGACATCTGTCGATAACTTTCAAAATAGAAGAAACTATCCATGTTTTGAATTAATGGAGATGCCACATTCAAAAGAGATTGCACTATGTGTAAGAATGGCCTAGACACATACACTTTTGACTACATGCCACAACTTCTCATTCTAAATTAATATATAAGGCTACTGTATGTTCTTCAGAGAGCATTGCTATTTGAATGGTAGCACCATTATAAGTAGTTATTTTAGTTTTTTCAAATAGGTTTTATCATTTTTGGAATATCTATTCACATAAAATATTCTTGATTTTATATTGTTTCATATGATATAAATATAAAATTAGAAATAATTTATAAACACAAGTTATTCAAAGGGCTAATTTATTACCATTTTTTACACACATTTATCTAGTATTATAATTCATAAATATCTTACTCTTTTGAGCGTATGCTTCTGGATTTGATTGCGTATGTGTTTTTATCATCAACATTTCAGATCACACTTTGTGATCCATCATTAGGATGAGAGAAGGATATAAGATGTATGCAAACCAGCCAAGCCCAAGAGGAATAAAAAGGAGAGAAAGTAGAAGGAGCACACAATACGAAGAAGAAAAGAAAGAGAAGAGAGTGAATATTCAAAAATATATTAAAAACTCAAAACCTCATATTTTAGGTTGATGTTACATAATATAAAGAAAATTAGATGTAATAAAGGAAATCATTGAGAATAAATAAAAATTTAAAAATTAAAACATAAATATACAAATATATGCACATGTGGGAAAATACACTCATGTGTGTGTGTGTGTGTGTGTGTGTGTGTGTGTGTGTGTGTGTGTATGCGTGTAACAAACTAAATCTAACAAACTTAATACATCAATAAAAAACTAGAGAAGATCTAACAACCTTAATGCGCAATAATACATTATTAAATACATGCATTATAAAATAAAAAATAAATCTAACAATATTAAAAAACTAAATCTAAACATTAAATGTAAAACTTAAATCAACATGTTAAAACCAACTTAAATCTAAATATAATATACTTAAAATAAATTCTTTATATTAAACTAAAAATCTATAAATATAAAGTTGTAAACTTAAATCTAAAACTAAAAATAAAAATACAAACTATATTAAATTACTAAATATAAAAATTATAAAATTGCATATATATATATATATATATATATATATATATATATATATATATATATATATATATATATAACAAACTAACTTTAACCACTTTAATACAACACTATAAGAAGAGAAGAACTAACAACCTTAATTCGCATAAATACATGTATATATAACAAACTAAATCTAACAAATTAAATACATCACTATAAGAAGAGAAGAACTAACAACCTTAAGTCACACAAATACATTACAAAATACATGCAATATAAAATAAAAAGTAAACAAAACAATATTTAGAACTAAATCTATTTAGTAAATGTAAAATAAAAAATGCCACATTAAAATCAACTGAAAAACTAAATATTAAAAACTTAAAATAGTTAATAAATATTAAACTTAAATCTATATATTTAAAGCAATAAACTCAAAACTAGAACTAAAAAACTAAAAATAAAAACTATCTAACAAAACAAAAAATATTAAATTGCGTATATATATATATATATATATATATATATATATATATATATATATATATATATATATATATATATATATATATATAATTTTAATATATTAGTTAAAAATTATTATATATATAAATAAAGCAAACAAAAATACTAAACAATAAATAAAGATAACAATAAAAACTAAAAAAGCTAAAAAAGCAAAATATCAAAAGTGAGACCAATAAAAATAAGAAACTAGAAGAACAAATATACAAAGAAAATGCCAACCTACACAAAAAGCTGCAGGCTAGAGATGCAGAAGCAGAAGAGGGAAAAAAAACCAAGAGAGAGATAACATAAAACAAGAAATTAAAATGGAAAGGGGGGAGGGGAGGGGGAAAAGACCACCCGAAAAGGAACAAAGAGAAAGAGCAATAGGGGGAACACAGGAAAAAGAAGAGGCAATAAAACAAGAACACCAAACCAACAAACTAGGAAGGGGCATGATCAACGATGTTGCTGACAATTGAGAGAGCAAAGCAAAGGTTGCCAAGAGGGGTTCAAGGTCCATCCATCATCTCGATTAAGGTTGATGGAATGGTGGCTAATTTCAATGGCTTCTTTGAGTTTCCTCTTGAAATAAATGTCCTCCTTGCAAAGGATTTGGGCCTGCTCCAAACAAATGTGATGTTTGGTAGAAATAGAGTGCTCAACTAGAGCAGATTTGAGGACCCTATCATGTCTAATGTCTGCACAATGCTCATGAATTCTGGTACGAAAAGAACAACTAGTTTCTCCAATGTAGGGGTTGTCACATGAGCACTCAATTTTGTAAACTCCTGAGTTAAGAAAGGAGTCTTTGGAGTCCTTGAGCTGTGGGACAAGATTATTTAACTTGGAAAGGGGTTTAAAGACAACACAGAGGCCCCTTTTCATTAATATTTTGGAAATATTTTGGGAGATGCCATCCATAAAAGGAATGGAAGTGCACAAAGGGGGGAGGTTCAAAGACAGGTAAGGGTGGAGTTAGAAAGAAAAAAGGATTTGGCCTAGTGGAAAGTCCTAGAAATATGCTTACACGAACACCCATTCAAGGAGAAGACCTGCCGAAGATGAGACAACTCTTGGTCTATGTGTTTATCATCACATATTCTAAAGGCTCTCAGGGAAAGGGTTCTAAGGATGCCAACTTTTTGGCTGGGATGGTGGTGGGAAGATGAGTGGAGATATAAGTTAGTGTGGGTGGCTTTACGATAAACATGTCTGCCAAAGGTACCATCATGTTTCCTGATGAGAAGAACATCAAGAAAGGGTAGGCAACGGTATAACTCTAGCTCCATGGTGAACAATATGCTGGGGGCCAAGTTGTTTATATGCTTTTGAAACTCCTCAAGTTTTTTGAGCCCATGTGGCCAACACACATTGGTTTCATCAACATATCGCTTCCACCATCTAGGTTTGAGGGGGAAGGAATGGATAGCCAACTCCTCAAAATGCTCCATATAGAGGTTCGCTATGACCAGAGAGAGAGGGGAACCCATGGCAACCCCTTCTACTTGTTCATAGATGATGTTTTGAAAGGAGAAGAACATGGATCTTAAGCAAAACTCAACCAAGTCTACAATCTCATCACCAAACTTGTTCTTAATAATAAGAATAAAGTCTTGAATACGAACTTTGGTGAAGAGGGACACTACATCAAAACTAAACAAGATGTCATCCTGCTCAGTCTTGCTATCCTTAACAAATTGGACAACATGCGAGGAATCCTTGATGAAAGAGTCAGAATTTCCAACCAAGGGGGAAATTAACTTGGCAAGGTGGGAAGCTAGGAGATACGTAGGCGACCCAATAGTGTCCACAATGGGTCTTAAAGGTATGCCTCCTTTGTGAATTTTAGGGACCCCATAGATATGAGGAGTCACTTCTTTGGACAGAATCAATTTTTTCTTTGTGCCTTCATCAAAGGAGGAAATAGACACCAAGGATTTGACTCTCTTTAAGATATTGGGGCATGGATTGCGGTTGAGAGTTCTGTAGCTATTGGAGTCAAAGAGCAAGTCAAACATTTTGGAGACATAGTCTTGCCTATTCATGATGACGGTAGCATTACCTTTATTAGCTTTGGTAATGATGATGTCATTATCCTTAATTAGATGTTTAAAGGCACAAATTTCTCCATGCAACACATTGGATTTCGATGGTTTCGCATGTCTTAAGGCAACAACACAATCTTGTCTGACTGCTTCTACCACATCATTTGAGAGAGAGCGAATAAAACTCTCAATCTCAATGATGAATTGAATGTGTGGGAAGAGAAATTAAGACCCCACTTCAAAAAAATTAAAAGAAAGAGGGTCTAGGATGGTGTTGGACAAGTTGACAACCAAATTTTTTTCCCAATCTTGTAGCGCCTGATAGGAGGAGGCATAGATGGAATTAGAGGAGGGAAATTGAGGGAAGTTGGAGAGAGAGAGGGGAAGAGGAGGAGACACGTCCACAATGTAGTTCTTGGCTCGAGGTGAGAGGACCAAATTAGAGGAAGACTCAGCCAACACTCCTTTGGACTGAGATAAAGGAGACTTCACATGCGTTGACACCTCATTAGGTAGAGATATGGAGGATCTCTCACCAAAGTTAAAGGAGTCAAGGAAACACAAAGAAGAGTGGTTAGGTTGAGCTCACTAATCATCGATGTTGCCAATGACAAGATAGGGGTCAATCAAGGAAGAGGCAGGTGGAAAGGAATGCCAACAATCTATAATAGAACCATAAATGTGTGACTGATCAAGCATGCTAAGAGGTAGCTTCTAGATGGAAGACTAACCTGGACACCTTGGCATGGAGCCATTAGGAGAGCAGGACTGTTGGAAGATAGCGGACTACGAGCTGGATGCACCAAGGTCAGATCCTGAGGAGGACAGTGGCTCGAAATGCACAGGAGTAGGGCAAGAAGATAGTGAACAAGCTATGTCTTCTACCTCATCGTGGATAGATACATAAACTATGAAAGACCCAAATGACCGGCCATTCTCACTAGCTAGAGATTGGATGTCAACAGCTAGAGGAGAAGAACAGAGAGGGGCTGGAGCTGCAAGGGATGAGGACCCAAGAGTTGAGTTACTAGGGTGCTGCACCAATGTACCCAATGAGCCTTGGAAATGAACAGAAGAGAAACCATGCCGGCGCTGGTACTTGTACAAGAGAGTCTGAAATTTCCTCTTTTGTCTACTGATTGACTCCTCATAATGACCCAAAACTCAAAGAAGCCATTGAAATTAGCCACCATCCCATCAACCTTAACTGAGATGATGGGTGGACCTTGAACCCCTCTTGGCAACCTTTTCTTTGCTCTCTCCAAAAACATCATTGATCATGCCCCTTCCTGGTTTGTTGTTTTGGTGTTCTTGCTTTGTTGGCTCTTCTTTGTCCTATGTTCCCCCTGTCACTCTTTCTCTTTGTTCCTTTTCTGGTGGTCTTTTCCCCCTCCCCTCCCCCCTTTCCATTTCAATTTCTTGTTTTATGTTATCTCTCTCTTGGTTTTTTTCCCTCTTTTGCTTTTGCGTCTGTAGCTTGTAGCTTTCTGCTTAGGTTGGTATTTTCTTTGTATATTTGTTCTTCTAGTTCCTTATTTTTATTGGTCTCACTTTTGATATTTAGCTTTTTTAGCTTTTTTAGTTTTTATTGTTATCTTTATTTATTGTTTAGTATTTTTTTTTGCTTTATTTATATATATAATAATTTTAAACTAATATATTAAAATTATATATATATATAATAAGAATGATATTTTTTAACTAATATTTTATATATATATATATATATTGTTGGAATTAAAGATAGAGTAACTAAGAGGGGGGGTGAATCAATTACTAACAAAAAATAATCCACAAATCCATTAGATGTCTTAAAGATCTAGTTACTGCTTGTACTTAGTAAACAAATGCTGTAACTTAGTAAATTAAACCATTACTTTCTTTTCAAGCATTCATGCATGTAACTAAAAATAAAGTGAACACAAGAGACACTAGATTTAATGTAGAAACCCAATATGGGAAAAACCACCAAGTAACTAGTCACCAAATTTTCACTCTTTTGAAGTGAGCCCTATTAGGAACCAACCCTGTTAAAGGTTACAACACACATTGTTAGGTGTGACCCTGTTAGGAGTGGCCTTGCTAGAGGTCTTTAGAACAATTCAACTGAACTGTCACCTTGTTAGAGGATTTACAAAATGGCTGTTAAACCAACTTTATTAAGAGATTTGAAATCACTACTACAATGGTTAGAAAGAAACAATGAATTGACTTGAACAAGATGCAATTGAATTTGCTGGATACATGTCTCTGTTCAGCATCATTAGATCCTCCTTGATCAAATATGACTTTGCTGCTCCTCAATGACCTCTGATCATCCTTCAAATTCGCTTCCACAATAATCAGTCTTCATATCACATTAACTTCTCATACCTCCACATTACACACACTTTGAATTTGCAACTTGACCTCTTACTTATACCATTCAGATTGTCGAGTCGACCCATTTACATGTTACATTTACCAATAAACCATTCATTAGTTAGCTACAGATATTACTCTTAAAAAAATAGATGTTATTTCATAAGACAATGAAATCCTTTACTGGCCGACCCTGCTTGGTAAATACTGTTTCTAGGAATTTCCAGAGTTAACCTTCTTGACTCGTTTAACATTACAATATCCTTAAAATCCTTTGGCTACTGAGTTTACTGCTTCATCCAAATGACCTTTGATGATCGAGTGAACTCGGTAAGAACTGCTTCTTCCAAATTTCCTTTGGTGACCGAGTGAACTCGATAAGAACTGCTTCTTCCAAATTACCTTTGGTGACCGAGTGAACTTGGTAAGACCTGCTTCTTTTCTTCCAAATTACCTTTGGTGACCGAGTGAACTTGGTAAGACCTGCTTCTTTTCTTCCAAATTACCTTTGGTGACCGAGTGAACTCGGTAAGAACTACTTCTTCCAAATTACCTTTGGTGACCGAGTGAACTCGGTAAGAACTACTTCTGCCACATTTTCTTTGATTATCGAGAGCTCGGTAAACATTGTCCTTTGCCTTGCTGACCTTCTGAGCTTGGTAGACACTATCCTTTGCCTTGTTGACCTTCTGAGCTCAGTAGACACTATCCTTTGCCTTGCTGACCTTCTGAGCTCGGTAGACACTATCTGATGATTGATATGACATTTGTGTGACATCAAAGATAACACACAATTGAACAATTGTATCCAACAATATATATATATATATATATACATGTAATTTATATATTTTATATATTTTTTGTTTTGTTAGATAGTTTGTATTTTTAGTTTTTTAGTTCTAGTTTTGAGTTTATTGCTTTAAATATATAGATTTAAGTTTAATTTTAAGTAACTACTTTAAGCTTTTAATATTTGGTTTTTTAGTTGGTTTTAACGTGGCATTTTTGATTTTACATTTACTAATTAGATTTAGTTTTAAATATTGTTTTATTTACTTTTTCTTTTATATTGCATGTATTTCGTAATGTATTTGTACGAATTAAGGTTGTTAGTTCTTCTCTTCTTATAGTGATGTATTTAATTTGTTAGGGTTAGTTTGTTAAATATACATGTATTTATGGGAATTAAGGTTGTTAGTTCTTCTCTTCTTATAGTGTTGTATTAAAGTGGTTAAAGTTAGTTTGTTTTATATATATATATATATATATATATATATATATATATATATATATATATATATATATGCAATTTTATTATTTTTATTATTTTTATATTTAGTAATTTAATATAGTTTGTATTTTTATTTTTAGTTTTAGATTTAAGTTTGCAACTGTATATTTATAGATTTTTAGTTTAATATAAAGAATTTATTTTAAGTTTATTATATTTATATTTAAGTTGGTTTTAACATGTTGATTTAGGTTTTACATTTAATGTTTAGATTTAGTTTTTTAATATTGTTAGATTTCCTTTTTCTTTTATAATGCATGTATTTAATAATGTATTATTACACATTAAGGTTGTTAGATCTTCTAGATCTTCTCTAGTTTTTTATTGATGTATTAAGTTTGTTAGATTTAGTTTGTTATATATATATAGACACACACACACACACACGAGTGTATTTTCCCACATGTGTATATATTTGTATATTTATTTTTAAATTTTTAAATTTTCATTTATTCTCAATGATTTCCTTTATTACATCTAATTTGCTTTATATTATGTAACTTCAACCCAAAATATGAGGTTTTGAGTTTTTAATATATTTTTTAATATTTACTCTCCTCTTTCTTTTCTTCTTCGTATAGCATGCTCCTTCTCCTTTCTCTCCTTTTTATTCCTCTTGGTCTTGGCTGGTTTGCATACATCTTATATCCTTCTCTCATCCTGATGATGGATCACAGAGTGTGATCTGAAACGTTGATGATAAAAAAACATATGCAATCAAATCCCAAAGCATACTCTCATTAGCAATGGATTGTGGAAATCTGATATTATTAATCTTACTCTTTTTCAAACTTTTCAAAATTTACAAATGCAATCCATTTAATGTTTTTCTCTAGTTTTATTTTTTTAAGGAGGCGGGACTCAAGTTGTAACACAACTCTTGTTATAACTAGTCAACCTTTTCAACCAAGGCATTTTATCTTATTCTGATCGCTATTTATTTACATTTTTTTTATCAGCAAAGCTTGTGTACAATTTTCTATTCAAAGTCTATCTATTTTTGCTCCAAATATTCTTTGCATTATTGTATTTAACGTAGGCAATATATTATTGCATTTACTTCCCTACAACTAATGCAATAATTATATTATCGTGGACCAATAAATGGTAATTATTTTTTGATTAATTCAATATTTGTAAACTTTTTATATTTATTTATTAATTAAATCTATTAAATAATTTATTTGTCTCAAATATGATTGGTTCAATTCAATTTGCCTTATATGAGCCCTTTTCTTGGAGGATCCTCCATATTACATTTTTTTCAGCTAAATTTTAGTAAGTAACCTCTTAATTCCTTTTCAATCATATATAATATTTATTAATCATTTCCTTCAACAATTAATTAAAAAAAAAAAACCATAACTACTATATAAAACTATACAATTCTTCATTAATGACTTTTGCAACATATTATGAATAAATTAGCTCCAGAATGAAATAGTTTAGGGCACCAAACTCAATTGAAATAAGAAAATATGAATAAAAATAAATTCAATTATTAAATTGAAACAATCCAAAATATTGTAATAATAATAATAACAAACCTCAAAGACTATATAAGAAGGGTTTTCTCTATCTTCAGGTGGTTTTAATTGTGTCCAGGCAAGTAGCTGACTCTTCTTCAACTTGGAAAATTTGAAGAACATCCCAGAAGAAGAAAACCTTCAATAAAGTTCATTAAACAATCTTAATATCAACAAATCAACATTTCAATTGTCAGATTTCCTTGAAGAGAAACAAAAACTTGTTGCATAATTGACATTATACAATTTCAATTATTATTTTAAGGTTTCTTTGGCTTTTTTACAATGTATTAATGTCTCACTTAATAAACCGACAACATTGGTAGTAGTTCAAAAATGAAAAAAGCCAAAAAAAATGACATTGGTAGTAGTCTGACAATGAAAAAAACCTAAGTCACAACACCCTATTATCTACTCTTTCGATAAAAATGGTGTTCAAAATTATGCTCAGCATGTGAATCTCATGAATGATGGATCCTTTGTTTATACAACCACCACCACTACTAATTTGTCATGGAAGAAGGCTACCCTACCATAGCATGCAAAAAAATTGGTTATCAAACCTTGCAAAGGTAGAGTTTGGTTTTGTTGAATTTTTATTATCATTTTCATTTCAAGTTTGCCTATATTGGGGTTGTGTCATTTTCTTTTTAACTTTACTATATATATATTTTGGTTCAAATTGGCATAGTTTAGAAACTATCAAATTTCAAATCTAGGAGACCCTAATTTAAAACAAGAAATATGAAACAAGATTGAACTTAAACTATGTAACTAAAAAGATTGATTCCTTCCTAATTGAACTTCTTGAAATTTTCACTTTTGGCTCGTACTGCAATAGATAATGCCCAAGTTGGAGTTGGAGTGAGGACTAGATAACTGTGGAGTTTTTTTTTTTCCTAAATTGTATTGTCTTCATTTGTAGATAGTATCTTCTTATAATTTAAGGGCCAAGTTCTGATAAATTGATGTTATATTCAAGGCTTGACTTAGTTAAAAGTTTTATTTTTGTAATGTTTGTTCCATGTTAAATGAGTATGGCTGTATTGAATTGAATTTAGTTGTTATATCATTATGAGTCACCATAAATTGTAAATGCTACAACTAAAGAGATATGCTGTTAAAATAGGGACCTTAATTTTTGGATTATGTTGTTTTAAAAATAATCATTTGTAGAATAGTGTGAGAGTTTGTGACATTGTGACTTTAATATTTGAAGATTGATTTTAATTACAACATAATATGTTTTCATTAGTTCAACGCTCTCATTAATCTAAATATTCTACCATCATCAATCTAACTCACATTTTCATCAAATCAAACATCAAATTGTTGTGATGGATATACTTGATTGTAAGTGTCAATCTAATGGTAATCTTGAAACTTCAAATCTCATGAATTTTGTGCATCTTGTTGGACTATTGGATTATTTGCATTGATACATTACTTTAATGCGCTTTGATAAATTGCTTTCATGTGTTTTGAAAGTCACTAGCTCCATAGTAATTATGTCCTTGCATATTTCAAACTACACTAATTTCTTTTTTTTGCATATATCAAACTACAGTAAAAAAAATTCATGTGGTTTATTGTACAATGCTTTCAAATAGTTTGAAAGAAATGTGGTTCATTATTTTTATTCTATGTAGCTTAAATACAACTTTATTGTGTTATCAATTAAAACTGAAATACTAGTAAATATTTTTTGATTAATTTAATATTTTAAAAGCTTTCATATTTATTTACTAATTTTATCTATTATAAAATAATTATTTTATTATTTTTACTTAATTAAACTATTGTAACTTAAGGCAAATACAAGCCACTACGTAGCACTTGTTATTATTATTATTCTGTTAGTCTAAAAGTTATTTTTATCATCTCAAATCTGCAATCATTTATTATATTTATTTTTAGCATGCATTTAATTGGACTTTAATATTTTGGTCGAATAAATATTTCATTTCCTACTATTTCATTTCATCCACTCTTTATTTCAATCCCATTTCATTTCATTATATGAGTTCAACTAGTCTCATTTTGTTCCCTTTAATTACTTTTTGATAAACAAATATTTTCCTATAGGTATATTTTCATTGAATTTTTATACAATTCTTGTTTCCACTTTTTTATCATTTCTTCTATAATTTTTTTCCTTATTCCTTATTATTTCTACCTCTTCTTTATTTTTTATTTACTTTTATTTTTGAAAAGATTGTTAAGATTTTTTTATTCTCTTATTGTATTTGTTGTATCAGTTGAATTTAATTAGTGATTAATATTTTTTTATTTCAACCAATTAGATGCAAGTATTTTTATTTCTTATTGTCACTTTTCATTTTTCTAAAAGTTTATATGTGAGTTTTTTAGTTTCTAAATTCATAAAAGTTCTTTTAATGCAATTTAATTGGCTGATATATTTTGGGTGTTATAAGAGCATTTTTAAGGAAACGCTACCATAGTATGGGTAATATTCTAGGAGGCTCAATATATGAATTTATCTAAACATTAATTCTTTTAGATTAATTATCTCTCTTATAATTCTAAGTTTCTTCTTAATTTATATTTTTATATAATGTTTTACCCTATTTACACTCTAAATGTATTTTTTTTACAAACTATATTTCACACACTAATTCATCCATTTTTCATACTTTATTTTATTTATATATAAAAATACATAAGTATTTTTTTTTTTTTTTGAAAAAAGAGGGGTAAAAAATTTATTGAAAAAGAGAGCAAAGCAGTACAAAACAGAACAGGGCCTAAACCCCAGGAGAAACTAGAAACCATAGAAAAACTGCAGAAGCAAAATCAACTCTCCGTGATTCCACTTACATCCTCTGTCAACGTCCTCTCCAAGTCTTGACATAACTCACCTAGCAGCTGCTCCCACTCATCAATCCGCCAACCTTCTATATTTCCAGATGCCCATTTTGCCAAACTATTAGTTGCCTTATTCCACTCCCTTGGAATATGGGTATAAGACACTGAATCCATCATAGAACTAACCTATAAAATTTGTTGCACTATCAAAGACAACTCCCAGCTAACATCCGAACTCTTACTCTCAAGGAAAAGATTCACAAGAACCTGAGAGTCAGATTCGCAAATCACCTTACGCCACCCGAGAGCATATGCCCTCTGCAAAGCATAAAGAATAGCCAACCCTTCCATTCTATTAATAGTTTGCATCCCTTTATTGACTGAGAATATAAAAACCACCATTCCAGAAGAGTCCCTACCAATCCCACCTATACCAGCAGGCCCTGGATTTCCCCTAGACGAACCATTAGTATTAACTTTTAAAATGCCAGCCAGAGGGGTCATCCATTTCCCTATCCTTTGGACTTTATGTTTCACCCTTCTGCCTCTCCTAGCATAGGCAGAGTTTAGAGAAATTCCTTGTATTCCAAACCTGTCAACCATTACAGCATCATCCCTCTCAAGAGGCATCACCACCTCACTCTTAGCTAAGACTATGTCTTGAATCATTCCCAAAATTCTAATCCAAACCTGCTGAATCCCCAAAGCTTCTCCCTAGAATATTCTTTGATTTTGTTCCAGCCAAACTTTCCATAGCAAAAAGGTAGGTCCAGTATACCAAACATCCTGCAAGAAGGGAGCCAAGGATGGGGGCCTCCCTAGTCTCAACCAAAAATCCGCCAGAGAGGAAGCATGAGTGCACGGGTGTTTCCAAACATCCCACCAGAAATGCCATAGCTATAGAGTGAAAGAGCATTGGAAGAACAAATGCACAAAGTCTTCCTCCTCACTACTACAAAGGATACATCTCGACAGGCCAGAAAAATCCCTCTTCCGAATATTGTCCCAAGTCAGGCACCTATTCCAAACCAAGGTCCAAGTAAAGCAATTACATTTTGGCCAAGATAACTGACTCCAAACTTTCTTCCACCATTGAACCTCCCCTCCCACTAGCTGTTGGGAGAGCAACTCCTGATAACTAGAGGAAATAGTATAAACGCCCTTGGGATTAGGGGACTAAGCCAACACATCATCACCCATAAGGGCATTATAGTTCCACCCCGAAAGAATGTATTGGAGCTCAGCCCGCTCCACTTTTGAACCAAAAATAGGTCATTCCTTCGGATTCTTCGACCTTGCCTCAACTAGTTGACCCTGAGGGGAAAAAGATTTAGAGTCGCACACTCTTGACCAACCAACACCACAGAAACTCTGGGCCAACATGTACAAATGAGGATACTGAACAACCAGGGGAGGATACCCATCCCAAGCATCATGCCAGAACTGAGCCTCTAAGCCACTTTTGCAGATCCAATGTAAGCCACCCTTAATGAGCGCAACCCCTTTCTTGAGAGTACTCCAAATCACAGAGCCTTTCCTGCACAAGCTATATCGAGGGATATCATTATGGGGGATCCCTAGAAGGTACTTCAGAGACAAAACTCTAGCCCAAACTTGATCCTGTTCTACACACCAACGCCAATACAATTTGGCAACCAAAGCAGTACCAATTAGCACTAATTTTCGTAAACCAAGACCACCAAACTATTTTGGCTACAGACAACCTCCCATTTGACAAGACTCTACTTGGTTGAAGATAGATTACCAGCCCATAAAAATTGTCTTGCTAAGGAGTCCAGTTCCACAAAGCTCATCAATGCCACTTGAACCATACTCCTATAGAGAGGAATAGCTTGAACCACATATTGAATCAGTTGGACCTGACCAGCAAAGGATAGCCAGCGGTGGGTCCAATGTGTAACTTTGGCCCAAAACTTGTCAAGAATGACCTGCCATGATTCCTTAGACTGCCTACCACCAGAGATAGGAATGCTGAGGTTGAACATAGGAAGACTTCCAATTTGGAATCTGAGAATATGAGCGACTCTCCTCTGAATAGAAGGTGGAGTGTTAAAGAAAAAAATGGAAGATTTGTCCTTGTTAATCAACTAACCTGAAGCAACAAGATAAACATCCAACACTTTGTGTATATTAGAAGCCTCCCAAATGGTAGCCATGCCCATCAAAGCCGTATCATCCACAAACTATAGGTGAGATTGCACAAGAAGACCTCCTCCCCATTGCCAGCCCTGATTAAAGCCCCCTTCAACATTATTTTTTATCAACCGACCCAGACCTTCTGCCAAAAGAAGAAACAAATAAGGAGATAGGGGATCACCCTGCTGTAATCCCTGAGAAGCACCAAAGAGATTAGAGTGTTCCCCATTAATCAAGATTGAGAAAGAAGTCAAATTCACACAACTCATAACCCACTGGATCTATTCCTCCTCAAAACCAAAGGCACCCAAAACTCTTTGGAGAAATGACCAACAAACTCTGTCATATATGCCTTAGCCATATCCAACTTAATGAACATAGCCTTTTCCTTAGAATTTTCCATAGAATGAATAGTCTCAGTCGCCACAACCACCCCATCCAGGATCTGGTGCCCTGTCACAAAGCCACTTTGTTCTTCAGATACATAAGTATTTTGAATACTATATTACTTCTATATAAATTTAATTGTTCCAATTTTTTATTTTAATATTGTATAATCATTTTATTTAAGTGAATTCTTGAAATCAAACTTTTATTACCTATATTCTATTTCTATTGATTACAACTTACGACAGATACAAGCCAATATGTGGCACTTGTTAATTGTACTACTTCAAAAATAAAACCTCATTCCAATATATTTGTGATCTTTTTTAACATCTCATCATTTCTCACAATTTAAAAAAGAATAGAATCTCTCCTCCTATTGAATAGTCGAATAGGAAAGTTTCCTTTATATATAAGTGTTAAAGTTTTCCTAGACCTCTTCTATTATTTTACTTTATTAGTAATTTCAAATTAGTTTTTTTTAAAAGGATAATTTTACCTAAATTATACAATTTAAAATCATGTCATGTTAGATTCTTAATTTTTTCTTAAAATTATTTATATCTTTTTATTTCTAATTTTAGTTTTTTTTAAACAAAAAATGTTATATTTTGAATTTTAATAAAGATATTTCAATTTTATCACAATCATGTCTACATTAACTTCATTAACTTCTTCACTCTTAATTATCATTGTCATTTGATTCTAATTATGACCATGCTCTTTCGTTTATAATATTTATACTCATTTAAAGTATTTTTTTAACAAAAAAATCTCTCTTTCTTATTTTGGTTTTCCCATCTTTTGAAAAAAAGGGTTGTTGATCAATCAAAGAAGATTACATTTTTAATATTTTTTTTCAATTAGTTATACTAATAAGATTATGCTATTGAATTTGTCTAAGTATAAGTTTGTTCTATGGATAATTATTGAAGTTTTGCCTTTGTAAAAATAAAACGTCCAATTTCAATATATACTTAATTATTTGTAAATCCTTGTAAGTTTGTGCAAATGATATATTCCACTTGACATACAATATATTATATTGTGCTAAACAACTTTTATATTTTATTTATGTTACTGATTATGTACTTATCATATAGTTTTGTTTAATTTCAAATTACTAAATTAAGTTCTTTAGATTACATAATGCTATTTTATATTTATGTTATAAAGGCGAGCTTACTATTTAATTATTTTACACATAAGTGTTTTTTTCTTCTTTAGAAAATCCTTCTATCAAAAGAGGGGATCTATTTATTTTTTATCATATAGGGTTTCTAGAAGAGTAAAGGTATGTGGAAAATGGAGCTAAAATTTGTTTTAGCTAGTCCTCTCTTAAGATTCCCACTTATTTTTATGTTTAACTTGTTCAATATTTTATAGGTATATTTATTGGATTATATATGGGTGCACATATATATGCTTGGATAAATAAACAAACTATTATGACAATAACGATTACTAAAGTCCCTTTGTATATTCTTGTGTCATAAATATGTTCAATACTTCAATTCATAAATCATTTAAGTACCCTTATTCACCCCCAATGGAGTTTTCTACCTGATATCCACACATTTATATATTGCCGATTGTTGTTCTAATTTATGTGTACATATTTCTCAAATTATTTGAGATTATGATTTATCATACACAATTGCTTTCAATCTTACTATTGATTTTCACATAGTTACAATTTTATGCTTTATAGCATCTTATTATGCCCATGTTGGAAACTTATGGTTTTATACCATTGATTTACATGAAGCTTATTATATATTTTTGTAAGTTTCATAGGGAGCCATTTTTTTCAAGGTTAACTATGAAGGTCCCCTCAGTTATATTTGACTCATATCATGAAGGTGCCCTCAATATAACTGATACACAGTTACCTTATTTGGCCCATAGAGTATCCCTCCATCCTAATGGGCCTCCAAAAGGCCATATTTCTAAGTTCTTTTTATCTTACTTCCAAATAGTTATCTTACAAAATAATCACAACTTTATGGTTTCAAGCATATAAACTTATGGTTATATGTGTGTGTGTGTGTGAAACCATGAAGTAGAAGTATGGATAGTTTAAAGATGCTATGTTTGCTTAAAGTCATGGACATTAATGGTATAATGAAGTAGTTATACATGCTGATAAATGTTTTTCCATCTATGCTATGTTTTGGGTAGTTTTCCTCCTGTAACCATAGGACTTGCAAGAGTGGTAATTAGAACTTTACACCTTTTCTCTAATATTAATGATGAATACACACACACACACACACACACACACACACACACACATATACATATATAAGATATATACATATAAATAAATAAATAAATATAAATAAATAAATATATATATATATATATATATATATATATATATATATATATATATATATATGGAGGTTGTGTGCACATTGATTATTTTGCAAGTATTTACCACGGGTATTCAACAATCAATATTTTAGTGTTGGAGTAGTCAAAGCTAGCCAGATTGCTAGACCTTCAAAAGTAGCGAAAATCATTTATTGCTTAGTGTTGTTACAATGCACGAATGTAGCTTCTACAACTTGCTATGTTCCTAGAGGATTTATTCGTGGTTAATGTTGTTTCTATTTCAAACTTAATGAGTCCATAATTGATCCTCATTAATGGAGTGATCATAGATTTAGGAAGTAGTTGTAGTTTCCTTTAAAATAATAGCTATGGTAACTTTGAAGTTAGCTAAGAAAGAATAGAATAAGTTGATTTTCATAGTAGCGAAGTGTGATACTATTTTTCAATCAAGTGTAATATTTCACCATGAATGAATAGAATGAACAGTTCAAGTTTATATCTCTTATCTTGATTGTATTTTCTATTGACTCTTCCAAGGGGCCCCACTTGGTGAATCAAATATTCTGTTAGAATAGATTTCATTTCCTTGTTGTTTCTAAGTAAGATAGAACTTTGTTACTCCTACAACCAGTGATAATAGAATCAATGAACTGTTCCTGTAGCATAGGCAGTTAGAGTATCTTTTGTCTATGATTGTATTCTTTGTTAGAGTAATTTCATTTAATGGCTCTAGTTTAGTTTTCTTGAAGCTCAAGCATTTGAATTCTATAGGCTAGTCTTAGATTGAAAAGGTTTATATCATATACTTTGCAAATGCCATTCCAAGTTTACATCCCTAGTCGATAATTAAATGAGACTAAATAATTCATTTAAAAACCAATTAGGGTGTCCAATCATAAATAGGTAGTCCATTACTATAGGTTTCTAATACTATTATTTGGCCAACCATTTTTTGGCACCATTGCTGATGATGGTGTTAATTTAAACTTATCTTAGTAGCTGCACTTCTAGTTTTAATATTCTAGAGCTTATCCTTAAAGAATTTTATGCATAGAAGGAGAGACTTCCTTGGGAGATTTCTTCCTCATCATAATTAGGAAGATATTTTTAGTCTTGAGCCTAAAGAACCTCACATCAAGAATGAAGAAGAAGAACCCTTTGAAAATCCATTTGCTGCTACTCAAGAACGAATATCCTCATTCTCTAAAGAATTCTTGCATTTGAATGATCTTTTTGCTAAACTTGAATACCAAGACAATCCACTTGCCCCTTTTATCTATCAACCACCACTGCATGGACCTCCTCCAAGAATGGCTTACCCTTAACCTAAATTTCCTTTTCTATCCCTCCTCAACAAAGTAATCAAAATTTGAAGAACATACCTTTTGCTGCACTTCCCAAGTTGTACGACCTAATTAATGAAGACCCGAAAACCTTCCTCTTTGAGTTTGACATCCTTTACAGAAGTTATGACTATACAATTTATGCCCACAAGCTAAAGTTGTTTCTATCCACCCCAAAGGAAGATTCTCTAAGATGCTTCATGGGGTTGGGTGCCAATGTTATAGCAGATTGGTTTGCAATGAGAAATTTGTTTCTTACAAAGTATAAAGAATACTATAGGGGTTGAGATTTGAAAGGGGATGGCATTTTCAAAATGTCCCAAAAGGAAGATGAAACCTTAGAAGATTATGTCTCATGGTTCATGTTTAATCTAAAATGTAACACATAACACCAGCTGAATGAGGTATCAAAGAAACATCTTTTTTTGAGAGGTGTAAATGATTGAAGTATTGAGACCCTAGATCTTATGGCAGGAGAAGATATCACTCAAAAAAATTGGATTGATATACGTAATATATGTCTAAATTATTCAAGGGCTATTATGAAGAAAGATAGGGGACTTAGAGACCTACCACATAAGTCTAATGGTGGTTAAGGGGTATCTAAGATGGATTTGTCTAACTTGCTATTAGATTTCAAACAAGACATCATTACTGATGCCACCACTCAGCTAGATAACATGAAAGCAAGAAAGAAGAAGGAAAAAATTGATGCCATGTTAGCTGAATACTTTTCACATTGTGGGGAGAAGAAAAGGAGTTGTAGATGCAAGTCTATTGCAATCCTTGAGTCACAACCAATGCCTACTGAGTTTAAAGCCATTGATGAAAATGGAGTGGTGCTCTATGTTGCTCAATGAAGGCCATGGGCTCAAAGAAAAGATATGCCACAAGATCCTCTATAATAGTAACAATAAATGGAAAAATTCTCAAAATAATAGTTTTACTAGGAATAATAGTTGGTAGAAACCCCAACAAGGTTGGCAGCAACCTCAGCAAGGTTAGTAACAACCCCAACAAGGTTGGCAACAACCTTAACAGGGTTGGTAACAACCTTAGCAAGGTTATCAAAAACCTTAATAGGGTTGGCAACAATGTCATGCCTGACCACTACTTCTGTTCATCAGCATTTTAGACTTTTCTGTTTAGAGTTCATTTCAATAGATATGTTGTCTTTCATTGCAGAACTTGGTTATATTATGTGTCATTTTGGATCTCGAGATATGCTGAATGATACTTAAGATTTCATGATTTGAAACTAGTACACTTTTATATATTTATTATTGCGTGCTGTCTGGTAACAATTATGATTATTAGGTTTCAAACGTGATGTAAACTGCATTCTGTGTTTGAATGTATTGAAAAGAAAGTTTTAAGTCTTAATGTGAACTTGTTATTGCAAATACTAATGTATGTTAAAATGTTCTCTGTGTTGGGAAATTGTCACTGTATTTTTTTTATATGTGTGACTGAAAAGGTGTTGAAGTATCGATTTGGTATTGATTATCTGACTTATGATAACTTGTAATTATGGAGTACATTTGGCATTGCATCTAATGACTTGTTTTTAAGGTCTTTATACCTTAGTTATGATGGACATAAACATTTTCAATTTTCTTATAAAAAAAAATTTAAAAAATCTAAATATCTCTTATAACCTTGTTACCCTAAATGGGTCTCGAATGCTATGAAAGGTAATATATATATATCTTTTATTTTCTAAGCCATATATGGCGGTGGGTTGTGACTATCATTTGTACTTGGCATAGAGAAAGTGTTGCAGTTGTATTAAATGCATATTTATGAGGATTTATGTCACTGAACTTTGGTTGACCATTTCTATATGTGAATTTGGATTTTCTTGTTGAATTGGGTCAAAAAATTGGCCACATTGCTCTGTTCGATATGCATCTAGTATGTTGGTTGCTAAGAAATGACATCATGGAGGAATTAGTCGGAAGAGCATTCATGCTTATGAAGCCGTGCATTATTGGGTTCCGTAGTATCAATCATTATCAGTGTTTTTAGTTTGGAAGTGTGGTCTTAATTTGGTATTTGGGGCTTTGGCAGCGAGTTTTATCGCAGAGCTCTGTATCGAGCATTTTGGGCACCTACTGTTATAGGAGGTAGGGGGAATTTCCTAACCTATTTCTTTATTGTTGTTTGGGTGTTGATTTTGTGTGAAGGTAATAGTAAATGCTGTAGTTTTTTTAAAAAATATATCAAAACCCAAGTACGGGTGTATGCAAGATTGGGAAAAATGGTGCTGGGTTCTGTGTATATCTATGTTTGGATTATGGGTATTATGTGTTTGCATGCAATGTGTTGCATTTGGATTTTGATGATTGATATGAATCGAGTTTTTTCCTCTTTCAGATATATAAATCTGAGGACTATTTGTGTGTTTCATATTTGCATGAGATAATGGCATTTTTTCATATGGTTGACATACGACATAGGTCACAGTTTCAATAAAATGGTTATGATTTGAACTCGATTTTTATGTTAAGTAGTTTTTATATGAACTTTGTCATTGTAAGAATTAGAGTGGAGTCCATAAGAAATACATGCTTATGAGTTTTGTCTGGATTATGAATTTTAGATTTAATATTAAATAGGTTGTATGAAGTTTTGGTACTGTCATGGTTTATACAGTTTGCATGGGTGTAAAACCTGAGCTTCACTTATAAAAATTTGAGTACAGGTTTGATGTGCTATCCGACCCACAGTGGTAATATTAGAACACTAGTATTAGAAATGAATATGGAATGTGAGTTGCAAGAAACCAATAGCAAAGACAAATTATTGTATCATTGAATGATACCATGGGCAGGCATTTTTTCAAACAGTTATATAGAACTTGAAATTAACAGAGGTAACATAGAGATAGCTTAATTTGTTCATTATTACATGATGGAAATTGAGTCATAATTAGTTGATGTTTGTGAAATAGTTCACAACTGAATATGATAGTTTTTGATAAACAAAACACATTGGTAGATTTTGTCATTTCTTTATCAAGATAGTCATTATATGAATAGCTAGTATGTACATTATAGATTAGGAATTTTATATCCTAAATCATTTTTGGATGTTGGAATGCTGAAAGTCATATTGCATTTTGTGAATCATATTCTAAATTGATTTTAGATATCATGTCTTTATATGCTGTTGTAGTTATATTGGGTGGTGGCTTATTGTCAAACAAAGATGTTACTTCTATAAACACTTGTTTATTTTAATAACATTGCTAACGGTCACTTAATAAGTTTTGGCTGTACTTAGATTCTATTATGATTATGAAGTGTCTTATTAGCATTGTTGGATTGTTTTGAGATAAGATGTTTAATACAAAATTCTTTTATTATAAAGATGTTTTCAGTTCATAATTGAAATGAAAGTAGTTGTAAGTATTGAGGCAGATTATGATATATGTTTGATGACATGTCATTTAAAACAAGAATATCATGTGTTTTTTTGAATTGTTATCTTGGTCAGTTTGAAGTTAAGTGTGGATGGTTAGGTCAAAAGGGAATTGAATGTATAATATGAAGATTCTGTAAGTATCGTTGAGCTGGGACAACAGTTCAATTGTATTTGAGAGATCTTGATATTATAGGTTTTATTTCTATTGTTATAATTACCTATATTTACCTTTGAACTTGGCAGAATAAGATGTGTTACAGATGGAATAAAGGATGTAGTATCATGTTGTATACTGATTTTATACCTGTTGTATGCACATTCTTTTGTAAATCTGTTGATGTGTATTTTAAGAATAGCTATGATGAACATATATCAGGGTGGCTGAATTTGGTTTCTCCTATTCAGTTAATTAATTTAGTGATAACTTTAAAATGAATTGGGTGGGTTAATTACATATTAAAAGATAATTGGCCTTACCTATGACTTAAACCTATATGGTTAAGTACAGAGAACAAGGCATATCTCTATTCTATATTTGACAAGTATAATAGAGAATACCATTATGTGTTGACTATGAGCATACCATACATGGATGCAAAATCTTAGTGCCATAACGATGACACCTCAGTATATATATGATTCATTTACAGGTTATTCTTAGTGCGAGTTTGATTTTGCATTTTTAAGTAAATGTTTACTTCTTGCATATTAATTATGGAACTGCACTATGTTAAAATGAATCAGATATCTGCATTATGGTTATGTATATGTTTGTTCTAATGTGTATGCAATTGGATTACACTTTTCAACTTAGTTTGTACTTATCCCTCTTTTTGTGTTGTGTTGCATTTTTGTGTGTTTTCCAAGTGCTCCAAGTCATTTAGCAAGTAGCTAAAGATGATTTTTGCACTTACTTCTTGAAAACAACATTTAGGGTCCCTATGTTGGACATAGGTGTTTAGAAATGTTATTTTACTTCATTATTGTACTAAACTCTATATGTACTCACATTATAATGGATATGTACTTTGATGATATCATCTTTCATTTTGAGGTTTTCAGTTTGAGAGTGGTTCAATCTATGTATTTGTACTTGTATTAAGTTGGAATAAAAAAAAAATTGTTGCGTTTGTTGTTCTTGTTCTTTGTTTCTAATCTTTTAGTTTATGCTTAGTGTAGCATTACATTTGGTATCAGAGCCTAGTTAGAATAACCAAGACTCTTGGCTGATAGGGTTTAACTCGTTATCAATGCATATTAACAGTTATTTGTTTTAGGCAACTATCATGCCTCCCGTCACTAGAGGAACTCGAGGACGTGGCATTCCTAAGGATAACCTTGCTAGTAGAGGTAGAGGAAGAGGCAGGGATAGGGGCTGTGGTAGAGGTCCTAGGCACCAGAATGATGTTGGGGTTGGTCAGTTTGATCAGAATGCTAGGGTTGGAAATAACCAAGATAATCAGGCAGACCAAGCTTTGGTACTTTAGAGGATACTGGAATGTCTCGATAATATTGAGGCTAACAACTAGATTCCTGGTGGGGGAGCGAATGATAGGAGACCTTTGTGTAGGGTAATAACCTTCTTGTAGAGGATGATCCAGTGGCAAGAGCTCAGCTCAAGGATCTTTCCAAGATGAAAGGGTCATTATTTTATGGTATGAAATAGGGTATAGTGGCAGAAGCTTGGCTGCTGAATATTGAGTGATGCTTTATCTTACATCATTACTTAAGTAACGTAAAGGTAAGATGGACGGTTATGCATTTGAGGGGATTTGGTTCCTTGTGGTGGGAATAGGAGTTGGAGAAGTTTGGCATTGACATTTCACTTGTTACATGGGAACTCTTTGTAGAATGTTTCAAGGAGAGATTCATGTCTAATATTGGCATCAGGCCCATGTAGAGGAGTTCTTTCAGATTATGCAATCTGGCTCTATAGTGGAAGCTTATGAACGTAGGTTCTACAAGCTTAAAAAGTTTTCAGGGTGGGCTGAAAATGATACAGCCATGATACAACACTTCATCAGAGGGCTTATGCCTAAGATTGGGGAGGAAGTGAGAACTTTCTAACCTTTAACTATGTAGGAAGCTTCAGAGCGAGAAAAGATGATTGAGATGAAGTCTGGATATCATGGGGCTTCATACAAAACCAGCATGAATCCACCTACTCCGGATGTCAGTAGGAGTCAAAAGCCTCCTCAGAGTAGTTTGAAGTTGGGATTTTTAGGTGGAAAATTCAAGAAGATGAAGTTTGATAAGTACTCCAAGGGTTTAGAACAACCTAAGCCATCTCAACCACCTCAGAGTATGCAGAGTAATAAGCCATCTCTTAATCCCTCTGGTTAGAACATGGGATTCAAGAAATCTATTGAATGTTTTCATTGTGGATAGATAGGTCATTACTAGTCTCAGTGCCCTAACTGGGATAAGCCAAAGGTTGGACCTAAGCGAGCTAGGTCTGAAGTGATAGTTGGTGATTCTGCTAGGAACCACCGTATTTTTGCAACCTTGGATCAGAAGTAAGCCGAACACTAGAACACGGTTATTGAAGCTCAGGGTAATACTCAAGGTATGAATGTATCTATTTTATTTGACTTTGGAGCTACAGACTCATTTATTTCTTCTGCTTTAGTTGCAAATAGTGGAATTCCTATGGTTAGGGCAAGGAACACATGGCAAGTGGAGTTAACATCAAGATCCAAGGTGAACATTGATATTATTGCTCCTGACTGTAAGATTCGTATGAAATCTTTTACTACTTTCGCTAACCTTAGGGTTATACTTTTAGGATCGTATGATATAGTTTTGGGTATGGATTGGTTATAACAACATCAAGCCATTATGGATTGCAAGGATAAGTCAATCAATTGTGTTGATGATTTTGGATCAGCTAGGGTTATTTCAGGAATCAAGAGACCCATCTCTTTGCGAACAATTTCTGCCAAGCAATTGGAAAGGTGTGCTCAAAAAGGCTACAGTTTGTTTGCCATTTTGGTAAATGACTTAGAAGATTCCGTAGTTAAGGGTTCTCCTCTCAATCATCTAGTCTTGCAAATTTTTTTAGATGCTTTTGTTGAGGAGATTCCTGGAATGCCTCCGAGAAGAGAAATTGATTTTTGAATCAATTTAGTGCCAGGAACGGAACCAATTTCCAAGATTCCTTACAGAATGACAGCTCAAGAGCCAGTTGAACTTAAATTTTAGTTGAAGGAGCTTTTGGAGAAAGGTTTGATTTGTCCTAGTGTATCACCTTGGGGTGCTCCAATAATCTTTGTCAAGAAGAAAGATGGCTCCTTAAGACTTTGTATTGATTATAGATAGTTAAACAAGGTCACTATTAAGAACAGGTATCCTTTGCCTAGAATTGATGACTTATTTGACCAAGTCAAGGGTGCTCGAGTCTTTTCAAAGATTGATCTAAAATCTAGGTATCATCAACTTAGAATCTAGGAAGCTGATATTTATAAGACAACTTTTTGCACCAGATATGGGCACTACGAATTCACAGTGGTACCTTTTGGGTTAACAAATGCACCTTCTATATTCATGAGCTTAATGAATGGTGTGTTTAGAAATTACCTAGACAAGTTTGTAGTGGTATTTCTGGATGATATTTTAGTGTATTCTAACTCTGTTGAGGAGCATGAGCAACATTTAGAGTAGGTTTTGGAATGCCTTCGTAGGAACAAACTGTATGCCAATCCTCAGAAGTGCGAATTCTTCAAATCAGAGATTTTCTACTTAGGGCATATCATTTCAGGGGATGGAATTTCTATAGATCCATCCAAAATTTGAGCTATTGTTGATTGGCCAGCACCTACGAATGTGTTAGAGGTTCAAAGTTTCATGGGCTTAGCTAGCTATTACCGCAGGTTTGTGTCAAACTTTTCCAGAATAGTGCATCCTATCACATCTCTTTAGAGAAAAGGGAAGAAATTTGTGTGGAAAGATGAGTGCGAGGTAGCATTTCAAAAACTTAAGGAATGTTTGACCAGTTCACCAATTCTGGCAGTCCTTGATTCAGCAAAGGAGTTTGTGGTTTGCACTGATGCATCTTTGGATGGAATAGGGGCAGTGTTGATGCAGGATGGATATGTTATAGCTTATGAGTCTAGAAAGCTTAAGAGTCATGAGGTGAATTACCCTACTCATGATCTCGAACTTTTTGCGATTATGCATGCTTTGATCAAGTGGTGACATTTTCTTCTAGGTCAACGATTTGAGTTACATTCTGATCATCGAAGCCTTCAGTATATTTTCACACAACCAAACCTCAATGCCAGATAGAAAATATGGATGGAGTTCCTGTGTGAATATGACTTTGAGATTAGGTATGTGCAACGGAAGGAGAATGTGGTTGTTGTTGCTCTTAGCAGAAGGCGACATGAATTATCTTCTTTAATCCTAACAGTGGATCTTAAGGATAAGATTTCACAGAACCTTTCCGTAGATCATTGGTTCCAAGATGTTAAGGCTGTTATTGATAGTGGCAGCATCTTGGAAGGGCATTTTGAGGGATATTTAGTGAATTTTGGTGGTTTATTGCTGTATAGGGGGAGTGTGTACATCCCTGAGTTGGGTGATTTGAATAATCTAATTATGGTTGAGGCACACAAAGCACCATATTCTGCTCATTCGAGTGTCAAGAAAATGCATGCTAACCTTAAGCAACATTATTATTGGCCTGGAATGAAGAGAGACATAGCATATTTTGTGGCTCGATGCTTAGAATGTCAGCAGATTAAGGTTGAACATCAGCACCCTGCAGGATTATTGCAGCCACATAGTATTCCAGAATGGAAATGGGACACCATTTTGATAGATTTTATTACTGGATTGTCTATTTCAGCTCATAGGCATGACACTATTATGGTGGTAGTGGACCGTTTTTCTAAGGTTGCCCACTTTATTCCAATTAGATCATCCTATAATGTAGCAATGGTTGCCAAGATATATATGGAACAGATAGTTAAGTTACACTGAATTCCTAAAAAGATTATTTCTGATAGGGATCCTATGTTTACATCTTCTCTTTGGAAATCCATGTAGTGAGAATTAGGTACTTAGTTGAATTTTAGTTTAGCCTATCACCTAGAGATGGACAGACAAACTGAATGTGTTAACCAGATTCTGGAAGACATGCTTAGGATGTATGTAATGGATAGACAGAATAAATGGGAGGAGTATCTACATTTGGTAGAATTTGCTTATAACAATGGATATCACAGTTCCATAGGTATAGCACCATTTTAGGCATTGTATGGTAGACCTTGTAGAACATTGCTCAGTTGGGATTATTTGGAGGAAAAGACTCTTTTAGGACCTGATATGTTGCAAGATTTGGAACAACAAGTTAAGAGGACCGGAGAGCACCTTATTACTGCTCAAGATAGATAGAAGAAATATGCTAATAAGCATAGAATTGACTGTCAATTCTTGGTTGGTGATAAAGTGTTTCTCTGGGTAAGGTTGCGTAAAAATCCAATTCGCTATGGAAAGGGATCCAAGTTAGCACCACGATTTGTAGGTCCGCTTGAAATTCTAGAATGGATTGGACCTATTGCCTACAAAATTGCCTTGCCACTAAGTCTTTTACGCATTCATAATGTATTTCATGTTTTAGTTTTGTGTAAGTATATACCTGATATTGTTCACGTACTTGATTGGAAAAATTTGCAGATTTTGGATGGTCAAATCATGCTGGAACCGGTGTAGATCATGCAAAGTAGAACTATGAGTTTAAGAGGAAGAGAAATAAGACAGGTAAAAGTCCTATGGGACCGCAATGATGAAACATCTGCTACCTGGGAGGACAGTAAAATTATGAGAGTAGCTCATCCGAACTTGTTTGCTGACTTCCAGAAGAAAGTTGAATCCTAGTGGGGGAGGGTGTCATGCCTGACCACTACTTCTGTTCATCAGCATTTTAGAATTCTTTGTTTAGAGTTTATTTCAGTAGATATGTTGTCTTTCATTGCAAAACTTGGTTATATTATGTGTCATTTTGGATCTCGAGATATGTTGAATGATACTTAAGATTTCATGATTTGAAATTGGTACACTTTTATATATTTATTATTGCGTGTTGTTTGGTAACAATTATGATTATTAGGTTTCAAATGTGATGTAAACTGCATTCTGTGTTTGAATGTATTGAAAAGAAAGTTTTAAGTCTTAATGTGAATTTGTTATTGCAAATACTAATGTATGTTAAAATGTTCTCTGTGTTGGGAAATTGTCACTGTATTTTTTTATATGTGTGACTGAAATGGTGTTCAAGTATCAATTTGGTATTGATTATCTGACTTATGATAACTTGTAATTATGGAGTACATTTGGCATTGCATCTAATGACTTGTTTCTAAGGTCTTTATACCTTATTTATGATGGACATAAACATTTTCAATTTTCTTATAAAAAAATAAAAATAAATCTAAATATCTCTTATAACCTTGTTACCCTAAATGGGTCTCGAATGCTATGAAAGGTAATATATATATCTTTTGTTTCTAAGCCATATATGGTGGTGGGTTGTGACTGTCATTTGTACCCAGCATAGAGAAAGTGTTACAGTTATATTAAATGCATATTTATGAGGATTTATGTCACTAAATTTTGGTCAACCATTTTTGTATGTGAATTTGGATTTTCTTGTTGAATTGGGCCAAAAACTTGGCCGCATTGCTCTGTTCGGTATGCATCTGGTATGTTGGTTGCTAAGAAATGGCATCATGGAGGAATTAGTCGGAAGAGCATTCATGCTTATGAAGCCATGCATTATTGGGTTCTGCAGTATCAATCATTATCAGTGTTTTCAGTTTGGAAGTGTGGTCTTAATTTGGTATTTGGGGCTCTGGCAGCGAGTTTTATTGCAGAGCTCTATTTTGGGCACCTACTGTTATAGGAGGTAGGGGGCATTTCCTAACCTATTTCTTTACTATTGTTTGGGTGTTGATTTTGTGTGAAGGTAATAGTAGATGATGTAGTTTTTTTAAAAAATATATCAAAACCCAAGTATGGGTGTATGTAGGATTGGGAAAAATGGTGCTGGGTTCTGTGTATATCTATGTTTGGATTATGGGTATTGTGTGTTTGCATGCAATGTGTTGCATTTGGATTTTGATGATTGATTTGAATCGAGTTTTTTCCTCTTTTAGATATATAAATCCGAGGACTATTTGTGTGTTTCATATTTGCGTGAGATAATGGCATTTTGTCATATGGTTGACATATGACATAGGTCACAGTTTCAATAAAATGGTTATGATTTGAACTCGGTTTTTATGTTAAGCAATTTTTATATGAACTTTGTCATTGTAAGAATTAGAGTGGAGTCCATAAGAAATACATGCTTACGAGTTTTGCTTGGATTATGAATTTTAGATTCAATATTAAATAGGTTGTATGAAGTTTTGGTACTGTCATGGTTTATATAGTTTGCATGGGTGTAAAAACTGAGCTTCACTTATAAAAATTTGAGTATGGGTTTGATGTGCTATCCGACCCACAGTGGTACTATTAGAACACCAGTATTAAAAATGAATATGGAATGTGAGTTGCAAGAAACCAATAGCGAAGACAAATTATCATATCATTGAATGATATCGTGGGCAGGCATTTTGTCAAATAGTTATATGGAACTCGAAATTAATAGAGGTAACATAGAGATAGCTTAATTTGTTCATTATTACATGATGGAAATTGAGTCATAATTAGTTGGTGTTTGTGAAATAGTTTGCAACTGAATATGACAGTTTTTGATAAACAAAACACATTGGTAGATTTTGTCATTTCATTATCAAGATAGTCATTATATGAACAACTAGTATGTACGTTATAGATTAGGAATTTTATAGCCTAAATCATTTTTGGATGTTGGAATGCTGAAAGTAATATTGCATTTTGTGAATCATATTCTAAATTGATTTAAGATATTATGTCTTTATATGCTGTTGTAGTTATATTGGGTGGTGGCTTATTGTCAAACAGAGATGTTACTTCGATAAACACTTGTTTATTTTAATAACATTGCTAACAGTTATTTAATAAGTTTTGGTTGTACTTAGATTCTATTATGATTATGAAGTGTCTTATTAGCATTGTTGGATTTTTTTGAGATAAGATGTTTAATACATAATTCTTTTATTATAAAGATGTTTTCAGTTCATAATTGAAATGAAAGTAGTTGTAAGTATTGAGGCAGATTATGATATATGTTTGATGATATGTCATTTAAAACAAGAATATCATGTGTTTTTTTGATTTTTTATCTTGGTCAGTTCAAAGTTAAGTGTAGATGGTTAGGTCAACAGGGAATTGAATGTATAATATGAAGATTCTGTAAGTATCGTTGAGCTAGGACAACAGTTCAATTATATTTGAGAGATCTTGATATTATAGGTTTTATTTCTGTTGTTATAATTATTATCTTTACCTTTGAACTTGGAAAAATAAGATGTGTTATAGATGGACTAAAAGGATGTAGTATCATGTTGTATACTGATTCTATACCTGTTGCATGTACATTCTTTTGTAAATTTGTTGATGTGTATTTTAAGAATAGCTGTGATGAACATATATCGGGGTGGCTGAATTTGGTTTATCCTATTCAGTTAATTAATTCAGTGATAACTTTAAAATGAATTGGGTGGGTTAATTATATATTAAAAGATAATTGGCCTTACCTATGACTTAAACCTATATGGTTAAGTACGGAGAACAAGGCATATCTCTATTCTGTATTTGATGAGTATAATAGAGAATACCGTTATGTGTTGACTATGAGCATACCATACATGGATGCAGAATCTTAGTGCCATAACGATGAAACCTCAGTATATATATGATTCATTTACAGGTTATTCTTAGTGCGAGTTTAATTTTGCATTGTTAAGTAAATGTTTACTTCTTGCATATTAACTATAGAACTGCACTATGTTAAAATGAATCAAATATCTACATTATGGTTATGTATATGTTTGTTCTAAAGTTTATGCAGTTGGATTACACTTTTCAACTCAGTGTGTACTGAACCCTCTTTTTGTGTTGCATTGCATTTTTGTGTGTTTTCCAGGTGCTCCAAGTCATTTAGCAAGTAGCTAAAGATGATTGTTGCAGTTACTTCTTGAAAACAACGTTTAAGGTCCCTATGTTGGACATAGGTGTTTAGAAATGTTATTATACTTCATTATTATACTAAACTCTATATGTACTCACATTATAATGGATATGTACTTTGATGATATCATCTTTCATTTTGAGGTTTTCAGTTTGAGAGTGGTTCAATCTATGTATTTGTACTTGTATGAAGTTGGAATAAAAAAAAAAAATTTGTTGCGTTTGTTGTTCTTGTTCTTTGTTTCTAATCTTGTTAGAAAGGTTAATCTTTCCTTGGATATATTTTAATTGGGATATTCCAAGGGTCCCTACATGTAGTTTGTCCACTTGTACACATGTGGAGGACATGTCATTGTTTGTCCTTTATTCCACATGTAAGGACAACTCTTGTTTATTTCTTTATTTAGTTTATCCTCCTTAAGAGGATTGTGACACTTTGCACACACCTATTATGAATGTAGCATTCATAGAAATGGGAGTTACAAATGCAACTCCTCTCTCATCTCTATATAAGAGATGCTCCTCCTTCTTTCTTCACAACTATAACAACACTCTTAGCACTTGATGTTATTGTATTGAGCTAATTTTGCTCCAACACTCTCTCTCTCTTCTCTAGGCATTTGCCTTCATTCATAATACTCACAAGGGGTTTTCTTTGCTTTCCCCTTATAAATCCTTGTCTCCATTGTTGAACCATCTTGGTGTATGCTCTTGGAGTTGCTTATCTTATGGTAACATTGTTTCACACTTAACTTACTTGGATTGTTTCTCGTTCCTTGCTCAACATTATCATTTCTTACATGGTATCAGAGCTTGGTTATCTAATCCTTGTTTTAAGTTTTGTGGTGAAGGTTTCCATTCATTGGAGCACACCTTATTTGGAGACGTTATTGAGAGAAGAAGTTTGTGTTGTGATTTTAGCTCTTTTTAACAAATCTTGTGTATGCAGGTTTCATATTTTTTATACTAACCCTCTTTAGAAGGCTTGCCGCCAAAGGGTTTTCTTGTAAAGCTTCATATTTTTTTTACTAACCCTCTTTGGAAGGCTTGCCGCCAAAGGGTTTTCTTGGTAAATTTCAATTTTTTTTGTTTTGGACAGCATGCCGCCAAAACAAAAAGTATTACATTAGTAAAGTTTTATATAACTCTCTATTATTTCTTACTTCATTTAAAAAAATAAATATTCCTATATATTGGGTTTTTGTTGTATGCTCTTCAAAATTCAATTTCTTCCATTGCTTATTCTTACATCTATTATCATTGCATTTCTTTTATAAAAAAATAAATAAAATCTTCAATTGTTTTGGGCGGCCGTGCCACCCGCGCGCAACCGCCGCAGTTTGCAGAACCGCCGCGCCGCCACATGGAACCCTCTCACCGTTGCGAGCCACTCGCGCCGCCACACGCGCCACCAGTCTGCAACACCATCGCTGAGCCACTCACGCCGCCACTAGTCTGCACCGCGACCGACGCCCTCTTCTCTGCGTCGCCGCCTGCCTCTGCCGCGTTCATGGCTAAATTTCAAGCTTCGCCACCGCCGCTCGCCGCCTAAACCCTGCATATTAAACGTCAGTGTTTGTTTATCCCTAAACACCCCCCTTCCACCGCTTCTTAACGCGGCCCGCGTCTCGGCCACGCGGCAACCACCGCCTGCGCAGGCAGAGCCCGCATCCTTATCTTTGCATTTTCAAATTCTCAAAACCCCGCCTATTTCCACCGACCTCCATCGACCATCCATTTTTGGCCAATTTTTGCCACGCGGCCGTCGCCGCCATCGCTCCGCTTCTCATACAAAAGACTCCGCCCACCCTTTTAACATAAGAAAAAAAAAACTTTTCTAACATTTTTTTTTATCTCATTTTCTTCTTTATTTTTTTTTAAACAAATAAAAACATTAATTCAAACAAAAAAACAAAATATATTCTTAATCTTATATAAAACAAAAAAAAGGAAAACACCAAATTTTTTTCAATTAATAAAATTAAAATTTTTTTTTCTCTCATTTAACAATTCTTTTTAATTAATCTAATTTTCAAATTAAGGAATTTTTTTTTCAAAAAAAAGCAAAGAATTTTTTTTCTTAATCATGTCAACATTAATTCCAGAAATCAAACTTAATTATTCTAATTATCATTCTTGGAAAACTCATATCTCATTTATTTTTCATTTTAAACATCTCTTCGAAATAGCCACTGACCCTTCTCTTGAACCCAGTTCAGCGACTACTCAAGACGAGAAAGATACTTGGAAAGCTAAAAATGAAGAAGCTTTAGGGTTAATTGGTATTTCCATTATTCCAGATTTATATGTCTTAATTTCTCACTGTTCTAAAGCTCATGATGCATGGTCCATCTTGAAAACCAAGTATGACAGTGGCGATGAATACCGCAAAATACAATTGCAAGATCAACTCGAAGATCTCAGGTATGCAGATTTTAAAAGTATAGATGAATCCCTCTTAAAATTTGATTCTCTTAAAAGTCAAATTATGGCTTTAGGTGTTCAATTAGAGGACATTCATTTAATTCATCTTATTCTTAAAAAATGTCTTCCTAGACAGTTTCAACAGTTTATAACTAATATTCATGCACAACTTGCTATTCCTACTTTAACTTCTCAGTTAACTTATCTTATTTTTCAAACTTTATTAAGACAGGAAGAAGCTAAGCTAATTCAGTTTGGTACCCTCAAATCAACTGAACATGCATTTGTGTCTAGAAATTCAACTAATAATTTTCGTTCCAATAATAATAATTACAAACAATCTAATTCTAATTCAAATAACTCCAACAATAAATTTCATGCCAAATATAATAATCATACCAATCATCCTAATAATACTCGTAATACTAATAATCAAAGGCACCATTCCAATTCCAAACCTCATTGTTCTTATTGTGGCAAAGATGGTCATCTTGTCAATAACTGTTTTAAAAAGCAAAATGATAAAAAACCTATGAATCATAATCATCAAACCTCAAACCATAAAAAAGGTAATTCGACTAGTTCTAATCCTCATCATGCTTTTACTTGTAGCTTTAATCTTTGTAGACCTTTAGAATGGATTGTTGATAGTGGTGCATCACAACATGTCACTTCTCATAAAGAAATTTTTGATTCTTTACAACCTGATATTGCTAACATTCCTATTCAGTTAGCTAATAATCAGACTTGTAAAGTTCAAGAACTAGGTGATGTTACTGTTCCTAATGGTAAATTGCATGATGTTTTATATGTACCTGACTTGAAAACTAATCTGCTTTCTATTTCACAGTTATGTCAGAACTATAAAGTTGAATTCTACAAAGATACATGTTATATCATAGATCCTCAAACTCTCAAAGTGATTGCTCATGCTAAAATGGATAATGACAATTTATTTAAATTTCATGAATTTGCTAGTTCACGATATTCTTTAAATACTTCTATTGATTTCAATATATGGCATGAAAGACTTGGTCATTTAAATTTTGATTATATTACTTTCATGCAAAAGCATAATATGGTTGATGGCTTGCCTCACATTATTCCTTCCAAGATTGCCTGTACAGGTTGTATGAGTGGTAAGATGCATAGGGAGCCCTTTCCAAGTGGAAAATCATGGCGAGCAACTCATAAGTTGCATCTTGTCCATAGTGATCTTTTGGGCCCCATGGAGAATACCTCCATCCAAGGTTCTCGGTATGCACTTACCTTTGTTGATAATTTTTCTAGACGAACTTGGATCTATTTTTTGCACAGCAAGGATCAAGTTCTTGATATATTTATTGAATTTCAGTTATATGTTGAAAGGCAATCTAGGTATAAACTTAAAATTCTTAGAACTGATAATGGGAAGGAATATGTGAATAATGCTTTTCATTCTTATTTGAAATCATGTGGAATTAAGCACGAGCTTACTATTCCTTATACACCACAACAAAATGGTGTGGCAGAAAGAAAGCATCAGACCATTGTTGAAATGGCTAGAAGCATGTTGCATGCTAAGAATTTGCATTATAAATTTTGGGCTGAAGCCATGTTTTGTGCAACTTATATTCTTAATCGAACTCCTACCAAAGCTCTCAAGGCTATCACTCCAGAAGAGGCTTGGTCTGGTAGGAAACCGAATTTACATCATTTACGGATATTTGGTTCTATTGCTTATGTTCATACACCTAAACAGAAAAGGCATAAATTAGATGCTAAGTCATCTCCTTATATTTTTTTTGGGTATGATGAAAACACTAAGGGTTATCATGTTTATGATTCCACTACTAACAAAGTTCAAATTGCTAGAGATGTTTGTATTGCAGAAAATGGAGTTCATGATTGCTCTACTACACAGGATGAAGAATTCAGTGGCACTAAGATTGTGCTGGTGGAGGACCAACCTCCTTCTCTTAACCCTACTCTTTCTCTTAATCAAGTACCATCGATTATTTCTGCTCCTACATCTCATGATACTCAAGTAGATACTAATGATACTTTTATTACTCATGATTCTTCCTCTAGTGATAATTCCATTACAACTAAATGTAAACCTAAATGGGCTCAAAACCTAATCAATGAAGCTGATGATTATATTTCTAAATCTGGTGGAATTAAACATAGAAGGATTAATTATTTTAATTATGCTTTGATGACTACTATTATGAATTCTAACGATCCTAAGTCTTTTGATCAAGCTAACTCTCAACCTCATTGGCAGAAAGCCATGCAAGAGGAATATGACTCTTTACTTGCTAATCAAACTTGGGACTTAGTTAAATTACCTCCTGGCAAGAATCTAGTTTCATGTAAATGGTTATACAAAACAAAATTGAATACTAATAATGAAATTAGTAAATTTAAAGCTAGACTAGTTGCTAGAGGTTTTTCCCAAATTGAAGGCTTAGACTATAATGAAACTTTTGCACCTGTTGCTAAAATGCCTACTATCAAATTAGTTCTTGCTTTAGCATCTAAAATGAATTGGCCCATTCATCAAATGGATGTTAAAAGTGCCTTCTTAAATGGTGATTTACATGAAGGAATCTATATGGCTCAACCTCCTAGATTTGTTAAGAAAGGTAGTGAAAATCTAGTTTGCAAATTGAACAAATCTATTTATGGTCTTAAACAATCACCTAGAGAATGGTATTCTAAAATTAATTCTTTCTTTATTTCTCAAGGTTTTACTAGAAGTAAAAATGATCCTAATTTGTATATTAAACATACTAACGATGATATTATCATTGTTATTGTTTATGTAGATGATCTAATTCTCACTTCTAGTTCAGACATTTTGATTTCTGATATTAAATTCCAACTTAAACAGAAATTTCAAATGACAGATTTAGGTATCTTACATTATTTCTTAGGTATGCAAATTTTTCAAACTCCTAAAGGTATCTTTGTTTCTCAAAGCAAGTATGCTTATGATCTTTTAGAAAAATTTAAGATGAATGACTCTAACCATGTTTCAATTCCATGTGAATTAGGAACTAAATTAATGAATGATATGAATACTCCTTTTGTTGATGAAACTTTGTATAGACAGTTAGTAGGAAGTTTAATTTATTTAACTCTTACTATACCTGATATTGCTTATAGTGTTGGTTTAGTTTCTCGATTTATGTCTAAACCTCAACAAACTCATTTTAAAGTTGCTAAACGCATCTTAAGATACATTAAAGGAAATATTAATCTGGGATTATTTTATGATGCAAACTCTAAATTTACTTTACATGGCTATACTGATTCCGATCTAGGTGGAGATCCCAATGATGGGAAATCCACTTGTGGTTATTTTTTCTTTGTTGGTTTAGGTCCAATCTCTTGGAAAAGAAAAAAAGAACACTCTATTTTCCTATGCTCAACTGAAGCTGAATACAAAGGTTGTACCAATGCCGCTAAGGAAGCTTTGTGGATTCACAGACTTCTTGACGATTTGGGTCTACCTCAACAATTACCCACACCTATACATTGTGACAATCAAAGTGCTATTGCCTTGTCAAAGAATCCAGTTTATCATGCACACACCAAACATATTTCACTTCAACATCACTTCATTCGAGAACAAGTTGAAGACAATCAAATTATTCTTCTTTATTGTAAAGGAGAAGATCAAGTGGCTGATATTTTAACCAAACCACTTTCTAAAGAGAGATTTCAGTTCCATTGTAAAAATTTGGGTTTACAACCCGTTGAAGTAAACTCCCCAAGTAAAGATTAAGGGGGGGTGTTAAAAAGGTTAATCTTTCCTTGGATATATTTTAATTGGGATATTCCAAGGTTCCCTACATGTAGTTTGTCCACTTGTACACATGTGGAGGACATGTCATTGTTTGTCCTTTATTCCACATGTAAGGACAACTCTTTTTTATTTCTTTATTTAGTTTATCCTCCTTAAGAGGATTGTGACACTTTGCACACACCTATTATGAATGTGGCATTCATAGAAATGGGAGTTACAAATGCAACTCCTCTCTCATCTCTATATAAGAGATGCTCCTCCTTCTTTCTTCACAACTATAACAACACTCTTAGCACTTGATGTTATTGTATTGAGCTACTTTTGCTCCAACACACTCTCTCTCTTCTCTAGGCATTTGCCTTCATTCATAATACTCACAAGGGGTTTTCTTTGCTTTCCCCTTATAAATCCTTGTCTCCATTGTTGAACCATCTTGGTGTATGCTCTTGGAGTTGCTTATCTTATGGTAACATTGTTTCACACTTAACTTACTTGGATTGTTTCTCGTTCCTTGCTCAACATTATCATTTCTTACAAATATTTTGGTTTATGCTTAGTGTAGCATTACAAACAACCTCAATAGGGTTGGAAACAAACACAAAATTGGAATAACTAACCTAGTCAGCAAGTCTTAATGTCACCACCTCCGCAGTGGGCTTTAATGCCTCCTCCTACAACCACTAATACTCCCCCTAAGAAAACTCAACTACCAGTTCAACCTAATCCTAATCCCAACAATACCAAACAACTATCACAACAACATAGCTATTTTATTTCCTTGAATGATATCCACTTAAGGTTAAGTACTACTCTTCCTTTAATACAAAATCCTATCATAATCAAAGTTGAAGCTTCCCCAGCTAAACATGTGGATGTGTCAGTTTAGCAAACCTCTCTTATGTCCAAAGAACCTCCATTTTGCCATAGGTTGATAGAATAAAGTAAACCTGCAGAAAACCAAGCAATAACTGATTTGCTTAATTAGCTAATGAAAATGACACTAAAAATACCATTGCTTGATGCTATTAAGGAAGTTACTACCTATACTAAAGCCATCAAGGAATCATGTATCAAATAACCAAGAAGAAAGAAGGACCCAAAACTATTCATGTCTTAGGATAATTGTCTAATCTAATGTTGGAGAAATAAACTATACCCAAATATTCTGACCCTAGGAGTCCTATGGTTATTGTCACCATTCATGGGATGCAAGTTCAAAATTCTTTAGTTGACCTAGGAGCATCCATAAATGTCATGAAAAAGGAGGTATTGTCTCAATTGCATATCATTGGTCTATGAGAAACACCAACCATACTCCAACTCACTGATAGTTCTACTATCAAGCTAGATGGGATGATAGAAGATGTCATAGTCACCTTAAACTCTTGGGAGTATCCAATAGAGTTTTTTGTCATTTCTCCAAAGGTTAACATGGGTGGATATCCTTTAATTTTAGGGAGACCATGGTTGGCTACTGCAGATGCCTATATAGCTTATTGGTCTGGGAAGATGATAATATCTAATGGTATCCATACTAAGAACCTAACTTTATACTCCCCTGCTTAGCCGCTATTGTTAGATGACCATGTAATTTGGCTAGACTTGGGTGATGATGATCTATAGGTCAAATCCATCCATTAGCTAATGATGATAGGTTGAGAGTCAATGAGATAATTTCATCCATTAGCATGAATGAGTATGGAGCAGAGTCTCAAGTGTGTCCTCAACCAGAATGTATCCTTGAAACCATGTTACCACCTTTGAACATACCTCAACATTTAGAAGCCTCCCAATTACTTCACTCATTATTACCTCACGTAGTGAATTCTTCTCTAATTGCCCAGTTATTCATGGTAGATAGGGTCATTAAGATGGAAGTTGGTCTAGAAAGAGAGTTGAATGTTAGCAATACCCTATCACCTTCCCATCAGAAAATTATGCTGCAATTATTGCAAGAGAATAAAAAAAAAATTTCTTGGGATTACATGGACATGAAAGGATTAGATCCTATGCTCTACACTCAAAATATCTACACTAGTCCTAACTTTAAACTTGTTCGACAACCTTAGAGGAGAGGCAACCCTCTTTTAAGGGATATAGTTAAAAATGAGCTCCAAAAGCTATTAAGTGTTGGTTTTATCTACTCCATCTCTAATAGCTGATAGGTCTCACCATTGATTATAGTACCAAAGAAGGGAGGAAAATGGAGAGTTTTTGTAGATTATAGGGAGCTCAATTCAGCCACTAAGAAAGACCACTTCCCCTTGCCATTTATAGATCAAGTTCTTGATAACCTAGATACCAAGAAATATTTTTCTTTCCTGGATGGTTTTAGTGGTTACAGTCAGATATAAATAGCTCTAGATACCAAGAAAAAATAACCTTCACATGCCCACGAGGAATGTTTACCTACCTAGTTTTATCTTTTGGCCTGTGCAATGCCCCGACCACATTATAAAGAGCTATCATAAGTATCTTTTGTGATATATTTGCTAACTATATGGAGATTTACGTGGATAATTTTACTATTTATGGGATCACTTTTGAGGAAGAAAAATAAATTAGAAAAGGTACTCAAGAGATGCCAAGAATATAAAATTTCCCTAAACAGTGAAAAATGTTTTATGATGATGGAAGTAGTAGTACTAGGTCATTTCATTTCATCACAAGGCATCCAAGTAGATCCAACAAAGATTGAGGTTATCAGTACCTTGCCCATGCTAGAGAAGTAGAATGATGTGCAAAGTTTCCTTAGACATGCTAGGTATTCTAGAAGATTCATCAAGAATTTTAGTCAACTCACAACACCCCTTTATAACTTGTTAAAAAAAGATTTTGAATTTTCTGAGGACTCTAAGTGTGCTACATCTTTCCTATAGCTTAAAGAAGTTCTCACCACAACGCCAGTTTTGAGAGGGCCCAATTGGGAACTTCCTTTTCACATTCATACAGATGCCTCATACTACCTATAGTTGTTGTTCTAGGCTAGAAGGTAGACTTAGTTAAACATGCTATTTATTTCATTAGTAAAAATTTGCAGGGTTCTCAACTACATAGTAACTGAAAAGGAGATATTTGTAGTTATCTATACACTAAATAAATTTAGGCACTATATTACTAGATATGAAATATTCATTCATACTGACTACTTTGCTATAATGTATTTGATGAATAAGCTTGCAATATTAGGAAGATTAGCTCCCTGGCTACTACTTATGTAGGAATTTGATATCACCATAGTGGATAAGACTGGTAAGGCCAATGTGCTAGCTGACTTTCTCGCTTGGTTGCATATCCCTGATGATCCGATATCCATTGATGATAATTTTCTAGATGAAAATATTTTCCTATTCTCATCAAAAAATTCATGGTATGTAGATATTGTGAATTACCTAACCATAGGAAAGATGCCAGTTTACTTGTCTGCTAAAGAAAGAAAGTTACTAGTTGGAAAGAGTTTCAACAATTCTTTGCTTACTAGATTTATGTTTTATAATGGTCTTGATCAAGTAATGCATATATGTATAAAGGAAGATGAAACATATGATAACTTAAGGGCATGCCATAATGCACCTTGTGGAGGTCATTTTATAGGCAAGCATACCACCTCAAAAATATTGACTATTGGGTATTATTGGCCAAGTTTACACAAGGATGCAACTAGATACACAAAGAAATGTGATAAGTGTCAATGCATGGGGAGGCCCAGTAAATCAGATGAAATTCCCTTGCAACCTCAGATAGTTGTTGCACCCTTTCTTAAATGGGGGATTGACTTTGTAGGTCCTATTGAACCATCTTCCACAAGGTAAATCTTATATTTTAGTTTGTATTGATTATGTAACTAAGTGGTCAAAGGAAAAACCCATGAAACATTGAAGGGATAACAATGTCACCAAGTTCTTATATAAATCTATCTTTACATGGTTTGGTGTCCCTAGGGAGTTGACATCTAATTAGGGCACTCAATTTACATCTAACACAATAGCTAATCTCATAGAGGAATATACTATTTGGCATGGAAAATTATCACCTTATCGTCCATAAGCTAATGGCAAAGTGGAAGTTACCAATAGGGAGCTGGAAGCCATTCTCACCAAAATAATAGCACTACATAAGAAGGATTGGGCCACACACCTTCCTGAAGCTCTTTGGGCTTATAAAACCACCTGGAAATCTACAATGGGTTTCACTCCTTTTGAGCTCATCTATGGTAGGTTAGTTGTAATGCTTGTGGAGTTTCAATATAAGATATTGAGGACTACTCTAGAGCTTGGTATGGAACTTACTATTGCACAAAAAGAAAAAATTTTGAGTTTAAATGACCTTGATAAATGATGCAAATCTACATTGAAGAACACATAACTCATCCAATATCAACAAAAATAATGGCATGATAAGTTTATCAAGGATAAAATGTTTTTTGTGGGAGATTGGGTACTTCTTTATGATTCTAGATGTCATCACAACCCAATAAAGTTTCAAACTCGTTGGTTAGGACCATATGAAATTATTGCTATATTTCCAAATGACATGATCTAGTTGCCTAATATTGATCTTGTTCGATTCAAATTACTTGTCAATGGGAAGCACCTAAAACTCTACAATAAACCAATCAGTTGTGAGGAGTTCCTACAATAGTTCCAACACAAAGAAGACATACTCATACCTGTAACCAAAGAGTCTGGGTCTTCTACCTGACTTTTGCTAATTCTTGATTCCATTCAAGATTCCTATAATAAATGCTTTCTTCTTGAAAATTATTTCTCCACCATATACTCCACCTCACCATCTCTCTTCACCATCACTCATACCATCATCCATCAATTCGGGTGATCTTTTTTTAGAACACTTTTCCTGTAGCACTCGCTAGGTTCATGCCACACAACCTTGTACAAATTTTATTTTATTCATTCTTTATTAGGAATTTGTGCTATTTAAATTTACTACTCTTTCATATCCAAGCCTAGTGGGACCCATGCCCTTAGTTGGGGGGGGGGTGGGAATATTCATTTTTCAAAATTTCAAACTCTATAAATTTTGAAGTTTTTGTCTTATGATATGACTGTTGCCACATGTTTGATGACTAGTCCTTCCATAATTACATCATTAAGGAAACTAAGGACATTAAAAGTTGAATCTTACCTTTTAATGATATATTGGAAATGTGTTTGGGGTGACAAACCTATACAAAAGTGAAATATTATGAGACTTGATGTAATAAAAGATATTATGAGATTTTGTGCATTAAAAATCTTTAATTCTAAGAAGCACATAGTAATTGTATGACATTTTTCTGTCTATAACATCTGGTGTGATAACACTATGAATTTTGTTAATTCACCATTGTTGAGTTTTGAAAACACTATGATTCTGCTAAATTTTTTTATTCATAACAATGAGTGGTCTTCATAGATATGAGCCAATGGATCACAAGGTTTTGATAGGTGATGTAGTCAGTTGTGAAATGTTCAAGAGAAAAGGATGATTAGAATACTACCTCTATCTTAAGGGGTTTGATGAAGAGGTTTCTCTTCAATTTCTAAGCATCTTGAAGGATGGCTTTGCAATGGTCAAGGGGCTAAAAATTGAATTTACAGAAGATGTGGTGGATGAAGTCATTGGGTTACTCTTGGAAGGAGAAAATTGGGTAAAGGATTTTAATTTACATTTGGCTAGGGCACAATTTAGTTTGCATCCTAACCCTCAACTAGACATAGATAAGAAGCAAGGCACTTCCAAATTATCTTTTCCTTTGGTGTTTATTCAGCAAACTGCATTTATCATTAAGTACTTCACTTGTGAAGGTCGTTACAAGTACCTGCATGCCCTACATTTTAAGATTTTGGCTCATCTTCGACATGAAAATAGACTGATAAATCTTCCTAATTTCTTGTTTAATATTTTAAAAAAGAAAGCTTCTTTATTACAATTAGGAAAGGATTAGTCTGTCTCCCATCATTTTTTGATAAAATTAATTATGGAAAGGGAATTAAACAAACAATCAATTGGGAAATGGGAAGATCTTTTTCAATTGAATGAGGTGGAACCTAGATTGGTCAACCCTAGAGGCTAGGGTGTTGGGCGAAGGGAAAGAACATCCACTAGTTTTTGTAAAGTTATTCCCAGGACAAATTTTTTTTCTTGAAGCCTCTCCCTCTAGTTATAGATCATCTAGGAAACAAATTTATAAAGTCGATGCTTCCATTTCTAGCAAGAAGACAAGTAAAAATAAAGAAATTGATAGTGTTGGTGTTTCAAAATTTCAGGTTTCAAAAACCTAGTGATAGGAGAGGAATACACCTAGGGGCAACTACTTCCCATCTGCAACATACCCATTCAAACATCGGGGCCAACTATAAGGCTAGACCCTTCTTCTACTTCAAGCTTTGTAAAACCTAGGTGAGTGTACCTCAGATTCATTCATATGGTACTAGTGTTAAAACATACATTTGAATAAAAATAAATAGATCATACTCTTAATCTTCTAACACTTATGCAAACAACATAGACATGAAATAACAATCATGACATATGAACTAGATAATCCAAGTAAGCGCAACACTTTTTAGCTCCTAAATAGAAAGGGTAAAGAGATTTGATTATAATTTGATTTCAACATAACCTGACATGAACAACATAACATTTTGATCCTATAGTTGATCAATTCCTTATCTATTGGGTTATTCCACAAATCACTGACATACATCCTTGGAAATCATTGAGACATTTCATGTATCAAGACTTCTTGATCTATCCATTCACCTTGTGAATTAGACATCTACATCAATTCTAAATCTCATACTCAACCTATCCCTTCATGAAATTTGAAACCCTATGATGACAAACCAAGCATTTAAATGAATCCTTAATCATAAGCAAAGAATATCAACATATGATCTAAAGCAGATTGCAACTAGACAATATGCACCTTGCACATATATCATAGAAGATCACAAACAACATGAACATGAGACAATATTTAGACTAAAGATTAACTTTCTTTTACATTTTTATTCATTTCCTTGAAACAAATACACAAAGGATGCATGAAACTAAAATATAAAACTACTGAATAGACTAGAACTATCTGTATTCTCATTACTTGTTGTTCATTAAATGAGAGAAATGCTGAAGAATGGTGGAATCATAGTCATCGCAGAAATTTCAACCTAATTGGAACCATCCTTGTGGTATGACAGTAGTGAAAAATGTCTAAGAACTAGAACCAACCCTAAAGAAGGAGAAGAGAAAAGAATATAAAGAAAGGAGGAATCCTGGATGAGATCAGATGCTTCCATTTGTCAACTTGAAACTTCTCCACTATAGATGTAGAACATCTCTCTACTCTCTCTGTAACTAAAAATCATATCTTTTTCCTTGCTACTGAAGAAAGCTTGAAAATATATTTAGAATAATAGAGACATGTAACCAATTTGAATGCCAGATTTAATAATAAGCTAGGGTCAAAAACACCTATCAAATGACCTCTAGAGGCAAAATGTAATTCTTAGAATCATTTTCCTCTGAATCTAGAGTAAAAAACCCTCATTGGCTACCTTCCAACTTATTTTGATGCTTCATCATGAAATTTTCCCATTCTACTAAGAACGCCCCCTATTTTACAATTTTTTTTATAGCATTTACTAGTAAATACCTATGCAATTTTTGATTCCATATCTAGATAGCTCATCTTCTCCTAGTTCTGATAGTATACTACATTGCATATTTTCGATAAAAAATGCTCCTTTCATGCTCATTTGAAAATCCAAGCCCCATTTCATGTTAAGAGATTAAAATTGAAAAATTTAAAAAGGTCTATAGTTTAAACTATAGAAAAATCTTTAAAATCATTAAAATATTTCAATCTATGACTTTGAACATTCAAACCTAGGAGAAAAATAATAAAATATTATTTTTTCTCAATTTCATATTTTTTCCCTTTTCTCAATCTATGTTACCCTCCTAGTTGACCATTATGTGTCACCATATGCTAGCTCCCAATTGGCCAGATTCACCATCTCACACTGCCCTATCAATGTCCTTGCCACATGTTGTCTTAGCATGCCTTCACATCATTAACCCTAAATTCTACCTTAATTATGATGACCATGCAAAACCAAGCTTATTGCACCTTTAGAACCCTCTAGCCTTAATTGTGGTTAAGCCATGTGACCATGTGAAATCAACCATTTCGCATGGTTGGGGCACTTTTCTTGACCTAGCATTAACTGCTTGTGATATTACGACTATAGCTAGTTGACAGTTTCACATCGTCGCACAATTACTGCCTAACCACATGGTTAACCTTGTGAATGTGTGATTGGGTGCCACATGGCATTCAATGCCATTATCCTTACTTTTCTTGGTTGCCTACAATTTTTGGATGCATTTTTGGTCAAAAATTATCATGTCACCTCCAACTGGTCGTTTAGGATCCATTGCATGAGCTTCACCTCAAAAGGCATGGTATCTTTAAGATAACATAATTTGGTGTATTTTTCTTTAAAAAAATTAAAAACACCCTTTGCTTACCCAATGTGGGATAATGCAAAAGGAATTTCCTCTAAAAACTGGCTCTTCTCTAGAATGGTGTTTGGCATCTATATCTCAAACCTCTACAATAGTCTACTGCTACTTGTAATCACCTAAAAATGGTCATATAGACTATTAGCCCCCTTTTCAACATTTTGGCTAAATTAATTTAATCACTTACCTAAGCCAAATTGCTAATAATCAATTTATTTGATTATAACCTATAGTTTGACTATGCTATCCTAAGTTCATTATTTGATTAAAAGAACATGTCCCCTTTTAATTAAATAAAAGACCCCATTCTTCTAACCCACTTAAAGTGCACACATAAAGTCCTTTTTCTATTTTGCAATTAAAAGAAAAGGCTTTGTGACTTTTGTCTTATATGACAAGTCAACTTATATTCTATTGGTTGACTTGTGTGTGCACATGGATCACTCCTCTTTTTGAATTCCACCATTGATCATCCACCATCTTCATCTTGATCTCTACCGTCCATACATCTTTAAAAGGGAGAGAGCTTTCCCCCTCAATCAATCCTCATTTTGAATATTGTTATGCTGCGGTTTTCTAATAGGTTTCTTTGGAGCTTTGTGGAGAACTTCTATTTCTTGTCTACATTCTCTCATACCATAGCATTTTAGCTTAGATTCATGTTGCATGTTAGTTTAGCTTCTATTTTGCAATAATCTATCTCACATAGCTTAATAATGGTATTGTAACACTCTCATCCATGCTTAGAATAGCTGCACTTTTCATATTCATTCTAGTTTAATCTTTAGTTGCATTGCATTCTTGAGAAACTCCTTGGGAAATTTGCATTCTTGCATCTTGTCTTTGGAACCTCCCATTGCATGGTTTACTAGCAAGAAGAGTATCTCTAAGGCTCATCTGAGAGCTTTCTTATTCTTGAAATATAATCTCTTGCACTCCATGGATAGGGAGCTCTAAGCCGGCATCCAAGCATTTCAAACTCATGGAATCATTTGGATAGAATGGTTTAGAGTGTGACACAATTCGAGTGTACATTTTTGGCGCCCACCGTGGGGCTTGAATCAAGTTTCTAGCTCCATTTGCTTTTATTTTTTATCTCTAATTTTTTACAGCAGCATATTGGATCTAATCAAATGCTTTTGTAGAATTATCACTTTGATTTTAAGGCCAACCCATAAGTAAATTGGTTTGAAGGCAAAAAAATTAGTTGGTTTAAAAGATATGATCAAATCTTTAAACCAACTAAGTATTTGGCCTTCAAACCAATTTACTTATGGGTTGGCCTTAAAACCAAAGTGATAATTCTACAAAAGCATTTGATTAGATCCAATATGTTGCTATAAAAAACTAGAGATAAAAAATAAAAGCAAATGGAGCTAGAAACTTGATATAAGCCCCACGGTGGGTGCCAAAAATGTGTGCTAAAATGTTGTCACACTTCTATGAATTATTACATGTAAGAAAACTCAAGAATGAGCCCTCACAAATCAATCCATAGCTCTCTACTCATAGAGTGCAAGGGTTTGCAATGGAGGCCTTCAGTTTGACCTATTTTTGTGCCCATGCAAGTACACCATGAGATGAGAGATTCAAAGAGGAAAAGTAAGAATGCTAGTCTCCATGATCTTCAAATATGCATGAAAGCAAGATCTAATCTATCAATGCAAAATCTAAGCTATGAAAATAAGATCTAATCTATGAAAGCAAAATCTAATCTATAAATGCAAGATCTAAGCTAAAAGCCCATGATGGGTGCAAGAGAGAAAAAGACAAGAAAATAGAAGTTCTCCACAAAAAGCTTTTGTATTCAAACTTCTTCAAAAATTGGTCTTCAAACCTGCAGCATAACGATAGCATAATCATGGGTGTCTACCATGAGGAGAGGGCTCTCCCTTATAAAGGAAATTATGGAGGTGAGAGGCTTCTCACAACCAATATGGGATAATAGAGCTTGATCCATGTGAGACAAAATTCCACCAATGAGAAAAAAGGAGTGGTTGAGAAGAAAGTGGTGATCCATGTGAGACAAGATTCCACCAATTAGAAAAGAGGAGTGGTTGAGGAGAAAGTGGAAAGATAAATCCCACTTAGATCACATTTTTAAGTGTAGAGAAATTAAATAAAACGAATTTACTTTATTTCCTTTTTTCATCAAAAGCGATATTTAAGTGGGATTTTTATTTAATTAAAAGGGAGAAAGTTCTTTTTATCCCATGGATAGGGAGCTCTAAGCCGGCATCCAAGCATTCCGAACTCATGGAATCGTTTAGATAGAATGGTTTAGAGTGTGACACAATTCGAGTGTACATTTTTGGCACCCACCGTGGGGCTTGAATCAAGTTTCTAGCTCCATTTGCTTTTATTTTTTATCTCTAATTTTTTATAGCAGCATATTGGATCTAATCAAATGCTTTTGTAAAAATATCACTTTGGTTTTAAGACCAACCCATAAGTAAATTGGTTTGAAGGCCAAAAACTTAGTTGGTTTAAAGATTTGATCATATCTTTTAAACCGCTTGGAGTTTGGTTTTGAAATTTTTTTTCAAGTTGGTTATATACTCAAAATGTCTCAGTCCGATTTGCAGAGCATTTTGACATGATTTTCGGGAGTTATGAGTTTTTATTTATTTTTCATAAAAATTTGTTTCTGATCTCAAATCAACGAATTTTTTTTTTAAACTTACATTTTTAGAAATATTTTTCAATTCTAATGGGGGTTCTTTCTTTGTATTTTGAATTTTGAGGTCGTATTAAGGATCAAAAACTCGATTTGATAAATTTGGCCTATTTTGACAAAATTGATCTCTAGAGCGCAAATGAAGAGATTTTTTAAATTTTTTTGCATTTTTGGAAAGCTCTCTAATTTTTAATAGGGGTCTTTTGTTTTCATTTTTATTTTTGGATACAAAATCATAGCAAACAAGTCCAATATTGTTGACTAGGTCAAAATTGAAGAGTAAAAATGGGAGCATTTGTGATTAACTTGCACTTTCTTTGCATGCACTTGGTTGGAAGATAAATTGGATTTTTGAGGCAACTAACCACTTTTTATTTCATATTTTTATGTTATTGTACATTAAATTTTGGTGCTAACAAGTTGTGATTACAGGTTGCCATCCGTATGAAAAAAATTGAAACATTGCATAAAAAGAATACATGTCAAAGCTTCAAATGCACAAGGGCTACTAATGATTGTTTGCAGGGTTGCCCAATGCATAAAAACTAAATTTTTCTTGTTCTTTACTTTTACATGTGTGGCATATACTAGTTTTTTATTTTTAAGCACATTAAAACTTACAATTGGGATCTTTTGGTGATAGGAGAGTATGCTCTTCACCCTTGTGGTAAATCAAAAATCTTGACTTGCCATTTGGTTTCAAAAGCAAGGGGTAACTGAATCTTCTTGATGTGTTTGAGAGAAAATGATTTGAATAGGAGAGTATGCTCTTCACCCTTGTGGTGAACCATAAATCTTGACTTCCAAAAGTTGATCCACTTTGTGTAGTTAGAATCCTTTAGAGGGCCTGCTCTCGGACAACCTGAGAGGAACGACCCAAGTGGGGACAAGCAAATTTCCCAGCACTTCCAACCCACTATAAACTCAAGGCTACCAAAGACACAAAACTTTGGTAGACGTAGTGTTTATCTTCACCTAGTGTGATTGCTTATGGAATTTTGACCATAGGGAGATCACTAGGCAAGAATGCTTAAGGTACTCTTGTGATCGCGAGATCGGTTACTCATCGCAAGGTGAGGTGTCCTGTAATTGGGAGCAAGAGGAACACTATGAATGGAAGCCCTATCTAAACACCATAAGTTTGTAACTACCTTTTTTAGCTGCTCAACTTCTTGGTGCAAGGATTGATCCTAGTGGACTACCCGGATCACCCCAAGATTTACACTCACCATATGTGTTCCCTTGGTTGTGCTTATGGCACTTCCATGACAAAGCCAATATCTCTTGTGGGAAACCACTTGGTGTGAGGCAAAAGAGCATCAAGCGTGGGCCAAGATGTTGAGTAATGAACCATGTCCTTTAGGTAGATATTACTTGATGTGTTCTCGAATGTGGTATACCTGTGAAATTTTTTTGAACATACACATGACGATAATTATAAGAAAATCTTTTGAGACATCACATATGCTTGTATCATGCAAGGTTGCTTTGTCCCTTGCTTGATTGTTTGAAGACTACTCCATGTGTCACTATCTTGCTTGGAAAGAAATTGCTTTTGAACATCAAACTTGCTATGCTATCAACTATTGCCAAACTTTGTCAACCAAGTCAAAACATCAAATGCAAACATTTTCTTGTGTTGCTTGCTAAGGGGAGTCTCATCATTTGACTTTGATTTGCTATGTCTCTAATTCTTGAACATGCTTAAAGTGGCTCTTTGGTCTTAGTGCTCTTGGTCTTTTTGTCTTCATGGTCTATGCATGCTTGCTAGTTATGCTTTTGCTAAAATGGTTACCTTGATTTCTTGACTACACTCTTGGGTTGGGAAAGTTGTTCACTTGTCACCCCGCTTGCTCTATCTATTTGGCTATTTTGGCATCTTGCCTAGTTATTGACTTGAGTCATTCATGTCAAAAGTTTCTTAAACATATTGTTTGACAAGTCACTTTCATCTCTATCTCTACTATATTGGCAAGTGAACACTCTACCTCTCTAGTTTGGACATCAAGTTATCTTGTGTCACCCTATTAGCTTCCTCTAGTCTCCTTCATGCTTGATTATCTATCTATCACTATGGAATTCAAAGCTTGTGCTACCAAACCTCAACCAAATCTAGATGATCATGATATCCTCCATGTCACTAAAGAGTTTCAAGATCTATATGCACAATACAAAGAACTAGAAGAGACAAATGATCTTTCTTACCTTCATCTCTCTAAGTGCATGACAAAAATGAAGTCTAAACTATATAAAAGGTTAGAGGAGAAGATTGCATCATTACATGAATCCTCCTTAAGGTCTTTACATGCATGTGAGTCACCTTCTTTGAGGTCATCCTCTTCTTCTAGGTCTACATGCTCTACTTCAAGACATCAAATGTCTTCATCTTCTAGATCTAAAGACCTCTTTAGAGAACAAGCAAGTGATACCTCCTTTGAGCCTATGCCAAAATTTCATGATGGACCTATCTTTGACAAAGATAATGATGAAGACATGAATGCATTCTATTCACTTGAGAAACAAATAAAGGACTCTAGACATACTTTTGAGAGAAATTTTACTCCCTTGGGGAATTCTTATGATGCCATTTTGAGAACACTTCTTGGCACCAAGCACATCATGTTGCCTAAGTCTAGCTCCTATGGAAATCCATTCTTGGATACCTATTGTGCCTATCATCGATCTAATGACCATGCTACTTCAGATTGCATTGAGCTAAAACATAAAATCCAAGATCTTATTGATAATGGAATTATTGATGCCTCTAATGATTCATGCGATGAGGATACTTTTCTTGAGCAAGATTACATTAATGAACCTATGTCTAGTAGCAGCTTTATTACATCTTCCACTTCTTCCAACACTCGTGCATGTCAGAACACTTTAAAGTTTTCCAACATGCCTCCATCAAATAAAGAATCTAATGCTTTACACATTGACTACGTGTATCCTCAAGGGCTATCTCTAAAAGAAACTCAAGCTAACCTTCACTTGGTTGCAAACCTTTTCCATGCTACTAATCGTAAACATCCTCAACCTTCATGCACTACTATACCTAATCCAAGCACTACTCCATTCACTCTTCATTCTCCCTTTTCCTTAGAAATGGCTCCATGTCAAGAGGACTCTCAAAAAGAAAAAGCTATAAATGTCAAGAAAGATCAAGATCAAGCACCCTTTCATCTCTTTCAAGATTTTTCCCCTCCATATCCTATATCTTGTCTACCTCCTAAGTATGATGAAGATACCACTTCCATTATCTCCCTTGAGCTTACTGAAAATTATGAGAAAAGTTCTCTTTATATGCTATCCAAGGCTACTTGTCAAGATCAAAGCATCCCCTCATGTTCTACTTCTCCACATCCACTTCAAAATTGTGCTTAAGCTTCAAGTGCTCCTATTAAAAATGTTGTTCCTATCAAAGCTACTCATGAGTCTATTGATGGCTTTGACTATGTTACTCAATCTAAAGATGTTGATATCCCTTCCCACTATCCCTTCGCATCTTCTAAATCTATCCTTGGTCCTTATCCATCTAAGCTAAAGCATTCAAACCTTCCATCCATATTGGGGCCTTATGTTCCTCCATCTCCTACATTCACTCCTAGCTCATTCCCTAGCTCTCCCATCATACCTCAAGATCAACAAAGACACTCATCCTTGATGACTTTTCACCCATCTATGCATCTAAACTAGTCATATCATCCTTATTCATCCACAAATCCCAATTCCTTTGAAAGTGAGAATAAACATAAGAATCCATTGAAAAAGAAAGATCACTATGTCCCATCTAATTGACATGTGAATGCTAAGAAGGAGAATGCACAAAAGAGACCACAAAGGTCCACTACTCAAAGAGCTAAACCAAAGAAAATATGGGTTCCTAAATCCATCATTATACAAAGGCACTCTCAAGCACCCAAAGAATGAGGAAAATCTAAAGCTATGTGGATTCCCAAGTATCTTTTAAAAGACTTGAATATTGAAAATATTTCAAAGTTGACATTCAATCTTCCAAAGGCTTCCATTCCATCTTCTTCCAAAAATCTTTCTAAAAATATTCCAAAGCCTTCCACTCCACTTTTTTCCAAATCTCTTCTACCACCTCATACATCTAAATCTCAAGCTATTTCATCCATGATTCCTCCATCATTCCAATACCCTTCAAGGTGTGTGTCAACGTTGATCTTGTACAATATTTCAACTACCCTCATGAAATCCTCTAAAGCTTACACTAACTTTCTATACATGAACTATTATCCTCCATATACTCTTCCTACTACCATTTCTCTTTCATCACCCTATTAACATCTTTGAGCATACCTTTCTATGGTCTTGGCTTATCATGACTTATCTTTTCTATAGGAGCATTATCTACATTCAAACAACTTCAGCTCTTTCTAAAAATTCAAAAAAAAAAAAATTGAAAAAAAGAAAAAGAAAATGTGCCTTGGTGAAAACTACTTCTTGTGGCACCTTGGTAGCAAAAGTAAAGAGAAATAAATTTATCCTATGGTGAAAACTACTTTTTGTGGCACCTTAGATAAGTACCATGATGAAAACTTGGCAAACAGGCATCATGCGTAATTCTTCCATCATCCATCTATCCCCTCTTCTCTCTTTGATCTTGACAATGTTGAGCTATCTTTGCATATTGGCTATCTTATCCACAATATTCTCTGTTGTGCTTTCTCATTCACTCATAGCCTCCATCTTGAGTTTTATTCTTATTGCTCTATCCCATCGCTATACTATCTAGTTGACCCCTTGGTCTTGATCATAATAAATGAAACATGGTTCTCATAGGTCTCTTGACATGGCTACTCTTTTGGACTACATGCTTTCATGCTATCTTACTCATTAGCTTCCATCGCTTATCTTATATGCTATCGCACTTTTTGGCTTCATTGCTTATCCTACATGCTATCTTTCTCATTACTTCCATTGCTTATCCAAAATATGCTTCATATGACTATTTCACCTCTTTCCCTAGCTTGGGTACTCTTGAGGAGTCAGTCCTTGAGGATCACTTTCACTTGCTTCATACTCTTTTTTCATCCATCTTTGCTTATCCACTGGCTCATTGCTCCATCATATCCTATACCTTGCTAGACATTGAGAGAAAATTATGTGATCTTGCTTGAGAACTAGTGATATCTAAAACCTTCTAAAAAATCCAAAAAATCATATATGATCCTGAAAAAAATTCTAAAAACTAGAAAATGTCTTGAAAAAAAGATCTTCTTAGTGAAAACCTAGCAATAGGAACTTTGATGTATCACCAAAAAAATCAAAAATACAAAAATACAAAAAAATTGAAAAAAGTCCTGAAAAAATATGTCAAGTGGTGAAAACCTAGAAACAGGCACTACTTGAAACCCTTGCACCTATGTCTATCAATCTCAATCATCCACTTCGCTACACATTTCCTAGCTTGGAATTGTTTCTTGTCCTCATCTTGGGGGCATAGCTACTTAGACTATTGAGGTATTCTTATGCATTAGGGTTTCTTTGACAACTCACAACATTGTGTTTCTCAACACTTCCCCCACCTTGACATCAAGTGTTTTTCAACACTTTATAGATAGTTTACCTACAGTCTCCGATGTCGCGATATTTCTCACTATCAGAATCAAGTCTGGAAGAAATGGCCAAGTGACTTACACACACGCACTTTAACACTTAAATGACTGAGCTATGCTAACATTTATCTACTTTGTGTGCTGTCTATGATGATTTCTTTGCCATGTGTTCCCTCCCTAATAGTCTTTCGAGGATGTCATTGACTAGAAGACTGGGGGCATGGGGCATGTCTTCTTGATTTCTTCTTGTGGGTATACTTTGTTTGTCTATAGTGTTGTAAGCATTTATGCTGGTCCTATTCAACACGTTGACTTACAAATGTATCATCCTTGACTATTTTGCAAGACCGCACTCAGGGTTTATCCTGGCGCTTATGCCTTGATACAGGTGTAATCTTGCTAAATTAAACTTAGGGAATCTAATCATGTAGTTATCTTGACTTACATTTCTCTGATGCTTAGATTGGATTTCCACATACCTATCTAATATTGATCATATTCATATCCTCATAGTTATACTAGTGATGGTTGTATGATCTCATGATGTCCCTAATAAATGCTCAATGATGAAATTAAGAGTCTAAATGTTATGCACTTCTTGCTGGTAAACCACTTTGCATATTAGCTTGCATTTTAGGTTCATTTTCCAGCTTAATCTTGCATTCTTGCATATGGGGAGAGCTCTCTCTTCATCTTTTTGTGGACATATCAGCTAACTCCTTTCATATATTTCTTTACTTTCTTCTTGTTCATGTCGTTTCACCTTCTTAATCTTTTGCTTCATCTCTTTTCTATCTTGTCATCACATTATATAAAGTTTTGACCTCTTAAATAATTTTGACGTCCTAGATTCATTTTCGAGATCGAAATCCAAATTCGAGTTCATCTTGATGGTCAAAATTGTCTTTTAAAATTCTACTTTCTTCTGAGTAGTTAGCTAACCTTTTGAGGTCTAATCTTTGAATCATCACTGGGGCATCTTCATTTCTTCATGTATTCATCATTTCCATATTTCATATCTACTTAAATTCACTATTTCATGTCTAAAATCGCCTTTCTACTCATTTTGACCTAAATTTTATGCTATATCCTTCAAGGTCAACTTTAGTCAAACTGGGGCATTTTATTAGTTTCTTATAGTCATTCTTGGGTTCTAATCATCTATCTATCATCTTGGACATTGCTCTATTCTAATTTTCTCATGTCTAGCCAGTTTTTGCATCCCCTTACCTCATTTCAATTTCGATCCCGAGGGGGCAGAAATACTCTATTGCTGATTGTTACAGCTATCTATTTTTTAGGAGCATTTGTTTGACCTTATCACTTGCTCTCGATCTATTCGCTTTGCTAGATGTTAGAATTCTTTTCGGATCCTAACATCATCTTCCTAATGTTTAGTACTACCACTATCAGGCTGTGCATTTAGGACTTGCTACCTATATTTGCATTTCATTCTTTGGAATCAGATATCTATATCTATCATCACCTACTTGGCTTCAATTTTCTTTGACATAATGTGTTCCCAGATCGATCATGCATTAGTCAAAGAGGGGCAAATCTAATCACCTAAAAATGGTCATCTAGACTATTAACCCCCTTTTCAACATTTTGGCTAAATTAATTTAATCACTTACCTAAGCCAAATTGCTAATAATCAATTTATTTGATTATAACCTATAGTTTGACTATGCTATCCTAAGTTCATTATTTGATTAAAAGAACATGTCCCCTTTTAATTAAATAAAATACCCCATTCTTCTAACCCACTTAAAGTGCACAAATAAAGTCCTTTTTCTATTTTGCAATTAAAAGAAAAGGCTTTGTGACTTTTGTCTTATATGACAAGTCAACTTATATTCTATTGGTTGACTTGTGTGTGCACATGGATCACTCCTCTTTTTGAATTCCACTGTTGATCATCCACCATCTTCATCTTGATCTCTACCATCCATACATCTTTAAAAGGGAGAGAGCTTTCTCCCTCAATCAATCCTCATTTTGAATATTGTTATGCTGCAGGTTTTCTAATAGGTTTCTTTGGAGTTTTGTGGAGAACTTCTATTTCTTGTCTACATTCTCTCATACTATAGCATTTTAGCTTAGATTCATGTTGCATGTTAGTTTAGCTTCTATTTTGTAATAATCTATCTCACATAGCTTAATAATGGTATTGTAACACTCTCATCCATGCTTAGAATAGCTGCACTTTTCATATTCATTCTAGTTTAATCTTTAGTTGCATTGCATTCTTGAGGAACTCCTTGGGACATTTGCATTCTTGCATCTTGTCTTTGGAACCTCCCATTGCATGGTTTACTAGCAAGAAGAGTATCTCTAAAGCTCATCTGAGAGCTTTCTTATTCTTGAAATATAATCTCTTGCACTCCATGGATAGGGAGCTCTAAGCCGGCATCCAAGCATTCTGAACTCATGGAATCGTTTGGATAGAATGGTTTAGAGTGTGACACAATTTGATTGTACACTACTTTACATTGCCAGTATTTTAGCTTGCTATGCAGATTTCAACCTATGTGACTCAATTATTTATTGTAGAGAGAAATTACATTTCTCATATACAATGAAGTATATTGCCAAATATGGGAACAATGCAAGCACCGTTGGTGAAAACTTTGGTATCTTCATTATGAATCATTTCTTTCAGGCTGTGAGCAATCACCAATCTCTATTCTACCCATTTCTTCTTCACATCAAACCTTTAATTTATTGCATCCCTCAACATCCAAGCTTATAGTGGCTACATTGGAGGAGGATTTTCCTTTTGACTATTACTTAGTTGGAAAACTTTTCTCCTTGCAATCTACAACTCGCCACTCTCACTAATCACATTTTTCAATCCCTACATAAATCAATGTGCATTCCATTTAAATTGGTACATAGGGTGATTTAGCTGGTATAGGAGGATATCCCATCAATTTTCCTCAATTCATTTGCTCCTCATCTTCTATTTAGCATTCTTTTGTTTCACATGATCAAGATTTCTTGGATTCATATGTCATCCTAAATGATAGACACTCCCTCTGATATCTTGTACATGTCAAATCATTTTATGAGACATGATCTTGGGGCTAGAGATAATTTCTCTATCCAACTTAGTGAAGCATTCAAACAAGGAGACAAGTTGAAAATGTTCCACATCCTACTTACCTGTGAACTCCTTCTACAATAACATCCCAATTGATCTTGAGCATCTACAGTCTTCATTTTTTTTTGGTATCCTCGTATGTATTGTCAACTCAAGATTGAGCTTCCATGTAGCTTGGGAAGTCATAACTTTCAAGGAAATAATTACCTTGCCCATAGAGGTTGTTTCCTTCAAGTGAATCCAGTAGTGGAGTGTAGTCATAATCACTAAAAGTGTGGCCTTTCACAAAGTTCTTTGCCTCCTTAAAATAGGGGTCAAGAACAAACATGCCTCTCTCTTTTTGTTCCTCAATTCATTTTCTCCTCATCTTCTATTTAGCATTCTTTTGTTTCACATGATCGAGATTTCTTGGATTCATATGTCATCCTAAATGATAGACACTCCCTCTGATATCTTGTACATGTCAAATCATTCTGTGAGACATGATCTTGGGGCTAGAGAGAATTTCTCAATCCAACTTAGTGAAGCATTCAAATAAGGAGACAAGTTGAAAATGTTCCACATCCTACTTATCCGTGAACTCCTTCTACAGTGACATCCCAATCCATCTTGAGCATCTATAGTCTTCATTTTTTTTTGGTATCCTTGTACGTATTGTCAACTCAAGATTGAGCTTCCATGTAGCTTGGGAAGTCATAACTTTCAAGGAAATAATCACCTCACCCATAGAGGTTGTTTCCTTCAAGTGAGTCTAGTAGTGGAGTGTAGTCATAATCACTAAAAGTGTGACCTTTCACAAAGTCCTTTGCCTCCTCAAAACAAGGGTCAAGAAAAAACATGCCTCTCTCTTTTTTTAGTAGCTTTGGTACATCACAAACTTTAGCACTAAACAAGAAAATTTATCTTCTCCTATCTCTTCTCTAATTTTGCATTTGCACCATCAAGTGTACCAATGATCAGAAACTCATTCAATGCAAATTTCATGTTGCTAGTACCACTTGCCTCCATTCTAGCTGTGTTAATACTTGGTATCCCATTCATTCTAAATATTGTCTTAGGATCTCAAATGGTAATAAGAAAATCATTACTAAATTTCTTGTGTGATTAGGAATATTATGACTTCTTCAAAACATCTAGTCCCCTCTACATTTTATCAATCCGTTGAAATTAGTTGGGCCCCAAAGTGGGTCTAGCTATTTTTTTTGAATTGAAACACACAACCCTTCAAACTAACCAATTAAATTCATTTCACCCACGGTAATCAAGTTTGATAATTGGCTAGTCACCTAAAAAGTCATTTTAGCCCTTTCTTGCAAACTGTTACTTTTTTGCCCAGAAGCCTCTGAGACTGACTTTAAAAATTGATTGAAACTGACAACCAAGCCTTAAGATTTGACATACTAATTCTCTATTCTACATTCTCTCAACCTAAAAAATACCACCTCATGAAAATCACTCAGTCAAAAGATATTGATCATCAAAGTTTCCTTCGTGAAACTACTTGCAAGAAAACACGTCAGAAAATAATAAACTGAGTTTAGTTTTGGCTTCAAAAATAGGGAAAATAGATACTAAGTGCTTGAAAAATAGAGAATTAGTTCAATATCATGAGGAGAGTATAAAAATGTGATTTGGGCTCATGATAAATAACTGGGTGAATTTGGCAAGCAGTCAAAGTGGGGAATTCAGAATTGCAAAACTAGGAACAATGATAGAAAAGTAATTTTTGCAAACGAAATGGACCTAGGAAGGTGTGCAAACAGATTCATCAAGGTTTGAAAATTGGCATACTTAATTTTTTTTTAGAATAGAACATAGTAGTACAATCTATTTGGTTTATGAAATCACAAATTCAAAGTTATGACATATTGAATGGGGTAACTAATCAATCTTCATTTCTTAACACCAGCAAAACTTTACAAATTGCATTTGGAATTCGTGTTTGAAAATTGATCAAACTAATTCATCTTAAGCTCAAATATGAAACATAACAAATCTCTAACCTCTAAAATGCAATGAAAAAGGAATTTTCTCATTAGGTTCAACTAGGTGAAAGTTACAACTAGTCAAACAGGGCCTCCCAGAATTTTGAACAATTTACATCAGCATGACATCAATAAACAACTGACTATGAGGGATTAAAAACCTAGTCAAAAAAGTTGAAATGACTCAAAAAAAGAAACATAGGTTCTGTGATATGCATACTAAACACTCCCAAAGTAGTGAGTCATGAAACATTACTAGGTGCAAGATATTCAATTGCATCTATGCTACCTATTGTTGTTTAACACTTAGGCAAAAATGTAGATTTGAACATTGCTCAAAATGAAACTTCACGAAATGACTCAGAATGACAATTTATCAATATAAGACTCATGGAAATACTAAATGCAATATGTTAGAAACATAAAAAATCTCTTAGGCATCAAAAGGACACCAGGATACACATGCATTAAATCCTCTTAAAGGGGCTCAAAATGACTCAAAAGCTTAAAATGGTACTCAAATCAGGGAAGAAAATTTGAGTCCCATTAGCTCATACCCCCAAGGCCTCATTATCTGTAAAGACCAAGTCTGCCATTAGGGAAGACAAGGGTAAAGTTGTAGAATTGGAAAAAAAAACTTAAAACAACAACTTGATAGTGAAAATAATATCAATGAAACCTTATACTCACAAGGGGAGGAAGCTTAAGAAAAACCTCCTAAAGCAACTATGGTAGAAATGGCTACAAGCAAGAAGAAATAAAAGAATCCTCCATTTTTTTCTATAGCCCCTACAAGAAGAAGTGCAAGGCTTTTTGAAGGTAACAAAGTTGCTGAATCTTTTGTTCCAATAGTTAAACTAGAGTCCTTTGAGTTTGTGAAGGAGTCATCTTCAAAGGAAAAAATTCAACAAAATATATCTAATGACACTAATAACTAGAACCCACAACTAAAAGTTGACCTTAGTGTTAACTATTTACTTGTTGATAGTGATAAGGATTCCAAAGAGTCTGAAGTGCCTAAGGAGTTTGAAGAAAATCCTGCTATGTAGGACACTTGTGAGAATTTAGAAAACCTTCCTTCTCATGAATACCTAGAATTTAGACAAGAAATTGTTGAAGAAGTTCTAGAAAAGCTCAATCAGGATGGACTAGATACACTAGCTAAAGCAACATCTAAGTCTAACAATGAGGAAAATGTAGTGACAATTCTTGTTCTATGGAAGGGAGAACCCTCCATGTCACAAAGTACCAACAAAATTCATCACCCAACACTTGATTGGGTAGATATTCTCAGCCAAGAGCCATTACCACCACTTGATTTGTCTACACTCATATCTACATGGATCAACTTGTATCAAAAATTATTGTGGGAAATGGAAGTTTGACAAAGTTGAAACATGTTATTGATGATCAGGGCCATGAATTGAAGCAAAATTTAGACCAAAATGAAATTTTAAAGAGCAGGACTAAACAAATCATAGGGTTGATTCTGGAACTTATAGAATGCAAATCACCATCATTGGTGTATGCATTATTCCTCAAGGAATAACTTGTAAATTTCAAATTGACAAGAATTGCAGAAGGACTTAATCACTCCATTTCAGCTCCTCATGAATTTTATGATGCATGTCAATATATTCCAATGCCTTTGAAGAATTTATTTTCTGAATTATATTTGGATAACTGTTAGGATAAACCAAAGATAGAAATAAAAACTACATGCAAATATAACCAATAACAGAAAATAATAGATCACACAGAAATGAACACAAGGCACCAAGATTTAACATGGTTCACCCAATCCCTGGTCTACGTCCACCAAACAACAAGTTCGATCTTATTACAATCCAGTGATTACAACCTGATTACAATTCGTAATCCCTTACAGCTCAATACCGCTGCAAGAACCAATTTTGCATCACAACATAATGAAAAATGCTCAACCCTAAACCCTTTTATACAAGTATTAAACCACTTTAGGGTTATAACATGTCAGCCATAATTAGCCATAACTTTAGTGGCAAATCTATGAATGACGAATAGTACCAAAATGATTGGCGAATAGTACCAATTTTTTTTTCTAGGGCGATGCCCCGAACCCCACTAATTGTGAAGTATGTATAGTACTTTCATGATCAGTCACCAAAATATAACAATCTCCCACTTGGGGACTGATTAGGCTCCACACTAAACAACAATCTTCCACTTGGAGACTAATCCTGTAGCAATACCACTACCACATGGGGCTCCCACTGGATCAAACCACCTTGGAATCTGTTGTTCTTTTATTCATGTTCAGTCTAAAAGACCAATCGAAGTTGAAGAGGAGATTAGCTTCTCCCTTGTTACAACCTTTGTCAACATATCTACTAGATTTTCATTGGTATATATCTTCTCCAGCTTTAACTGTCCATCCTCCAAAACTGATCGAATGAAATGGTACCGCAACTGTATGTGTTTGGTCTTAGAATGTAGAGCTAAATTCTTAGCAAGATGAATGACACTCTGACTATCTATGAACAAATAATTATCCTTCTAAAGATGTCCCAATTCTTCCAAGAAGAACTAAAGCCATATCATCTCCTTGGCTACCTCTGTAGTGGATAGAGCATTAATCTTTTGTAACCTAGAAACCCAGCTCACAGCTGCCCCACCAACAGTAAAGACATAACCTGTAGTACTCCACCTGGTATCAATATCCCTTTCCAAATCTGAGTCAACATAGCCCTATAAATTAGTAGTAGAGCCCCCAAAGTGTAAAAAATTATTGGATGTTCCTCTCAAATATCAGAGAATCCACTTGACAACATTCCAATGCTCAAATCCTGGATGACTCATATACCTGCTAACGACTCCCATTGCATGGGCAATATCTAGCCTAGTGCATACCATAGCATACATCAAGCTTCCTACAGCTGAAGCATAGGGTACCTTGGACATCTTATCCTCCTCTTCCTATGTCTTAGGACATATCTCCTTAGTCAATTTCAAATGACCAGGTAAAAGTGTGCTGACAGATTTAGCATTCTCCATAGAGAAATGTTGCAACACCTTCTCAACATAATCAGCCTGAGATAGCGTCAATGTTATGTTCTTCCTATCTCTACAAATATTCATACCAAGGATTTATTTTTCTGCCCCCAAATCCTTCATAGCAAATGCATGTGCTAACTGGCATTTCAACCCGTTAATATGATCCATGTTAGACCCAACTACAAGCATATCATCAACATATAAACATAAAATAATGTAGCTATCATCATCCAACCTCTTAAAATAAACACAATAATCTGAATGACACCTTTTATAGCCATGGTCATGCATAAACCTGTCAAATTTTAGATACCATTGCCAAGGTGCTTGCTTCAAGCTATATAAACTTTTTTTTAATTTGCACACTAAGTTCTCATTACCTTTGACCTCAAATCCCCATGGCTAGGCCATATATATGTCTTCATCCAAATCACCATGAAGAAAGGTCATTTTAACATCCAACTACTCTAAATGCAAATCTTCAGTAGCCACAAGACTTAAAACAATACGGATAGAAGTCATTTTAACAACAGGAGAAAATATCTCATCAAAATCAATTCCCTATTTCTGTGCAAATCCTTTTAAAACTAACCTAGCCTTAAATCTTTTCTTACCTCCTTCCTCTTCTTTCAACCTATAAACCCACTTATTTTGTAAAGCCTTTTTACCTATAGGCAACTTGCATAGATCCCATGTCTTATTCTATAGCAAAGAGCCCATTTCATCTTTCATTGCAGACTCCCACTGAATCTTAGTATCCACCTGCACAACTTTATCATAACTTTCATGTTCACTAGCATCAGTAAGTAAAATAGAATACAAAGAGGGAGAAAATCTTTGTGGAGGTCTAATTTGCCTTGTTGACTATCTAACATTCACTGGTGTGTGTGGTATTTGTTGTTGTAGTTGTTGCACATCATGAGGAATGGCTGGAACATAAGCTTTTGGAGTATCATCCAGCACTACATAATCATCTTCTTTCTTCTCATGTTGCTACAACAGATCTTTGTACAACACTTTCTCATTGAATATGACATCTCAACTTCTAACAATTTTAAGATTTTCAAAATCCCAAAGCCTATAACCAAATTCATTAATTCCATATCCAACAAAGACACATTTCTTTGATTTAGCTTCTAGCTTGGTTCTATTTTCAAAGTCTATATGAGAAAAAGCTTCACAATTGAAGGTCTTGAGAAAAGAATAACTCACCTTCTTACCAGTCCATGCTTCCTCTAGAATACCACAGCCCAAAGGAGTAGAGGTACCTCTATTAATAAAATATGTTGTAGTATTGATAGCCTCCACCCACATGTGTAAGAGCAACCTAGCATGCAACCTCATGCTCCTTGCGCGCTCCATTATAATCTTGTTCATTCGTTCAGCCACTCCATTTTCCTGTCGAGTCCTTGGAACAATTTTTTGTCTATGAATACCATTAGTGGAGTAATAATCTTCAAATTCATGATTGCAATACTCACCACCATTATCAGATCTGAGACATTTTTATTTCTTACCAGTCTCATTTTCAACCAAGCATTTCCATTTCTTAAAAGTTTGAAATACATCAAATTTTTGTCCAAGTAAATAAACCCATACTTTTCTAGTTGCATCATCAATAAATGTAACATAATAATGAGAGCCACCAAGGGAAGATACCTGAGCTGGTCCCCATACATTTGTATACACAAGCTCTAATTTCTCCTTTTTGTTTTCCTTCCCAATCTTTACAAAACTCACTCTCTTTTGTTTTCCATACACACAACTTTGACAAAAATCCATATTAACACATTTTAGACCTGGTAAAACCGTCTTTGAATGAAGTACTTTCATACCTTTCTCAGTCATGTGCCCAAGTTTGTTGTGCCATAGAGTTGTATCAAAATCTATAACAACTATTTTTTCTCCCTGCTCAACTGCAACAATTATTCCTGAACATTCATTTTTCTCTGAAACAATCAAAGTAGTAGGAACAATATGACCTGTACAAAGTATAAGGTGCCTACTTTCACACCTTTTGCTACTACAAGGGAACCTTTTGAAACCTTCCAATTTTTATCATTAAAAGTAACTACACAACCCTCATCACCGAGTTGCCCGGCTGAAATTAAATTTCTACTCAGCCTTGGAACATGTCTTACCTCATGTAGTAGCCAATGATTCCCATTCTGCAACTTAATCTTAATTTTTTCCTTTCCAACAATCTGACAGGGTTCATTATCCCCCAAATAAACAAGCCCAAAATCCCCTTGGACATAATCAATGAAATAACCTCTATGAGGTGTAGCATGAAATGAAGCACCAGAATCTAAAACCTATGAATCATCAACACTCTCTAAAGACAGAAGCAAAGCATCCTCTTTGGATTTGTTACTTACCACATTTGCCTCCTTGTCTCCATTTGATTTATCTCCTTCATTTTTCTTTCGATTCCAACAATCTTTTTATTTGTGCCCTGGTTTCTCACAGTACTAGCAATCATTTGGTCCTCTTGATTGAGACCTCCTCCCCTTTGACTTTCATCTTGATTTCCCATGATTTCTAGAGTTACTTCCTCTTTTAATCGTTCTACCCCTTCTTTGTGCATTCAAAGCACTTCCTGATGTATATCCACTTGAGGATTTCCTATGAGTTTCCTCACTCAAAATAACACCAATCACATCATCATATTTTAGGGTACTAGATCTAGGAATAGAATTACTCACCACCATTGCCAAGCCATTCCAGCTTTTAGGCAAAGAACACAAAATCAAGAGAGCCCTAATTTCTTCATCAAAATTGATACCCACAGAAGATAATTGACTAGTAATAGTATTAAACTCATTTAAATGATTTGCAACAGATCCACCTTCTGCCATTTTCATATTAAATAAATGCTTCATGCAAAATACCTTGTTTGAAGTGGAGGGCTTTTCATATAGTGTTGCTAGGGTTTTCATCAAATCTTCTATCATCTTTGCTTTTGTAATATTAAATGCTACAGATGGTGCCAAGCATAACCGAATGCTTTCGAGTGCCTTTCTATCCAAAAGATCCCATTCAGCCTCTAACATAGTTCCCTGATTCTTGGCTTTGCCTTCCAACGGCTTTTATAAATCCTTTTGATATAGATAGTCTTCCATTTGCATCTTCCATAACTAGAAGTTCTGCCCATTAAACCTGTCAACCCTTAGCTTACCCTCATCTGCTATCGCTCCCACTCAACTGTGAGACTTTCCTACAGAGGATAACTAAAAGACAACCTTTCTCTGATACCACTTCTTAGGATAAACCACAGACATAAATAAAAACTACATGCAAATATAACCAATAACAGAAAATAATAGATCACATAGAAATGAACACAAGGCACCAAGATTTAACGTGGTTCACCCAATCCCTAGGCTACATCCACCAAATAGAAAGTTCGATCTTATTACAATCTAGTGATTACAACTTGATTACAATCCATAATCCCTTACAGCTCAATACCACCACAAGAACCAATTTCGCATCACAACATAATGAAAAATACCCAACCCTAAACCCTTTTATATAAGTATTAAACTACTTTAGGGTTATAACATGTCGGCCATAATTAGCCATAACTTTAGTGGCAAATCTATGAATGGCGAATAGTACTTTCCTAATTAGTCACCACAATCTAACAATAACTTGGTAGTGCCTAATGATATAGAGTGAAACTCACTCCTTTATGTAGGAGATGTGCAATTTAGGGAAGTTATGTCTTGGATGCAAAATGAGATAAGCAGAGAACACCAAGCTACATCATACAGGGACAATAAAATGAAAACTCATTTGCTCATGAAACCAAAAGTTCAAAATTCTCAGTGAACATTTTTGGATTGGATTTCTATTCTAGGAAACAATAGTGGAGCTAAAAAAGTATACCTAGTAAGAGAGCAAGCCTTTGTAGATTGGGAGCAACATTCATCTTGTGATGTTGAAATAGTAATTTTTGCTTCAAGATAAAGATGGAAATAGATGCCACATGACCTGAAGATAAGAGAACCACACTCTCCTCAAAATTTAACTCTTACCACTATCAAAATTCTATGGTATATCAATTTGGAAAGGAGTCTACATCAATACTGGCTTCCATTAAGGTTTCAACCTCCTATTCTCCTATGACCATTACTAGAAATGAATGACAATGCAAAGGATCATAATATGTCCACAGAAGTTTGGCAATGGAGATGGCTTAGGGAAAATTATGGATACTTTGATTATGTTAAGAATGAGCGTGGTGAGAGGACAACTAGTGATTGGAGAGTTCATGCCAGAATCAAGAATTTCATGGTTTTCGAGGTCCAATAATAGCTCAATTGGGGGCAATGACGGGCCTCCAAAAGGCCATCTTTATAAATTCTTTTTATCTTACTTTCAAATAGTTATTTCGTAAAAGAGTCATGACTTAATGGTTTCAAGCATATGAACTTATGGTTTTTTATGTATATGTTATATATATGTGAAAACATGAAGTAGAAGTATGAATAGTTTAGAGATGTTAGATTTGCTTGAATTCATGGACGTAAATGGTATAATGAAGTAGTTATACATGCTGATATATTTTTTCCCATCTATGCTATGTTTTTGGTAGTTTTCCTCCTATAGCCATAGAATTTGCAAGAGTGGTAATTAGAACTTTACACCTTTTCTCTAATATTGATGATGTGTGTGTGCAGTGTGTGTGTGTGTGTGTGGAGGTTGTGTGCACATTGATTATTTTGTAGGTATTTTCTATGGGTATTCAAGAGTCAATATTTTAGTGCTAGAGTAGTCAAAGACAACCAAAATTCTAGGACTTTGCAAGTAGAGAAAATCATTATTTCTTTCTATTGTTGCAGTGCACAAATGTAGCTTCCACAACTTGCTATATTCTTGGAGGATTTATTCATATTTAATGTTGTTTCTATTTCAAACTTTATGAGTCTATAATTGATCCTCATTAATGGAGTGATATTATATTTAGAAATAGTTGTAGTTTCCTTTAAAATAATGACTATTGTAACTTTAAAGTCAATCAAGAAAGAATAGAATATGTTGTTTTTTCATAGCAGCAAAGTGTGATAATGTTTCTCAATCAAGTGTAATCTTTCACCATGAATGAATAGAATGCATAGCCCAAGTTTATATCTCTTATCTTGATTGTATTTTATATTCACTCATCCAAGGGGGCCCACTTGGTGAGTAAACTATTACATTAGAATAGATTTAATTTCCTTGTTGTTTCTAAGTAAGGTAGAACACTATTGCTCTTGCAACCATTAATAATAGAATTGGTGAGCTGTTCCTACAACATAGGCGGTTAGAGTAGCTTTTGTTCATGATTGTATGCTTTATTAGAGTAATTTCATTTACTGTATCTAGTTTAATTTTCCTAAATCTCAAGCATTTGAATTTTTTAGGTTATTCTTAGATTGAGAAGGTTTAAAGCATATACTTTGCAAATGCCATTCCAAGTTTATGTCCCTACTCGATAATTCAATTAGTTTGAATAATTTATTTAGAAACCAATTAGGGTGTCTAGTCCTGAATAGGTAGTCCATTGATGTAGGTTTCTAATACTATTATTTGGCCAACCACATCCTATAATGGCGTGCAGTCACTTTATATGGATTTCCCTCCCTTTGGTTCTATTTATTCTACTTTCAAAGATGATATTTATATGGATTTTTCCTCCATTTTGATATATTTTTTCTACTTTGAAAGGATGGTATTTATATGGAGTTTTCCTCCACTTTGATATTTGTTGTATTTTGAAAGATGATATTTATATGCATTTTTCCTCTATTTTGATCTATCTGTTCCTCATGAAGAGGAGATTATTCTTGGAGTTCCCCTCCAATTTCGGTTGATTTGACCCATCTTGAAGACAATTGGTTGTTATTATTTTTGGTACACATGTTGGCAAACCAAGATCTTACATTGATCTAGTGCTTGGGTCACATATTTATCAAGTTATCTTTATCTCTCATCATATTTCTTTTATAACTATACTAAGTGGATAGTGTTTCCCATACTTCATTTCTTAGATCACAAGTCATGCAGGTTATGGAGTCAATACCCATTAACATGTATTGAGATGATTCATTAGTGGGTTGTCTATATCCATGTGATTAATGTAATCTTGATGCTGGTGGTATTAGTTGACCTTGTATATGGTCATTTGTCTATTAGTATATTACCTTCATGAGGACATTGATAAATATTTTTCATATCTACCTTTTTTTTAACATATGATTTATCACGATATCAAGTGAACTCCATTTCTTTGAGGTAATAGGTTACACTTACATTTATCACTTTATCCCCATTTTCTCTATGAGAATTTTCTTATAACATTTCAAAAGGCTTGCAAACTTGATTATAAGATGATATTCTCCTTCTGGATAGTTTCCTTGTTTCTTATTCACTAATAGAATTTTGGTAAATAAATGACCACATGACCAAAATTTTTAGTCACAAGACTAACATTTTTGGTCACATGACTAAAACTGATGAAATTCTAGTAATATTTTTCAATGTATAAGTATAAGTGACTAAATAAATGACTAATTTGATCATTGAGTAAATTTACAAGGTTAGACAAAGAGAAGTGACTAAATAAATGATCAAATAAATGGCTAAATAATTGGTCACTAATAATTAGTCACGCAAACAAATGACTAAATGAATGATGGATGAATTTTTTAATCATATTAATACATTCTTTTAAGTTTTATTACTCTCTAATGAAATTTTTGGCCTATCAATACATCATTATTAGTTAACTTCCTCAAATATCCTCTCAACTAATATTGAACTAGAAATGAACTCAAAATCACCCTAGTCTACATTCAAACTCCTCAAAATCCATCTATAAAATCCTTAAGAAAATAAAAACCCTCAATGTACTTAGGAAACTCCAAGTCTATCTTTGCATATCAAAAATATTATTTATCAATTAATTATTTTATAATCTCAACATATAATTAACTATTAACTTTGAATTTTTTTAAAGGTGAATTGATAGCTAATTATATTGTATTTTAAAATTTAAGTTCTCATTTCAATTATATATATTTTTAAGATTGATATTCTTTAATACAATTTTGGCATCTAATTTCTTCAATCCAATACCATCTATAAAAAATGTAAAATATTGACATATCTAATAATTATCACTTGGTATTATAGTGAGTGTTTTAAAACTTTGAATGAAGCTAAAGTTATGAAAGAATGGTAATGAATATCAAGGAAAAACAAGTTTTTAAATTTATAATCATAATGAAGGTATTAGTAAGGTAATCAATTTTCACATATTAATAAGATCACCAACTTATAATCATGTATTTCTTCAATAAAGTATTATAATTAATAATCTATAAACTATGATTTTATAAATTGATGCACAAAATAGGATAATTTGAATACTAGAATAACACATTTATGATAAAGCTCCATTACATATAGATAATATGGTAAAATGATAAGATATGCACTTTTTTTTCTTATATATAATATAAATATTTATATACACAAATCTTAGGTAGATTACTTATATCACAATGAGTAAAGAATCTATGGAGGATAAATGGTTCACACTAATAATTTTATTAAAGCATTTTTTCAAATGAAATTAAATAAGTAATAAGACCCAACTTTAGATTTAATGTGGAGTTTCCAAAATGATGGCTCCCTAAATGATAAATTCAAGATTAAGAAAATTATTATTTAGTATTTTGATTTACTTTTGTATTTCAAAACCAAACTTTGTGTTAATACTTATGTCAATAAAACTATATATATCAACACTATATTATAAAATATATAAAATTATTAAATTTAATTAAATACTCTATTAAATAATAATTATTTATCATTTACTTTTTAAAAATTGGTACTAGAACAAGTAATTACCAATCATAATTAGATTCCTAAAACACATGCATATCGATTTATAAGTACCACATTTCCACTAAGACATAACCAACCAAATGATCTCATAGTATACACTAGCATTTGGGATGTGACTATCCTCCATCCAAATTGTACAATTGACCAATTCTCAAAAAATTGAAAACATCATGAATTTTTCCAAAAAATTCAACATCTAATCTTATAGTTTATACTTGAAAACAACAAAAAAATAAAGAAAAAATCACTACATTTTCGTGAATCTGGAAAAATAAAAAGTTTGACTTTGTTTTGTCTTTAGTGCATTTTGGATAGAGATTAGCCTATCCCTAGCATTTGCACCAAAAGAAGGCACAATAATTAAAACATAGTAAAAAGAAAAAGTACTTTTCAATTTGTACAAATATTGCATACGAAACCCTAAAGAAAATTTACCCTAATTTCACTTTCACTCACTTAACAAAAATTATTTTTCTATTTTCAAAAATATTGCATACAAAACTTTAAAGAAAATATACCCTAATTTCACTTTGACAGTTAATTTTCATTGCTTTGGACTTCATCGAGTGGTTGTGAATGGAGCAAATGTGAATGTTATCTTGGAATGCTTCAAAGATTGCCACAACCCTCAATCTATCCTTTAACCTACTCAGGATATATGATAGCAAGTTTGATCTCTCATACTTGTCAACTCTCAAGGAGGCAAACTAGTCACACACCCCATTTTTGAATAACAAGGTACATGCTAATTTTTTTAATTTACAGAACATTACTTCAATTTCTCTAGCTGGTAATAATATAGATTTGATCCCTGCACCTACTAGATCCAAGTACTGATAACCCCTTCAACATATGGATCTTTCTAATAACAATCTCAGAGAAGATATTTTGTCTTTGGCTTAAATACCCTCATTATAATATATATATATATATATATACATATATTCTTACAATAGATTAACTAGGTTATTCTCAAATGATTTCACATGGCTTGACACACTAAAAAACCTAAAGTTTTCTACCAATGATTTCAAAGGCAACTTTAATGTAGAGCATGTGGAAAAATTTGGGAGGAAAACCTTCATTGATTCTAGAATATGCAGTAAATTCGTACAAGTTTTATGTGGTAAATGCACCCCTAAAAATCCCCCTTTTTCATGGGGTCATCACTGAGTTACTCGGGCTAACTAAGCACCATTTGTTTTTTTTTCTCCAAAAGCATGCTAAGAAATTCCTCCATAAAGTAGAATAAAGCCCAAATTATATCATTATTCCAAAGCCCATCACCACATGGGTTCTAAACAAAGCAAAGCCATTATTTCACACCCTCATAGAGAAAAAATCCCTAATAAAGATGAATCCTCAAAACCAGAACTATTACTAAAGATACTAAAGCTAAAACCCATTATTCTAATGCTACAGCTACAAACTACAACTTAGAGACAACTTATCAAAATGGATAGAGTGTAGCTATAAAGGATTGAGGAAAATAAGAGGTGTCGTCTAATCCAAGTAAACTAAAAAGGAAAAAAAACCACTAAGTGGTAGAAAATCAAATGTTGTTCATGCATGCATTAGCCTCAAATCATGGAAATAATTTGGGTTTTGTATTAAAAAAAATTTGGGTCCCTGAGAAAGGGAATGCTACTTGCAGGTGGGGCCTTAAAGCTTCTTCTTCACCAAGCTTTGGCCATCTATTGTAATGGAGGAGTGTTATGTGAGAAAGCTAGATAGAAATTCATTTATTTTTGTATATGACATCTCAAATTTGAGTATTTGTAGGTAGGTTAAAATGGAGGTTCCTAGGTCATGAAATATAGGGTACAAAGTATCTTCCAAGACACTCACTCTTTAACTTAAGATAGATTATCATTTTCCTTGTTTGGTTTAGTATATATGGGATAATGGGTTTCTTAATTCATAAACTCCATATTATCATGCTTGGTTTGTTTTTCAATCCAAGATCAGACTTTACTTTATCTATGTGAGAAGACATTAGGTTTGATTGGTCATTTCTTGAGTAAATAAGTCAATAGCCATGACATGAACCAACTGCACTGTTAAATTTCAAAGGTTATCATTCCAATAAAACTCATCCTTTATAATAATACACAAGCACTTCCCATCATGTGATTACTTAGTGTCATAAATGCTTCAAACTATAGATTAAATAATAATTTTTACAGGATTACGTTCACCCAATTCAAAGGCCTAAAACATACTTCTCCTGGACTGGATCCCATTGAGCTTGTACAAATGGTTCTCATGCTATCCAAGATCTAAGAAAACAATATTTTCCTTATGCTATTGGGTTTATATACTAGATCCCATTAATTTTGTACAAACAGTTCCAATGTAATCATTTTTTGTCATTCCTTGAGATGTCTCCTCTTTGAGGTTTACTATCAAATAGTTCACAAATTGTCCACTATCACAAATACAACAACTTCATTTTGTGCCCATTTTGCATTTTATCACATAAGATTTTATTCTTTTGAGGTGATATAATATTAGATGATACCTCATTTATTCTCCATTATTTCATATGCATGATATATATCTACAAGTGATGCAGAGGTGGCAGTGGAAACACAATGAACCCACAATTTTCTCACATTTGATTGAAAACACATTAAAATATTCAAAACCATTTTTTCCTCAATAAAATCCAAAGTCCAAATAAAATATTTTCAAATGGATACTTGAATCAATTTTCAAATTTCATTCATCACAGAACAACAAGGAAAAATTGATTCACATTTGAGAGCAAATTCTTGAAAATAATTTAACAATTCTAAAATTGTTATTTTGATGGCATATTTATATACCCTTACTCAAGCAATCATAACTTCCATATCTGACACTATAATGAAGATTACTTTGGGCACAATGGGAAAAATTAGATCTCCTCAAACTTGTCAAAATCTGAGCCAAATCCAATGGTTCATTGAAAAATAATGCTCCCTGAAATATAACTATTTTTGCATGATCCCAATTCAATCAAATGCCTCATGCTCTTGCGATCTACATTTGAATTTATTATTAAATAGAAAGCAACATTTATAGATGGAGAAATCAATTCTTTTGTATTCTCCATTCATAACTGATATGATGTATTAAGCATGATAAAGATGAAATCAAGAATAAAGTAGACATTACATGACCATTGGGTCAAATGTGGCCACTTCCAATTGAAAGGTGCAAATTTTCTATCATCTGTAAATGCTTGATTTGATAATATTGTAGCTAGTGTCTTGGTTCTCAATGCTAAATACAAAAATTGCAATGGTCTGGAAAAGCTCAAATATTGCAAAGAACATAGAAACAGTAGCAAAGAATATGTAAATTTTAGTTGGTGACAAAACTGCAAATTTTCATTAGATAGTAATCTAGTACATCCTTAGTTGTTTTAAAATAGTCAATTTTAATCAACTGCTAGTTCCATAACCAACCAAAAGTTCCATTATGTCACAATTGTTTCTTAATATCCAAGCTTTTGGAAAGTGACAGTTTCATACTTTAAGGAAGTTGAAGACTTAGTTTTCAACATCACCTCTTTCCATTGTAAGTATTTGAAACTAAGTTTTCCATGCATGAAGGATTCCAAAGACTTAAAAGGACAATCAATAATAAGGGCAAGGTTTGTCTCTCATTCTAAGATTCCATATGTTACAATTATTTCTGTTGTAAGTGAAGAACATACAATTTCCATATATTTGTGATCATCTACATGTGTAGGACCTTGTTGCACATGTTAAATAAAAGAATTGTAAAATACTAGAATTTTGTGGCATGAAAAGTCTTAGCTCACTCTTCTAAAGAAAAAAAATTACCATTTATAGGTTTCTTGAGGTGTGTCTATGCATTTCTGTCCTTTTTATGACATTTAATACTACAGATTGGATGCATTTGTCTTGATTGTCTCATATTCTTGCATAATGGAAATTGGTGGATTGGGAGTGTCTCTAGGGTAAAGATATTCAAACTTTCACAATTGAGGATTATCTAAAATTTATCTCCAACATTTTATAGATCAATTACATGAATATAAAAGATCAAATTATCAGTCATGAATAGTCATATCAATTTTGAGATGAGCATTAGCCCATTAAAATAAATTAGATCAAATTATTCTAAGCTATTATTTCAGTCAAACAAGAAAATAGAGATTTCACTATTAAAACATAGGTCAAATGTAAAAAATGCAGCCCAAAAGGTGATCTTATTTGTAAGATTCTTTTAAATAAGATTGATATTATTAAATCACATACCTCTTTCATGTCCTCAATAGATGAAAATATCATGTTTCCAAAGAGCTAAAATGCACTCCTCCAGAGTTGGAATTGTTGCAAATTTACCTTATAAAAATTCAAAGCCACATGAAATATATTTTAGAAAGTTAAGAATCAACTTAATGGTACAAGACAAATGTATATTAAGAAATAGACTAAAGTTAAAAAGGACAAATCTAAAACCAAGAAAAGTTTGTTTAATACATGTTACCTTCTAGTCTTGCTGACTCTTAAACCAATCCTCAAATGCAACCTGTGTGGTACTTAATACATGCTAAGGAAAAATCCAAAACCATGAAGAGACTAATTAACAAATCCTATCTTTTAGCATTTCTGACTCTTGAAACAATCTTTAAATGTAGCCTATGTGGTACTTACATCTCCACTTGGATTCAACAAATAGAATGCATTAGAAAGGTCCATGACTAATAGTTTAGATGGTGGCTCCAATTCTATAGACCTTGGATTTTTTCTAGCCAATACCTTCTTTCTATTGGTTTTATATTTTGACTTTTTTTATACTCTTTTTCATCTAAACAATCCACCATTTCTAGATGGCCTCTAGGAATCATAGCTGCTGAAATATTTCCCAAGGTATTACTTGCACAAAATGAATACAAAATCATTACCATTTAGTAAAATTTTTATAAAGTATTACAGTATCACTTACCTATGAATTAGCATCAAGTACTAGCATAATTGATTCTAAAATTTTTGTTTGTTTGGGCATTTAGTGGTTTGTTGAATTTCTACTATAACTATATGAAGCATTGGGTTTTAAATCAATTCAAGGGAGTCTAGAAAATAACATGGAAAGATTCCATAGTGAGTTACGATACATGTTCTGTAGAAACAATTACCTCTTTCATATTTGTGATCTATTATTGGTGGTGCAGGTGTGAGGTTTTACTTAGCACCATCCACCATTATTGGGCTAGAAATCATCGACAAAATAGGAAACCATTAATTAGTAGTAGTGTTAAACTCTATTTAGGCTACCATTGGGTGTAATGCATTGGTATGGCATATGGATACCTAATGCAACTCATTTCTTCTTCATAATTCAAATGCCAACTTGCATACCAGTCCCTTAAATTATATAAGTTATCGCAAATGTGTCAAAATATGTTTTTTTACTATGTCAAATGATCCCATTAGGCTATTTATCTTCCAAAACAACTATTGTCTCATATCTATGTATTGGATTCTTCATCACAACTATCATATGCATTTATATGGGCTTCTCAGTTCTTCACATTAAACATTGTTTTTATCACCTTGATTATTGCTTACACATTAGTCTTTGTTTTATTAAAAGCTCTTTAAGATCACTTTTCTTTGCAATTGAAATTATCATTTCCATCAGAACCTTAATTAAATTCAAGTTCTCATATCTCTTCCTCTTCCTCTTTAATAACCATGTCATCAAAATCTCTTGAGGAACCATATCATGTACATTTTCAATAACCATTAAGAAATGAAAAAAAAATGTACTAGACAAATTTACTGCAAAGTACAAGATAAGAACTTCAGCAACAAATAATTATGTGAGGCCTCACCCCAACCCTTCATAGCATAGTTGATACCTTATTTTTTTTGATACTCACGACTCGCGATGTCGAGACACTATCGGATACTTTGAACATATTATATTATTTCATGTTGTGTGATGTTTATTTTTAGATATTTGAGTTTTTCATTTAATTCTTTATGAACATGTATGTTGATGAAGTAAGTAAATGCATGATTAACACTTTGATTATGAAATTGTAATGATTAAGAATGAGTAAGATGAGAGAAACCCTAATTGATTGAAAGACATGTTTTAATTTATGTGATTCCCTGATATGTATATACATATGTGCATGTGATTTTATGGGGCTACTGATGTGTGCAATGAGTGTGCAGGATATTTTAGCCAAGAAACTCAATAGAGGAATGAAACTAATCCCTATGTGCCATTTGTGGCAACTCCATTGTTCATATTTTATTCGTATCGTGAGATGTATGAATGTATCATTTTGTTTTCAGTAAATGTTAATGTTTTGTAACAAGTGTTTTTATGGTGTCACTTGACACTCATAAATTATTTATGCATTCAAGCATGTTAGTTAGGGTTAATTGTGTAACCTATGGACCTAAGTCAGACTAAGTTAGTGTCATTTTTGCTAATTTTTTTTTAATCAAGTTTAGTCACCCCTAATCCAGATTAGTGCTTAATCTACATTTTGGAGTTGTTAGATGGTCCTAAATATTCCTAGCATTTGTTTGGTCCCAAATCCATTCCTAAGGCTTTAAATCATGAAATCTTTATACCCAAGGGGTATAAGTATGGTTTGGGGGCATTTTCCACCCCCTAGCCCCTTTTGTTGACTTTTGAGGTCACTCAAAAAGTCTATTTTTGCCTTAGTGCAAAAAATGAAAGTGGTTGCCATGAGTTGAATAACCTCAACTCCATTTAGAGGTTAACCTTAGGTTTGGTTGAGTTAGAAACTTCTAAATTTTAGGTAAGTTGGGGGGAAGTAATTGCCCTTTTTGGTGGTTGAGTTTGGATCTTATTTAGAGGCCCTTTTTGAGTAGTTTTGGTTGTTACCCAACTCTACTTTTAGAGAGAAGTTTTGGAAGATTGAAGGAAGGAAGGAAAATCTCTTCTCAATTTGTTAATTTTATCATAACCTCTTTGTGAAGGTAGGATTTCTTCATCTCCTTTGTTTATGTTGTTTCATGCTTATGCTATTATGTTGTTTATTGGTATGCTTGTATGTGTGTTGGGTATGCTTGGGAAGGATTGAAACCATGTTTTCTTGAATGCTTTTCTTTCATGTTTTGTTTGAATTTCAAAGTTTTCTTGTATGGGTGTTTTGGCATTACTCACCCTTGGATAGGGCACAGGTGGCCATTTTCAAAAAAGGTATTCAGTTGGACTCCAATAGTATAGAGTCTCTTCTCAAGATGAGAAGAGGGAGAGAGGGTAGGGTGTTATGGGCCCCTACCTATCAACACAAACCATGTATGAGTTTTAGTATGTAAGAATGGAAGAACAGAAGTTCTTGAGTTATAGCCCCAATTGGGCACCTATTTTGGCATTGTGTCCGACATATCCTGTTGGAAAAATCCACCTTTCTCTAGTTTTGATTCAATGTTGAATTCTGTTGTGAAAACCTAGTATGGATATGAATGTCTGATTTAGTTTCTTGTTATGTTTGTTTGTCACTTGGTCAGTTTTTGTTCCCTCCATGACCTCAGTGATGTATTACAGAAAATGAAATGGGTCCCTTGTTAAGGGCCATGAAGGAAATTAAATTTGATTGTTGAAATTTTAGGATTGAAATCCTATGTAAATTGTATTTAAAACCTTTGTTGTTATGACAATGATGCCGAGTTTTCTTCGTAGTTCTTTCCCGATAGAGCCTTTGAATCAGGTTGTCAATAAAATAGAGCTTAAGTGATGTCGTTCTCATGAGGTTTTCATAATTTCCTTTCAGTTATAGGAATGAATATCAAGATAAGTTAGAATGATGATGTTCAATTTTTGGAATTTTTCAAGTGCAAATATGTCAAGGCAAATTATCAAATAAGTTAATAAATGATATTATGTTGTATGGAATGTTGATTTAATTTCGTAGTAAAAAAATAAATAAATATCAATCTTGCAATGTTGTTTATAGAAATCATTCAATTTCTTGGCTTAACTATGTTTTAGCAAAATTCAATAGTATTAAAAGATATATATTTATCCCCCTTGGAAAATTTTATCATTAGTAATTTCTAACACTTAGAAAAAAAAATTTGTCCCAAGAGAGCAAATACTCTCTGTCTTTTGTATGAGGGAAAGAATTAATTTCCCTTTGGTAACAGAGAATCTTTAAAGATTCCCCTAAATATTCTTGTTGAATAATATAAATAAATTAACAAATGGATAAATAAATATAAAATAATAATAATAAAAAAAAAAAAAAAATTTACATCAGATCTTTTTCTTAATATCCTACACTATCCTTTCAGACCAACCACTAAACTTTCTTGTCATAACTACCCCCTTTAATTATGGCACAGTCCTCAACTACAAATAGCTTATCATTTTCCTAGTCTCCTTCCCTCTCTTTTCATTGGCTCTAGAAATCCACATAAATTTGTTTTAGGCACTTAACATTTACTAACATGATCAGTGTGTACATGGGAAGAAACCTTGGGCAGCTCATGGGTTTTGGAACATGTGTCAAGGTTTGAATAGAGTGAATGGCTAGAAGCACTTCATAGCTGTTGTTGAGTGGAGAGCATGGCTCCTTAATAAGTATTTTGGGTGTCTTTTTTTAAAAACTTGATATGACTAAGGTCTCAACTCCTCATTACCTCTTTCGATGCAAATTTTTTTTCCTATCTTGTGATCACGTGCCCTCTGTCATGCTTGACATAACCATTATCTAGCCAATGGAATTAAGGGAGGGGCATGTTCATTTAAGTCTGATCTCAACTTATTTTTTTTTTACACTTGTTTTATCCTTGGTCTGCGCACCTTTTTCCTTCGAAGCTTTTATGCTGCGTGTTGTGGTCTTGGTTTAGACAAGCAAATTTGATTTGTCTTGGGCTTTGGACTCATCACTACCCTTTCCCTTCATGCGTTTTGGTTCAAAAATTAAATTGTTGTCTTGGAGAAGCACATTCAGCACACCCCACTTGGATGTGCACTTTGGAATGCACCCAAGTTGGGGTATGTGCCACGTGGAGTAAGGGGTGGGGAGTTAGATTGTTAAGAGGGTTAGTGTACGTGGGATAGGATAGTAAATTTTAGTTGTTAGTAATTTAGATTAGATTTTAGTTTATTTAATTTTGGTTATATTATTATTGTGATTATTATTTTAGAATAAATCATAAATTTTAAATATATTTAGTTTTAGAATAAAGTTTAATTATAGTTTAGATAATTATATCACATGTTATAGTAGTAATTAGTTCTTGTTTCCAGTGCTATGAGATAATTGGACTTATACTCTTTAGACCGTTATTCGAATAATTACAATATATTGTTCATTAGTATTTTGCTTATTAATGTTTAATGGCTAATGTTAATACATTTTAAATTATTTGTAAATTATGTTTATGAGTGAGTTTGTTAATTAGCATACGAGCCTATTTAGAGACATATTAATGTTTAGACCTTTAAAATAATTGCTTTAAATTTTAATAATCAATTTGTTAATGAAATTTCAATTTAACGACCTTTTCTTACTCATTGATTTTAAACTTAATGGAATGTCAGGGTCTTGATAAGAGAATTCATTCTATCGCACAATGTACCCATGTTTTGTCTTGTGAAAATAATCATATCAACTTAGTAGAATTATTTTTTTTAAAAAAAAAACAATCGTGTGTTTTTGCCCATATATTTTGGGCATTACAAATTAATGGTGGGAGAGAGAATTGTTAATGTTTAACTTTTAATTTTTTAAATCGTCATGAATCTTGCATAATTTGATTTGCAACTATTTTGATTGATTTCTCCACTAGTGTTTAGATAGAAGTATGATATTTTAATTTGTTTTTTTATAGGCATTTTTTGATTAATTGAATTGTTGCTCTTGTTTATTTGACAAATTTTTTCTTTTATATTTTAAAGGGTACTAGCTTAATGGAAGAGCACCTACTTTACAAGTAGGAGGATGGTGGTTCAATTCCATTGTACCCTAATATGATTAAATTAATGATTAATTAAACTACCAAATAAACTACAATATAAACTATCAAATCAACTACAAAATCAACTACCAAATCAATTACCAAATATACTACCAAATCAACTACCAAATCAACTACTATTTAATAACAATCAACTGTCAAATAATTTACCAAATGAATTACTAAATAAATTACCAAATAAACCACCAAATAAAATATTATTTAATAACAATCAACAACCAAATCAATGATCAAATCAAAGACCAAGTTAATGATTAAAATTTTTTAGTCATAAATTTGGTTGTTATATTAAAGACCGACAATAAACTACCAATGGTCACATGATCGAAATTGGTCATATATCTACAATTTTTAGTAGTTTATTTAATCATATATTGTTGTTTTTGTACTAGTGATTTCTACCTTTTCATGTAATCCATCAAGCCACATAAAAGACATCATTATTTGTTGTACATATCCTATGCCCCACAAATCCACTTGAAGATGTAATACATTTGAAGGACATATACACTTTTCTTGGACCTCTAAAGATGTAGCTATGCTAACAAGAGATTTCTTGCACAATTGTAGACATTTCAAAGATCAAGTTGTATTTTTTGTAAATTGGGTTTGATATCCCTTGTTGTAATATCCCCAAGTAAAGATTAAAGGGGGGGTGTTAGAATTAACAATCTTAATTCCTTGGTTATATTTATTAAATGAGATAAATCAAGGTATCTTTTATGTATTTTGTCCTCTTGTCCATGAGTAAAAATAAGTAATTTCTATGATTCCTTTTATAAGGAAATTAGTTTATTCCTCCTTAAGAGGATTATGACACTTGTTATTCAAACACTTATGAATGTGGAAATCATTCACATGAAAGTTACTAAATAAATCCTTTTCTTATATCTATATAAGAGATGCTCCTCTCTTATTCTTGTTAACACACACTCATTATGTAGTTCTTGTAATGAGCCTCTCTCTCTCTCTCTCTCTCTCTCTCTCTCTCTCACACACACACACACACACACACACACACACACACACACACACACACAATCTTTAGGCATTTTCCTCATTCATATAATTCACAAAGGATTTTCTTTTCTTTTCTTTTCCCTTTCAAAATATTTATCTCCTCTCTTGTGTTGATCTTGGATAACTCTTCTAAATTATGGTAATTATTTTCATAGAAAAAATGATGTAGGAGCATCCTGGGTGTAATAGCAATCTCACATCACCCAAGAATATTTCTTTTTTATTTCTTGAAAAAGGTTGTCTCAGTGTAGATTTTTTTTTTTTGAGGCTTTCTACTTAGTAAGTCACTCATACTAGCTCAGAATGTCCTAATTTTAGAGGTAGATATTCATCTTGGATATATCAGCATACCAGTTGAGGCTCAATGCCATATCATGAGTATTCATGGATTTAATGCATATTTTTGGTGTGCAATTTTTGTATAAAAACTTTAGACTCACCATAAGAGGCCTAAATGTTTCTGGACAAGGCTTTAAAACTCAATGGATTGGTGCTTATGCTGATCTATAAGGTCATAGATTAGGAGTTGAAGATTCCAAGAAGTGATTATAATAGACAATTAGAGAAACAGTTCAAAAGTTATGGCCTTCTAAAGTTGTGCCAACCAAAACTTCCAAAATAAATGTCAAAAATGTATTTGGTCAATTTTATATGTATTATTAGGGTCTTTCGGCCCTAGGTATTAAGTTTGAGTGTCTAGATGTCATGCCCAAACTACAAGGGTAAAAACACACCAATTTTTTTTTAAATAATAAATTATAATTAAAATGCTCTAAGTTCGATATGGTTGTGATCACGGTTTAAGTAAAGGGTCTCTACATTCATCTTAAGTTTATAAACTTGTGGAGGAATACATCGTTAAGATTTGAACTATTGTTATTAAAATGATATCGACATTATTACGTTACTACATAATTATACTTAATTTAAATTGCTTTAATTAGAATCTACTTTTAACAATTACTAACCAATTCTCGATTAACAAAATTATATTTAAATAAATATTTAGAACACTAACTGAAAACATAAACTAACTTTACAAAAAAAAATGAAAATCTAAGACAACATAAATAAAATACTTATTGACTAATACTACTCCAAATAACATTAACTAAATCTTATTAAATTTAAATTTAACTAAATAACAACTATCTAAATTTAACAAATCATTAAATTAAAACTTCCTAAAATAATTAAACAACTATATTAATTTAAAACTAAACTTACTAAATCTAATACCCACTAACTAAATAAGACTAACTTTAAAATTTAATAAATTAAACTAATCATCACATAACTAACACAATGTAAACTTATTTAAATTTAAAACTAACTAACTCAAACTATTAAAAAAAAACAAAAAAAAGTAACTAACTAATATAACATAACATATACTAAACTTAATTCTAATACTAACACATTAACTAACATTAATACTAACACTAACCTACTTTCTAACACCTAACACTAACCTATACTAACTACCTACTAACTCCCTATATTCTAACCCTAGCCACCCACACTCTTACCATACCCTTAACCTCACCTTAACTACCCACGTGGCCACCCTCCCCAAAACCCCAAACCTGACACAATCCCTAAGCGTAGGTCAAAGAGACAGGGGGGTAGTACGTGGTTCCAAGGCCATCTACTATTGACACAATTTGCATGGAGGCAAAGAGGTAAACAAAACTAAATCAAATCATTTTACTTTTAAACTAAGTCATCTCCCACTTGAATAGTGCTAACCAATGAGATGGTGATCCAAGGACAAGGTCAGATCAAACAACTTGCATAAAGATCTGCCCCTCCACTCCCATGCGCAAGTACCACTATCAAGTAGTTATGGGGGCACGTGATTTCCCAAGCTCATTCAAATAATGAAAGCAAAACCAATTCGCATGGTGGAAAAATGCAGTTGTTATGAGTCTTGTCAAACATCTTATTATTCCATCCCATCCATGCAAGGAGATGAGTGCCCTAGTTAAAGTAAAAAGGGGATAAACATATATCAAATTCAATTTTCACAATGCAAGGAAAAGCTCAGTGCATTTCCATGAAAAGTAAGTGCTATACAAAGGATGAGATAAGGAATGAGGGTGATGTCACCCAAGGCAACCCTTTTTGACTTTCTATTTATTTTAAATTTAAAGGTCTTTTCAAGCCCCAAACAAAGAGCTACGCCCAACAAGGGAATTGGGAAAAAACATTTAATACATAAAGTTTTATAGGTAGATATAGGATATTTAGGATATTAGAATATAAGTTTTTTATATAATGATTATATTATATATTCTTTCTTTGAATGGTATTAATTCTCTTATGATATTCAAAATATATAAGAATCTTAAAAGATTCTCTGTCACCAAAGAAAGAATAAATTGGTCCCCATACAAAAACTAGAGAGTTTTTACTCTCTTGAGACACTTTTTTTTTTTGCCTTTATTTTTCTAAGTATACATTTTGAAGTTGATTATTAACCAAGAGGGGTTATATTTCTTTTTAAGTAAATCTAATAGGACTACTTACAAATTAATGAACCAAGAGATTTAATTATCCATTTAAACCATAATGCAAGAATTGATCTAATTCCAATAATCACAAAAATTGAACTTTCATTCATAATACAATTTTCGTTTCCAACATATAAGAAAAATTGAAATTTTCCTAATTGAATCAACATCATTTCCATCTTATTTTTGATGTGCATCCATATAACTGAAAATTATGATTAAATCTCATGTTAAGCCATATTACTCAATCACCATTTTATTGGCAAACCTGATTCATAGGCTCAGCCAGGAAAGAACCAGGAAGAAAACCCGACGTCGTTTCCATTACAACAAAGTTATTCAATAAAATTTTCATAGGATTTCAATCCTAAATTTTCAATAATCAATATAAATTTCCTTCATGACCCTCATCAAGGGTTCCATATCAATTTTTGCAACACATTTCTAAGAATCGTGGAGAGAACAAAATTTGATCAGGTGTCAACAAGCATGACCAAGAGACAAATCAAACATGCATATTCATACAAGGTTTTCACAATAGGATTCACATTGAATCAAAACTAGAGAAATGTAGATTTTCTCGATAGGAGACATCGACCACAATACCATAACACAGCCCTTTCAAGGCTAAAATCTGAGGAACTTTTTTTGTTCCACAAATGCCCTTTCGAGGCCAATAATACAAGGATTTTCATTCCTTCACTTCTTCAAATTTCACAATTTCAAACATGGTATGTGATGACAAGTAGGGGGCCATAACACCCTACCCTCTTTCCCTCTTCTTGTCATGAGAAGAGACTCTGCACTATCAGGGTCCAACTTAAAAATACCTTTCCCGAAATCGGCCACTTTTGCCCTCTCCAAGGGTGAGTAATGCCAAAATACCCACACAAGAAAATTTCAAGATTCAACAAAAACATGAAAGGAAATCATTCAAGAAAACATGGTTTTCAATCCTTCCCAACATACCCAACATACATACAAGCATCCAAATAACAACAAGGTAGCATAAGCATGAAACAAGCATGGAAATCTGAACAAGGGAGATGAAGAACTCCTACCTTCACCAAGAGGTAATGGCATATGAACAAATTTGAGTAGAGATTTTCCCTTCCTTCCTTCACTCTTCCAAGACTCCTCTCTAAAAGTGGAGATTGGGTAACAACCTCAACTACTCCAAGAAGGGCCTCTAAATAAGATCTAAACTCAACCACCAAAAAGGGTAATAACTTCACCCACCCACCTAAAATTCTAGAAGTTCCTAACTAAACCCACACTATGGTTAACCACTAAGTGGAGTTGAGGTGATGCAACTCATGGTAACCATAGTCAATTTTCGCACAAAGGCAAAAATAGACTTTTTGAGTGATCTCAAAAGTCAAAAAAAGGGGCTTAAGGGTTGGAAAAGACCCCCAACCCATACTCATACCCTTTGGGTATAAATATTTCATGTTTTAAAGCCTTAGGAATAGTTTTGGAACCAAACAAAAGCTAAGAAATAATTAGGACCATTTAACAACTCTAAAAATGTAGATTAAGCACTAATCTTGATTAAGGGTGACTAAACTTGATTAAGAAACAAATTAGCAAAAAAGACACTAACTAAATCTGACTTAGGTTCAAAGGTTACACAAATAACCCTAACTAGCTTGCTGGAATGCATATGCAAATTCATGAGTGTCAAGCGACACTAAAGAACATAGTTACGAAACATAACATTTACTGATCACGGAAAGATACATTCATACATCTCACAATACAATTAAGTTATGAACAACAAGGTTTCCATGAATGGCACATAGGGATTAGTTTCGTTCCTCCGTCAGGTTTCTCGGCTAAAATATCTTGCACACTCATTGCACACATTAGTAGTCCCATAAAATCACATGCACATACATATATACGTATCAGGGAATCACATAAATTAACACATACATCTATAAATCAATCAGGGTTTCTCTCATCCTACTCATAATCTTAACCATTATAATCTCTTAATCAAAATGTTAATCTTGCATTTACTTATTTCATCAACATACATGTTCATAAAGAATTAAATGACAAACTCAAATATCTGAAAGTAAACATCTCAAAACATGAAATAATGTAATATGTTCAAAGTGTTAGATAGTGTCTCGACATCTCGAGTTGTGAGTATCAAAATAATAATGTATCAACTATGCTACAAAGGGTTGAGGCGAGGCCTCACACTAGAACCTTCCTGAGTGGCATAAAATTGCCTATTTAAGAAATGCCCATATTTCAAAACTTTATCTTGTAGATTACTATAATGAAGGCACCCATGTGTGTTAGCATATTGTAATCCTAAATTTTGTAATTTCACATTTGTGGCAATAATAAGAAGCCCATATTTTGTTCTCACAATTTTCTATTATTTCTTTATTTTTGTTATGTGTTTATGGTATTAAACGGAGCACCCTTCATCAAGTGCTATCAGAGCCAAGTTCTTAAGTGTGTGGATAGATCACCAACTAAGGTAGTTCACACCAAGATTTTGGTTTGGGCTAAGGGTTTCAGTGGAAGCACAAAAATGGCTCCACGAAGAGAGGTGGAAGAGCTATAGGTGTTATAGTTGAGGGTCTTAAAGCCTTCCAAAGATAGATGAAAGCATTGGAAGAAAAAATGCACATAGGAATAAATCTTGTTATAAGAGATGAAAGCAAGGATGAAGGTAAAGAAGAAGAAAATGTTGAAATAGAGGCAATTTTGAACCTAGAAGAAGAAAGAATTTTCAAGGCCATCTCCAAGATTGGAAAAAGACCTAAGTTTAAGTCTCTCACATTTTTGGGAGTTCTTAACCTAGAGGAGTTGATTGACTAGATCAATAAATTGGAGGAATTTTTTGAGTACGAAGATATTGAGAATCTTGACAGGGTCAAGTTTGTGAAGGTGAACATGCAAAGATCTGGTGGCAAGAAATTCAATTGGATCAAAATAGAAGAGGAAAGGATAAAATCACCAGATGGGATCAAATGATAGCTAAATTGAAGTGACAATTCATTCCTATGGAGTATGAGCTTGATCTACTAAAGAAAATGCAAGGTTTGAAGTAGGCATGGAGATCTATTCAAGAGTATACTAAGGAGTTCTACTAATTTCTCATAAGAACCAACCGTGCAAAAGATGATAAGGACAATTTATCTTGTTACCCTAATGGATTAAGGCCAAGAATTTAGGAGGAGATTAGCCTATTTTGAATGACTACTATTGAAGAGGTGTACCAATTTTCCTTAAGAGTTAAGGAGAAGCTAACAAAGAAATATGATAACAAGAATAGTGGAAGAGGTCACAGTGGAAGATTTAGTAGATGGTCTTATGGAGGCCAAAATGAGGATAAGAAGATCAAGGATAAGGCCATTAGTAGTAGTTAGAACCAAAAGGGAAATAATTCTAGTTATTTCCATGATTAGAATAATAGAGATTAAAGAGGAAAAGGAAGAGGGTAAGGACCTACAAGAGGAGGTTTTTCATGGAAAATGTTCTCAATATGAAGAAGAAGAAGGGTATAGAGTATTTGAATGATCCTAATGAAAAGGAAGGACTAATAGAAGAACTATAGGCCAAGCCAGAGTTGTGCATGTTGATGAACATGCCAAATCATCACATTATAAAGATGTTAAAAGAGGAGAAGTCCTAGTTAATAGAAGATTCCTACTTGTTGACATTGAAGTCAATTTGTCTATTAGTGAGTCACACTCAGTCATTATATAGTTACTACCAAGTTTCTCAAATGCTATTGAGCTTTAGAACCTATGTATAGTTCATGCCAAGTGTAGTAGTATCTACCGAGTTGATCAATGCAAGTGATGGAAACTTTAGAGTTAACCAAACTCCATAATGTCAATTGAGTTACATAGTGTTAACCATGTTCTCCAGTATCTACCACTCTTGTAGTGTTAGCAATGTGAATCTAGTGTTAATCAAGCAATGGAGTGTCAACTGAGTGATTCAGTATATGTCAAGTTTTGTAGTGTTCACCAAGTCACACAATGCTGACTGAGTTCAAGCTACTTGGAAGTGATCAGTATAAATCGGAGCCTATTTGTCAACTGAGTGCTAGATGATGCTAAGTGTTGACAATGGTTGTTGAGTATCAAAACATCACCAAGTTTGTCTTTAGAACCTGAGTTACAACAGCTAGGCCAACTTTGTGGAATTTGGTGAAACTTGTATTGTAGTTGACTTCAATAAGTTATGATTTAGATTGGTATATATGTAATGTATTATATCATATCCAAGTATGCATGTGAAGATTATATGATGAGAAGAAGTGAGAATTAAGAAGGATACAAGTAGTATAAGGGAAAAAAAAGATTTATCTATCATAGAAAGGTGATCATTACAATTCAAGGAATCTTAACCAGCAAATTAGAATTACAGATCAGAGATCAACCACTAGTTCATCCTAATAGGTGTATCAGTTAAATCCTTTAACAAGGTAGACTTAACAATGTTATGTAAATCTCCTAATAGAGTACATATTTCATTGTATATTTTGTAAATCCTTTTACAAGGTGGACCTCATAGTCCTTATTGCTCCTAATAGGGAAGATCATCATAAATGATCAATTATAAGCCTTAATAGACCAACTTTATACTATAGTACTAAAGCTATGAATGTTTATTTTCTTTGATTCTTTCATGCATGTAATTAGATCAGAATATTATATAAAGGATTAATAGGTGAAATAAGATTAAGTTTTATTGGTTCCTAATTCACCCCTCCCCTCTTAGTAACCTTTCGTACCTCATATTTCCAATACTACTAAGTGGCAAGAATGAACCTGATCAAAGAAGGATTTTTTTTTGTACAAGGTGCAAATGTGAAGATAAGTGTTGTGATGTGTGTTGGAAATATAAGAGGAGTTACTAAGAGGGGAGGGGAGAATCAATAACTACTAAAATAAATCCTAGATCCATTAGATGTCAATATAAATTAAAACTCTAATTAAACTCTATTTTGTTGTAACTCGAAAAACACACGTGCACTCGACTTACACTAGAAAATGTTGTAACTTGGTAAATAGTGAAATAACTTGGTAACTACTGAGCATGAAAATATTTAAGATCTTATCTATGATTAATCTTACTTAAAGTAGTTCCATACACATGAAAGAAATAACATGAACACAATTGACACCAAGATTTAATGTGGAAACCCAATTTGGGAAAAATTACCAATTACAACTAGTTACTAATTTTCACTCTTCTGAAGTGAGCCTTGTTAGGAACCAATCTTATTAAAGGTTAAAAAACATACTATTAGGTGTGACCCTATTAGAATATTTAATTTCCCTATTAGGAGTGCCCTTTTTAAAGGTCTTAGGAACTTCAAATAGAAATACCACCATTTTAGAGGATTTAGAAATAACTGTTAAGCCAAATTGGTTAAGAGATTTAGATCGCTAATATAATGGTTAGGAAATAATAATGAGATGATCTAATTTTTGATACAACTAAATTACTAATTATAGATCTCAATTCTATCTTGTATACTTGATCCTTCCTGATCAAACGTATCTTTGTAGCTCAATAAAGATATTCTGCTTATCCTTCTAGTTCACTTCCTCTAAGCTTCATCAAATCTTCTATTATTTACCACACATTAAATCCTCAACTTGACCTTATATTTATATCTTATACATTTTCAAGTCAGTTTGAATACAACTTAGAATAATTAATATTCATCTTCTCAGTCGGCTACAACCAACAAATACATCAATTAAACTCAATATGCCAAAATAAGAAAATCCTTTGTTAGTCGACCCTGCTCTGTAGACACTAACTTAGAAATGATTTTCTCATGTTAAAAAAGTGAACTTAGTTAAAATTTCATATTTACAAAGTTCCTTTAGTAACCAAGTGAGCTCAGTTAACACTGGTTCCATACAACATTTCCTTCATTAACTGAGTTAGCTCAGTTAACACTCAACTTCTGCAAAGTTTCCTTTGACAACCAAGTGAACTTGGTAGATATTATCTTCTAAACTAGGAAAACTTTGGAATACTTGGAAAACATAGGAAACTATCATCATCACCTAAGGGAGCTTGACACACACTAACTACCAGTGAAATGTCAAAGACAATACACAATTAATCAATTATTTTCAACAATCTCCCTCTTTGACATTGATGGCAACATAACATGTCATAATACAATGAAATTTTAGGGAAATAATAAAGTAAGGAACATATCCTTAGTTTCATTCTAATTCTCATAATACAATGAAATTTTAGAGCAATAATAAAGTAAGGAACATATCATTAGTTTCATTCTAATTCTGATCTATGAGAACTCCCTCTACCTTCAATTTATCCCTCTATTTGCAAAAATCTATTTTCAACATCTTCTTTTGATAGAAAACTTTCCTTCTTTGATATCAAACCAAGTTCTCCTTGACATCTCCCTCTTTGTCAATTCTTGAAGTGATAGAATTTCTATGAAATATGACATCACACTTCTCCCTCTTTGAATCTCATGCCACATATAATGTCCAATGAATATCAATATACCTTAGGTACTAATTCATTTTTAATTTTCCTTTATCAATATTGCATCATCTAACTAATCTTCAAAATGCTTTGGTTGATGCATCACTAAACTACATTTAGTTAGCTCTAGATAGGGAAGTGACCCCTAACTTACCTCTTACATACAAAAATGCATCCTTAGACAATGGCTTAGTGAATATGTCTACAGTTTGTTTTTTAGTATTCACATATTCTAATCTTACCTCTTTATCTTGTACCAATTCTCTCAAAAAATGATATTTTATAGCAATGCACTCGGTTTTGGTATGCATCATAGGATTCTTTAATATATTAATTGCACTAATGTTATAATAGAATATAGCTAATGGATCCTTGATCTCTATCTTCATACCTGCCAATAGTTGCTTGAATCAAACAATATTTGAAAAATTAAGTGTTGCTACCAGATTTCTACCTCTATTGTGGATTGAGAAATACAAATCTTCTTCTTTCTTGTCCAAGACACTAGTCTTTTACCAAGAAAGAATGCTCCACCACTTGTGCTCTTCCTATCATCAACACTTCCTGCCCAATTAGCATTTGTGAATGCTTTCAAATCCAAATTACCTCCTTTTTTTGTACCATAATCTATATTCTTTAGTACCTTTCAGATACATCATGATTCTTTTGATTTCCATCATGTGGTTTTCTTTGGGATTTGTTGAGAATCTTAAAATCATACCGACTGCTAATGTAATATCAGGCCATGTATGCACTACATACTACAATTTTCCAATAATTAATTTGTATGTGGTCTAATCTACTTCTTTGGAATCATCATTTTTGAAAAGCTTATGTCCAGTAGACATAGGTGTTCCAATATGTTTTGAATCTTCCATTCCAAACTTCTTTGGTATCTCCTTGATAGATTTTGATTGAGTAATGTAGATACCATCTTTCTTCTACTGAATTTACAACCCAATTTTTTTTTTTAATCTCTCCAAACATAGACATCTCAAATTCTTAACTCATTTCTTTTGAAAATACTTTGCATAAGTAATCATTTCCTATAAATAAAGTGTCATCCACAAATATTTCTACCAACACAATCTTTTTGTCGAGTCATTCTTTGATATACAAACTAATGTTATCATTTGTTATTTGAAAACTAATCTTTATCAAGTAGTTATGACATCTTTCATACCAAGCTTTGGGAGCTTGCTTGAGATGAACAATTCTTTGTGTAATTTGGATACCATATCTCTTTTCCTAAGATCTACGAAACCTTTAAGTTGTTCAATGTAGACTTTTTCATCAAGAATTCCATTCAAGAATGCATATTTTACATCCATTTGATAAAATTTAAATCATATGTGTGTTGTATATGCTAGTAAAGTTCTAACACCTTCTAATCTTGTAATAGGAGCAAAAGTTTCACCATAATCAATACCTTCTTCTTGGGAATAATCTTAACATATTAACCTTGCTTTATTTCTAGAGACTTTTCCATCTTCATTCAACTTGTTGTTGAATACCCACTTTGTACCAATTATATTTTTATCCTTGAGTCTTGGAACAAGAGTCCAAGTCTTATTCTTATTTATCTATTCTATTTCTTCATTCATATCTTCAATCCAAATTTCATTATCCAAAGCATCTTTAACATTTCTAGGTTCAAATTCAGCAAGCAAACATGTACCTTTCAATTTTTTTTTGTTATTGTTCCATCTAACTTGTCTCCTATGATCTGATCAGATAAATGGTGCTTTCTAACATATCTTGCTAACACAGGTACTTTGGATTTAGAATTCATTCTACTAACCTCTTTATGCTCTTCTATATCAAGCTTGGGTCCCACTATCTATGACTTAGGTCCATTAGACTCAATTTTCTCTAGCATTGACTCGATAGCATTTGACTATGACTCAAGCCCTTCAAACTATGACTTAAGTTGCATTGGTTGCAATTCGATAGCTTTTAGAGATTTTGGGGATTCAGTAGGTAAGGTCTCTTAACTTCCAAATAGATTTGACATTGTATCAGGTTCATAGTAAACAAATCTTCTGTAATCCTCAGGTTCTCTGTTGCTTTCCTCTTCACTCTTTTCTGCAAATTCATCAATTCTGACATGTGCACTTTCTATGATCTTATGAGTAGTTAGATTTAAATATTTTTATGCTTTACTTCTACAGGAGTATCCTAGGAATATGCCTTCATCATCTTTGACATCAAATTTACCTTTCCTAGATTCTTTCAAGATATAACATTTGCTACCAAATACTTTCAAGTAACTTACATTGGGTATGTAGCCATACCATATTTCATAAGGAGTTAGATTTGAGTCTTTCTTAAAATGTACTCTATTCAAGGTATGCACTACAATTTTAATTACTCCCTTCTAGTATCTGAATGCAACACTCTTTTTTATCATTAAAGTTCTTGCACAATCCATGATGGATATGTTCCTTCTTTCAGCTATACCATTCTGTTGAGGTATACCAGGGGCTAATACTTGTCTCTTAATTCCTTTTTCAATGTAGAATTAATTGAACTTATTGAAAATGAATTCACCACCTCTGTCTGATCTCAAACATTTATGTTTCTTTCCAGTTTATTTTTCTACTCTTTCTAAATACCACTTAAACTTTTGAAAAACTTCAAAATTTTCTTTTAGATACATTAAAATCATCATACTAGAATAATCATCAAAAAATAGAATAAAATATTTATCTCTATTGTAGCTCTCTATTCCAATAAGTCCACATGGGTTTGTATGAACTAATTACAAGACTTCTTTAGATTTATAGTTCTTTCTTTTGAAACTAGTCTTTCCCATCTTTCCAATTTGATAATTTTTGCATAGACCGATACCAAGTTTTCTTAGACTATGAATATCTCTTACTCTTCTATTTTTTCTTATCTTAACTAGATTATCAAAGTTTACATGACACAACCTTTTATGCCATAGCCAACTTTCTTCTACTTGAGTAATAAAACATGAACTTTCACTGAGATCTAGGTAGAATAGATTACCTTTTGTTTATTTTCCAGACCCAACTAGATTTCCTTTTCCATTTAGTAGTTTGGCCTTCCGATTCATAAATTCCATCTTGAATCCAATGTTATTCAATTGTGCCACACTCAATATATTATGCTTTAGTCCTTCAACCCAATAAGCATTGTCACATCTAAGTTCATTGGTTAGTGAGATACAACCTTTCCCCTTTATACAAAAAGGTTCATTATTTCCAAATCTCACACTACCACCATCATAATGTTCCATGTGTTAAAATTTTGATTTTTCACTAGTCATATGATGTGAGTAGCCACTATCAATAATCCATGTATCATTTTTGCTAGCATGAGAGATAAGTGCCATCTTATCTCCTTCATCATCAGATTCATCTTTTACAACAATATAAACCATTCCATCATCTTCACTACTATCTGAATCTTTAGCTATGAAACTAGATTTCTTACCTTTTTCCTTGTAGTATTTGTAGTTTTTGAAATCCTTTTTGCCTTTGAATTTGTTGTGCTTCTTTTCATCTTTTTTTTCTTCTTCTCTATTTGGGCACCTAGCAGCAATGTGTATAACTTCTTCACAAAAGAAATAGATTAAAGGAATTTTACCTTTATACTTTCCTTTTCCTTTAGGATACCTCCTTGCAAGTAATGCTTCAATGGCTTCAAGATCAATATATAAACTATTCTCCTCTTCACTTTCAGATCATTGCTTTAGACTTTCTAGCTTTCTTCTTGAGTGATACCATGGCTTCTAATGCAGACTCAAGATTGCTAGAACTAGGAGTATAATTATCATAGTTATCAAGTTCAAATGTTTTCATCCTTCCAACTAGTGCATCCAAAGTTATCATATGATTTGGATTACATCTCATCTCTTGAATAGTAGACACTCTAATTTCATAGAAAGGAAGAAGAGTTTTGAGTACCTTGCTTACCACTGTTACATTATTAATTATTCCTCTAGTGGCTTTGATAGCATTGACATTGGCTTTGATTCTATCAACATATTTTGCAATAGTTTCATCTTCTCTCATTTTTATTTGATCAAATTGTCCTCTAAGACTTTCAAATTTTTCTCTCCTTACATTTCCATCTCCTCCATATATGTCTTTTAGCTTGATCCACATTTCATGAGCAGTTCCAAAATCTTTGACTTCATCAAATTCAGCATAGTTGAGATATGAGGCAATATCAATCATCATGATAATATGACTTTTCTTCTCTACAATTTCTTCAATAGTTTGAGTTCTAGTAGGAGCCTTGTATTTAGCATCTATATTCTTTAGCCTTGTATCTCCAATGGCTTTCAAGTTTAGCCTCATGAGTTCTTTCCATGCCTTGAAGTTATCTTTGTTCAATTTTGGAATCTCCCTTCTGTAAGACATCCTGATCTTTAACTTAGGTCCTTGAAACCCTTTCTATGAGCACCAAAAGATTTGATACCAATTGTTGGAAATATAAGAGGAGTTATTGAGAGGGGAGGGTTTAATTAGTAACTACTATAGTAAATCCCAGATCCCTTAGATGTCAATATAAATCATAACTCTAATTAAATTGTATTCTGCTATAACTCAACAAACACACATGCACTCGGCTTACACTAGCAAATGTTGTAACTTGGTAAATACTAAAATAACTCTGTAATTATTGAACATGAATTTTTTAAAGATAGTATCTATGATTAATATTACTTAACTTAGTTTCATACAAATGAAAGAAATAGAATGAACACAATTGACACCAAGATTTAACATGGAAACCCAAGTTGGGAAAAACCACCAATTGCGACTAGTTACTAATTTTCACTCTTTTGAAGTGAGCCCTATGAGGAACCAACTATGTTAAAGGTTACAAAACACACTATTAGGTGTGACCTTGTTAGAGGATTTAATCACCCTGTTAGGAGTGGCTTTGTTAGAGGTCTTGAGATACTTCAGATAGAAATGCCACCTTGTTAGAGGATTTATAAATAACTATTAAGCCAACTTGGTTAAGAGGTTTAGATCACTGCTATAATGGTTAAAAAGTAACAATGAGATGAACTAATTTTTGATGCAACTAAATTTTTGATTACATATCTCAATTCTAGCTTGTATACTCGATACTTCCTAATCAAATGCATCTTTAGCTCAACAAGGATATTCTGCTTATCCTTCCAATTCGCTTCCTCTAAGCTTCATCAAATCTTCTATTATGTTCCACACATTCAATCCTCAACTTGACCTTATATTTATATCTTACACATTGTCAAGTTAGCTTGAATACAACTTAAAATAATTAATATTCATTTTCTTAGTTGGTTAGAACCAACAAATACATCAATTGAAATCAATATGTCAAAACAAGAAAATCCTTTGTTATCCAACCTTGCTTGATAGAAACTAACTCAGAAATGATTTTCCTTTATTGACCAAGTGAACTTAGTTAAAATTTCATATTTAAAAAGTTCCTTTTGTAACCAAGTGAGCTTGGTTAACACTGGTTCCATCCAACATTTCCTTCATTAATTGAGTGAGCTCAATTAAAACTCAACTTCTGCAAACTTTCCTTTGATGATCGAGTGAGCTTGGTAGACACTATCTTCTAAACTAGAAAAACTTTGGAATGATTAGTAGACACAAGAAACCATCTTCATTTCTTGAGTAAGATCAACATACATTGATTGGCAATGATATGAAATTTTGTGTGATATAAAATACAATACACAATTAATCAATTGTTTTCAACAATGTGATCATTAGTGGTGGAAGTACTGAGAATCTAGTGTTAGAAAAGATGGTCACAAAGTTGAAGTTGAAGAGGTAGAAACACTCATGTCCATATCGTATTTCTTGAGTGCAAGATGACCATAATGTCATGATCAGTAAGCAATGCTTAGTGAAGTTCAAGATTAGAAGCTACTAGGATTAGGTGTTGTAAAATATCATACCTATGGAAATATGTCATATATTGCTAGATAAGCCAAGGCAGTTTGAAAAGGTATGGTATACATGATGGGCATACAATTTCCTACACTTTGACAAAGGATGGAATAAAACATAAGATGAAGTCATTGAAGGATATAGATGAAAAGGTATGTAGTGTTGCTAGAGTTTATTTTATTGATGGAAAGAAGTTCCTAGAAAGTATGAGGCATGAGTTTATGTGATAATTCACAAAAATGTAAAAGAAGTAGAAGAAGTACCTAAATAAGTTTCATATTTGTTGGAAGAATTTCTAGATATTATATTTGATAATGTGCCTAATAAATTACCACTAGTAAGGAAGATCAATCACTAGATGGATTTGATTCTAGGAGCTAGTTTTCCAAATAAAGAAACACAGAAAATGAATGTAGCAAAAAGTGAGGAGTTAAATAGACTAAGTGCATGAGTTGTTGTAGAAGGTGTTGATTTTGGAGAGTCTGAGTCCATGTGTTGTGCACATAGTGTTAGCACCAAATAAGAATGAAGAATGGAGGTTGTGCATAGATTCTTGCACTATCAACAAGATCACAATAAAGTACATTTTTCCATTTCCAAGGATTGATGATATTGTGGACTGTTTGAGTTGAGCCATGTATTTCACAAAGATAGATCTAAAGAGTGGATAACATTAGCTTCACATTAGAGAAGGAGATGAGTGAAAGACTACCTTCAAGATGAGGGAAGGATTATACAAGTGGTTAGTCATGCCTTTTGGGCTAATCAATGTATCAAACACTTTCATGAGCCTCATCATTAGTACAAAAATAATAATATGTGACTAAAAAAACCACTAAAAATTGTATATATGTGACTAAAATTAGTCAAGTGAATAATAATAGTTAATATCCAGTCATTTATAACCCTACTAAATATACTACTAAGAAATTTTAGTCATTGATCAAAATCAATGACTAAAATTACTTAGTAGTATATTTCGTAGTGTTATAAATGACTAGATATTAACTACTATTAGTCACTTGACTGATTTTTAGTGGTATATTTAGTAGTATATTTTAGTCACAGATCAAAATTACTGACTAAAATTGCTTAGCAGTATATTTAGTAGTGTAATAAATGACTAAATATTAACTACTATTAGTCACTTGATTGATTTAAGTAACTATTTTAGATCATTGATTTAGTCACACATTTAGTCCTATAATTAATAGTATATTTAATCACATATTTAGTCATAAATTTGAAAGTTGATTTAGTCATATATTTAGTTTTAAATGTAGTAATCTATTTGGTCACATAATTAGTATATTTAGTAGCATATTTAGTAGTATATTTAGTTATAATAGGGCATGATGGAATCAAACCACCACCCTCCTACTTTAAAAGTAAGTGCTCTTCCATTGAGCTAATACCCTTTGAAGAATAATCATACAATGTGTATAACATTGTATGAGTACATGTCGTAGCATATTTAGCTATAATAGGTTATGTATAGCATTAGGAGTTCTAGAGCTAGATGACTTGAATTTGTTTTCAATCCTATCTTTCATTATATCAAGTATTGCAAGGAGTACATTAGAATCTATGCCTTTCTCAGATCATTTAGTTTGCAATATCTACATAGTCAGGTGCTTGCATTTAGGTACAAGCATTGCTCTTCCACTTATGATTTTAAGTATTGCCTTAAATTTTGATGTAATATCACCAAGGTCATGCATCAAACATGTAGTTGCAGCTATAGATTTTGCATCCACCCTTTGATCATGCAGTTACAAAGAATAAATGCTTATTTTTTAAGGAAAGAACAGATGAAAAAAATTGATTATAAAGTATTTTTCATTTCAAAATAAAACGGTGACTACTAAGCCCACATGACATTGTGCACAAATAAGGCACACAAGAGTTTATTTTTAGGAGTAATAGTAGCCAAAAGGAAGCAAGTGAAAATGTATCAAGAACACTAAAACAATAATTACTTATATAGAAAAATTCAAAATTTTCCTTGAAGCCACATCAACAAGCACAAAAAAGCATGCAAAGTGTTCCATATGCATGAATTGTATTTCTATTGTTAAAATAAATTATCTTTAAAAATTGGACATCTAATTTCACCCACATTCTTTGGAGGTGACAACTTGTAAGATTCCATGTTAGAGAGGCTAAAGGGGTGTTATACATTGTTGAAAACTTAGTTTCTCTATTTTTTTGGTTAACACAAAGGTCCAAGTAAAAAATTATATCAAAAATTTAAGTACCAAATTAATGCTATATTTTAGTACTATGGTCCACATGGAACATAAAAGGAAACTCACATTTGATAATTAAGGTTGAAAAAGTTACTAAGGTTTTTGTAGTTGAGGTTGATGTTGTTGTTGGGTCTACTAAATTTGTGGTTGCTCTTGTGCATTGGACTGCTACATCTAAAGCTATTGTTGTTGTTGGGGTTGCAATATTTGAGGCTTTTGTTGTTGATGAGGTTGTTGTAGTTCTACCTGAGGATGCTGTAGTTGCTTTTGTTGCTCAATTTTTTTTAGCATGACTACTAGTTGCAAGATAACATAAATTGGAAACCATAAGAAATTGTATCATATTTTTTTTCAAATGATACCATTTTAACTTAAAAGAGTGGCCTCTACTGAGCAAGTTGCATAATCTAAATGTCTAACATTAATCAGAAAGTTTTAGGTGAAGCTAACAAGATTAAATAAAAGAATGTTTCTTAAAACCTTGCTTTCACCTATCACACTATTATAATAATACTTGTATCCTTGTGGAGAAGTATGTCCTATCTAGACACAAGTTAGTGGTGTAGAACTAGGGGCACTAACTGGTGTGACAACTATAGTAGTCTTGGTTTCAACAGACACCAAAAGTGTGCTGGCGGAGCTAGTTGTCACAATTCCTTGTGGCTATGCTAAGAATGTACATGGTTTTATCAAAAACATATAACAATGTTAATATTATACTACATTAACAATCCTAAATAAATCAACAACTAAGTCATAGATGCATTACTGACTTGTTGCAGTCTAGCTTATTGTGTTGGAGCCGCTTGAGAATAACCCTAAAAAATGAAAATCATGAATAAGTATTCTTAAGATATTTCACATTCACTCAACTGGTTTGAGTCATTAAATTTATTAAAAATTTTTATCCTACACTTTCTTTTGCTGAGGACACATCAAGATGGTTGCTACTAGGATTGAGTTGAGGCCTATGCTAAAGGTGCTAGTATTAGAGGCGACTAGATTTGCTATTGAAAAGAAAGGTGTTGCCGGGGTTGAATATTATTCTACACAAAAGGAACCTACTATTGTAATAACTAACTAGAGGGTTTTTGTTGTGATAGTTGTTGCACTGGCTACTATTGTGATAGTTGCTACACCACTTGCTATTGTGATAGTTGTTGTGCTTGGGGATGTATGTTAGATAATAACATGCTAGGAGGAATCTACTAAAGAGAGGAAACAACATTTGGCTAGATTAGAGACTGATAAATAGGAAACTGCCTATATGTAGATGGTTATTATGAAGCTAGTGCATGGCCAAATGGGGTTTTTTGAACATGTTGCTATGAAGATTGCAAATGTTGACCATAGTATTGCAAAGATTGTTGGGCCTGAAATTGTGAATGAAATTGTGTGGGTTGTTGGGCATGTAGTTGTGAGTGTTGTTATACCTATTAATAATCCTTAATAAATAAAATTTTAAATATATAATGAAGGTGTATTGTGGGCATGGTATATCTTCAGTACAATTCTTTCTCAAAGGTAAGAGCTACTAGCTATGGTACATCTCCCTTGTATTGATAATTGTTGGAAGTAAAAATAGAATCTTAAATTAACAAATTTTTTAAATATATGATAAAGTAAGTGTACTCCATCAATAAGGTATACCAAAACAAATTTCCAAGACAACTTATTGAGTTACATGTAAGAGACTTCCATGAAACAAATCCTACACCACGATTTTCTTGAGGAATTTTTGAGTGACTAAGAAATTGTTCCAATAAAGAGAGAAGTAATGTCAAAAATTTATGACTCTCCTATTGGAATCCATTATCTAGTTCCAATCTTCTTGTAAATCTAGTTGAGTCTATTGCAACCTTCTTGCCCAAATGCAACTGTGAAAATAGTCATGAAAGTTGGCATAAAATTGGTTGTTCTTGCAAAATTTTAGGCTTGACAGAAAATAAATCATTTCTAAATGTTGTATTCATGTAAAGCCATTGAAGTATGCTATTAGCATAACATGTTCCACCCAGGTTTGATAGACCTAAAGGAAAATCCAAACTAGAACATAATGATTCATATGGGTTTGCACCAAGTGTTATCATGGTGTCTACCACTTTTTCCCATAGCCCTTGTTTTCAGACCCCATTGGGTGGGGGGATCAATCCTCAAAAGAAATTTGGTGAATCTTTAGAGTTGACTCGACAAACTTGGCAGATAGGTTTCTCGACATGATATAACTATATCATATCATCTCTAGTTATCTGGCCAGTCGAATTAATTTTCCTACACAACCAACTCTGTTAAGATCAACATTCAATGATATTGAATTTTTCAAAAATTACCATTGCTCAACTTTTGTAAGATAAGACTCAAAAGCTTGACAAGAAAAATTAAGTACACAAAATGTGGAATTTTAAAAAAAGTTCAAATTTCAAAGATACTACATATGACATATAATACCCAACTAGAGTTTTTGCAAGAATTTTGACATCTAGTATAACATACCTATATTGTATCAATTCAACAACTTTAAAAATATAATAATAAGGGCATGCATCAAAGTTCACACTAAAATCCAAAAATTACTTAAGAAATTAGACAAAAAGATGACACACCTTAGTATTTGGCAGTGGGTATCCTCAACATTTCCTTGTCATTGCCTTTTGCTCTTGCCTCATGTATTGGTCCAACTCATTTTATACCTACTAATGTTTGTACAGTAACAAAATTTAGAGTACCTCCAATTTAAAATCATTGAACCTAAAGCTCACAGAGCTAGGTTTCATAAATTGTTTTTTATTGTGTTTGCCATGTTTTTCATACATAAATTTCTTTGTTAGGCTTTACTTATTTTTGCCAACACAATATACTTGGCTTTCTGTAAAATTAATCAGCCACAAAGACTTACATGAGACAAAGAGGAAGAAAGGAAATCCATTAGATGTCCTCAGATGGCCAAACATAGCTCAATTTACTTAAGAAATACATTGGTTATGTGAAATAAGTCTTTCCATTAAAACCACTATACCATAGACAAAGTAACTAAACACAAAGAACTAGAAAAAGTACACAAGATGCAAAAGATAAGATAAGATAAATTTATTGATTTCCAAAAAAAGACCACAAATGAATCTAAGGGATTGAAGAGATTACAATAGGGTTGTAGCTAGTAGTAGGAGCACCAAACAGTGTCCACAGAAAGAATAAAGTAGGAAAGCCAAAAGTAGAAAAGCAACAACCAAAGACACAGAGCAAGAAGCAAGAAGAGCCTAAATACTTCCCACAGGCAAGAAGTAGCCAAGGATAAGGGATATGGTTTGAGGTGAGGGTGCATAGTGGTTCTAGGTTGTCTTCAGGTACTACTTGAGGTATGGTGGTGCTACTAAGTATATCCATTGCAAGAACTCATAGATCTAGTGTGGCTCTATGAAGCAGAGGAAAGGTCAAGCTGAATAAAGAAGTAAGCTATCTAATCCATGAAATCTATGTATGAGTATAGAGCCTTTGAGTTGGGAGAGCACTTAAGAAAATATTCACTACATATAAAAGTTTTACTTTGAAAGTTCACATCATATACTTTATTTTATGGACACCATGGTGAGAAAGGGCAAGAAAGATAGAGCAATGGAATAAGTAAACAAGAGGGGTAAATATAAAGAAGATCCCCACCAATGAAATTTATGTAGGAATGCCCCATCAACGGGGAGAGCATTGAATAAAGCATTCACCACATACCAAAGATTTACTTCAAAAGTATTTACATATTGAAAGATTCAACACAAATACTTTCATATGTGGACTTGAATGTCATTTGCAAATGTTTTTCATGATTTGATAGAAACAACTATAAATTTACTTTTCTATACTAGAGATGTCCATTTTTGGAATGCAGTGGGAATAGAAATGCTCAACTTCAATTCCTTTTTTGTTTATCCTTTTTGAATTATTTATATTTTCAACAAGTGCAACTACAAGAACACATCTATGAAACTAGTTGTTAAATTTTAAATTCACATGTAAAAATTAGGATTTTTGTTTTTTGCCTTAATATCCCTTAGTACTTGTAGGTTTCTATCTGGTGGATTTTTGTATTGAATGTTGCATATGTTTGTGTATGTGTAGATTCTATCTCAAATGCAACTCCATGTTGAATGTGGCATATGCTTTTCTTATTACATGATGAGAATAGAAAAACTTGGCAATAATCTTATTTTTATCAAGTGAAACCTTATTTTGTTGCTCCTTAATTTATCTGTAGCTTGTAAAAACATTTCTCTTGACTATAAATATTATAGCTATATCTATAGCTTCTAGGCATCATCAGGATAGAAGAATACAACAACCCATATATGTTTTTAGAGAAACTTAGGGTTGAGATAGCAACATTCAAATTCTACCAAAAAGTGGCTCATGATACATTGTAGAGTGATGGATAACCCAAACTCATTATAATCATAAACCTTTACCTTTCAAATGTAATGTAGTGTGAGCATAATAATGTTGTTGATGGGATCTTTAGGAGGAGATGGAAGATTGAGTACATTGTTCTCCTACACATGATTTGGAAGATTGGTGAATGAATAAAGGAATATCAAACATCCAACTCTATTATGGTTACTTGCAACTGAATATATGGACTACATGTTTCAAATATTTATTATTATATAACTAAATTTAAACATTGTTTTATAGAAATATTCAAATTGTAGATCGATAAACAAAATTGAGGCTCTATCAAAAAATAATAGGGATTGACATTTAATTAATAAATTGAAAACCCAAACTCATTGTAACCAAGCCAAAAGTTACCTAACAAATCCCTCCATTACTATAATAAGTATTTAAGGAGATAAGGGAGTGCCTAATTTAGGCCACTTTTGTCCTCTCAAATTGGACAAACAAATCCAAGTTAAAATAATTCAATAGTACTACTACTAATTGTAATAAAGTTGAATTTTTAATAGTTATCTTGTTTTTGTTACTTGGAAGTTAGAACAGTTTGTTTTTACAATAGCTATTTCAACTAGAAAATCATTCTTTAAATTGATTACCTAAACCAATCCATCTAAATACATATAGCTAGCAATCAACTTGAATTGACAACAATTGACATAAAAAGCTTGTGGCAAATATAAGAGTGCATGATGTTTTCTATTGAATTTGGCTATTATATGGCATCTTTGGTATAAATAGAAAAAGGAAACTTGTGTGCAATTCTTTTCCACAATTTCCAAATGCAAAGATAGGCTGGCTTAAGATAACTTAAGTCTTTAGACACTTACAATATGGAGTTACAAAGAAACTACTAAAATCATCTCATTGTCCTAGTGTATTTTCAAAATCTCAAACTGTCTAGAACTTTTCTAAAAGACTACACAAATTTCATAATTAGATTTTTCCATTAGAAGACAAAAATGCACTAGATTGGAATATTTTTAGCACCCAATATTGGTGTTGCAATAGAGCTAACCAGCATTTGGTGTTAACTGTAAAACACAAGTATCAAATGCGACTGAGTTCAGATGCTCCTACAAACAAATAAATGCAACAAGACTATCCATATAAATAAATGCATATTTTATCAACTAGTAAAAATTATTAACTATGGACATGGATGGTCCAATTGGCACTAGAAGAACATATCCATAGCTTGCATAAAATAGGGTTGATGCCATTTGTTTTTGTATCTTTGGACTAGAGTAAGAAGGTCAAGCTTAAAATTTATTCCAAATTTAATATCATGAAAATTACTAAGACTTCATTGAAATGTTTCATGCAATTTCACATCTAAAGGATAGCATCTACATGTTTACTTAATTTACAAATGTCCTTGCTATATATGGATATGTTTGCAATGGATCAAGTTTGACCTTATTTTTTGCCTTGATGAGGTGATAATTTTTTTTTTTGTGTGTGGCTATGGATGATTTTTTCAAAGGAGAATGTTGGCACAAAAGGGGATATGAAACTAAGAAGTTTGGACTTTTTTCAAACTTGGCAAGCCAATCTTGACTCGTGACTCAAAAAATTGAAAAGGCCCTTGAAAATATACTTTTATAATAATACATATGAAATTATATCATGATTCTAGCTAAGTCATAAAAATTTGGCAAGGTCTAATTGGCACAACAACTTGAACTACTCATACAAGTAGCATAGAGTCATGGAACTCTAATATATGTGCAGCAGCAAATAAGTTTATACACCACTATGCTAATATCAAAGCAAAATAGAAAAATATATTGCCACATATATCAATGTCTTAGTTCAATTGGCATTACTAAATGTCAAAATACACCACCATATCAATGTTTTGGCTCAAAAGCAATCATGTGAGCATAAATAATTAGCCATCAAAAAAATCATCATCATTTTGTTGTTGCAAATTAGAAGCACAAAAAGTTAAAATATTCCTCTTCAATGTCTTTGGGGAGTTGTCCACACTTGCAACGATGAAGAAACAACTCAGAAACAAGCTTAGAGCGTGCAATGATCACCTGTCAACACTCCTTGAGGAATGGCAACCAAACAAGAAAGTTTAGTAATGGAGGCAAGAAGTTTTTCTTTTCATTTACAAATGCACAATTGACATATATAACAACCTTTTTGGTCTTTTTAGTGGTCACTTTTAGGGTTGGAGGATCAAATAGACCTAAGTCAAAAAAAAAAAAACTTTATAAAGATGTCAATGAAAATGACATTTTCAATAAAATTTGCCCTAAGTTTGTTTCAAATACCTCTATCCAAACCAAAATTCTTACAAGGTCCTTGTGAGAGAATTTGGAGTTAATTTCCCTAATTGTGGTATAATTTTGAGTGAATTCAACACAAATCCAACTTTGCAATGAATTGAATCTTGAATTCCACATTCCAAGAGTGAATGTGTTAACTTAGAGGATAACTCCCTAATTGAATTTCTGTACTTACTAGTGATGATTATTATGTTATTGAACATGATGATTTGGAAGTCATGGAAGAAGCAAGCCTTTCAACTCATATTTTTACAGGAGTTAGGGAAGGCACTTTTCAAGAAGAAGCATCATCATGGCCTCACATCTCCTAGTATATAACTGGCTAAATCTAATTTTAAATGTAATAGGTTATTGAATTCTCTCTAGATAAATACTTCATGGATGAGTTAATTAAGAATTTATATCTTAAAAAGGAGAATGTTGGCACAAAAGGGGATATGTCTGCAATGGATCAAGTTTGACCTTGTTTTTTGACTTGATGAGGTGATAAACAAATTTTTCTTGATGTTCCTATTGGACCCACTGTGCATGCTTTTGAATCTCCCAAAGGAGTGGTCACTCGCAAGGGCTATAAGGGTGAGTAGAAGGAGGTGTTGAAAACTAGTAGTGAAGAGGATAATTTTAATGTAGCGTGTGTCTTAGTTGGACCCAATTCAAATTCTATGGAGTGCCTAAAACAATTAGTGTCTTGAAGGGGACAAAAATGCAGCCTCAAGGAGGAGAAGTTGATGAATGCTAGCTCTAAAGAATACAAGATTGATGTGATTAATGTTTCAAATGAACCTACTATTAATCAAAGAGGACAAAAGGGTGGCAAGAAGGGAGAGTTATTTGCAACTAATAGTATTGAGGAGGCCAATAACACTATAACTAATGTTCCTGTTGAAGCCATTGTGAATGTTTGTGAATCTCCCAAAGGAGTGGTCACTCACAAGGGCCATAAGGGTGAGCATAAGGAGGATTTTAAAACTAGCAATGAAGAGGATAAATTTAATTCATTTTGTGTCTCAAATGAACCCATGTCAACTTCTTTGCAATGCCTAAAGCAAGTTCTCACTCAAAGGGGACATAAGAGTAGTCATAACGAGGAGAAGGCAATCAATTCTAGCTCTAAGGATGTTTTTGATGTACCTATTGTTAATTGAAGAGGATGTCATGGTGGGTAGAAGAGAGATTCAATTGTTACTAAAGGTTCTCAAGAGATCAAAAATATTAGAATTGATGTTCTTGTTGAAGTCACTATCAATGTTTCCAAATCTACCAAACAAGTGGTTGCTTGGAAGGGCTGTAAGGGTGAGTACAAGAAGGGAGAGTTGTTGAAAGCTAATGCTAAACTAACTATGAATTCTTCTAAGAGCCCGAAACAAGTAGTAACTCAAAGGGGTGTAAAATGTGGTGAATTATTGGTAAATAATACTATCAAGGAGTCTAGGAATGAGACAATTGATATTTTTGTTGAGGATAATGTGAGTGTTTTTAAGTCTCCCAAGAGACTAGTACATGAGAAGGTATTGGATGCTAAAGAGAGAAAGGCCAATGCAATTAGTATCCAAGTAAAACCCACTGTTAAGTGTTCTAAAAATCTCAAGCATGTGGTCACTTGAAGAGGAAGAATCAATAAATAGGAAGGGAGAAAAGTAGTCACTATGATTTCTTGTGAGTGCTAGACACCAGTAGTGGTAACTCATTTATCAAAAGAACATTAATAGGTTACAAGAAAGTCTCCTCTTCATATTTGGCCAAAAAATGTGGTCTCCATATTCATGATCACAAAATAAAATCTTATCCTCTGTGTGTAAATTTCAAAAGGGAGAACACACCAAATGTAATTGCAAGAGAAAAATGCTAGCCAGAGGTACATTCTTAGCAAACAAACCTCAAAAGTATTGTTAATGTGACCACTAAACTCACTAAGAGAAATATCCCTCTCCATGTTGGAGCAATCTGCACTTGTTTCCTCGAACAGTGAATTAGACTGATTGTGTGAACTACCAAATACTGCATCTTCATAGTTTTCAAATGTGAGATCAACACGTGACATATTAAAACCATCACTATTATCACCACCATCATAGAGGCCTAGATCTTGCATGTGGGGATCCCAAAACTATAGATCTAATAAAATAGAGCTTTGTTAGACAACACCAAAATATATAAGAGGCTAATCCAAGATAGAATATGTTATATAGTCCTTTTCAAGTGTATATTTAGAAGCATATTATATGGAGAATGAAGGACAAGGAAAAGTAAAAAGAGATGGAAATAAATAAAATTCCTATCTTATCACAATTTTAATTTATACTTATGTTTTATCAAAAACATTAAGCTTTGTAACTCCAATGGATATCAAAATAATTTATGCTTTATCAAAAAACATTCAATTTATTTTATTTCTTCAAAGAGAACAAGCTATAATAACATATATACTACCACTTTAGGAATCATATTTCTTCTTAGTTTAAATCAACTTTTCTAGGGTTGTCATTAAGTTATCTATAGGGTAATGATTCTGAAAGAAATTTTCATCATTCTAATATATCTGAAGAATTTATAACTAAATCAATAAGATAAATCATCTAGAATATCAAATATCCACTATACTTGTAACACACCTAGTTAGTATCATTTGCAAGATTGCATCGCCAATATGTGTCTCCTTTCATGATATGTTCAATATTAGCATCAAGCTATAGTTGTTGCATTCCTAGAAGAAACAATGAAACTGATGGAGTCTCCTTCCACACTAATGGCAAAAATAATATTGAAACATGGTTGGGCTCACTACAACTTCTATGTAGTCTTGGTAGCATGAAGCACTGTTGAAGTCACCAGTAAATCCTAGCTTAGTAATGAGATGAATTCTATCTATAAGACTACAAAAAGTCTCTTCACAAGTGATTTGTTTCCCTTCTATATGGTTGGGAACAAGAACAATGGATTCAAATGAGAAATCAAACATGATAGGAAGTTGGGAGGTCTTCTTATCTTTTTTTTGCAAGAAGTTTGAGACCTTAAGGTGGGAGAATTGAGGGAGAAATCTTATCATAGTCTACAAGAGGTTGTTATTGGCACATAAACTAGGTTACCCAAGTTCAAAATCCCTTATGTCCAAATGTAACCGTTGGAAAAATTCCAAACCTAGTTCAAATGAGAGGTAAGGGAGTTTATTTTAGTTTGAAATTGGCTTCAAACCAATTGGTTATAGTTCATGTGATATATACATGAAACCTTATCTAGGCATCTCAATGTGACTAGCATAATTAATTAGGAAAGAAGAAACAATCCTCCATAACTTTGGATGGGCATCGAATCAAATCCTCAAATTAAAGGATTGGTGCAGATATGAGTACCCCTAGATGTCCCCATGGTCCTTTTGATTGGATTCTAAATTTGAAGGGTACTTCTATCTGGTAGAAGTTTTGTGATAATGAGCTTGCAAAAGTGGATTTGAGTGATAGAATCGCCTTTTGGGATTGCAAATAGTCTATAGTGAACAACAATGAAATTCATTGCACTACCCACCATTATTGGATATAATGAGACAAGTGTTCAAAACTTTGGAGTAAAGGACCCATCACATATTAAGTCATAATTATTTCTAGGCATTAAACCCATAGAGTGTGAGACACATGGATGATAAAAAATGATTACACAAAGATATGATAGGAATCAGGAAGGTTTTGCATTTGCAATAATACTAATATTTATTTCCTCAAAGAAATAGTTTGAAAAGAGTGTTACAAATCAATGTCTGGAAGCAAAAAGAAGAGAAAATGCTCTATGTATCAAACAAGGATTGTAATGAGTTATAAAATACAAAGGAGATACTTTATTTGTCAACTTAAATAAATATGTGTAAACATTAAAAGATAACTTAAAATCTGTTCATTAAATTACATCAAGTGCATAGAAGCAAATATAGTAGGATGAGTTGAGTAAAAAGTTAAAACCAATGTCTATAAATGTAATCAATTGAAATGTAAGTTGATTAATTTTGATTGATATTACTAGTGTATATATCTGGAAAATCTAAAAGCTAGCCCCAAAAATAAAAAAGCTTAACAATGTGATACATTCTATCACTTTTGAAAGGAAGAAATCAAGCAAAGAAATTAGTAAGATTGCACCTAAAAGAATTATTATAGTGAAGTGCATTCATAACAATGATATTGTAAATCATTAAACAAAAAAATATTGCATATAGAAGTAGAACTTGCTTTTGATTCTTACCCTTAGTTCATCATAGGCCCATAAGTACTATGGATATTTTCCTTTGGGACCACCAAAAGCTTCCTACTAGGAATCTAGTAGTACCATGATCTTGTCTCTCACATTCATGTCTACCTAAATCAAAAGTAAAAACAATTTATTAATCTTTAAAAAAAAAAAGATAAAGTGACATACACAAGATACATGGAATCTCAACTATCCAATTCAAGTCCAATTAATTATTATATTAACAAGGCATATAATTTTAAAATGAATTAATCATTTGAACTACATCCAACACTAAGCCTAGCATTTCTTCTTGTCTCCATAAATTGTGATAAGACAAGTAAAGAAATATAGACATATTATAGAAGAACAAGAACATTTTTGGATTATAATCAATAAGAAACTACATCAAATATGTGTAGAGAGACATGTTACACCTACAAATGCATGAGGTTCCACATAAATAAGCCAGTCATTTCTTCTTGTCTCCATAAATTATGATAAGACAGTTAAAGAAATATAGGGGTATAATAAAAGAACAAGAATTTTGTTGGATTACTTGTACACATCATTTTGTCATTTTATGGTCTATGATTATTGGTACATATGTTTAGGCACAACCCACTATATATATATATATATATATATATATATATATATATATATATATATATATATATATATATATATTAATGTTAAGGAAAATAAGAATCTTAAAAGCAATTGGCTCAATCTGTAATTAAATCATCACACAAGTAGTTACTTCAACTAAAGTATTAGAAACCATGTATCTTGAACTCTCGAAGTTGAATTTTTTTTTCACAAGTTACATTTCCTCTCTTTGGACACCATGCTGCCTAGGCCTTGGAGACTTTTAGTTACTACTTGTAACAAGCTTTGTAATAATAGGATTGTTGCATGGCACTCTAACCATCTCACATGGAATCTTGAGTCTTATTTAGTAGGTTTTCAGTCTTGATAAGATTAAGAATTAGTTGCTTCATATCATGTTATTAGGTGTTCACATTAAGGTCATGTTCACCAAATTTCGTGTTTTAAGTGTTATGAGTCATAATGAGTAAAAAGTGGGAAAATTTCATGTAAAGGCATAAATGGAATATATGATAGTGTTAAGATGTTTTAAGGTGATGATAAACATTTTAAGGTGCCTAAGAAAGTATATTAGAACTTAAAATGGAAAATGTGGAAAAAGTGTAAAAATTGCTAAGAAATGTTGTTAGCATTTTCTTTGCAAAATTGACAAAGTATAGAAGGTGAACAGTCATGCATATTGTTCAAACTTCTTCGAGAGGAAAAGAGTCATTCTATGCTATAAATAAATGTAATCTCATATCGAGAGATATATGGAAAATGGAGTTAAAATGTGGAGAAGGGAAAGGAATGGATAATGTTTGGTATTAAATAAGAAATCAGTTATTTTTGGAAGCTCTACAGCCATACTAGTATTCAAATCTTAGTCCTCATATCTCCTTTACTTATTTCATGGTTGTGATGGTCTTTGAGATCCCATATATATAGTAAGAAAGGTTAGACTCAATACTAATGCATCATATATATCAACCATCACCAGTTGTACAGATTATTCTATATATTCAAAGTTTGAACAACAGAATGCTTACATCCTCAAGTTAATTAATCTCAATATCTACATTCTTCCATTGTGTAAAGGTTGGGAGAGAATTAAAGACTTCTTTTGGTTTCTCTAAATGATCATCTTAAGAGTTGGAACCTTTCTTTTGTTTCCATTCCACCTAAACAATACGGGTTATTGATATGGTTGTCTGCATTTATTGGATAAATAGTAGAACACTTTAATTTTGGGATTAATTATCCACAACAACTACATATGACCTTAGTACAAAGATTGGTAAAGATTTGGAAGCTCATTCTTGTGGTTTAATTTCCAACTTATCAAGTTGACTCACCACCTTTGTATTAGAAGATGTCGAAAGATGTCATGAATTAGCAATGGTGTTGTATGTAAAAGAGTGGTGATCTATCATTCTATAAAATCATGGTAGCTTGTTTGGAGAAACACATATGTTGAAAACTCATTGGAGTGCAGAAGAATCATTTTGAAGAATGGGACCAAAGAGATATGGGAATTTGGAGAGACATTTATCAAATATAGTAGGGAACTCACATAATGGTACAACTTTGACAAATTAAATGATCTCTTCAATCAGTGGGAGCTAGACATCACTAGTTTGCAAAGACCGTGATGAGTTAAAGAAGTATATAAGTTCTTTTGGTAGAGTTAATTGAGGTTGTTAAGAGTAATAGTTTGAGTGAGAATTGTATTCCTAATGGCATAGACCTGAGTCTTCAAATTATATGCTTAGATAAGCAAGTCAAAATTTTGCAGTAAAAGGTATTGGAGTTTACTTTTAGTATTGATAGATGAGCTCTTAACCTACATTCCAATGTAGGCTATGGGATAGAGTAGTTTGTATGGGTGTTTTGAAGTCTCTAAGTTATCTAGAACCTTATGAATTGTGAAGGTATTGTATTAGCAATGAGTTAGTTCTTTTGGAAGCTTATAGGAAGATGGTGTTGATAAAGATCCTAGAGGTGTGAGGTGATGGAGATGTTGTGTGGTAAGGTGTAATCGAGTGGTATGTGATTTTGTGAAGGTATAGGTAGAGAGAACTAGAATAGGTGAAAGTGGCACAAGGAATAGGCCATTCACCTTGTCTCTAACCTTAGAGAATCAAAGGGGATAGCATATGTTATGCTTAGGTAGGCTTGGAACAAGCCTTGCCTAGTTTGAGAGTTTTTTTTTAATTTGTATAAATAAACAAGTATCATCTCCACAATCCTTGCATCAAAAACTCAACCCAACTGGTAAAACCTTGCCCACATTTTCATTCATTCAGCATGGGAGTCCAAAGAAATTGTCATTCAACATAAGTACATGACTCAAATCTCATAGGAATTTCACTAAGATTTAATTGCTAAAAGCTGGGGACAAGAGGTAGAAGGAGTTGGTATTCAACATAATGATCAATCATCATTCAACATAATGGGTCATCATTTGACATAATGGTCATGGGAGTTGGAAGGAATTGCTAGTCTCAATCCATCTATCAAACCTTCATTGGGCTTGGAGTGCTTAGAGGCCTTGTGCTAGACCTAATGTTACTCTGACTAGTGGGACAATTTTGCCAAAGAATTGTAGGCCTTTTCCCTAAGCTAGAAAGATAGACTAGTACAAGATATCAACAGTCTAGAAAGGTGCAAGCCAAGATAAGACAATATAATCATTTATTTCCACATTAAAGCTTAGGTATAGTTTGATCAATATAGACTAGAGTTAATTATGGCCTCTTTTTCTATCTTATTGATATCATATAGATCATCATGATGGACAATTGTGTTAGGCATGCCTAACCTTGTTTTGTTTAACTATAGTTTGCATTGAATTTGATTTTCAAGCTACTTCGTGTTGATTGTAGATGTTTAAATAATTTCAGACCATCCAATAGTAAGATCAATCCATGACTTCCCCACTGATAAGAAATAATAGCTAGTCAACTGAGCAAGCAAGGGTTTGACCATTGTCTACTCCCCAATCCCTTTCATTTTCACCCTTTCACAATCTTCATGGCATTAGAATTGTAGAGTGTAGGTAAGGAAAGATCATAGCATATTTGAGAACAAAGGTTTATTTTGTTTTATGATACAATTCTAAAAAAGAAGTAAATTATTTTATCACTTACAATAATTATTAAAGATAGAATCTTGTGAATCATTAATGATAGAAGAGTCAATATGTTTGACTCAGAGACTCTACAATTGAATATGTGGAACAACTCTATTATTATTATGCATAAACAATTGTAGTGTTGAAATAGACCACTGTTGAAATGAACTATTTTATCTTGTCTTATGAAGTGTTTGATAGAATGCCTTAAAGAAATGATCTCATGCATCAAGCTGTTAGAGGAAATGACAAAAGAGGTAGCCTGGCCAAGAAACATAAATGCCTTCCAGAAATTGATTAGTTATGAATTAGTTAATTAGAAAAAAAGAGAGATTGGACTATAAGTGACATGGTAGTTTATTGGAACTAGAAGGGCCAAAGGCTGGGATACGAATAAAAACCCAATCAAATACAGATCAAACAATAAAAAAGAGCTTTTGGCTACATGGGAGGATGAAGGAGATTGAGTGGCTAAACATATATAGCCATGCAAGGTAATAAGGAAGGGTTGTGCGAGAATAAAGAAGGTTTTTACATAGAGAGGACAACATCAAGCAAGTGAAAGTGCAAATCAGTCTAATTTCTTAGGTTGGAGGTAAGGAGGAAAGAAAGAATGAGTAACAAGATAGAGGTACAAAGTGTGGAATTTATAGACAGATGCAGGTTGGAATTTGAAAAGTTTAAAATCTATCTAGGAAGATATTGTGTATAGAGAGAAAGGCCAATGAAAGGCTATTACTATAATTACTATTACAAATTTGACACAAGTGTAAGTTTGATCATTGTAGAAACTTGAGCACTTATTTGCAAGAAAAATTTTCATCTATTTTGGTGTTTTAAGTTTGTAATTTATATGCTAAGGGAGTACATCTTGCATCAATAGTATCAATTTCAATGGTCTTGAGTGTGAGGAAAAATCACCAAGCATGAGTTAGTCGACACCAAGATTTAAGGATAAAGAGTGGAGTCATGTAAATAGATTACCAACCATAAGCTAGTTTGCATGTGGATGTAAGAAGTAGTTGTGGAAGGCTTAAGAAGATTGATCTAGGTGTGTAAATTCTTGATTGATTAAGAGCTTAAAGCCACAAAAAGAGTGAGCTGGTGAGAGTCTTGAGAGATTGGTGTAGGTTTGAAGGAGTCCAAGAATGGTGAGAGCTAGAGAGACTCCAAACCATTGATTGAGAAAATGAAGAAGCCTGAGTTTGTGATTGGTTGAGTTTTGATTATCTGTAATGAACCCTTTTGGGGGTCATTTGTTTATTTCAACCTTTTATTTTATTTGTATCCTTTTTCCATATTTTTCCCTTCTATTTTTCATTCCTTTGCTTATTGTTCAGTTGGGTTGAAGCTACCAGTTTACAATGAGAATTATGATTGGTTGGTTAATGGTTTATGAACTGTTCATCTCCCTATTTTTTTATTCATTTCCCTTCCCTTTTCTCTTCAAATCCCTTACATATCCAATATACCTTCCTTATTAAGAGTTGTGACTCTTTGGTGAAATCATGCCAATTGGTTGTGTTGTACTCAACCTTTATAATCACACATTAACTAATTATTATTGGGCTTCCTATTTGGGATAGAGATAGTATTTCCTAAACCACTTTATCATTATCCTAAGAAGCAAAGTGATAGATGACTATGTATTATTTTGTCATTATATCTAGAACATTAATAAATATGAGGCATATTGAATATGTAATATTTCCTAATTTCTATCACCCTGATTATATATGATATAACTATTCTTATGACATTATTATAATATAATGTTTCTATTTTACTAATGCCTTAGTCTCCTTTTTATGAATTCTCCAACCATCATTGATTTTCATCAACATAGACATCATGTATCCATTTGATGGCAATCATTGTTAATATTATGGGGGTATTTAGGAATCCATACCGAGCATGACAATAATGTCTACAATCATTGGATTAACATACTCTTGGCTTCACTTGATATTACCTAGATTGTATCTATTATGTCATTTGCCTTTGATTAATAGAGTCAGCATAATACATATATTGTCTTTATTAATATTCTTTGCTTTAGCTTATCAATAATAAGTAATATGTAATAAGGCAATATGATATGATTTATTATTTAGTTAGTTGATATTATAAATATATTATAATTTATATATCATGATACAATTAATTAATATATGTTTACATAACCTATTATTTATTTATTTATTCATGTTAATGATCAATAATCATTAGGCAAGAATAGAACAACAACTAGGTTCAATTATTTACTTTGGTTTTGGAATTCGACTCATGATTAGGAGTAATAAATATCTCTAAATATTGCTAACTCATAGTTGTTTCTTTTGCATTTTTAAAATGAGATCTTCAATTATTAATTTTATCTAATCTACATGCTTAATACTTGAAAATCATATATACTTGTGCATATATGTAAGAATCAACTTCAAAATATTTATATTATAATATATATTAATTTAATAATATATCAACTATATTATTAAATTATAATATAGGACATTGCTATATTATATTAGATTATTATTATTATAACATTATATGATATTATTATATAATTAGAATGTAATATTACTTTATAAAAATATTATTATTTTAATATCATTATTAATATTACTTTCTATAAAACATTTATTTATTATTTAAATTATATACTAATATGGGGACATCACATGATCCCTATGTTGGAGAAGGGGAGAAAGAAGAGATGGATGACTGCACTGAGAAGGAAGCATAGAAATTGCAGCAAGAACTACAAGATGCCTAGAGGAGATAAGGTGGGAATTAAGAAAGGGAAAATTTAAAGAAGTAGAGAAATGTCCTTTGGGGACTGTAGATACAATGTATGAGCATAAGGATGAGATAGAGTGTCCAGTAATGCATAAAGGTCTGGTATTTGATGAGAAATCTAACAAACAAAAAAAGTTGCTTTAGGAAGAAATTGAGAGGATCAAAAATTATTTTAGTACAATGGAGAAAACTATAACAATGGTGACTGAAGAGGATGAATATGTGACTATAGTGGAATGTAAAAGAGCTAGGGCTGATAAAGATGAGAATAAAGAGGATATTGGGGCAAAAAAAGAGAATGAGGTTAAATGTGAAGATGTTGAGTTCAGTTTGCCTTTGTTTACAAGGTTGAAAATAAGAGACAAATTTGCATATTAATGTTGAGGATGTTGCACGACATTGGTGGAGGTGGTCTACTGAGGATGGACAAGATTCCATGAAGTAGAGGAGAGTAGAGAGTATTTGGAGGAGGAGAAAGAGCTATTGGTGAAGGTTGGAATATAGTGAGCATGAGTCAACAAGGAAGAGGAGAAGAGGGCACACTTAGTGGAGGAGGTTGGCAACAACCCAAGCTAAGTTTTCAAAGAGGTTAAGGAAGAGGGATTTCGACATACCTGAGGTAATAATGGGATCTTTTAGGTTGTTCACAACCTAGAAGTGTAGTTTGACTCTTACCCTCATTTTTGTAAGCCTATGCTCGTGAATTTTCTTACCATTGGATCAAACCAGTTAAAATGGGTCATGTAAATCATAAGGTAACATTAAAAGAATTAGGATGTTGATGTAATTTGAGCAACAAAAGTCTTGTGCATTCTTTGTATGGTAGATTTAATTGAAGTACTTTCTAGTTCTCGATCCTGAAGGATTCTATCCATCTTAGGGCATGGAAAAAGTTGCATATGTTGCCCTATTTATTATCAATGAAAGAAATTTAAATCCCCATATGTTTCATAGAGCAAACTCTACCATAAATTGTACATACCATTCTTGCAAGAAGCCCAACAACTTTATCATAACTTTGGTTCCATAGTGAAACATCCTGCAGGTACTTTATCCCTTGCTTCTTCCACATAATCTTCTACTATAGCACATGGTAGCTTCTGCCACCAATACTCTCACTAAAATTATCATTATTTCCACTCAAATTACCATAACTATTATTACCTTGCCTCTGCAATTTCCTCACAAAATGCTCCAAATCCATCAGAGCCTCTAATTCCTAGTAAAGATTAGATGTGGTAGCAATATATCTCTCCATTTGCATAACTCTAGCATCCATATCGTTGATTAAGAATTCTAGATCCCTAAAGTCAATATTCCCACCAAGTGAATTGCAGTAAAAAACGTGAAGCCCTACTGTGTTTCATTTTCTTGTTCCCAATCTAACAAAAAATGGATGAAATTTTTGGGGATATATCTCTCGCGAAATATTAGAGTACATATTTTAATTTTTGCATTAAATTTTCTTCACATTATATTATCTTTTTATTTTTCATGCCCAAAAATACCCCATGCATAAACACACACAATTTTGTTTTAAAACTAAAACCACTAAGTTAAATAAATTTAATTCAGTTAAAACATAGATACATTGCAAAATAAACAACAGGTTTTCCTACCAACACCTTGACGTTCCATTGTAGGTTTAAAACCAATGTGTATGAATAGATCATTAAATCTGAGCATTTGTTATTAAATCAATTAATTAAATTTAACAATCCAATTTTCAATTAATTAAAAGATTTGACACATTATCTCTTTGATTTACTTTTAAAAATAATTCGACATGAATCGTGATCCTATCACTACCCACTAGCCTTAACTTAATAACTTAAACGACATAACAATTTTAATCATCTAACTCTAAGCTTTAATATAATTATATAAACAAATTTCAACTTTAATTCTAAAATAATTACATTCAAATCTATAATCTATCCTAAAAAATAAAACTTTATCTAATAATAATAATGGCACTAAAATTAATAAAATTAAAAATAATAATTAGAATATTACATTCCTAACTTATAAAATAATTTACAACTAATAAATTACCAATGATTTTAGAACATTTAAATTAAACTAACAAACAATTAATATCTAAAAGAAAAATTAATCATTACTAACTTATAAAACTAGCTACCCTATACTACCTTAGTCAAACCCCTTACCATGTGACACATGTCACAAACTCCATTCCCCAAAGCATTGGCGCCATCCAAGGCAACTTCCACACAGCCCAATGACAAAAGGATGCAGGATTTGATAAAAAGGAGAGAGAAAGGTATGCAGGTTTGAAGGGAAAGAGGAAATAAAGGCAAGGTAAGATTTATATTGTTTAATGTTTTTTGTTTAAATTGCAACTTGTACACATCCCTTCCATGGTGTCAGGTCTGACACCTAGGTGACATAATTTTTTAAAAAAAATTGCAAAGCTATTCTATTATCAATTTGCCTCCCACATTTCAAATCAAGACATAAATGCTACCAAGTCAAGTGGTCTAGAGAGGTAAGTTAATGCAAAGTTAAGTGGGTGAGAACTTAGGATATTTAATATATTTTTTTCTTTTTATTTAATTTTTTTTTTATTTAAATAAATTTATACAAATGATTTTAAAAGGGTATTTTATAAGGAATATTCTTTGTTATCAAAGGGACTTCCTTTATTATATCTCTCATACAAAAGGCAGAGAGGTTTTACTCTTTGGAGACCTTTTTCTTTTTTCTTTTTCTAAGTGTTATAATTTTCTTTGGAATACAAATATTGTTAAGTGTCATATATATATATATATATATATATATATATATATATATATATATATATATATATATTCCATTTTTTTTTACAAAGGGTATTTATATCTATTCTTTTTCTAATAGGATTTATACTCAAAATATCAAATTAACTAAAGACAATATTATGAATTTATTCCTAATGTTGATTTGTAGTAATGCAAAAGTAGTTCTCATCCAATATGATTTCTCTTTAACATAAATTTGAACTTATAATTGCAAGATTTATTTCATCATATTATCAAATTTAGACTAACTCAAATGAATATGATTACAAAACATGCAAATGCCACAGTAAAATGAACATCATCACAACTGAATTTGAAGTAACAATATTCGAAAACATAAGATTGACATAGGAAGAGTACAATGACATTTTAACTCATTTTGATACATGCATACATATAACTGAAAATATGAAAATCTCATATACAAGGATATAACTCAATCATTTTTTTGTTTTATATATACCACCTAGTTCAAGGCTCCATTGGGAAAGAACTAGTAAGAAAATTTGACATTTTTACCACTTTAAAAAAAGTTTAAAATACATTTTTACAGAGGATTTCAATCCTGAACATAACTGAATTTCAACAATCAATTTAAATTTTCTTCTTGGTCCTTAACAAGGGATCCATTTCATTTTTTGCAATAAATCATGGAGATCATGGAGAGAAAAAAAACTAACCAGGTGACAAACAAACATATCAAGAAGACAAAATCAGACAATCATTCCCATACTGGGTTTTCACAATAGGTTCGACATTGAACCAAAACTAGGGAGAAGGTGGATTTTTCCGATGGGAGATGTCAGACACAACACCAAAACAGGTGCCCAATTGGGGCTATAACTCAAGAACTTCCATTCTTCCATTCTTACATGCCAAAACTCATACGTGGTTTGTGTTGACATGTAGGGGCCCATAACACCCTACCCTCTCTCCCTCTTCTCATCCTAAGAAGAGACTCTACATTTTTGGAGTCCAACTAAAGACCTTTCCCTAAAAATGGCCACTTCTACCCTATCTGAGGGTGAGTAATGCCAAAAAACCCATAAAAAAAAAACTTCAAAATTCAAAAACAAACACAAAGAAAAGACATTGAATAAGACCTATTTTCAATCCCTCCCAACATACTCAACACACACACATACATACCTAAACAATGAAACTAAAATATGAAGCACAACATGAAACCAAAATGAGGTGAAGTATTCCTACCTTCAAGAAATCAGGTTATGGAAAATGAACAAGTCTGAGATGAGCTTTCTTTCCTCCCCTTCTCCTTCAATTCTGAAAATCCCTCTAAAACTAGAGGTTGGGTGAACAACCCAAACCTCCTCAAAATTGCCTCTAAATAAGATCCTAAACTCAACCACCTCAAACAAGAAATAACTTCTCCACTTGCCCAAAAGTTCTAGAGGCTTCTAACACAACTAGACCTAAGGCTACCCTCAAGGTGGAGTTAAAGTTCCCAACCCATGATGAAATCAAATCAATTTTCGCAACAAAGAAAAAATTCAATTTTTGAATGACCATAAAAGTCAACAAAAGGGACTAGGGGGGTGGAAAATGCTCCCAACCCATACCCATAGCCCTTGGGTATTAAGATTTCATGATTTTAAGCATTAGGGATTAATTTGTGACCTAAAAAATACTAAGAAAATTTGGACTACCTAACAACCTAAAAAATGTAGATTAAACACTAATCTGATTTAGGGGTAAATAATTTTGATTAAAAATTGATTAGCAAAAAAGGTCACTAACTTAGTCCAACTTAGGTCTATAGGTTACTTGATTAATGCTAACTAGCATGCTGGAATGCATATACAATCCACGAGTGTCAAGCGACACCATCAAAACACTATTATGAAAGATTAACATTTACTGATTACAGAAAGATACATTCATACAACTCATGATGCAAATAAAATACAAACAACGGGGTTTCCACAAATGGTACATGGGGTTCAGTTTCATTTCTCCATTAGGTTTCTCGGCTAAGATGTTTTGCACACTCATTGCATACGTCAATAGCTCAAGAAAATCACATGCATATATGTATATAACGTATTAGAAAAATCACATAAATTAAAACATCCAATTTTAAATAATCAATTCTTAATCTTGTTCTACTTGTATACTTAATCATCAAAATTGCATACTCAAGGTGCTAATTCTGTATTCACTTACTTCATCAGTATACATGTTCATAAAGCATTAAATGACGAAATCAAATATCTAAAAGTAAAACATCACACAACATGAAATAATATAATATGTTCAATGTATCTAATAGTGTCTCGACATATTGAGTCATGAGTATCAAAATAATAAAATATCACTATGCTACGATGGGTCAGGGTGAGGCCTCACATTATTGTCTTATTTTCTTATTTAAACTTTGAAATTCTATGTGAGAAAGTGTGCTTGCCTTAAAATTTTACTAAATGGTGTTGTATTTTAATGTTATTTTTAATTATTATATAGATTATATTATTCTTTATTTAAAATTTTGAGTTTTAAAAGAATAAATAATGTGTGTTTAAATTTTGTTGTTTGATGTATAAGTTGTATATCTTATTTTTATCAACATTTATTTCATGGTCCTAGTTGCTATTTGTAAGGTATACATTGACTAAGACCATCTTCCATTATGATAAATAAAAAATGAGATAGTGAGCCTCCTTGCATAGCACTAAAAATTGACTGGGGTACCATTAATGAGAATGAAAAAACAAGCCCCAAATAGACAAGAAAAGTTCTGGTTACACAATTTATCTTAAAATAGAAAAAAATTAAGAACCTTGATAACAAATAATCACTTAACTCTATTATAAGTATTTATTTAATAGTTTTGGTGACCAGTTATTAGTGACTAATAATTATTTAGTAGTCTATTTTGTCACTTACTTAGTCACTTAACCTTGTGATTTTACCAGATGATCAACTAAGTCACTTATTTAGTCACCTATAACTATAAATTACAAATAAATAGTAGAATTTGATCACTTTTAGTCACTTGACTAAATATTTTAGTGGCGTGACTAATTTTTTTAGTCATGTAGTCACATATTTGCCAAAATGCACTAGTGTGCATGAATGAGGTACTAAAGGAATTTATGGGTAAGTTTTTCATTTTTTATCTAGATGATATTTTGATCTTTAGTAAGATGTTGGAGGAGCATTTGATGTATATTCGAAAGGTGTTTTGATAAGTTGAGGGAAGAAAATTTGCTAATAAACTTGAAGAAGTGTAGTTTTGTAAAGGAGTTGGTGTACCTGGGATTTGTAGTTTCAGTAGAAGGTCTGAAAATGGACATAGAGAAAGTGAAAGATATCCTTGAATGGCCTACTCCAAAGAGTGCTATAGAGGTAAGACATTTTCATGGATTGGCTAGTTTTTACAGAAAATTTACAAGAGGTTTTAGTAGTATTTTTGGACCCTTGACTGAAACAATGAGAGGGGATAGGAAAGAACTTAAGTAAACTAGAGGAGTATATAATAATTTTAATATGTTGAAAAAAAAAGTTATAGAGAAACATTCTTTATCACTTCTAGATTCTAACAAGGTGTTTCAAGTAGATTGTGATGCTAGTGGTACTGCAATAGGAGCTATTTTGAGCCAAGAAGGTAGACTTGTTGCTTATTTCAATGAGATGTTGAATAATGCCAAAATAAAATATTCTATTTATGATCAATAATTTTATGCTATATTTTAGGCATTGAAGAAGTGGAGACACTATCTTCTTCCTTAGGAGTTTGTTTTCTATACTGATCATTAAGCTTTGTAATATTTGAATAGTTAGGGAAAATTAAACCAAAGACATTTGTAGTGGGTTGAGTTTTTGTAGAGTTATGCATTTTTTTTGAAACATAGGAGTGGGAAGTCTAATAGAGTTGCAGATGCTCTTAGTAGAAGACAAATTTTGCTAATAGAATGCAGATTGGGGTGGTTGGATTCAAGGAACTCAGTAGTTTGTATCCAGAGGATCCTAGTTTTGGTGAAGCTTGGAAAGCTAGTAAAGAAGCTATTACACTTGATAGAATGAGTGGTTGGATTTCATAATCCAAGATGGTATAATGTTCAAATGAAGTTAGTTGTGCATTTCAAGAAGTTCTATGAGAGATAATGTCATTAAGGACAATCATAGTGGAGGATTGGCTGGACATTTTGGGAGAGATAAGACCATTGCTTTGGTTGCTAAGAATTATTATTGACCATAGTTGCAACAAGATGTGAAGAATTTCTTACAAAGTTGTAGAGTATGTCAAATGGTGAAAGGAGTGAAGCTAAATATGAGGTTGTATCAACCATTTCCTATACCAGAGAAGTTGTGGGTGGATGTCAATATGGATTTCATTCTTGGATTACCAAGGACTCAATGAGGGCATGATTCTATTTTTGTGGTGGTTGACAAGTTTTCAAAGATGATAGATTTCATTCCTTGCAAGAAGACTAATGATGTTGTTCATGTGGTATATTTGTTTTTCAGAGAAGTGGTGAGACTACATGGTCTACCAAAGAGTATAGTTTCAGAACGAGATGCCAACTTTGTTGGGTATTTATGGCATACATTGTGGAAGAAATTGAAGACAAATTTGAAGTTTAGTTCATCACATCATCCATAGACTAATGGAAAAATAAAGGTGGTGAATAGGAGTTTGGGAAATCCACTAAGATGCTTGATTGGCGATAAGCCAAAATAATTTAATATGATTTTACCACATGCATACTTTGCATATAATAATTATGTCAATAGGAGAACTAGTAAATAATCATTCCAGATTGTATACGGGAGTAGTCCTAGAAATAATTTTGAATTGAGGAAATTGGATAAAGGAGAAATAAGTGGTGTTGAACTAGAAAAATTTGTAGAATATTTGAAGAATATCCATGAGGAGGTGAGAAGAACATTATCAAGATGAATAAATAGTACAAGCATAAGGTAGATGTGAAAAGGAGGTATAAGGAATTTTAGATTAGAGATGAAGTCATGGTTCATTTGAGAAAGGAGCATTTTCTAGTGCGTACATATAATAAGCTAAAAATGAAGAAGTTTGGACCATGAAAGATAGTGATGGAGATGAAGTTGCATAAATGTAATGGAGTATTCTAGTAGCTAGTTTAGCTACAAAGGAGGTTCATGATATATTGGATAGTCACATTGGAAAAAATACAAGGAACAAAAATTATGTTGAATACCTGGTAAAATGGAAAGGGAGGAAAGTAGAAGATTCATCATGGCTAGCAAGGGAGGAGGTTAATCATCATCTTAGTTTTCTTTGGAACACCTGAGACATGAGGGAGTTACTTCTCAAATTACCCCAGGTGTTTGATGCAAGAGCATCCTGGGTGTAAGAGAAATCTTGCATCACCCAAAAATATTTACTTTTTGTTTCTCAAAAAAGGGTTGTCTCAATGTAGAATTTTTATTTTTGGAGGCTTTATACTTACTAATTTAGTCATACAAGCTCAAAATGTCTGAATTTTAGAGGGTGGATATTCATCTTAGATATATTAGCCTATTAGTTGAGGCTCCGTACCATATCATGAGCATTCATAGATTTATTGTAAATTTTTGGTGTGTAATTTTTGTATTAAAACTTTAAGCTTATTGTTGGAGGCCTAAACATGCCTAGATGAGGCCTAAAATCTTGATAGATTAGCATTTGTGTGGATCTAAGCCCGTAGATCAAGAGTTGAGGATTTCAAAAAGTGGTTATAATAGCCAATCATAGCAATAGTTTGAAAATTAACACCTTCCAAAGTTGGGCCAACCAAAAATTCTAAAATAAATGGAAAAAAATAAAATTGGCTGACTCTAAATGTATTGTTAGGGTCTGTAGGCCCTAGGTATTAAGTTTGAGTTTTTATAACCATCCTAGGTGACATATAATTGCCTATTTAAGAAATGCCTACAAATTTTCTATGAAAACTCTGGGTGATAGTTCATAGCTTTCTCTTGCAGATTACTATAATGAAGGTGCTTGTGTGGGTTAGCATATTGTAATCCAGTTTTTTTAATTCCACATTTACAATGAAAATAAGAAGTTCATATTTTGTTCTCACAAATTGCTATTATTTCTTTGTTTTTTTTATGTGTTTATGGTATTAAGGGGAGCACCCTTCATCAAAAAATCTCTTGATTTAATTTATTGTTTCTTCATTTTATTTCATTTCATCTTTTATTATTTCTAATAGAAATTGAGCTAAAGATCAAAGATGTATAATAGAGAGGTACCAAGTTGAAACATAGAGAAATTCTCATCATGGAAGGAAAAAATGAAATTGCATCTATTTAGAGTTGGAGATAATGTCACATATTGGTTGGAACATGAATACACTACCCCTAATGGTCCTCTAATTATAGAACAAATAAATGAAAAGAGAAACCATAATAGCTTGTTGATTGAGATCACTTCTGCACTCAATGATGCCAAGTTTGATGATATCAAGAAATACACTACTATCAAATATATGCAAGATAAGTTGACACTTGTACATGGAGGTGATGATAATGTGCAAAGATCCAAAGCTTAAAGTCTTAGAGGAAAGTATGATGATGTGAAAATGAAATAAAGTGAGAATGTTGCTCAGTATGTAAACAAAATCAAAGAAGTTGTTAGCACAACCAAAGTTGCTAGAGGAGTTATCAATGATTCTAAAAGTGTAAGTAAATTTCATAGGACTCTTCTACCTATTTATGCTATTAAATTTTCTACTATTCAAGAAGTTAGAGCTATGCCTGGTAATGTATTAACACTTGACAATTTAGTTGGCCAATTGATTGCATTTAAATTGAGAAATTATGACTATAATATGGTTAAAATTGGAAATGATTTTAAATCTTCACTAACCATTGTGAATTCTAAGAAAGAGAAGAAAAGTAAGAAGAAAGAGAATCTGAATCCAAGGATGATCTAGACGAACTTGAAGCATTTCTTGCAAGAAGGTTGTCAAGATGTAAAGGTAAACACAAAGGTAAATTGCTCCTAATTTATTTCAAATGTAATGAGGTTGGTCACTTTTTTGCTAAATGTCCTAATAGAAGTAAGAATGAAAAATGACTAGAAATATGTCAAGTACAAGAAGAATAGAGATTACAAAGACAAAGGGAAGAAGTCACTAAGTCCAATTCAAATGATGGCAAGGAAATAGTTGAGATGGTATATGTTGCAATCAAAGAAGATCCAAATGGAGAAAGATATGAAAGTGAAACTATCCTTATTTCACATGTTAGCAAGAATGAATCATGTATTATTTATAGTAGATGATCAAATCACATGATTGGTGATCTAAGTAAATTTGATAAATTTGAAGAAATTAATGACAGTGGAATTGTTAAGCTATGTAATGATGTTCCATGCTATGTGAAAGGTAAAGGATCACTAATTTTGAATGATAATATCATTTGTGATGATGCATATTAGGTAAAAGGACTAAAGTACAATATTTTAAGTGTTGCATAGCTGAATAACTCAGGTCACAAGCTAGAGTTTAATAATAGAATTTTCAAGATCTTTTATGATGAAGGTAATCTAACTGGAATAGGAATGAAAACAAAAGGTAACTTATTATATCTTGATCCTACTATTGAGACATGCTCATTTTCTAAAGTTGAGGATGTGTGGTTATGATGTATAAGGTTGTGTCATGTAAAATTTGATAACATGGTGAAAGTAAGTACGAAGAAAAGGGTAAGAGGCTTACCAAATCTACAAAAACTAGAGAATGCTATGTGTAAAGAATGCATGCTTGATAAAATGGAAAAGTCTAGTTTTTCAAGTAATACACACACCTCAAATGATATCTTGGAATTTTTGCATACTGATCTATGTGGTCCAATTGGAATTGATGGTTATTATGGCGATAAGTATTTCATATTGTTTTTTGATGACTATTCAAAAATGATGACTATTATGTTAATGAAGGTGAAATCACATGCTTTTGATATGTTCAAATGGTATAAAGCTAGATTTGAAAAGGAAACTAGCAAATCTTTGAAATGCTTAAAATTTGATAGAGCTGGTGAGTTTATGTTTGTTGAATTCACTAACTTTTATGTTGAGAATGGTATTAAAAGACAATTTTCCACATCGATGAAACCATAACAAAATGGGATTGCTCTAAGGAAAAATAGATCAATTGTAGATTATGCAAGAATATTGATGATTGAAAAGGAAGTTTCTTTGATATTTTGGAGATAAGTAATTAGCACTGTTATTTATACTCTCAACAAGTTCAATTGAAGAAAGGATTGACAAGAGACCCTATGAACTTTGCTATAGTAACACATAATGTTAGTTATTTCAAAATATGTGGAAGTGTCTATTATGTTCACAAGGATGCAAGGAATGCTATATTTTATTTTAAAGGAGATGAAGGTATATTTCTTGATTTTTCATCTAAGAGAAAATCTTATAAGTGTTTGAAAAAATCTACTAACAATATGATTGAAAGTGAAAATGTGAGCTTTGATGAATTTTTAGAGAAGAATAATGTGGAAAGAAAAAGGGAACCTAAAGATTACAAAAAAATTGTGTATGTGTATGAAGAGGTACGTGACACATTTTCCAAGTTATAAAGAGACACATCAAACACCAGACACTAGCATCAGAGTCACATAATACTTTACCTAAGTATTGGACAATATAACCTGAGCAATAAGATGAACCCCTTCCGAGTGAGGAGATTTTTGAAAATAAAAAAGTGAAAATATTGGAAAAATATGTGAGAAATAATCATTCCCCTAAACAAACTATTGGAGATAGGAGTGTTAAGTAAAAACAAGAAGTACATTAAGAGATAACATGTGTTTAATTACTGATTTTGAACCAAGAATAGTTAAGGCTACATTGGATAATGAGGATTGGATAAATTCTATAAATGAAGAGATTGATTAGATTGAGAAGAACAATACTTGGACACTAGTACTGTGACCTATTGACAAGAATGTGGTAGAAGCCAAATGGATTTTTAGGAACAAGCTAAATGAAAATGGAGAAGTGGTTAGAAATAAGGAAAGATTAGTTTGCAAAGGTTATGCACAAGAAGAAAGAATAGACAATGGAGAGACTTTTGCATCCGTGGAAAGACTAGAAGGAGTAAGAATATTATTGGCTTATGCTACCTACAAGAAGTTCAAAGTCTACCAGATGGATGTCAAATCTACCTGATGAAGTTCAAATCTATAATACATTATGGATTGAAACAAGCACCAACAGTATGACATGAAAGATTATATTTTTATTTGTTAAGATTGGATTTTCAAGAATAAGTGAGAATAATAAATTATATTAAAAAAATGAATTGAAGATATGGTATTAATTTTTGAGATACTTGTGGATGACATAATATTTGGAGGAAATGACATATTTTGTAAGACATTTTCTAATCAAATGAGAATAGAATTTGAAATGAAAATGTTTGGTGAGATCAATTATTTTATTGGATTACAAGTTTATCAAAGAAAGAAAGGGATACATGTGACTCAATATAAATATGTGAAAGAAATCTTGAAGACATTATAAATAGATGAGTCTAAGCTAGTCGATACACCTATGGTGATTGGAGTGAAATCATCAAAAGAAGATACTACTGGAGAGGCAAATGAGACACAATATAGGTAAATGATTGGTAAATTAGAGTATGTTTTCCATAGTGGACCAAATATTGCACTTTTTTTTGGAATTGTTGCAAGTTTTTCATCTAATCCTAAAAGGGGACACACATGACTTTCGTAAAAGGATATTTAGGTATCTCAAAGGAACTGAAGATTATGGCTTATGATATAAACAAGATGATGACTATAATCTTAAAATCTACATAGATGTTGATTGGGTGATGGGGTTGGTAATGTTGATAATAGTCAAAAAAGCACAAGTGGTGGAGCTTTCTTTTTAAGAGAAAGTCTAATTTCATGGACAAGAAAGAAACAAGTTGTATTTCACAATCTAGTACTAAAGCTAAATATGTTGCAATTACAATTAATTGTTCAATATGCAAGAAGAGGTAACCAAGCATGTTAGTATTTATTATGATAATACCAGTGCAATAAATATTTCAAAAAATTTGGTGATGCATGTTAAAACAAAGTATATATCAATCGAGTAACATTATTTAAGAAAGAAAGTATAGGAAAAATAAGTGAGTCTTGAATATGTGAAGTCTAAAGAGAAAATTACTAACATAATTACCAAGCCATTGCCAAAGGATGTTTTTGGGTATCTAAGAGGTAAACAAGGGGTCTTGTCCCTATCTACAATTTACTAGGTGAAGATTCATGTTGCATCAATTCATGGATCAATTGTAATATCTTTGTGGAGTTGATGCAAGAGCTCACACTTTAGGAATATTTTTGAAGTTGTGAAGATGACTGTGATGAAACTAATAAAATTTGTAATGCAAGGTACACGGATAACTACAAGGTTTTATAAGTTTCATTTTGAAACTTATAATAACCTTTGATATTGTTTTCAAAGAGGGTGAGAAAGTAAAATTTGTGGACATAACTAGCTAGTAAAGGAGAAGATTACTCAGTAGTACAAAAAAGGAGAGGAGTAAAGAAGAATACCAGAGTTATTGATGACAAAAGAGGAGAAGATTATCAAATGAAGAAGTATATCCAAAAAAGGGAGAGAATTTGGTAAGGAGAAATGCTATGCAAAAGGGGAGCAATAGTGAAGTTGAACAAGAGAAGATCACATCAAAGAAGAAATATTGATGAAGATTGTTACTGAAGGTACCAACTAAAATATAAAGAATTTCTTGATGACAATTTGTGAAATGAAAATTTGTATTTTTGATAATGCATACATTTGATTATCTTATGTAATGTTTTATAGTGTAAAATAATATGTTATGTATTTCTATCAATGCCAAAAGGGGAGACTATTATCCCCAACTAATAACGTAATTGGTAATGCATGTCAAAGTATTAGTTGGCTAGACATTATGCTAACTTAGTACAGTGCTATATAATTATGATTGACGAAGAGGATTTGAAGAAAGTATTTTGAAGAGAGAGTTGATAAGTATGGAATTCAATGAGCCCTTGAAGGAGTTGGACAATGATAATGTAATGTTGATTTGATTATTATATAATGATTTAATGTTGTAATGAATTGCGATATGCAAGTTTAACCAAGTGTCAAGGTTAAAGAAGGAAGACTATATTCACCAAGTGACTACAATATTCACTAAATAAATAGAAAAGTAAGAAGGAAATTTAGTATTTCCTGAGCGAGTCTAGTATTAACCAAGTACTGTATTACTTGAGTGAAATGTTATGTTCATTGAGTAATAGCTGGAAGAACAAGTTGAAAGAAATAGAATCTACGGCCAAATTTTGATGGAAGTTTGTAAAGTTTGAGATATTCAAAGTTTTTTGAAATGTCAATAAATAAGAAAATTCAATTAGGATGTGATGATGGAGATTGGAGAAAGATAAGAAAGAACACAAAGTTCTATGAAAAGTTCTATTTTATATGTGGCTAAGTACATTGAATCTAAGATTGATGATTGTGATTAAGCAACAATAAATGGAAAAATTTGGAAGTGAGAAATAAATATTCAAGGCTCATAAAGGTAGTTTTTAGGTTGCTAGTTTTGATTGTCAAGGTGGTGATTATGCAAAATATTAAAGAAGATGAAGGAAGATAATTGAACTAGGTGAACAGAGTAGAGTTGAAGAAGAAGAAAAAATTGAAAGAGTGAATCAACCAATCAAGAGAGTTGAGAAATAAGATCAGAAGATAGAGATTAGACAAAGACAAGAACAAAAAAGAGATCTAAATAAACAAGGTAGTGCTATACCTAAATAGATTATTTTTACATTATTACTTTCTAATCATTATAGAAGAAAATCTCATAGAATGAATGGACCTAACAAGTCTGTGAAATCCTATATGGTGACATTGATTAGTGGTGTTTGTAAGTCCTTTAGAGAAGGCCACTCTTTAGACAAGATAAAGAAGTGATAAGGTCTAGATGATCTTTTGGTTAAATCCTCTAACAAGGTCACATTAACAATGTGTTGTAACCTTTAATAAGGTTGGATCCCAATAGAGCTCATTTAGAAGAGTGAAATTTTTGGGTTTCTAGTCGCTAGTGGTTTTTCCCTTAATAGGGTTTGCACATTAAAATATTTGTGTCAAATGTGTTGTTTTATATTGCAAGTTATTTTTCATGTTATTTTCATTTTACTGCAACTTAGTAAAAACTAAGTTTATTGTCAGTAGTAACTATGTTTTATTATTACTAGTTGTTAAAACAAAATAATGAATGAATATTTTTTATTAAAGTAATTGAATGAGTTAATTATGAAGTTGTATATATACATTGAGTGAAATTTTATAAGTGTTGTTTAAAGGAACCATGAATAATCAAATATACCCCCCAATCCTCTTAGTTATCTAACAAATATATCTTTAATAACAATATTTGACACATATGCAATTACTTCTACACCAACCAGATAGGGTCTAAAGGATTTTATAGATTTTAGTAGTGCATATGCTTGTTTCTTATTTATGTCATAACTCAAGTTAGAACTTTGGAAACTTCTACTAAATAATGCAATTAGCTTCTCACAGCCCATTTCTTTTTTCTACAACATCACAACAACAATATAAGTATGATAGTAAGCAAAAGAAAATATTTGAAAAGGTTTCTTAAAATAAAGAGATTTTAACATTGGTGCCTCCTTAATTTCCTTTATTAAATAAGAGAAATCTTGCAATGCTCCATCATTCCACAAAAAATTTTCCCCCTTCTTTAACATTTTGAAGATAGGTTTAACTATCTCTATAAAATTTGAAACAAATCTTCTTACAAAGGTGGTATTCCAAAAAAATGCATGAATAATTTTAACTATCTTGGAAACATTTATATAATCAATTGATGCTACTCTTTTAGGGTCAATCATAACTCCTTCCTTAGATAAAATTTGTCCAAGGAGTTTCCCTTTTGTGACTCCAAACTAACCTTTCTTTGAGTTTAATGATACTCCATAATCAAGGGCTCTTTTGAATTTTATTTTTAAATGATTGCAATAATCCTTTTCCCTTTTTGAATAAGCAGTGAGATCATCCTAGTATTAAACAAGAATTAAGTTTATTAAACCTTCAAAAGAAACATCCATAGCCCTTTGAAAAGTGGCCCTTGCATTAGTTAAACTAAAGAGCATCCTCACATACATATATGTCCCCTATGGAGTTGTAAAAACAATCTTATATTGCTCTAATTCCTTCACTTTTACTTAATTATAATTTGAGAAGCCATCATTTCTTGTTACCTTTTGTAATAATGCCTCCATTTTTGGCAGATCATAATTTTCCTATAATGATGAAATGTTCAAATTCCTCAAATAAACACATAACTTGATATCCACATTCTTCTTCCTCCTAGGAACTATATTTGAAACCCATGCAGAATGCCTAATAGGTTTAATGATCCCAACATCTCTCATTTTAATCAACTCCTCTTTTATTTTTTGGGCCAAATTTTTTTTAACAAGCCTTTTCTTTTGTCTAAAAGATTTAGCATCTATCTTTAAAGGGATCCCATGTTGGAACAAGTCATCTCTTTAAGCTGTAAGTTCATTGTAAGATCATGCAAATACATGTCTATATTTTCTTAATAAAGAAATAAGGTGTAATATGATATTTGGGACTAAAGAAAATTTCTTTTGGTGAGTTTTAATTTCCTAGATTAACCTTCTCAACTTCCTCCTTTATATTAAAAGTCTTGAGATTCGCATGCTCATCAAACGTACTTTCCAATACCACTAATCCCTTCAATATTTTATTGGTTTTGGGTTGAACAATTCTTTTTCAAATAATGTCCTCTTACCATCCCATTTTTCAAAAAATCCTAGTATTGTCCTTCACATGTTAGAAAATAAAGCAAACTCCTATCATCATAAAAAAAATCCCAATTGAGCACATTATCAGGTATAGATGACCTATTTTTATCTCAATTTGCACAATTTCTTGCAATTAAATGTCAATTTTTTTGATAGCTAGATTAGCCATCATGCTAGCTAAAAAAATATCACTCCTATCAATCCATTTTATCGAATGCATCAAAAAATTCAATTAGGTCCCTATTGACATAATTTCTATATTGGTTTAGTCTTAAATTTTTAGTAGTAAACTAACTTCTAATCTGAGATACTATTAATTTTGAATCTCTTAAGATTGAAAGAATTTTATTCCTATGCATTTTTTCCATATTCAATCCTAATGCCAATGCTTCATAGTCAACAATGTTATTAGTGCATTCAAAGTTCACCAAGAAAGAATATTCGAAGATCTTACTAGAGGGAGATGTAAGAATAACTCTTACACCATTACCTTCCCTATTGCAAGCCCCATCAAATTTCATTTCCTATATCCCATTATTTTCTTCTTGCAAAAAAACTCCATTAGATTCATCAATGCATTGAATTGGTTTTTTTAAGCTTACCTTAAAGTTGTCTATATCTATTTGACAAAAAAATACTCCATATTTAAGACTAAAGCTTTCCACCAGGTATGTAAATCTTAGTTCCCTATCAATTCTAATATATTTTCCACTTATAAGGATAGGTTCATAAGAAAATTCTAATTGAATGTGTCCTCCAACCAAATTGAAACATATCCTTGAAAGATACATACCATAATAGTCTAGTATTTCCACCACAGTATCATCCATCTTGTATGACACATCAAGGCATGTGGGAAATCTAAACTCAATGCCCTTCATGATTCCCACTATAGAAACTAACTAGTTGTCCATTGCATAACACTTTTCATTGAGTGTATCTACTATTGAGCCTAATTACTTCCTGACATTGACAGACATAATATTCATGACAATATCTGAATCTACCATGCAATTTCTCAACAATCTATTGTTAATTAAAAAATTCAAGTAGAAAGGATCTATTGGTAAATTCTCATTAATATTTGTTCCAAGATAAATATCATTCACATTTTTTTTGTCTTAAATGATCTTCTTTGTTTACTTTATAAAAATTATTTAAAACTTCTTTTCCATACTCGGGGATCTTGACAATTACAAAGAAAGGAAATGGGATTTTTGTCTAAGATAAATAATTGGAAATAAATGACTTAGTAGTTACCATATGCTTACTTGCTGGTTGTTTATCAAGAGAATTTGTTACCTTTTTTTTTTTTTGACTACTTGGCACTATATTCTCATTATTTTTCTTGTGAAGATCTAGTTGTTGTATGTTGATAGTCACTATTGATGATTTCCCATCATCAAGATTTATAGTCATGTTTCTTAACCTATAACTACTCTAGGCTTGTTTCATTGTTGCAATTGTGTAAGCTCTTCTCTCTTCCTGTCATGCCCAAACCTACGAGGGCAAAAACACACCAATTTTTTTTTTTTTTTAAAGTATAATAAATAATCAAACTATAAGTTTGATATATATATGTGCAAGGTTAAAGTATAAGTTCTCCACATAACGTCTTAAGTTTATAGTCTTAAGGAGGAATTGAATCGTTAAATATGAATTCTTGATACAAATCTGATATCGACAATAGCTACATTAATATTCAATTTAAGAGCAATCTATTATAACTTAGAATGATCAAATCAAAATTTCAACTCTCACAATACAAAACAATTCTCTAGGTGAATAATCAACGTTAAAATTTAATCTAATAATCTCGTTTAATTTTACAACCTTTTTTTTAATCTAAAGAATTTCAAGGTAAAATAATACGAACTTTTGATTTAGGAAAAATATAACCATTTATAATAAATCTCAAATAATTTTAAGACGGATTTAGTATGTTAACTACTTAACTTTAACAACATATTAACTAAAAAATACCAACTATAATAACTCCTATCATACAATTTAATGTACTTAGTTTTAATAAAAATTTATTTAAAAATTATAATCTAATAAAACATTCTAAATATTTACATTCAACAAGAATATATAAATAACTAAATTTAACTAAAACTAAAATCTAACACCTATACTAACTATTAATACTATGAACAAACTAAACTAACATGCTAAAAAAATAAAATAACTTAAAATTTAAACTAATTAAACTAACTACTAAAAACAACTAACAATTAAAATTATTAATAAATTTTTTATAATACAAAACTAACTATCATAAAAAGCTAACCTAAGTAACTAACCTACTAACCCTACCCTTCTTCCCCCTACACACCTACACCCTCCCTCCACTTCCATAATGGGCAGTGCTTCCCAAGGAGCACTTCCCAAGCGCTGTCCTTGGGACAATGCTCTGCCCAACCCACCTTCAGCGCAGACTTTTTTAAAACTTGCGTAGGCCAAGATAAAGGGGACGTGACCCAACTTTAAACAAAGTTTTTTTTAAACAACTTTTACTCCCTTTCCATGGTCAACAGCATTAAAAAGGAGGGACCAATGTGATGTCATCCCAATGATGACTAAAGACTTGCAAGGTTTAAACTTATTAAATATTCAATCCAAAGTTGACGTCCCCCATGGATGGATAAAGCATTAATGTTAAAAAAAATTATAGGTAGCAAAGTTAGAATATTTAGGATATCTGCTAAAACTATAATATTTTTGTCATAATGAAAAGAATTTGGTTATAGGTTTTATTTTATTTTATTGTGATGTGAATATTTTAATTGTCTGTAATAGTATCAAACAAATTTTGTGTTTTCCATACAATTTCCAGAATGAAAATGTGCTTCTACAGGCCTCTTTTATATGTATTTTTGAAACTTACTTGATGGTTAAGGTCTTACTATGTAGTCTTATAGGATTGGTGTTTTAATTCTTAAATGATATTAATCTACCACCTTTTTATGCATTATGCTCAACAAAATCAACTATTGCAAGATCATCAAAATCTACGTAAATATCTTATGAATTCCTGCTTAATAATTTTCATGAACCTCAGATGCTATGTATTTCAATGATACCTACATTACAAGGAACAATCATCTACATCCAACTACAATTACATCTTATACAATCGACACCATCTATTTGGTTTCCTACTCCAATAGTCTAAGTTACTCATGATAAGTTATTACAATGATAGCGTGAGTTACTCATTGGACTAAGTATAGTTTAGGATGGTAATTCATATAACAATCAACATAAAACTTAATGCAGCCGATATACAATACATGGCAAGGTTAAAGATAAACTAACTGATTTATGCTTTTAAAAATTTAAGGAGATACATAATCTCTTAGTCCAATTGATTTGATCATAAGGAGATTTAACAAAGAAGAGATACTTTGAGTTCTCAAGGTAGGAATCCTAATTCATCTAATACTTATACATCAACTTGGAAATTTCATTCTATCAATTTGTTCTTCCTTAACAATTTAAAAACTTGAAATATCACAATTCATGACATTATCCGTTATTCTATTTTTAATGTGCAACCATATTAAATTTAATACACAATTAAATCACATGATAACCAAATATGCTCAAACACCAATTTTATTGGCAAACCTGATTCAAAGGCTCAGCCAGGAAAGAATCAGGAAGAAAACTCAACTTCGTTGCCATTACAACAAAGTTTGAATTACAAATTTCATAGGCTATCAATCCCAATTTACAACACTTAAATTAAATTTCTTTCATGACTCTCATCAAGGGTTCCATACCAAATTCTGCAACACATTTCTACAACTGTGGAGGGAACAAAATCTGATCGGGTGACAACCAAGCATAACCAAGAGACAATCAACATACATATTCATACATGGTTTACACAATAGGATTCACAATGAATCAAAACTAGGGAAAGGTGGATTCTTCCAACCAGGAGAAGTCAAGCACAACACCAACAGATGCCCAATCGGGGCTATATACCAAGAACTTCCGTTCTTCCATTTCAACATACCAGAATCATACAAGGTTTGTGCTGATAGGTAGGGGCCCATAACACCCTACCCTTTCTCCCTCTTCTCATCCTGAGAAGAGACTCTACACTGGATGGAGTCCGACTAAACAGACCTTTTCCAAAATTGGTCACTTCTGCCCTCTCCAAGGGTGAGTAATACCAAAACACCCATGCAAGAAAAATCTCAAAATTTCAACACACAAACATGAAAGGAAATAAACCAAAAATAGCATGGTTTCCAAAGCTTCCCAACATACCCACAAACATACAAACATTGAAACAACAACAAGGTAGCATAAACATGAAACAAGAATGAAATCCGAACAAGGGAGATGAGAATTCCAACCTTCACAAAGAGGTAATGGAAATGAACAAGTTTGAGTAGAGTTTCCTTCTCCTTCCTTCAATCCTCAAGAACTCTTCTCTAAATGTAGAGATTGGGTAACCCCCTCAACTAGACCAAGAAAGGCTTCTAAATAAGCCTCCAACTCAACCACCCCAAAAGGATCAATAACTATTTCCACCCACTAGCAATTCTAGAAATTCCTAACTCCACCTACACTATGGTTAAATCCTAAGTGGAGATGAGGTGAGGTAACTCAAGATAACCATGGTCAATTTTCGCACAAAGGCAAAAAGAGACTTTTTGAGTGACCTCAAAAGTCAAAAAAAGGGGCTTAGGGGTTGGAAAAGACCCCTAACCCATACCCATACCCTTTGGGTATAATAATTTCATGTTTTGAAGCCTAAGGAATAGTTTTAGAGCCAACCAAAAGCTAAGAAATAATTAGGACCATCTAACAACACTAAAATGCAGATTAAGCTCTAAACCAGATTAAGGATGACTAAACTCGATTAAGAACCCAATTAGCAAACTGACATTGACTAAAACTGACTTAGGTCCAAAGGCTACATAGCAACCCTAGCTAACACACAAAGAACATAAACAATTTACGAGTGTCAAGTGACACCAAAAGAACATAATTACGAGACATTCACATTTACTAAACACGGAAAGATACATTCATACATCTCACAATACAATACGCGAATTACGAACAACAAGGCTTCCAAAATTAGCACAAAGAGATCAGCTCTGTTCCTCCGTAGGTTTTCTCGGCTAAATATCTGCACACTCATTGCACACATCAGTAGTCCCGTAAAATCACATGTACATAAATGCATACGTATTCAGAAATTCACATAAATTAATACATACTTCAATAAGGGTTTCTTCATCCTACATAATTCTTAACCATTTAAAAAAACTCTTAAATCAAAGTATCAATCCTACATTTACTGATTTCATCGACATACATATACATGAAACATTAAATGACAATCATCAAAAGTATCTGAGAGTAACATCACACAACATGAAATAATATAGTATAATATGTTCTAAGCATCAGATAATGTCTCGACATCTTGAGTCGTGAGTAACAAAAAGATAAAGTAACAACTAGGGCTACGAAGGTTCGAGGCGAGGCCTCACACTTCCTTAGTTGATTTCTTGACCTTTGGATTTTATTCTTCATTAGAAAGAACTTTTTGTAAACACTACTTCCTAATCAAGGGTGCTCCCCTTAATACCACAAACACATAACAAAAATAAAGAAATAACAACAATTGGCAAGAACAAAATATGATCTTATTATCACCACAAATGCAAAATTACAAAATTTTGAAATACACTATACAAACCCACGTGTGCCTTTCTTATAGTAATTTGTAACACAAAGCTGAAAATTATCACCAAGAGTTGTCCTAGACAAAGTACGCGCATTCCTTATATAGACATTTTTACACTACCTAGGAATTTTCTAGACATCAAACCTAAACCCTTGAGACCGACTAACCCTAAAATTACATATAGAGTTATCCCAAGACACCTTTGAAACTTATTTTAGAAATTTTGGTTGGCCCAACTTTGGAAGGCCACATTTTTCAAACTATTTCTATGATTGGCTATTATAATCACTTTTTGAAATCCTAAGCTTTTGATCGACAGGGCCTAACTTGAGGAGGCTCCAATCAAACCCATTTCAAAGCTCATCTAGGGCCTTTAAGTCTTCATAGCTAAGCTTAAATTTTTTATACCAAAATTACACACCAAAAACATGTAATAAATTCATGAACACTCATGATATGACATTGAGCCTCAACTGGTAGGCTGATGTATCCAAGATGAACATCCACCTCTAAAATTAAGACATTTTGAGCTCATACAACTAACTTACTAAGTATATAGCCATCATAGACCAATAATCTACACTAATAAAACCCTTATACAAGAAACCAAAAAGGAAATACTTCTGGGTCATGCAAGATTGCTCTTACACCCAAGATTCTCCTCCATTAGACACCTGTGATAATTTGAGAAGTGACCCTGTCATGTCTCAGGTGTTCAGAGGAAAACCAAGATGGTTAACCTCCTCCCTTTCTATCCATGATGAATCTTCTCCTAGCCTCCCTTTCCAATTGACCAAGTACTCTTCATAAGTTATGTTATTTTTACTTTTTCCAATATGATTCTCTAGCATCTCCTCCATCTCCTTTGTAATCAAACTAGCTCCTAGAATACTCCACTGTGCTTCTACAAATTTGTCTCCATTACCTCTTTTATAATACTTTATCAAATATGAAATGTTTAATACTAGTAAAATATATAGTTCAATAGGCAACTCCACTTCATAGGCATTTCATGAATCATGCCTTTTCACTATCTTGTACGGTTCAAACTTTTTCATTTTTAGCTTATTATATGTACCCATAAAAAAACTCCTTTCTCAAATGAACAATAGCTTCATCTCCAATCTAAAATTCTTTATGCATAATTTTCACATCTACCTTAGCTTTTAGTGTCTATTCATCTTAATAATGTTCTTCCTCACCTCCTCATGGATGTTCTCAAAATATTCAACAAAATATTTCACTTTATCACTACTTATTTCTCCTTTATCCAACTACCTCAATTCATAAACATTTCTAGGACTATTACCATATACAATCTAGAATGGTGATTTAATCGTACTCCTATTGACATAATTATTGTATGAAAATTCTACTTATGGTAAAATCAAATCCCAACCCTTTGGTTTATCTCCAACTAAACATCTTAGAAAATTACCCAAACTCTAGTTCACAAGTTTTGTTTGTCCACCATATGGATGATGTGATGAAATGAAATCAAATATATATTCAATTTCTTCCATAATGTGTGCTAGAAATTTCCAACAAACTTGGCATCCCCATTTGAAACTATACTCTTTGGTAGACCATGTAGTCTCATCACTTCTCTGAAAAACAACTCTAGCACATGAAAATCATCAATATTTTTCTTGTAATGAATGAAATGTGCCATCTTTGAAATATCTCAATCACCACAAATATTGAATCATGCCCTCACCTAGTCCTTGGTAAATGAAGAACACTATCCATGCTGACATCCTCCTACAAATTCTTTGGTACATGTAATGGATGATACAACCCAGTATTTTGCTTCACTCTTTTTTCCATCTGACATACTCTGCAACTCTACACAAACCTCTTCACATCTTATTGTAATTATGGCCAGTAATAATTTTGAACAACCAAAGCAATGGTCTTTTCTCTACCAAAGTGTCCAACCAACCCTCCATTATGCTTCTCCTTGATGAGAATCTCTCTCATAGAAATTTTGGGAATGCACAACTAACTTCCTTTGAATAACATACCCTCTTGGATTATGAAATCCAACCACTTTTTCCTGTTAAGTATAACAAGTATAATTCTGATGCTCTCTCATCCTGATGATGGATCATGTAGTATGATCCGAAACATTGATGCTAAAAAAACTCACACAATCTAATCCAGAAACATTGCTCACACTTCTAAGCTTTTCCAAAATTATCATCCTCTAGATACAAATTCTTGAGTTCCTTAAACACAACCACCTCAATTTGCATCTCTTCTAGCAAAAGCTATCTTCCACTAAGAGCATCTACAACACTATTAAACTTCCCACTCCCGTGTTTCAAAATAAATGTATAACTCTACAAAAAATCAACCCACTTCAAATGCCTATGGTTCAATTTTCCTTAACTATTAAAATATTACAAAGCTTGATGATTAGTATAGAAAAAAAAAATCCTTAGGAAGATGATAATGTCTCCATTTCTTCAATGCCTAAACCATATCATAAAATTACTTATCATGAACTTAATATTTTCTTTTGGCATCATTAAATTTCTCACTAAAATAAGTAATAGGTCTACCTTGTTGGCTCAAAACAACTCCTATTACAGTACCACTAGCATCACAATCTACTCCAAAAACCTTATTATTACAATCTAGAAGTGTTAAGATAGATTTCCCTATAACTTTATGTTTCAATAGATTAAAACTCTTATTTTCTCCTCCAATCTAATTAAATCATTTTCTTTCCCCTCTCATTGTTTCAATAAAGGGTATGCAAATACTGCTAAAACCCTTGATAACCCTTCTGTAAAAACTAGCTAATCCATAGAAAGATCTTACCTCAATTGCATTCCTCAAGAATGTTGTTCAAGGATAGCCATGACTTTCCTAAGGTCCATTTTCAAACCTTCTAGTGATACTAAAAATCCCAAGTACACCAACTCCTTCTTCACAAAACTACACTTCTGTAGGTTTATCAACAACTTTTCTTCTCTCAGCTTATCAAACACCTTACAAATTTTCATCAAATGATCCTCCAATGTCTTACTAAAGATCAATATATCATCTAGGTAAACAATGGTAAACTTACCCAGAAACTCCTTTGGTACCTTATTCACAAGCCTCATGAAATTTCTTGATGCATTAGTTAGCCCAAAAGACATGACTAACCACTCATACAATCCTTCCATTGTCTTGAAGGAACTCTTCCACTTGTCTCCTTCTTTGATGTGAATTTGATGGTACCCACTCTTCATATCTATCTTTTTGAAATATACAATTCCACTCAAATAGTCCATAATATCATCTATCCATGGTCATGAAAATCTATACTTGATTGTGATCTTGTTGATAGCCTACAAATGTGTGCACATTCTTCATTTTCCATTCTTCTTTGGTGCTAAAATTATCGGTACATCACATAGACTTAGGCTCTCCTAAATTAACCCCTTCTATAATAACTCATGCACTTATCTATTTAACTCCTCACTTTTTGCTCGTATCATTCTATATGCTACCTTCTTCGACAAACTAGCTCCTAGGGTCAAGTCCATCTGATGATTGATCTTCCTCACTAGGGGAAATCTATTAGGTACATTATCTTATACAATATCAGGAAACTCTCCCAACAAATTTGTAACTTCTCCAAATACCTCTTCTACTTCTTCTTTACCATATTTTTGGATTACAATAAAATACATACGCTCATGCTTCATACCTTTGAGAATCTCCTTTTCATAAATAAAACATATTCTATCATCACTATTTACATTTTCTTCTTTCTCCTTTAATGATGTCAACTTATGTTTTAGTCCATCCTTTGTTAGAGTTTAGGTATTTTCTCATCCATCATGTAGAGTGAGCCTATCAAACTACCACAACCTACCCAACAACATATAACATATGTCTATAGGTATGATATCACAAAGCACCTAATCCTGGTAATTTTCAATCTTGAACTTCACTAGGCACTACTTATTGACCATGATCTTGTGGTCATCCTATGCCCAAGCAATACAATATGGTCACAGGTTTTTTTCCTCTTGAGATTTAACTTCATGACCATCTTTTTTTATACCAAAATTTTAGTTCTTCCACCATCAATGATCAAATCACAACACTTATCTTCACATTTGCACCTTGTGCGAAACAAACTCCTCCTTTGGTTAGCTTCATTCTCACCACTCAGCAAGACTCTTCGATTGACTAGGACTTCTCCTCTTTCAAAATCTTCAAAATGTGAGGATTTGTCATCTTAATGAACATATGAAACTCTCTCCTAGCCTTCACTTATCCATCTAGCCTTCCTTGGTACTAGGAATGACCAAATTCTTTATGCCCTTCTTCTCCATAGTGAAAACATGTTCCATAGAAACCTCCTCTTCCAGATCCTCTTCCTCTTACTCTTCCACACTGATCTCTATTGTTCTAATCATGGAAAAAAATAGAATTATTTCCCCTCTAATTCTTATTGATATTACTCCCCTCATCCTTGGTATTTTGATCATCATTTTAGTCCATAAGATCGTCCACCACATCTTCCACAATAACCTCTTCCACTATTCTTGTTATCAAAATTCTTGTCCATTTTTCTCAATTCTTATGGAAAACTAGTATGCCTCTTCAATACTATTCATTCAAACTAGACTCGGATCCTACTAAATTCTTGGCCTCAACCCATTAAGATAAAAAATGGATTTCTCCTTAGAAAATTTTGCATGGTTAGTTCTGATGAGAAATCGATAGAACTCATCAATGTACTCCTAAGCAGATATTCCCACTTGCTTCAACCCTTGAATTTTCTTTAGTAGATCAAGCTCTAATCCACAGGAATGAATTTTTCTTCAATTTCACTATCATCTAATCCCATCTTGTGATTTATTCCTTCCCTCTTGTATTTTTCTTCAACTAAATATCTTGTAACCAGATCTATGCATGTCACTTCAATTTTGCCTTCACAAACTTGAGTCTATTATAATCCTCAATATCTTCATACTTAAAGTATTCCTCCAATTCATTGATCTAATGGATCAAATCCTCTAGGTTAAGATTTCCCAAAAATGTGGGAACCTTAAACTTTGGTCTTTTTCCAATCTTGAAGATGACCTTAAAAAGTCTTTCTTCCTCTGGGTTTAGAACTTCCTCTACTTTAACATTTTCTTCTTCTTCACCTTCATCCTCACTTGCATTTCTTATGACAAGATTTATCCCTTTATTTATTTATTCTTCCAATGCTTTCATATGTCTATAGAGGGCTCTAAGACCCTCAAATGTAATACCTATGACTCTTCCACCATACTCTCTTTGTGGAGGCATTTTCATGCTTTTTTTGAACCATTAAAACCCTAGTACAAACTGCCTCATAATCAACACTCTACCTACACACTCATCCAAAACCATGGTCCTAGTGCACTTTATGCCTCATAGTTGGTGATATATTTACACACTTAGGAACTCCTAATTTGATAACACTTGATAAAGGGTACTCCCCTTGCTACCACAAACACATAATAAAAATAAAGAAATAACAACAATTGGCAAGAACAAAATATGGGCTTCTTATAATCATCACAAATACAAAATTACATAATTTTGAAAAACAATATGCAAACCTACATGGGCACCTTCCTTATTAGAGCTATGAACTAACACCTAGAGCTGTCCTAGATAATGTATGAGAATTATTTACATAGGCATTTTTACATTGCTTAGAAAATTTCTAGATATCAAACCTAAACCCTTGAGACTAACTAACCCTAAAGTTACATATAGAGCTAGCACAAGACACCTTTGGCACTTATTTCAGAAATTTTGGGTGCCACAACTTTAGAAGATGATAACTTCCAAATCATTGCTTTGATTGGCTTTTATAACCCGTTTTTAGAATCCTTGGCTTCTGATCTATAGGATCCAACTCATTCAAGCTCTAGTTGACCCCATTTCCATCTGGGGCCTCTAAGTTCTTTAATGCTGAGCCTAGAGTTTTTATACCAAAATTTCACACCAAAGATCTACAATAAATTCACAATTACTCATGATATGACATTGAGACTCAACTAATAGGTTGATATATGCAAGATGAACATCCACCTCTAAAATCAAGACATTCTTAGCTCGTATAATTGACTTACTAAGTAGTAAGCCTTCATAGATAACAATTGTACACTGAGACAACCTTATTCAAGAAACCAAAAAGGAAATATTTTTGGGTGATGCAAGATTTCTCTTACACCTAGAATGCTCTTGCATCACGTCCTTATCCTCATCATGTCTCCAAAGTGGGTTTGATGATAGAGTATTGACAACTAGTTTCTCTTCTCATTGTCCTTCTTCTTCAAGTACACTATGTACAATAAAATATTGATTGATATCATGTGGTAGGTTATAAATCTCACACCATGGATTACTTTCCACATAACTAATCTATCTTTAGAGGATCAAGGGTTTCATTTTTTCTTATTAGTTTTACATCCTTCCAATTAGTGTTGTATGACATGTCTTGCAATCTAAACTTGTAAGGTCTATAGTTCCTATTAGATATGAAAGATTCATTTTTGTTGTGCTTAACCTATAAATATTTAATCATATTTAATAATTTATCAATTTTATCCTCATCCTTACTTTGTTTCCAGGTTTTGGGGTTGAATGATCTAAGGTCTTCTCTCTTCCTAATCTTACTAGCAACCTTCCTATAATTTTAAATGGTAGTGGCTACTTTGGAAGCTTCTTGTAGTGTGTTGGGATTATGAGACCTTATCTCATAGTTAATTTTACTACCAAATGAACTTAGGTAAAGATTAATTAGGAAAGAGTCTATTGGTTAGATATCTCTTGGTATTCTATTCAAGACTTTATTAAATCTCTTATTGGACCTAGCCACTAATTCATTGGCATTATCCTTGATGCTAGTTAATTCATGGGAAGAAAAAGAGTATCAATATGGTCCCCAAATTGTTCAATAAAAAAATTTAAAAATGTATGTCTTTTTCCAATCTTGAAGATGGCCTTAAAAATTATTTCTTCTTTTGGGTTCAAAAATGCCTCTATTTAAACATTTTCTTCTTCTTTGCCTTCATCCTCACTTGTATTTCTTATGAGAAGATTTATCCCTCTATGCATTTATTCTTCCAATACTTGTAAATGTCTTTGGAGAGCTCTAAAACCCTCAAGTATAAAATGTATGACTCTTACACCATGCTCTCTTCATATAGGCATTTTTATGCTTTTGTTAAACAATTGAAACCTAGTAAAAACTACCTCACAATCGACACTCTATCTACACACTCATCCAAAACCATGGTCTTGGTGCAAATGCCTCAGATTTTGTGACCTATTTATAAAATTAGGAACTCCTACTTTGATACCACTTGATGAAGGGTACTACCCTTGCTATCACAAACACATAATACAAACAAATAAATAACAAAAATTGGCAAGAACAAAATATGGGCTTCTTATAATCATCAAAAATGTAGAATTGCATAATTTTGAAATATAATATGCAAACTTGCATGGGCTCCTTCTTTATAGTAATTTACAACATAGAGATGTGAACTAACACCTAGAGTTGTCTTAGATAATATATGAGCATTCTTTATATAGGCATTTTTACACCACTCAAAAAGTTTCTAAACATCAAACATAGACCCTTGTGATTGACTAACCCTAAGGTTACATATAGAGTCAACACAAGACACCTTTGGTACTTATTTTGGAAATTTTGGCTGGACCAAGCTTGAAAGACCATAAATTTCAACTCACTTCATTGATTGGCTATTATAACTAGTTTTTAGAATCCTTGGCTTCTGATCTATAGGACCTGACTTGTGCAAGCTCTAGTTGAGCCCATTTCCATCTAGGGCCTCTAAGGTCTTTAACACTAAGCCTAAAGTTTTTATACCAAAATTGCACACCAAATATCTGTAATAAATACACAAATACTCATGATATGGCATTGAGCCTCAACTGGTAGGATGATATATCTAAGATGAACATCCACCTCTGAAATTAGGACATTCTTAGCTCGTATAATTGACTTACTAAGTAGCAAGCTTCCACAAAAAGGAAATATTTTTTGGTGACGCAAGATTTCTCTTACACCCAAGATGCTCCTACATCACTTCCTTACCCTCATCATATCAACATCAAGAATGTGCTCATCTTCTAAAGATTCATTATGTCTCCAAAGTGGGTTTGATGATAGAGTATTGGCAGTTGGTTTCTCTTCTTGTTGGCCTTCTTCTAGTATACTATATACTATCAAACATTAATCGAGAGCATGTGGTAGGTTACAAATCTCAAACCATGGATCACTTTCCACATAATTATTATTTCTCTTTAGAGGATCAAGGGTTTCATTATTTCTTATTGGTTCTCCATCCTTCCAGTTAGTGTTGTATGACATGTCTTGTAATCTAAACTTGTAAGGTCTATCATTCCTATGAGATCTGAAAGCTTCATTCTTTTTTGCTTAACCTATAAATATTTAATCATATTTAATAATTTATCAATTTTATCCTCATCCTTATTTTGTTTTGAGGTTTCAGGATTGAATAATCTAAGGTCTTCTCTCTTCCTAATCTTACCAGCAACCTTCCTATCATTTTCATTTTCATTGGTAGTGGCTAATTGAAAGCTTCTTGTAGTGAATTTTACTACCAAAGGCACTTAGGTAAAAATTAATTAGGAAAGAGTCTATTGGTTAAATACCTCTTGGTATTCTATTCAAGACTTTATTAAATCTCTTATTGAAGTTAGCCACTGATTCATTGGTATTATTCTTGATGCTAGTTAATTCATGGGAAGAAAAATATGTATCAATATGGTCCGCAAATTTTTTAATGAAAAAATCCAAAAATTTATGCTAAATGGAAATTGAACTATTAGGGGGTACTCTATACCACTCTGCAACACCATCAATAAGAGATTGAACAAATAATTTCATGAACAGATCCTTATGGTTTTTTTTTATTCTTCAATTTTTTTTAAGTTAATAACATTTGCCTCTATAGATTGAGTTTCCTCTTTAGAGAACTTAGGGATTATACTTCTTAACTCAATTTTTTAGGACTAGGATATCCCATAATTCTTGTGAAGTCAAGTTTCTTGTATCTTTCAGTCACCATATGAGATCTGACTCCTTGTCCTATATTTAATTGACATGGATTTTGTCCACCTTAACTATTCACTATATTTTTCTGGTTATATTGAAAATTATTACTTAAATTTTTTTCTCCCTTGCTTATCCCATTATAATTTCTATTATTGTAACATTCATTTTTCATTTTCCTTATTTTGATCTTGTCTCCAATGCCCATTTGTCTCTTCTTTTGTTTCTTTCATACATAGATTTTTAATGTGAATGATTGAAAACAAACTTTTTATTCTAATGAAGAGGTTTATATTTAGACGACTTCCTGAATTCTTGTTTCTTGCTATCACCACCTTCTTAGGGGTAGCATTCTCATCTCATTTTATACAAATTCTCTCCAACATCTTGTTAGGGACTTATCTCAAATCTTTGACTACTTTCTTGGGTGAAATGCTACATAGTATTTGAAAGGCTACATCTAATTTATTTGTTGATATGTAAGCCTATGTTTCTAATCAGTGTCCAAACACTTAGACATTTACTAGGAAATATTACAAGGTCATCATTGTAACTAAGTTACCTAGTAAAGGTCAAGCATAAAATATTCATACCAAGTAGGATAGTGATTGTTGAGTATTCAGTAGAGACCAAGTAGATGAATGAGTTGAACAAAATAAAGAAGCGAGCAATACAATGAGGACTAAGCATATTGATAGGCTATAAAGTGCCAAGAAAATAGACATATAAAAGAGGAGTAACAATATAAAGGTTTATACAGGACTGAGTAGTAGAGCATTCAAGTGTTGAGTAGTTTAGTTTTGATATGAGAGTTTGTAATGGCACAAACTATTAGAGGAAAAGGATAATTCAATTTAATTTATTATATTACCTTTACTCCCTTCTTAAGATTTCACTTTATGCACCTTGTATTTCCATTTAATAATTAATTATTAATTATTAAATGCCATTTACCTCTTAGGGTTTCCCTTTTAGGGTTTTAATCTTCTTCATAAGGATTGACCAGTTATAAATTCATTCATTTTTTTTTGCACAAGTAAATACAATCTTCTTGTTTATTGAGAAAACCCTTATCTCTCTCTGCCTTTCTTACTTCCTTGTAACTAGTTATTTACATGCAAGATATTCAAGAATCTATGAATTTATTCATCATCAAATTCTATATGGTATTAAAGCCTTGCCTGTGGCTGCTTGTTCTTGTTTGAAGAAAAAGAAGAAAGAGGGTTTGACAAAATAGATCTAACATTTATTGGGATTTTTCTCTAAAATGAGGGGATCTTTGATTTTCAAAGAACTTTGAGGCCAAACAAACCTCATGGTTGGATTCAAAAGGCATCAAAACCCCATTTTTATATAAAGTTTATCAATTTTGGAAAACAGTGACCTGGGAAGCAAATTTTTTTTGTATACCAAGGCTATACAACCTTTAGCACAAAAAATGAGATGAAAATCGCAAAAAAACAACAAAAAAAATTGCATTTTTTTGCCTTTTTGGCCCACAGATAGTTAAAAAGATGCAAGTAGTTAGCAAAACTACTAGTCATCCCGACAACCACCAATGGTCATCCAGACTATTGTGGCCTTTTCTCTGCCAACCACTCTAGCTCAACCCACCCACCATTGTCACTCTACTCCCGAGCCACCATCGCTCAGCTTTACAAATACCACTACCTCTACTTTGCTAGTAGCTTTGTTATTGGGTTGTTGAACTCCTCCCTACTCTATCCATGATCACGTGGGGGCCAACGGTGGATATTTTACCCCTTAGACATTTTTTGGGGTTTTAAATTTTTTTTTATCATTTGAAGGCCTTGTCAATTTTTTTGTGATATCTTGAGCATATAGGGGTATTTTTTCAATCCAAAAGAAGCATCATAAAGTTGATTTAGAGACAGAGACAATGGTGTAGGTATTTTTCAAATTTTTTATAGTTTTATACCTACTTTTGTGCTTGAAGTCTGATGATGACTTCCATCTTGCAAGGGGCATAACTTATTCATTATAGCTCCATTTTTTGATCTAAAAGAAGTGCCAAAACCCTCTTCTTGAGGCCTATCTGGATTCTCTTCTATTTTCATTAGCATTTCTCAAAGGTAAATTTGATACTCAAAATTAATATTTTTTCTCTCTTCTTGTTTAGACATTCCTTCTAGTAGCTGGGTTTTGGTTTTTTGTATTGTGGGGGATGTTTTGCAGTATTGTTTCTATTATTTAAATTATTTAACCATAGATTTTTCAAAAAATACATTCTAAAACAATGGCTAAGACCTCTTTTTGTCTAGAACTTCTGACCCTCATAACTATCACACATGCAAGACCTTGATGAGATTACTTCTCAGGTCAGAAAAATTGTGGTCTTGTTTAGATATAGAATGACTAGTATTTCAGAGTCAATATTAGAATTCACAGCATAGGAAAAAATTGGATGAGCCAATGGCATCAATTGCTTTACAAGTATCTGATAGTCTACAGTTTTATCTTGATGAGTGTTCCACTCCTCAAGAAATGTGGGACAAGTTCAATGAATTGTTTGGTACCATCAATGAGTTCAGAGCACTTCAGATTGAGGAAGTGCTTACCTCTCTTGTACCAGATTCTTTTCCTTCCATTGAGGACATCTTGTTAAATTTCAAACAATAGAGATATTTATTATAGGGTTGTGGGAAAACCAAGGCCGACACTGAGTTCATCTACCTGATTCTTTCTAAGCTTCATGGAAACTTTTAGATTTTTGCTTCTACCTTCTATTCCACTAAAGATAGTTTGGGTAATAGAATTACAATTCCATCCTTTGAGGTTTTTTGTGATCATTTGGCTCAAGAGAAAGCTAAGCTCTCTTAGTTGGATTCTCTCATAGGCTCATAGACTTATACATTGGTAGCTCGACCATCTTATGGGATGAAGGAGAAGACATAGAAATCACATTCTATACAGTCTCAAATTGATTCTAGCCCTCATAGTTCATCAGGGCCACCTCCTCCTAAGGGGGCAAACCAAAGCCAAAAAGACCAAAGTGTGCTTATTGTAATAAGCCTAATCATGATCAGTCACATTGCTATGAGAAGAAGTTATATGGCTATGCCAAACAAGTTTAAGATTTGACAACTCTCCTTCAAAAGAGAAACATTGATATTCCTTCTACTTCTTACAGATCTTCTTCATCATCATTTCAGTTAGATGGTAAGGGTGGAAGCACAAACCTATGTCACCCTTTGTGATATCCGCAAGGGTTCCAGTCAGAATAGTTTCAGCCGAAATAATTTTGGCTGAAATAGTTTTGACCAGACATACGTGGTGCTTTCCTGCACCAACGTGGCAGCCAGCGTTTTGGCTGAAACCATTCCAGCTGAAAGGGTTTCGGCCATAACTTACTTGATTTTATAAATACCCCAAAAACTCTCCTAGGCATTCATTTTGACTGTTCATTTCATTGTAGTGGTCACTAGGGTAGTTAGAGTGTTTCGGCCATAATAGGTAGGTGAATTTTTTGTTTTTTAAAATGTTTTTTAGTTATTAGATGATAATATTAATTAAATGGATTTTTTTAAAATGTTTTATTAATTAAATTAAGTATATTTTAAATGTTTTTTTTAGTAGTTGATAATAAAGCATTAGTTACATTTTACAAAACATTAATGTTCAACAAACCTATTAGTTACATTTTAGAAAACATTAACATAGTATAGATTAACAACAAATTTATTGGTTACATTTTACAAAACATTAACATAGTAAACATTAGTTCAAAAAATCTATTAGTTACATTTTACAAAATATTAACATAGTAAACCAATACGTGTCCTTTAAATAAAATTACATTTTACAAACTTATTAGTTACATTTTAGAAAACATTAACATAGTAAACCTAGATGTACTAAATAACATACATGCATATTTTTAATTCACATACATGAGCTAGATGTGCATATTTGAGTTAGATGTACTAAATAACATGTGCATATTTTTAGTTACATTTAACTTTGTACATATTTATCTACATACATGTTTTAAATTAAATTTAACTTTCAGTTTTATATGTACTTATGTATGTATATCTTAACTCTGCATTTATAAATATCTAGATCTTTCTATATATATCATTATGGCATCTGATACTGGTGGAGCACCTACATCCTTAGGGGAGGCTAGTGTTCATAGAGGGGGTCCTAGTGCTGAGTTAGGCACAACACATAGACAGACATCATCTACTGAGGAGAGACAACACTTATTTACAGATATTCTTGCTAGATTATCTCATGCTCTCGAGTATCTTGATTCTACATTGTTAGCTTCTACCACTCTCCCTAATAGGGAGAAGGTTGTTTCTATTAGATATGAGTTGTGCTAGATGATCAACACAATCTCTGGGCACAACCCATTTGATGATATTAGTATTGAGAAATTTTACTCTTCCCTTTCTCACAGTGTCACTGGAATTGTGAAGTATTCACAGATTGATAGTCAGGTCTCCACCGCTACGGTGAAGACCATGTTTCCCTATTATATAGATAGGCCTAGAGTTAGAGGTTATTTAGAGATGAAGTGTACAGATCCACTCATTGCTCCATTTGTGTATCCTTGGTGGTTAGTTGTGCATCACAGGTGGCCAAAAAAGGATGAGTTTCCCCTTTATTTCTTCAAACAATTGTTTGTAGAATTTCATTTACATCAGGATGTTGACTATACAAATTTTCTAAGTCATGTTGGACAGGGCAAAGGCTGACTATTAGAGAGATTTAGACCTGCAGACACCCCTGCGGCCATTAATAAATGGGCAATGGTGGGTCCAAACCTTTTGGTCATGCCAAGAGGTCCATAAATGACTACTGCAGGTTTGAGTGTTCCTGATGATACAATTAGGACTCAGATATATTCTAGCATTGCCATAGTTGTCACATAGTTATAGGAGATATCTTCAGATAGATGTGGTAGATACCTGTTATGATCTTATAGTCCCGTTTCAACAGGTGCATCCTCTAGCACAGGAGCTAATGATCTATATGAGATGGCAGATCTACCATCACCACTAGAGGTTTCAACCATATTAGATATGGATGCATTGCATCATATGTCATCTTATTTAGTATATGATCTTCTTGGAGCATATTAGGCATTATCAACAGTCACGGGGATTCCTCTTCGTGACATTGGTGGACACATCAGCCATATTTTGTCACACACAATAGGACCACAACCCTCATAGGGACAAGAGGATATCCCTGCACATTCTACAACACTTGCTCCTATAGAGAGCCATATAGCTCCTGTCCCACAGTAGTCCCCACACCTACTTGGGATCCTATAGCACCTGCTCCTACTTCTACTCTTGCATAGCCTAGCCTTAGAGCACCTAGATTATGTGATTCAAAGATCACTTATCACTACCTGACTTAGATATTAGTTAGATTGGCAAAGCATTACATTATGGTACAGTAAATATTGTAAATTTATATATGTTTATATTTATTTGTTACTATAAAACTTACACATACATATTCTTGAGTGATTTAATTTAACTTGTGTGTGCATGTACATGTGTGTTCTATAGGGTCTTATTGATAGTTTGTTGCCTTTTGGAGATCTTTAGACCCTGATAGATCCTCCACGACATGAGTCACAGGTATGTTGTGTATTTTTTATTATATATTTTATTATATATGATATATATATATATATATATATATATATATATATATATATATATATATATATATATATATATATATATATATATATATATATATATATATATATATATATATATATATATATATATATATATATATATATATATATATATATATATATATATATATGTATTTTTTATTATATATTTCTTTCATTTGACATGTAGGGTGTAAATCCAGGTCATAGAGCCTTTTGCGATCAAGGATTAGGAGGGGGATGTGATTGATGTTAGTTTACACATACATGTCTATTTCATTGATGTTGCCAGGATATTTTATATATATACATGTACATGTCATTTCAAATACTTTTATATCTAGAGATGTATGTTATATCTCAAATACATGTGTTATTTTATAGATACTTTTATATGGATATATGTATGTTATTTCAGATACATGTCTTATTTCAGATACTTTTTTATGGATGTACATGTTATTTCAGATACATTTGATGCATGCATGTGGTATTTTAGAGATATTTGATGTCGTATTTTGGAGACATTTTATATGGCATTTTGGATACATTTTACCCATGTATGTATACATTATTTCATAGATGTGTTATTTTATGTATAGATGTACATATTATGTTCATGTTGAATGTATACATATGTTTTCAATATTTAATCAATAAATTTAATGCATGTATTTAAGAATATAACTCAAGAGTATTAGAACTTAATGTCTTATGTATGTACACATGTTAAATTGATCTTTTAATGTCTTAATCTTTTATGTTTATGTACATGTGTTATTCATGTTTATGTATATGTGTTATTTAGATTGATATATATATTTCAATAAATTTAATACATAAATTCAATATTTTATTCCATAGATGTATGTAATTATGTTCATGTGTTAAATGTATAGACATATATGTTTTCAATATTTATGTAAATATGTATATGTTATTGTTTTTAATGCCTTAATCTAAGTATAATTAACTATATTAAATAATGAAATGTCCTAAGGGCAACATATACATGTACATGTGTAACATATAAAGAGTATAACATAGAATATAACATATACATGTAAGAACATATAACTTAGAATTTATAAATCTAGAATATAACATAAATGCATTTATTAACAATCATATGTATCTTGAAAACATAAACAATGTATATAAATTTATCCAAAACATGTGTCTAATTTCACATATCCAAGATAAATGATCCAATATATACAAATTTATAAAACAAATATTCTATCAATGTTAAATGTGAAAGTATAATCTAGCTATATAGACATAGCTGAACTAAAGCTCCATAATAAGTACATAGGTAAACTAGAGCTCCACAAACAATGTATTGTTAGGATCCTGTCTAGTTTTTATTACTCTAGAAGTTTTTCATGTTCTTCAATAGACAGTTTCCACTTTTGATTTCCATGACATCCTCTTCTTTGTATTGCTTCAAATTGTAACTTTTTTGCTATAACATGGTTACTGTAATGTAAAACTTTTTCTCCAGGCTTGTATTCAATAAATTCAATGCCACTATCAGTTACCCTTGTTTGTTGATAATATGGTCCTTCAATAACAATTGATCCAATTGGATATGATTGTCCATCAACATTTATAGTTCCTTCTAGCAACTTGTGTTTTGCTTTTGTGCATCTTAAAAGATAATAGTCCACATTTTCCACATTATCTGGTAAGGCTTGAACTACAAAATATCTCCTACATGTATATAAAAATATAGATAAATATAAATTAATTTTAAAATGAATATGCATGTATATTAATTTATATATATGTACACACAAACCTGCCATAAATAAATCAGAAATGCGCTCATAATCAACTAAATATATAGGATCATGAATGTCAATGTCAATGTTAGCATGTTCAAAAGGGGGCTTTCTAACTACCTCTTTCAAATTCCAATGTGAAACATATCCATTCACAATATTTTCACATGCACTCACTGGATTGTCCTTAATGCAGTCATCACAAAAACATGTTTTCTGTCTTACTTTAATTACTAGAGTTTTATGGTTTCTTGTAGTCATCACTTGATGCAAACTTCTAATACTAGGGATCGTTTAACAATTCTAAGGATTAGATCAATCTAGATCTGTTACAAATACTGAGAAGAACCTCCTTATAGCAATATCGTGAGAATGCTCAAAATAACAGAATACAAAGTGATAGCAGAACTCAGAATAAATCTACTGATCGCAGGCCACTTCGAGGGGGTAACCTCCTTTGAGCAAGCTCAATACAATAAATTCGTCCGTGCCCATCAAGGGCCTCAACCTATTCTTATATACTGGGTACGATCTAGAAAAGTAATACTACCTATGCATGTGGGATAATAAAATAAACTCACGGGACGACTTACAAAGCATATGCGTCCAACAACTCTACTCTAACAAAATAAACAGAAGGAACACACAGGTTCCTAACATCCCCTCTCCCTTAGAAAAAAGCTTTGTCCTCAAAGCTTAAGGTGTGGAAATTGTTGTTGAATCTGAAGAAGGGGTTCCCAGGTAGCATCCTCTGGTTGCATGCCATGCCACTGAATCAAGACCTCAGAGATGGAGCGAGAGCGAAGCTGGCGAGTGCGCTGGTCAATGATTGCCACCGGCTCCAGGATAATGGATCCTTTCGTATCCATTTCAGGGAGAGTAGTTTGTGCTCTGACAGTGGTACCCAGAACTTTCTTTAGACAAGAAACATGAAAAACTGGATGAATGCGGGAAGAAGGAGGAAGTTCCAGTTTATAAGCAACTGAACCAATCTTCTGCAGAACCTGATAAGGCCCATAAAATTTTGGGGCCAGCTTATGACGCCCTTTCAGCTTTAGGGAGGATTGTTTGTATGGCTGTAGACGAAGAAAAACCATATCCCCAACTTGAAATGAGCGCTCAGAACGGTGTTGATCTGCTTGCTGTTTCATCCGATTACGGGCCATGTGAAGATTATCCTGTAAGGTACGAAGAATCTGATCCCTGCTGCGGAGAACTATGTCAACTGCCTGGACTGGTGAGCTGTTGGGAGTGTAGGGAAGGAGCACTGGAGGTGCCTGACCATAGACTGCTTCATATGGAGTCATTTTAGAGGCAGTGTGGTAAGAGGTATTGTACCACCATTCAGCTAAAGGGAGCCACTTGGCCCACTGATGTTGCTGTTCGGAAGTGAAGCAACGAAGATAAGTTTCCAAGCATTTATTGACAATTTCCGTTTGACCATCAGTTTGTGGGTGATAGCCCGAACTCATCTTCAGTTTGGTGCCAGTTTTCTGAAACAGTTCAGTCCAAAAATGACTGGTAAAAGTTGCATCACGATCAGAGACAATGGAAGAAGGGAGTCCATGAAGACGAAATATCTGGTCCATGAAGATTTGTGCAACAGAGGAAGCAGTATAGGGGTGGCTGAGGGCACAAAAATGACTATATTTCGAGAGACGATCAACCACAACCAAGATCACTGTCTTGCCACCGAATTTAGGAAGCCCTTCAATGAAATCCATAGAAATATCAGTCCAAATCCGTGTAGGGATGGGTAATGGTTCGAGCAAGCCAGGAAGGAGGGTCGTTTCACCCTTGTGGCGTTGGCAAGTATCACATTCAGCCACCATCTGTTGAATCGTCTGTTTCATTCCTTTCCAAAAGAAGTTTCTCCTTGCTCGCTCATAAGTTTTGAGGAAGCCTGAGTGCCCTGCTGAAGGAGAAGCATGGAGTTCATAAAAAATAGCCTGATGTAGAGCTGGGTTCTGAGGAAGCACTAGCCGACCCTTGTATCGAAGAGAAGCACCATCCCAAGAGTAATGTGGTATAGCAGAAGGATTATTGGCTAGCTGGTGAATGATTTGAGATAAAGAAGAGTCACTGTCAAAGCCCTGCTGAACAGACGCTAACCAATTGGGAATGGGCTTAGAAATAGCGGAAAGGGAAGCTTGATTATCAAATGTGCGAGAAAGAGCATCTGCCACAATATTCTCCTTACCCTTCTTGTAGGTGATCTCATAATCATACCCCATGAGTTTGCTGACCCATTTCTATTGTGTAGGAGAGGATACCCGTTGTTCCAGGAAGTATTTCAGACTTTGGTGATCAGTTCTGATGCAAAAATGACTCCCTAAGAGGTATGGCCGCCACTTCTGTACAGCATGCAAAATAGCCATCATTTCTTTTTCATAAGTAGAGAGGGCTAGATTCTTACCAGAGAGGGCTTTGCTAGTGAACGCAATAGGATGGTCATCTTGGAGGAGAACAGCACCCAATCCATTGCCGCAAGCATCACTCTCAATAGTGAAGGGTTTGGAAAAATCTGGCATCGCGAGAACAGGTGTACTGCACATAGCCTGTTTCAGTTGTTCAAATGCAGTCTCAGCAACAGGGGTCCAGGAGAAGGCATCCTTTTTTAACAGAGCTGTCAATGGTGCTGCAATTTTCCCGTAATCTTTGACAAACTTGCGGTAGTAGCCAGTCAACCCCAAAAAACCCCGAAGGCTCTTGAGAGTTTTAGGATGCGGCCAAGTTTTCATGGCATCTATTTTTGTAGGATCCACCCGCACTCCATGGTGTGCAACAATATGCCCGAGATACTCCACTTCCTCCTGGCCAAACACACATTTAGATAGTTTTGCACAGAGTTGATGATCAGAGAGAAGTTGCAAGACAAGCTCCAGATGATGGAGATGCTCAGCCCAAGTTTTGCTATATATGAGGATATCATCAAAGAAGACCAGAATGAATTTCCGGAGGTATGGTCGAAATATGTTATTCATCACTGCCTGAAATGTTGAAGGAGCATTCGTGAGGCCAAAGGGCATGACTAAAAATTCATAGTGACCATCATGTGTGCGGAAGGCAGTTTTAGGTATATCCTCCTCATTAACCCGAATTTGATGATACCCAGAACGAAGATCTAACTTGGAGAAAAAATGAGCCCCATGAAGTTCATCAAGAAGTTCATCAACAACTGGAATGGGAAACTTGTCCTTTATAGTGAGATGATTAAGTGCTCGGAAATCAATGCAGAGTCGCCATGACCCATCTTTTTTGCGAACAAGCAGAACTGGAGAAGAAAAGGAACTAGTACTAGGGCGAATAATACCTTGCTTCAGTAAGTCACGGACAAGTATCTCGATTTCGGTCTTCTGATGAAATGGGTAGCGGTAGGGCCTGATGTTGGGCGGAACACTGCCAGGAAGGAGCTGAATACAGTGGTCCTCTGGACGAGAAGGAGGTAATCTCACAGGTTCAGCAAATATACCAGAATACTTGTCCAAAATGTGTTGGAGATCGGCAGGAGTGCTAGAGACTGCTGATGGCTGCATCTGAATGGAATGGAGCTGAGCGATGACACCATGTGAATTCTTCTTAAGAAGTTTTTCCATACGGTGTGAACTGATGATGCTGAGAGACCCTGGTTGTAAGCCTTTCAAAGTGTGTTGGTGCCCCTCGACCGAAAACTGCATCCAAAGTTTAGCAAAATCCCAGAGAATGGGGCCAAGAGTGCGTAACCATTGGGCACCCAAAACCACATCACAGCCACCTAAGGGTAAGGCAAACATGTCAGAGCGCATGTTATAATCTCCAATAGAGAGACGCACATTGCGACATTTCCCTTTACAAGGTAAAGTGCCCCCATTGGCAATCATGACTTCAAAGCTAGAGCAGGGATGGATAAAGCAATCAGCCTGTTTGGCTATTCGTGGATCAATGAAGTTATGAGTGCTACCAGAATCAATGAGTATAGTAAGAGGGATCTTCTTGAAGAAACCCTGGACCCGCATGGTTTGTGGAGTAGTGACTCCTGCCAAAGCATGGACAGATATCTCTGGTGGAGCTTCTGGGGAAGGAGGTTCAGGCTGGTGAGGCTCAACCTCAGCATCCACTGTTTCCTGAGCATCTACATATTCTTGCAGTTCCGGTGGAGAATCCACATCCAAGAGATAGAGCTTTTGCTGAACACATCTATGGCCCCGAGACCATTTCTCATCACAATTATAACAAAGCCCTTTGTCTCGCCTAACTCGCATCTCTATTTCAGACAAGTGCTTGATCGGAGTAGTTCTGGGAGCTGGTATGACTGGAGGGTTGTGAGAACCTGTATTTCTGAATGGAACAAAATTAGATCTGGAGCGTTGTAGAGCACTAATCTTGTCTTCCGCTAACTTAGCCAACCCAAGGGCTTCCATCATTGTAGTAGGTCGAAACATTTTGACTTCTGAGCGAAGTGCATCCTTCAGACCACTGACAAAACAACTACGGAAGAATTCATCAGACAAGCCCTCTGTGTGATTAGCTAATTTTTCAAACTCTATCTGGTATTCTCTTACAGTGCCTGTTTGACGCAGTTTAGTGAGTGCTCCTGTGAAATCATCAAAGGAACTAGGGCCAAAGCGCTCCAAAATGAGGGTGCACAATTCGCTCCACGTTGGGCCTACATTAGCCTTGATTTACCAACGGAACCATTGAAGAGCTTCATGTTCCAAATGAAAAGATGCAAGGGAGACTTTGTGGTTATCCAAAGTATTATGCAAGCTGAAATACTGCTCTGCCCTATAGATCCATCCAGTCAGATCAGAACCATCGAAGCGTGGAAAATCAAGCTTTGGTCCACGGAAATTGCCAGAAGAGGACCCAGTATCTCCTGAATGGTTTCGGCTCATGGCTGACTGCTGAAAGTTAAGACCCAAAATTTTGTCATCCAGATCTTGAAGTCTGGTTTTGAGGGATGCAATTTCCTCTTCCATGATTTTTGCTCCTGAAGGCCACGACAGAAAAAATTTGATGTAATTTCCACCCAGCGAGCCCAAGAGAGTGCTCTGATACCAGATGAGAAGAACCTCCTTATAGCAATATCGTGAGAATGCTCGAAATAACAGAATACAAAGTGATAGCAGAACTCAGAATAAATCTACTAATCGCAGGCCACTTCGAGGGGGTAACCTCCTTTGAGCAAGCTCAATACAATAAATTCGTCCGTGCCCATCAAGGGCCTCAACCTATTCTTATATACTGGGTACGATCTAGAAAAGTAATACTACCTATGCATGTGGGATAATAAAATAAACTCACGGGACGACTTACAAAGCATATGCGTCCAACAACTCTACTCTAACAAAATAAACAGAAGGAACACACAGGTTCCTAACAAATACATTAAAAATAATTGTCATATTTCAAAATATTTATATCTAATATAAAACTGAACAATTTGAAAAATACATTTAAAAATAAATATAACTTAGATGCTCACCTTTCACTTCCCAAAAGTAACGCTTATTGTATTCAATATCTCGAGTAGCAAAATGAATTTTGCACCATTCAACAATTTGATTTGCACTCTCTATCCTATTCCCTGTATGCATATATATAAAATTTTAAAGTATATATGCTACTAGTATTAAACATGCACAGTAAACATGCATATATTTACCTGCAAGTTCATGTTGTCGAAGCGCATGCTTTATACATGCTCCTGCTCCATCATGCTCTCCTTTTCTATGTCCACTTTCAAAGAAATTCCATAAAAACCTAGCATTGGTTCTAGCATGTTGCATTGCTAACCAATTAAATGCTTTTGCAGATTTGAATTGTCCTGTGAACATGAAACATGATAAGTATCTACAATTATCTGTGTACATGTATCAAATTGAAATAGGCACATATGTACAAATAAATATAAGTTAAAATAAATTTAAATAAATGTGTAAGTTCGTGTATACTAACTTTCCACGATTTTTGAGATCTTTAGAGAACATTGCAAAAGAATGAGCCACATAACTTCTATCATGAACTCTATCATCACTAATATAGAAATGAACCTCTTTGATGATGATGCATTCATTTTCATCCAACCTTTCTATCTAATCCACCTCGAATTATGGATGTCTATAGGTCACTTGCACAAATATTGCAACTTGTTCAGAATGATAATATTGCCCTTGAAGATCTATTTGAGGTGCAAATGTATAATTCTCAGAAAAATCTACAACTAAAAGTATACAACCAAGTGGAAAATAATTTTTGGAATCACGAAACTGTTTAGCTTGCCATCATGCACCATGAAAATGTTGGATATGTGGATATATCAATGGACAAAACTTGGTCATAAACTCATCATAATGCAATTCACTCTCCTTCAATACAATTTTTTTGGATTCATCTCCTGTCTTATTTTGGTGTCTCATACTCATATCTCATCCATGAGACTGGTGTGCATTCATTAATATTCTCAATTTGCATTTCAAAAAATTTGCATAAATCTCCATAATCTTCACACTAATTTTTGATGCATTGCACTTTGAACTCATCTGAATCTTCTAATTTATCACATAATATGGACTTCACAAATTGTGTTGTACTACTAGGGATGACCGAATTAGGATCAAGTACTGCCATAAATTTTTTATATGACTGCAAGTGTAGACCAAATTCAACATGATTTTGACAACAACAAGTTTCATGCATCTTATTTATGCATACAAAGGAAGGACGCAAACTCTCAAACATTCTCTGACATATTTTGACATTTGAAAATTCTTGCTTGAATGTTTGAAATAATTCACTTTGAGTTATATCTATGAAATGTTTTGGATGTTCAATTTTGGCCCCTGTCTCTTGATCTTTAATTTGTATAGTATCACACCTATTGGAAGAAACACGAGAATGTGTGGTCCAAAATTCAATAACTTATCTTTTCACATCTTTAGAAATTCTATCTTTTTGAAGAACTCTACAAGTATTCACCTAGTTATTGTCAATGTTATCATCTAGCATATTTCTCCTCTTAATGTATCTCTGAACAGTTCTTCTAGATATATGTAGTACATCAAAAATTGCACGTACCTATTTTCTATGTGTCAATTTTCTACTAGATATAGTAGTCATCAATGCTCTACGTGCATTACTCAAATCACCTCCTCGAGTTGTGTTGTCAATTTTGTTATAAGCATTTTGCAAGTTTTCAACTATTGTTTTATTAATATTATGCACATGGTTTTTCCTGTTATCAACACCCAACAACTCTAAAACATATCTCATATCTTTTCTCCTAAATAACTTGACAAATAATTGTGTTTGTCCAAATATACTTTTATCTTTGAAATATTGATCCCACATGTTCTGACAATGGTTTGTAATAGTGTTATCATTTATCAAATCTTTACATGGAATTTGGTTTTAAAGTAGTTCCTCATCCAAATCTATCAAATTTGTTATGCCTTCTAATTTGTTTCTATCAGTAGAACTGCTAATTTCTTTCTCTTCATTGCTTTCATTCTCTTCATGAATCTCATCTTGTTCAGGAATTTCAGAAGGTTGATTTTGGTTACATTTAGTAATACCTTTCATTTTTTCATCTCTTTTTCTATCATATTTCATTGATATTTTCCTTTTACTGCCCATTGAATACTTTTATCTATAGAAAAAAAAATTTAAAAAATTAGATTTTGAATACTAAATACCAGTTAATGCTTCAATTTAGAATACATAAAAATAAAAATAAGTAGATGGGAAAAAACACCTTACAAATATTTGATCCTTTGTGATTTTGAAGATTTTTGCAAAATAATTGCTGAAAATGACTTCAAAAATCATTGTCCTCCAAAAATGCTCTTCTATTTTTTGTTATTTTCTGTATTTATTAAAATAAAGAAAACACAAATGTTTTTTTTTACATGAAATGGTTTGAGGTTAAGTTATTTTATACTTGAAACTGTCAAACTAACCGCTAGCGGTTAGTTGGGCTGACAAGGGTTCCAGTCGAAACTATTTTGGCCATAAGTGTTTTGGTTGGAACTACTGATGTGGCATCTTAGGTGGGTAGCCACACAAGCAAAAAATAAGAACTTCTTCAAACTTCTCACTTTGAAGGCCAATTTGACCTACTAAATTGAAGTTTTTCTTAAAACTAAAAATACAATTTTGTAGGTCTCAAAGTCAAGATTACAATCATATAATTTTTCATTGTTTTGATTATGGATAATATTTTATAATTTGAAAATATTACAAGTAGGTATTTTAATATTCAGGAAGTTCTCTATTCAAAAATAAGAAAAAAATAGTAAATCATGTCCAAAAATTATTATTTTTTAATGCTACACTAGAGGAGGGAGTTTTCTTCAAGAATATGTAATTTATTTTTAAAAATATGTAGATTTGATAGGAAAAGTTTGACAGGAGAAAAAACTATCAATTTCTGATAACTTTGACTTTGACCAGTTATAACTTGAAAAATATTAGCCGAATTTCAATTTTTCTTTTTTTGTGCACTAGGTATACATGTCAACTCTAACATATTAAAAAATTAGACCAAAATATGAAAATTTGCATATATTTGTTTGACGAAAAAAAACTCTATATTTTCAGCATTTAAAAAAAATTACAAATAGACTTTAAAAATTACAAAATAGATAAAATTTTCACTCAATTTTTTTAAAAAAAATTATAGACATAAACTTCATCTAATTTTACACATTTCATTAGTTTACATCATCTTCAAATTCTAAGCACAAATGCAACTTTTATGTCGTTGAAGACTTTAAATTCTGATATCACTTCTCCTTTATAAAAGGTGACATAGATTTGTGCTTTTACCTGTAAAGATATAGGAAAGGGTCATGCACTATGTGCAACTACTACTCTACCTTCTTCTAGATGGTTATTCGATTCAAGTGCTTCACACCATATGGCATGTTCACAGAATTTGTTCTCTTCTTTTGAGGTCTATCCTACTCCACACATTATGATGGGGAACAATACTACTATGATTGTATGTGGGAATGGTTCTATTGACATTGATGATGGTACATTTTATGATGTATTTTTTGTTCCATCTTTATTTTCTAACCTTCTCTCTATCTATCAGATTATATACAGTGAGACAAGGAAGATAGTTGAGTTTGCACAAGATTCTGTGTACATAAGAGATAGCGAGATAGACAATATTGTTACTATAGGGATTATTGATCACTCTTCTTACATATATCATTTCTCTCATTTTGGTCCACCATATCCACTATCAAATACTTCCTCTCCTTCACAAGAGACTACTGAGGTAAAGTCAGGTTGCTTGAACTTATGTGTTTTTCTCGAGACAAGTGTTGTGACTTCTACACTTCCACCTATTTAGATTCCATCTATCACACATTATTATTCTTTAGCATTACTACAGCTCCAATCATTGAGCCACCTACTACAGTTGTTGAGGATATATTAGAGGACACACATCTCATCTTAGATGATAGATTCAACACACTTGTTATCCCACCTCCATTAGATATTCTATTTTAGGATTCTCATGCTTTCTCCTTTAAAAATTAGCTAGGACTTACAACTGCACCTTACATACATGGGTTTTATCATCTTTGTCCACTACCTTTGTTTCCTTCTCATTGGAGCCACATTGGTATGTTCATTGACACATGATTTTTTCCATTTTGTAGGGACTATGGAGTCTCAAGATTTTATCATGGGGAGTTTCATTGTGCTTATAGTTTTGAGAGAGTCTGTTAAGATGTTTCATTTGTGCATCCTTTTCTATCTCTTTTTGGAGTAGGGTTTTTCCCACTGGATTTTCTCTATTTCTCTAGTTCATAGAGATTTGATTATGATTGGGTACCTCATCAGACCTTGTTTCCAAGAACCAAATTTTCTTTCAACATTGTAGTTTCCTTGCACTATTTGTAGTTGTATTATGAACCATCTTAAGGGGGGGGGGGGGGGGGGTGTCAGAGTAAAAGGTTAATTTAATTTAATTTATTAAAGTACATTTACTCCCGCCTTAAGATTTCACTTTATGCACCTTGCATTTCCATTTAATAATTAATTAGTAATTATTAAATGTCATTTACCTCTTAGGGTTTCCCTTTTAGGGTTTCAATCTCCTTCACAAGGATTGATCGGTTATTCATTCATTTAGTTTTACACAAGTAAATGTGATCTTGTTTATTGAGCAAACCCTTCTCTCTCTTCCTTTCTTACTTCCTTGCAACAGGTTATTTGCATGCATGATATCCAAGGTGTTGGAATGATTGATTAATTGTGTATTGTCTTTGATGTTACACAAAATGTCATATCATTACCAATCAGTACATGGTGAGGTCACTCCGGCTTTAAAGACAATTTTCTATGGCTACCAAGCATTCTAGAGCTTGTTTAGTTTAGAAGACGGTATCTACCAAGTTCACCCAGGTACCAAAGTAAAGTTTGTGGAAGATGAGTGTTAACTAAGCTCACTTGATTACTAAAGGAAATTTGTGAGTATACAATGTTAACTAAGTTCACTTGGTTAACACAGGAAAATTGTTTCTGAGTTAGTGTCTACTGAGCAGGGTTGGCTAACAAAGGGTTTTCTTGTTTTGGCATATTGAGTTCAATTGATTAATTTGGTGGTTCTAGCCGATTGAGAAGATGAATATTAAGTATTATAAGTTATATTTGATCCAACTTGACAATATGAAAGATGTAAATAAAAAGTCAAGTTGAGGGTTAGAATGTGTGAAATATGTGAATGCATGGAAGATTTTGAAGATCTAATGATGCAAAGAGGAAGCGAATTAGAAGGATAAGCTAAATATCCTTGTGAATCTAAAATGATATATTTGATCAGGAAGGATCAATTATATAAGATATAAATTGAGATCTATAATTAACAATTTAGTTGCATCAAAAATTAGGTCATTTCATTGTTACTCTTTAACCATTGTAGCAGTGATCTAAATCTCTTAACAGGAGTTGGCTTAACAGTTATTTTTAAATCTCTAACTAGGTGGTAGTTCTATTGAATTGTCTAAAGACCTCTAACAAGGCCACTCCTTTCATGGTGATTAAATCCTCTAATAGGGTCACACCTAACAGTGTGTTTTTTAACCTTTAACAAGGTTGGATCCTAACAGGGCTCACTTCAAAATAATGAAAATCAATAACTAGTTGCAATTGGTTGTTTTTTCCAAATTGAGTTTCCATGTTAAATCATGGTGTCAAATGAGTTAATTTTATTTCTTTTATGTGTTTGAAAAAAAATTAAAGTAATAAGTAATCACAAATAACATCTTAATATTTTCATGATAAGTGTTTACTGAGCATATTCAGTATTTTCCAAGTTACATCATTTCTTTGTTTATTGAGCATCAACAGAATTAAGCTTTCACATAATTATTTTGTACTAACATCTAACATATCTAGTATTTATTTTTATAGTAACTAATTCACCCCTCCTCTCTTAGTTACTCCTCTTATATTTCCAAAAATTGGTATTAGAGATTTTGGTGCTTGCAGAGAAGGATTCAAGGACCTAAGCTAAAGATCAAGATGTCTTACAAAAGAGAGATTCCCAAGTTGAGCAAAGACAATTTTGCAATGTGGCAAGGACTTATGAGATTACATTTGGTGATTATTAGTGATTTAGGTTGTAAATATCTTGATGCTAAATACAAGACTCCCACTAGAACATTATTAGATGAAGACATTGTTGAAAAGAAGAATCATAACATCATGATAATTGAATTGCATCTGCTCCTAGTTATGCTAAATTTGATGAAGTAAAAGACTACAAAATAGCTCATGCAATGTGGACCAAACTAAAAGACAACTATGGAGGAGATGACAATGTAAGAAGAACCAAAGCAGAAATTCTTAGAGGACAATTTGATTAGATGAAAATGAGAGAAGATGAAAACATTGCAAAATATGCGGAGAGAATCAAAGCAAGTATGAGTGCAATCAAAGCATCTAGAGGAGACATTGATGACAAAATGGTTGTAAGAAAGGTACTTAGAACTCTTCTTCCTATTTATGCTATTAGAGTGTCATCTATTCAAGAAATGAGATTTGATCCAAATAGCAATATAACTTTGGATGCTCTAGTTGGAAGATTAATAGCTTTTGAGTTGGATAACTATGTCAACTATGTTCCTAGTTCCAAACCTATTAAGTCTACATTTGAAGCCAAACTCTCACTCAAGAAAAAGAGTAAAAAATCAATGGCCAATCAATTAGGAAGTGAAGAAGAAATAGAAGAAAGTTTTGACAGTGATCTTGAAGTTGTTGAAGCCCTACTTGCAAAGAAATACTCTAAAGGAAGAGAAAAGTACAAAGGCAAGATTCCTCTAATATGGTTTTCTTGTGAAGAAATTGGTCATATTGCTGCTAGGTTCACAAACAGAGAAAACAAGGATGAAAAGAAAAGTAAAAGGTAAAAAGGCAAGAAGGAATTCAAGAACTACAAGGACCACAAGGACAAAGGTAAGAAATCTTGTTTTATGGCTAAAGATTCTGATAATAGTAAAGATGAAATGGTATATATTGTTGTAAAAGATGAATTTGATGATGAAAGAGATGAGATGGCACTTATATCTCATATTAGCAAAAATGATACTTGGATTATTGTTAGTGGTTTCTCACATCATATGACTAGAGATAAAAAAAAAATGAGAACATGGAATATTATGATGGTAGTAGTGTAAGATTTGGAGATAATGAACATTGTTACATAAAAGGAAAATGATGTATCTCTTTGACCAATGAACTTATATGTAATGCTTATTGGGTTGAAGGACTAAAGCATAATCTACTGAGTGTGGCATAGTTGAATAACATTGGATTCAAGGTAGAATTTATGAATGGGCAGGCCAAACTACTGGATGGAAAAGGAAATCTAGTAGGATTTGGAAAACAAACAAAAGGTAATCTATTTTATCTTGATCATAGTGATATGATATATTTCATTTATATTTCAACATTTTAGTTTTATGGTAGTTTTGTGAGATGAATTAGGTATGAATGAATGAAATTGGTTTTGAATTCAAAATTTTAATATCCTGATTCACCCCCCTCTCAATATCTTGTTTCCCATTTACTTATTCCAACAATTGGTATCCGAGTCTAGTTCTCTTGTTAGGAATCCTAACAAATTGAGAGGATAAGATCATGGAGATGAAGTTTATAAGATTGGAAAGATCATTGAGAAGTAAATTATTGAAATCTAGATTGTGTTGCAACAATTAGAAGTAGCAAAAGAGGAGTTAAGGAAAACCCTAAAGAGAAGGAGAAAGATAGCTATTCAGCTAAATGACACTCAATACATAGAAGTTGACATTGAAGGACTACTAGATAGTGGAAAGACTGGTAACAATGATGAATCAATGACATAATTTACTAGAGAAGAATAGTGACCTAGTAAAAGAAGTAAACGATCCCAAGACAAAACAAGAAATTCAATCAGTTGCACTTTGTGAAGCAATTGAACAAAAAAAAAGTAATGGAAGATAAGCTCATGGCTGAAGAAGACAAAAGGAAGATGGCTAGTAGACTTGAAGACAGGTCATTTGAAATACAAAAGCTTACAAACAATCAGCTAGACTTTATAAATTGGTTAGTAATTGTAAATAAGGAAGCAAACCTAAAAGATGTGGAGATCACAAATCTAAAGCTACAAAATGAGCAATTGAAAAGTGAGTTAACGCATGAAAAGGAACTCATGGAGATAATGAACAAACCAAATGAAGCAATTAAGAACTTTCAAGATGTGATGAAGTCACCTAGAACAAAAGAAACCATTGGACTTGGATACAACAAGAAATTTTCATCTATTGAAGAATAAGAATCATCCAAAAGTGGAGAACAAATGAATGCAAAATAAAAAGGAAAACCTACATGTCATTAGTGTGGGAAAATTGGTCAGATTATAGATCAAAGAAAAATTATACAACTAGAAATGTATCTAAATTCCAAGGTCGCTACTACAACTGTCAAAAGCATGGAAATAGATCTCATGAGTGTAGACTTAAGAAGAAGTCACATTGCTCACCTGAAAAACAAACTCATAAATAAGGAAATGCAATTGCTATAATTGGGATTACAATACATGGTATAGTTATCACTATTGTGGATAGTATGGACACATTCTAGAGAATTGCATCAAAACACATTTCAGAGGAAATTATAAGAAATGGTTAAATTGAGAGAATATGTTTCAATTGTCTCAAAGTTAGACACATCAATAGAAACTACAAAATTAGGACATTAGCACTAGCACCAAGAAATGAAAATTACAAACCAAAAGGAAAGAAAAATTGGATAGAGATAGTAAGAGATTGAAGTGATAGAGTTGAAGACACTATGATCACCCAATCTAATGGACTAGGTGATCACACCACATCTCAGTAAAGAAAGAAGGTAGGTAGAGATTGGATATTCAATGCTATATTTTACTTCAGTTCCTAAGAATAAATATGATGAAAATTCATATTTGTATAGATCAAGATCTATTAAGAAATGTTAGATATAGAAAATCATAAAGTATCAAGCATCAGTTGTATAGTCTATATTGACCAAGTTGTGTAGTATAGACCAAGTGATCAAGGAAGACAATATACTAACTAAGTGCAATGGTTATGACTAAGTAAATAACCTTGACCTAGCTAAAATGGAGACCAAGCTAGCTTTCATACACTAACTGAGTATGAAGACATTAATTGCAGACCTAAAATGAAAGATAGAAGATATTTATCAAACTTGAATATTCATTTTTACTCACCAAGCAATTAGAGAGTTCACGAGAAGATTTAAAGGTGATTGAAGCAATTTTGCCAACAAAAGTAGAGAATATCAGTAGCTTATTAGAAAATTTGTGAAGTGAAGTATCATTCTCAGTGCCAAGAAAAATATTCAGTAAAAATATTTTTCAAAGTTTTTTCTCAAAACCCTTGTTCACAATGGCATCTAGAAGTGAAATGATTAAGGATAACAATGCAAAAATCATTAGGAATGGTCAGAGACCTCCATGAATTTCAAAAATATAGTTAACATTGAAACCACTATTAATGATTTTGGAGCTTTGTCATCAATTCCATTAAGAGTATTGACTGTTCAAGACATCAGATCATGCTATCAATGTAAGATTGGAAAAAATAGAGATTTTGAAGTGAGGGTAGCATATGACAAGCTATACAATGATGAAATTTTGAAAAATGAATTCAAGATATTTGTTGAAAAAGGGCTAACCCATGCCCTAGGATTTCCTAGAGTTTTCAAGGTTGAATGGATCAAGATTGTGCTTAGCTAAGTTTATGATATGAGGATTTGGTTGGAAGGTGGGTCAATCAAGATCAACAAGGAAATCATTTGTAGGGTAACTGGGTACCCTAATTTGGATTAACTAAAGAGCATAAGGAGTGGAATAAGAAATGAAATTGAAAACCTAACCAAGGAAAAGTGGAATGGTCAAGGAATGTCAATAGATAACATTGCAGATCCATTAATTGGATTTGTTATTTGTGTGATTGCACACAAGTTTTATCAATCAAACAGATTGAACAATGTTCCTTGTGTTGTAGCTGATCTAGGCTATAAAATTGTAAAGAAAGACCATTCATATGATCTTGCTAAGCTACAACTTCACCAACTGATAGAGAACTTAGAAGCAATGAGAAAATCAAAGAACACATCTTGTAAGTTTGGTTCCCATTAGTTTGTAAATTTTTCTATGTACATAATTATTTTCCTACCATTGGAAGGATTGGATGAGATAGGAATAAGACTTCTATGGAGCAACTAAGTGACCTAATAGATAGGTTAGGAGAGAATTTTGAGATAGTAATAAACAATTGCTTTGAAGAGTTCAAAATTAAAATGAAATAATAGAATGAGAATTCTAAAATTAGTTATAGATAGATATTATGTGTTGGTATCTCTAACCATTATTGCCTATTAGTGCCAACCACTTAGTCATTTACAAGGAAAAGTTAGACAATCATCACTATTAGCAAGCTACTCTATATAAGCCAAGTCATGTACATAAGTATGTACCAAGCTCTATAGGAGTCAAGTAAGTTTTTGGGTCACAAAGTATTTTGTATACAAGCCAAGCTCATCACCGACTGAGCAAGTCATCAATGACCAACAAAATTCCAAGTACACAAGTATAAAGTTATATAGTATGTGCCATGCACAACACATATAAAACATTAGAAGGATAATCTAGACTAAGCAACAATAATGTCGAGCATTAGGAAACAATAAAGACCAAGCAATGTACAGTTTACATAAAAGTGAGGAATGGAATAGAATTTGAGGCAAAATGGTTATCAAGCCAACTTAGAAGGAATATTTAAGTTTTGAAGAGGTTTTTATAGAACATTTAATACTTATAGAGGTTGTTATAGAATATTTACATGACATGAATCATAGATCCCTATGTTGTGTGTTCTACGATCATGATCAAGAGGCAAAACATGGAACCATCTAGAAAATGGCTTAAAAATCACTTTAAATAGAGGTGATCTTAACCTAGACCACAAGCATGCAAAGTAAGAGAAAAGGAAAATATATTAATGCATGCAAACATGAAGAATTGCGAAGATCAGAAGACATTGAAGGGTTTTGTTATCATCTAACACACTGAGTGACCCAGTATTGGAAGTGAAGTGAAAGGGAAAGACCATTCATATCAAATCAGAGGAGATGATCAATTAGCAAGTAGGAGAATCGAAATCATCTTGCAGAGAAAATTGAGATTCAAGTACTAAATTAGTTTTAATAGACTTGAATTAGGGTAAATCTCTCAACAGAGTGGTATTAATAGATCTATGTAAATCTCCTAACATAGTCCTTAGTTGTAAGTGTTAAATCCTCTAACAAGGTGAGACCTAACAATCTCTTAATATTTTAATAGGGTAGACCCCTCACAAGGTATATCATATTTTATGGTCAAACATTGTAACCTTAATTGGTTAACTTTATTACTACAGTAGTGAACATTTGTGGGTGTCATCCCCACCCTAATTTTACCTTCATCTTGGAGGGTTTTTGGGTAACAAATATTAGGGTGTGTTTTATTTTCATGCATGTGATTGATCATATTTATATGTTACAATAGATTTACATTACTATTTTTACATGCACAAGTTACTGATAGGTGTGAATGAATTCATGAAAATTTAGAAAGTGTTAAAGATTTTGATTCACTCCCCTCTCAGTATCTTATTTATTCTATTTGGTCCTCCATAAATCAACAATTGGTATCAGAGCATTGGTTCTCTTAAATAAACTTAAAGGCTTGGAGATTAGATCTTGGAGATGGAGTCTTTCAAACTAAAAATACTATTGACAATCAGGTGATTGAAATTCAACTCACACTACATAAACTTGAGAAGGCAAGACAAGATCTAAAGGATTCCCTAAAAAGGAGAAAAAAAATTTCCATCCAAATAAAATAATTTTCCTTTGAAGAATTTGAGACTGAAGGGTTGTTTGAACCAATCAATCCAAATGATAAAGCATCTGGTGATCAACTTCACAAAAAAAATTACTGAATGAAGAAGTGAGAGCACTAAAAAGAGAACATGAAATCCAATTACTAAGACTATGTGAAGTGTTTGAACAAAGAAAGAAAGTTGAAGAAGACATGACTATGGTTGAAGAAGAAAAAAAGGTAATGGCTACCAGACTTGAAGAAAGGATATTAGATGTAAAAAAGCTCACTAATACTAAACTAGACATGATGAGCCAACTAATGCTTGCAAATAAAGAATTGAATTACAAGGATGTGGAAATTGAAAATCTCCAATAAAAAAATGACATACGAAAGAAGGAACTGAAAAATGAGAAGGAAACTATGGAGAGATTAAACAAACCAAAGGAAGAAATGAAGTACTTTGAAGAACTTATGAAGTCATCAAGTTATTCTAATGGGTCAAGAAATTCATACACTAAGAAAGGAGAATCATCCAAGAATAGAGAACCAAAGAATGCAAAGTCAAAGGAAAAACCAATATGTTATCAATGTGGAAAACTTGGTCATACTACAAATATCTATCAAAGAAAACATGCTATACAAAATTCTAAACCTAACCTTACTAGTTACTATTTTTACTACAAGAAACAAGGACATCAAATACATGAGTGTAGGTCAAGACTGAGGAATACAACAACTACACCTAAATTTGAAGGGTATTGCTACAACTATCAGAAATATTGGCATGGAGCATATGAATGTAGATCACATAGAAAACCTTATTGGACAAATTAGAGAAATAATTATGCATCTAACAATGCATGTTCCAAATGTCACAAGTTTGGACATCAAAGTAAGAATTATAGGACTCAAGTACATTCAACAAATCAAACAAAGGAAAAAGGCAAAGGAAAAGTGGACATTGAGAAATTGAGGAATGAAATGAACCAAAAATGGAAAAGGAGAGTAGAAGATGGAAATAGTGGATCTAATGGAGCTGAGGTCACCCAATTCAATGGAGAAGGTGATCATGTCATCTCAAACTAAGAAAGAGAGGTATGTACAAAACTATATACTTAATTTATATATCATACATTAGTTCCTTACATAAAAATATGCCAAAAGTCCATATCTACATAAACAAGATGCATAAGAACAATTTTTTTAAAGGTTTCAAAGAGTTAGTAAAAATTGTCTATATTGACCGAGCATTGCAACATAGACCGAGCACTTCAGAAGAAGAATGATAGAGATTGAATAATATGGAAGAGACTGAGTATAGACCACTAATCTAAGTATGTAACATTAATGGAGACCCTAATATAAGACATTATTTCATATGTTACATTCATATTTTTGAGAGCATAGAGAGATTTAGTAATTTTAGCAACCAACAAAGATTTCTAGGGCGATTTGATCAAGAAGCTTGAATGAGTGGAGAATCTAAATAGTGCTTAGTATCTAGAGAAGAAAGAACTTCAAAACCCTAACTACGATCATGGAAGCTTCATCAATCACTCGAATGAGCCAAGAGGTTAGTAGAATTAAACTTGTGAAGAGTGATGTTTGTCCTCCACCTAAATTTTTTGTTATTCTAGAGATTGCTATGAAAGGAGATTTAATGGGTGTGTTATCTTCGATGCCACCAAAAGTCATTATGATCCATGATGTTAGAAGCTATTGTATGTGTAAAATTGGAGAAGTAGGAGATTATGAAATGAAGGAAGCTTATGAGAAGTTTTGTAATGAACGAATCTTGAAGGATGAATTTTAAATTGTTGAAAGGAAAAGGGTTAACTCGTGCCTTAGAGTTCTCGAGAAATTTCAAGATTGAGTGGATTAAACTTAATTTGAGTAAAGTTCATGACATGAAATTTTGACTATAGAATGGACCATTGGAGATCACAATAAAATGATACACATGGTTATAGGTTATCAAACCCTAGACAAGAAGAAGACTATGTGATGTTTGATTCATGAAGAAGTCGAGGCAAACATAGAGCCGAGTGGAATGGACATGGTTTGTCCATTACAAGAATTTTTTATCCACTAATTGAATTTTTAGTGAGAGTCATTACTCACAAATTCTATCAATCAAGAAGTTTAAATAGTGTACTTTGTATGGATTTAGATCAAGCTTGGAATATTGTGATGAAAGATCATGAGTATGATCTTGTCAAGCTATAAAAGTTACAACTTGCAAAAAACTATCATCCATAAGAAGAGAAAAGAATCCAATGTATAAGTTTGGATCCCTCATTATTTTTATTTTCTTTTATATCTAGAAGTACTTTCCCTAGAATTGGATATGTTGTATGGGAGCAAGACAACGAGTGATAAAGAAGAAAAATGAGTGCATTACTAAATTGGGGGAAAAATTGAAAATGTAATGAATGCTTACTTTGAAGAATTTAAGAAAAGGATGAAAAGAAGAATGAGGGTTCCCGAAGAATTGGTCACAAGACACTACAATAATATATTTTTTCTTGTCATTATAAACAACACTTTGCACAAGTAGTTTAGCCAAGGAAGGATTGGTTACAAATTTTTTATTATGAGGTAGATAGTGATATAGTGAGTGCAAATATTGACACACTATTGCAAGAGGAGATAGAAGTTGAGGCTGAACATTTTGGTAGATATGAGGAAGCCAAAGAAAGAATAACTGTGAATATAAAGATAGCTTCCAAAGAGAAGAAAGGAAAGAAAATGATTGAAGACCTAAAAGCTAAGTTGAGCACCCTAGGAAAGGGCCAGGAACCATTACAAATTATATAAGGTCTTGGTGAAGATAGATAACAAGAAAATAACATTGAGGAAGAAGAAGAAGAAAGTGATGAGGGAAAATCCCTAGTTGTTGTCATGCCATCGAGAAAGAAGGCTCAAGGAACATAGAAGAAGATGATAGTGAAACCTCCACCACCAAACAACCCAAGGACCAGGGCAACTGCTAGTGTTTACTAGTCTACAAAAAAAAAGGTAGTAGAGACTACTAAGCCCAGTGCCCCTAGAACCAAAATAAATAGATTGGTCAAAGGACCACCTATTAGGAAGATAAAGACTCTTGATGAGGTATGTGAAACCTTGAGAAGATCTTAGGATTTTCTAGTTTTAGATATGTCAAATATGATACACTAGATAATGATGATAGAAATAAATTCAAGGAAGCTATGGTAGAAATGACTAAAAATCAAAAACTAGCTCCTAGTGCAATAGAGAAGAGGATACCCAAAGACCTTTATGATATATTAGAGAGAAGATAGCAGTAGGATGAAGTAGTAGAGAAATAGATAAGAATTGACACAATAATTAGAGTTATTCCTAATCTATCACAAGATCAATGAGACACATTTTTGAAATAGTATAGGAGAAAATTTGTTCCAAAATGAATAATGTTTTTAATATTACAAAATAAAGAAGTTGTACAACAAAAAAGTGAGTTCCTGTGGAAGAATTTTTTTGGGCTAAATACAATGAAGGTAGACACTGTAAACATCAAAGATGATTATAGTAGTGGAGAAATTTTAGGTGTGCTAAGTCCACAAGGAAACATGTCCCCTATATGTGCCATGTAGTCAAGGCTTACAAACATAGAGGTAGATGGTGAAGATAGAGAAACAAATATAAATGATAATATTGTTTCAACACCTCATATTGAGGAAGGAAAAGAATCAAATAAAGTTGAACCAAGTGTGACTATTATTGTTTCAAGTATAGATTGACAAACACAACCAAGTGGTGAAACCCTCACCAACACCAAAAGTAGTGCCGAGTAGAAACAATCCTTCACCTAGCAGAAAGAGGAAAGCAATAAAAGACATTTCATTAGATATTGATGTTAGTCTACATGAAATCATCGAGATGCTACAATTAGATCTAGAAAATCTCACCGTGGAGAAAACTATTTTGCTACAATGAATTTTGATGAAGAATAATATACAAGAAGAGCTTAGAAGAGAGCACAAGCATAAACATGTACTACACAATGTAAAACATATTTTTGTTGATGCTTTTGACATTCAAAATTTTGACAAAGATGCAAAATCATAAACCAACTTGTAAATATAGTTGAACAAGTAAATGCTAGAAATATGGAGTCAAATGAGAAGCTAATGGTTTGATCAATAAGAAGATTTGAAACCAAGGTTGTGGACAAAGTTTCCATAACTATTGCCAAGAAGAAAGTGCTACTACAAGAGAAAGCACAGGTTATGATTAAATTGATTCAGAAGGTGTAACATTTGTACACAATTTTGTTAGTTGTGCCAATATTTAATCACAATTTTTAGACACAAATAAATTCAATCCAGGCTGAGATGAATAGATCCAAAAACATTATTTCACAGTCAGCAAGATCAAGCATTGATCACTACAATAATCTACTGAATGCTCAAGGTACACTGGTCGAGTTTCAAGTAGATGATGACAACATGAGATCCAAATTGATCTTTATTTAGGCTATGATGATACCTCATTTGGAGGTCATGAAAAGAGAATTAAAACAACCCAGATCTTATCATAGAAAATCACAATTTATTAGTGGTTGATATTTTAATTTATTTGGCTATAAGACTTCACTTGCAGAATCACATTTTGGAGGTAGAAAGAACCACTTGGGATCATGCACTATCCATGATTACCATAGTTCACAAGGAATTCATTGAATAATATGGATTACTTCCATCCATTCAACCCCAATAGAAGTGACACATAGTGTTAAAACAAGGTTGAATGAGATATGTGTAGAAGGAATGAGATGTGAACAAGATGCAAAAGAAAGGTAAAAGAAGAAGTACAAATGTACCATGTATAGATTTGAATAAAGGTGGAATAGTTCTATTATTTATTTTTCTATTGCTTTTGCAATGCTCATAAGTCATACAACTTAGGGGGAGAGCTTGTTATTATATTGTATGGTAATGATGTAAATATAAAAAAAGTTTTTTGTCCACTAATGTCAAAGGGGGAGATTGTTGGTATCTCTAACCATTGTTGTCTATTAGTGTCAACCACTTAGTCATTTACAAAGAAGAGTTAGACGGTCATCATTATGACTAAATTACTCTATATAGGTCAAGTCATGTACATAAGTGAGTATGTACCAAGTTCTATAGGAGCCGAGTAAGTTTTTGGGTCACAGAGTATTTTGTATACGAGGTCATCAGTGACCAAGCAATTCATTAGCAACTAAAAAAATTCCAAGTACACAAGTGTTGAGTTATATAGTATGTGTCATGTGATGCACATGCTGAGCATTAGAAGGATAATATAGACTAAGCAACAACATATTGAGCATTAGGAAATAGTAAAGACCGAGAAACAACAATGTCAAGCATCAAGAAATAGTAAAGACTGAGCAATGTAGAGTTTACATAAAAGTAAAGAATGGAATAGAGTTTGAGGAAAATGGTTATCAGGCCGACTTGGAAGAAATAGTTAAGTTTTGAAGAGATTGTTACAGAACATTTAATACTTACAGAGGTTGTTATAGAACATTTACATGATGTGGATCATAGTTCCCTATGTTGTGTGTTTTACGATCAAGATCAAGAGGCAAAACATGGAACCATCTAGAAAACAACTTATGAATCACTTTAAAGAGTGATGATATTAACCTAGATCATAAACATGAAAAGTAAGAGAAAAGGCAGAGAGGTTAATGCATGCATGCGAAGAAGAATTGAGAATTTTAGAAGTCATTGAAGGGTTCTATTATCATCTACAGACCAAGTGATCTAGTCATGGTGGTGAAGTGAAAGGGAAAGCCCAATCATATCAGATCAAATGAGAGGATCGGTTAGCAAGGAGGAGACTTGAAATCATCTTGTAGAGAAAATTAAGAGTTAGGTATTGAATCAATTTTAGTAAACTTGAATCAGGGTAAATCTCTTAACACAATGGTCTTAACAAATCTATGTAAATCTCCTAACAAAGTTCTTACTTAGTTGTAAGTGTTAAATCTCCTAATGGTCTCTTAATATTTTAATAGGGAAAACCCCTCACAAGGTGGATCATATTTTATGGTCAAACATTGTAATCTTAAGTAGTTAACTTTATTATTGTAGTAGTGAAGATTTGTGGGTGTCATCCCCACCCCAATTTTACCTTCACCTTGGAGGGTTTTTGGGTAACAAATATTGTGTTATGTGTTTAATTTTCATACATGTGATCGATCATATTTATATGTTACAATAGATTTAAATCACTAGCTTTACATGCAAAAGTTATTGATAGGTGTGAATGAATTGGTGAAAAGTTAGAAAGTGTTAAAGATTTTGATTCACCCCCCCTCTCAGTATCTTGTTTATCCTATTTATTCCTCCACAAATAAACAATTTTGATGAAATATGTTTCATTGTAGATACATATTATGTGTATGTACATACAATATTATTGAGGGTAGCATGGCTATGACCAATGCCATATGAGGTAAATGTAGATGATGGGACTGCATCAATCAATGCAGTGTTAGTAGAAGAAATTGATGCTAGTGCCAAGTAATTTGGTACATACGAGACTGTTATTACTGAGATAACTCTAGAATCTAGCACACCTAAGGTTGGAAAGAAAAGGAAAAGAAAATTTCTAAGGCCAATAAGAAGGAAGAAGGAGAAGGTTCAGGATAACCCATAGAGGTCAATGAAGGCAAAGGCAAAGAGCTTGCATTTGTGAAGCCAAAGGCCACAAAATAGAAAATGGTTGTAATAATTGAACCTAAGGTGAAGGCCAACCTTGAAAAAAATGTGCAAGAAATGGTGACACCATAGAGGCCAAAGGGCAAGGTGGTCATCACTGAAAGAGTTTAACACAACCTCCTATCAAGCTATTAATTGGGAGTCCATCAAAGAAAAGGAAGCATGAAAAAGATCAAGCTAAACCAAAGAGGAAAATGATCATTTAACAAGAGGAGAAGGAAGATGAATAAAAGACTGAGTGTGATGAGACTAGAAAACTACAAGTAGTGAACAGACTCCCTCCAATGACTGTGGATTAGGTATGTGCAAAAATTGGTAGAATTTGAAAGTATTCTAGGATTCAAGGACATAAAGTATGATTATTTGGACAATGAGGATCAAGTTAAACTTGAAGGCTCAATAATTCATATGATGATCAAGTTTAGGAACACATCATTGGAATTGGGAACTGGATTTATAGTGGGATTGTACAAAAGAGTGGATGACAAGTGGAAATGGGCATTTTCCACTAAAAAGGAAATAAGAGAGATAACATTGGCACAAGTTATGCTAGATTTAGGGAAGACACACATGTATATAGCCCTTAAAGATTTTTCAAGAAGTTTATGCCATAGGATAAGGCATATAAAAGTTAAGCAAGAAAACATTAGAGTATGAAAAGAAGCATTTGGAGTTCTTAATCCATCAATAGAGGTAAGGGAAGGCTTAGATGCTATTGAATTTGAAGATGAATATAAGCAAGAAGTGGCCAAGCTAATAGAGGATATTTAGCAACTTATTAGTGGGCATGAATAGAAAGACAATATAACAATTGAAGATGACACCGACACCCCTCCACCTAACCCTAATATATTATCTAAAGAATAATCAAGAAAAATCTGTACTAACCTGAATTTATTATAGATAGTTGAATATCCAAAGCTTGAAGTCAAGAAGATTTATGATGTTACTGTCACATTAGTTATAGAGGCTACAAGTGTCAAGGAACTTGGTAAAATTTTAATTTTATATACACCAATGAATTGTATGCCAGTTTTGCAAAAGGATGAAAATTTTGATAAAGATTCATGTACACAATTAGTAGAAGTTGAAGTGACACAAAAAGAGCAAGAGGCTACTCAAGATCTTATTGAATTTCTGAGTGCAAAGGTTGTAGAACCTATAGAAGTGACACCTATGCAACATGTGATATCTACACAAGTGCAATAACCAAAGGTGAGATCAAGTGAAAAGGGGAAGCAATTAAAATTATCACTACCTAGTGATACACCCTCAACATATTAGGATGTGACTCATGTAGACAGGGAAGATGATTAGTTAATAAGTCTTGATGAGGTAATTACATTACCCAAATAATCATCTTTCGAGAAAATGCAATAATTTCAAATCTTATTGAGTCGTAAGGCAAAATAAGAACAACAAAAAAGAGAGAAAAAGAGAAGACATGTACTTCATACTATCAAGTATATTTTTATAGATGCATTTGGAATTAAAAATGTAAATAATCAACATACAGTTTTGGACCAGCTAGTATATGTAGTTGACATAATTCAGATAGATGATATAGAGACAAATGAAAAGTTATTACAATGGTATGAAAGGAGCATTGTAATGCCCTGCCTAGAGATCCTTGGAACAAGGATAAATAAAATCCAAGATATTTTTTTTTTTTTAAAGTATGGGTGCACACAACCATCAACATACAAGGATCAATAAGATCACAATTGAAGACTTAACCAAAAATCCCTACATCCAACAAATCTCCAAACACCACTACCAAACTAACACACTCAAATAGAAAATGAAATCCAAAGACAAAAACAAAACATAAAATCTTAGATCTATCAATGCATGGAAATACTAGAAACTCAAAAGGGTGCTCAAATTGCCAAATCACATTCTCTATAAAATAGTGGAGATACCCCCTATTTTCTACATGAGAAAACACAAATGATAGTTTCGTTCAAGGAAGTGCACCAAGCCATGAAAGAAACTACCCTCTCATACAAAGGAATGCTTGGCCTAGCCACCAAAACCCACATAACTAGTGTCAAGGCTCACATGAGTGAGTACCAAAAGCCACGTGAGGAAATGCCAAGTCTTGCATAGTAGAGTGTACAATCTTGCATAGGAGAGAGTACAATCTTGCGCAAGGGTTAACAACAAAAAGAAAGAAAAACACAAGATGAGGAGATAGGGAAAAAAATTCCTCCACATCGAGGAGTTTCAGATCAGCAAATTGAGGCTTAGACACTCGAACCCAATAATTGTAAGATGGAAACTGCATCTAACCATCTAAAAACATAGTAGCAAAGGAAATATAATGAAAGCGACATTTCAATGACCAAACATAAAAAAACCCATGCATGGTTACTCCCAACTGCAATAGAATCATGAGACCTCAAAGGTCTTAGCCATCCCCCACACGTAACATCCAAAACTACCAACTAGATGGTTATAGCTATCTTATGAGGATGTCACTACTAAAATGTAATAATGCCATAAGACCAGAAAATCTAACAAGCTAAACCAATAAGAAAAAGATACTCCAACTAAGAAAATCACATCATCCAATCATATGCTAAACATCATAATATAAGAATTTTTCAAATAACTAACATCTTCTAAACATGATATCGAAGCATTCTAATGAAAGCATAAATCACAAGGAAACATACTCCAGATAAACTAAAATACCAAGTGAATATCAAGCATCAGTTGCACTGGAAGAATAGACCATCTCTTTACACCAGTCCCCAGTAGTGGCATAGGTAGCTACACCTCCCAACCATGTGAAACCCATAGGTTCACTCCTATCGTGTTGATGGAGATAATGATCCAATCATAAATACACATAAAGAAAACATCCATGGCTAACACTCACGTTAGATAGTAAGATGACTGCAACCAAGATCATTTGACAATACAAGTACAATAGGTCCTGGTCAGACACTTAATAAGTTGCTATGTAGGGACTCACCTCTAGGGAAAATAGCTTTGCATCAAGTACCCCAAGCTAACATGGTGTTGAATCAACTTCCCAATAGAAGGCTCATGCACTATGTCCTCAAACTTAATTAGGTGCTCACACATTTCATTATCTTAAATTTTATCACCACCCAATATTTTATTTAGTTATCACTTATTTAAGCCTTCTACTTGTCAACCTAGGCATGGTTACTAGGGATGTGGTAGAAGCACCTCCATGAATCTACCCTACCCTACCCATACCCATCCAATTATGAGCACTTGAAGGCATGCATATTCCAAACCCAACACCAAATATATAACTCAATCACATTACCATTAGGATTTTCAGCCTCGTAAGTCACTTGATAAATGTATGCACATGTGCTCATGAGTGGGCACACCACCATCACGGATATCAAAGCATAAGGGCTAGATGAGAACACAAGCAATAAAACACTCAATTGAATAACAACTCAAGAGGATGAATGCAACACACATCCCAATGCAACAAAAAGGTGCAAAAATGATCTCACTAACATCCAACAGATGATCCAGGTCCATGACCAATATCATGCCAAGAAAACTTGAGAAAACTAGATGACACACAAATTGAGGTAAAACCCCAAAACTCAAAAACTTCAAAATAAAAACCCATTTGGTCTTTGGGCACAAAAGTCACAAAAATTCAATAAAATTTAGGTTTAGACACTATATGCAAAAATATCTAGCATAACGGTGCGAAACCCCAAACCCTCATCCCAAAAATAGGGAAAATGTTCATACCCATCCAACTGGGTAGAATTAGCAGTCAAAAATGGTGGGGAACACTAATTCTCAGCCTCTTAACATACAACTACCAAAAAAAAAAGTAAAAATGGAGCTGAATACAAAAATGGGAGAGCCCTACTTGATAGCCAAAAGGGCTAAAACATAAAATAACCAGATAAAATAAATATCACACAGAAACTGTCAAAAGTCATGGCAAAGCAAGGTCTCCCTAAGTTGGATCCAATGAGACCGATCTCACAATGAACAAAAAAATAATCCTACAGAAGAGGATTTTGGAAAAAGCACTCAAATTTTTAATTTCCAAAAGTGAAAAGTGAGGAATTAATTTCCTCTTTGGATACTTTTCACTTTTCAAGTGAATAATTGATTAGGGTAAATAATCAGCTGACCTAGTTAAATACCAAATCAACCCAAACAAAACAAGCTATTCCAAGTAATTGGAATTCATCTATGTCAAAGCTGCCATAAATTAAAATTAGTTAAAATAAAGCCCAAAAATGCAAAAACAAAATTCACAAAAATCCTTAATAACTTTGTGATAGTGTAAAGAGTTCATAAATTTCATTTTATGTTTTTGAATCATTTTCGATATAAGGATAGGATCTCTTTTCTGTTTTATCTGAGTTTCTCCTTGCTTCAAAGCCTTCAAGCCCATAGGAAAAAAGATTCCCATCTAGTTTTACATGAAGGGCTAATCCTTTTAATTGATAATTATTGTAAGAGTAAGTCCATTGTATCTTCCCCACCCTTTGAAAAAAAGAGAGGTTCTGTTAGTGAAACATACTCAAGAAAGAGTAAGGGAGATGAAGGGGTAAGTGTGAAAAAAGAGAGTCTAAAGTAGGACACACCTCAAAAAAATGCTAAGGAAATTACTGAGTTTGAGAACTCAGACAAAAATGATGAAATGAATGTGGAGAACGAGGAGAATACAGATATGGGGGACTTTAGTTCAAACTTGGATGCTTACCCTAGCAGCAAAGGTGAGCCTAGAAAGGACGAGGCTAAGAAAAGTTATGAACAAAATATAGGGTCAAAATTTTTTGGAGAAGAGGATAAAAAATAGAGTGAGCAACCCTAGAAAGCTAGGGAGGAAAATTTGGAGGAAGACACAGGGAACAAGAAGGATGACCTCACTAGAAAGGGTGCTATGAGTATGGAGGAAGATAGGGAGAAGGAGAAGGATGACTCAACTAGTAAGGGTGCAAGGCTTTCTTTCCTTCACTCTACCAAGCTTAAGGTAGACTCCTCCCTCCAAGGTGATTCTTGGATGTACAATGAGTTAATGAATCTAAAAAAAAGAATGGGAAAAATGCAGTAGGACCAAGAAATTGACTAGGCTAAGATCATTCAATTGGAAGTTCAGGTTGGCAATATCCCAGAGAAGTTAAAGGAATATGAACATGAGCTCCATCTTTTGATCAGAGAGTGGTAACAAGATGGAACAAGTCACTTCAAGCATCTGTGCGGCTGCTGCTAGCTTAGGCAAGAGAAATAACAAGGAAATCATGTCTCTTGGTGGGCCAAGCAAAAGAACAAGATAAATTTCAAGGAAGAAGGTGGCTAAGGCAACTGGGGGATCTTCTACTAACATTATCCAAAATATTGCAGAGGTAGGGGAGGAGGTGGTGAAAATGATCAAGGAGTTGCAATAACTATCGGTGGTGGTTCTAGTAACTAGTCTCTGGTTTGGGTTTCTTAACTGGTTTTGTTCCTTTTGTTTAAAATCTAAGTTCTAGGTCCTTGTAAAACCTGGTTTCATTTACTGGTCCTTTTTTGTGGTTTTGGGTCCCTATAAAACCTAGTTTTGTAACTCTCATACTGCAGGTTTTAGGTCCTTGTAAAACTTGGTTGTGCTTATTTGAATATCTTTTTTTTTTTTCTGTTAAGGGTTTCGGGTCCATTCAAAACCTGTTTTTACCTTAATCTAAAACTTTGCAACAATGTGAAACTCTAAATGCATAGACACATTCACAGGTCTAGTCACATAATGCAAATGAGTCTGGATTTATCAAATTGTTGGAAGGTTTAATTTAAACATTTAAATAAGATACATCAACCATACAGGGATGACATTGGTAAAATATGAACAGTTGAATCACTAACTCCATGTGTCACTGGTAGGGATATAAATCTGCACACAAACACACATGATCAAGTGCAATTGCATATAATAACATAGTTGAAGCAATAAATGCATTAAATAACCTAATTTAACCATTTATTCAATTATACTAAAATAATCCATTTACATCACTCACACTGCATAAAGCATAATAAAACAAGAATGAAGTAAATCACCATAGCATTAAATTCACATCTAAGGTAATTAGAGATATGTCCAAATATATCATCATAAAATATATTGTCATCTCAAAATGGCATCATCATACAAATATGATCAACTGAACAACATAGTAGTCTAACATCTATGATACTGAAATCAAAGTACAACATCTGGCCTTTAGGTCATCTCAACATGTAAAAATAACATGAGTAACAAGTATCTCTCAAATCAAAATATAACAAGGTACAAATTGCAAACATGAGAGGCACTACAAGGATGGAGCATAATTTTTAACTAGTCTCATAGGAACTTATATAGAGACAAGCTGAACTTTCTACATCTATCACACAATTAGAAATAATTTTGAAGAAAATCAATTCTTTATATTTGAAATTGTGTGATATATATTTCTTTAAAGAAGACACTACACGGTCATTAGAGCTATTGCATGCAGATATAAGAGCGAATGTTATCACATTGGGTAAGAATGCAAGTTCAAGCTCGTCATCTTTTAGTGAACTAAAATTCAGTCAAAAGAGGTTAGTTGAGCTCATGACTTGAGATACAGAGATATGGAAAAGGTTGACATTAATTCAAATTTAGTTATTGCCATGTACAGAGATAATTAAGAAGCTAATCTCTATTACTCGAGACATTTTGAAGAAAGAGACAAATATTACACACATTGGGAGATTTATTGACCTAGATGGTGAGCTAGAAATTCATTTCCAAATTTTGATATAGGTATAGGAAAGATGGAATTTTATGCTATGCCAATATTGTGGCAAGTCATCAACAATTCTTTGATAAGTATCAGTTAGCCCCAACATCTTCAAGTTCCATTAGTGATAAAAACAAGGGGGATAACGATAAGAAAGGGAAATGAAATAATGAGATAGGGGGAGATAAGAATTAAAGAAGAAGAATAAGGTAAAGAGTAGATATCAGATTGTACAAAATCAAATTTTGCTCTTAGTGGAGAATGCATTTTTGAACAAAATGATTTCATGATAGATAGTTTTTTTCCACTAATGTCAAAGGGGGATATTGTTGATATCTAAGCCTATTTTGTTGATTAGTGTCCAAACACTTAGTCATTTACTAGGAAAGATTACAATTTCATCACTGTGACTAAGTTATCTAGTAACGTTCGAGCTTACAATGCTTATACTAAGTAGGATACTGATTTATGAGTATTCAGTAGAGACCAAGAAGATTAACAAGTTGAGAAAAAATAAGATTTAGGAATACAACGAGGACCAAGCATATTGACAGGTTATCAAGTGCTACAAAAAATAGACATATAGAAGTCGAGTAAAAATATAAAGGTTAAAAAATGACCAAGCATCAAAGAATTCAAATGCTGATTAGTTCAATTTTGATATAAGAGTTTGTAATGACACAAAATCATATGTAAACTATTTTGGCTGAATTTTCTGTGACATTTAATATTTGTAGAGCCAACTAAGATTTTGATTGAGCGCATCATTATAGAAGGTAATGATCCCAAGGTGTGTGATTCAACCAATCAAAGAAAGGATTGTAAATGGAAAAAGATGATGAAGTGTAAGCTGATGATCAAAATCTAGAAAATTCACAGAACATCTACTTAAGGAGGATTCTAACCCTAGATTTAGTATGTTGAAATGTGTAAGAGTGTATGCACTTGTGAAGGAGTAAAGGCAAAGTTCAAGGGAAGATCAAGTAGAGAGAAATTAAAGTGGACTAAAAAGAGTTATCAAATAAGGAGATCAGATTAAAGGTATAGAAAAGAGGATACCCAAGATTAACTTGCAAAGAAAATTCAAGGTCAGGTACTGAGTTTGTTATTTTGTAATTGAGACAGGGTAAATCTCTTAACAAAGTGGTCTTAGCAAGCCTATGTAAACCTTGTAATAGAGTCCTTACTTCATTGTGAGTGTAAAATACTTTAACAAGGTGAGACCTGATAGTATCTTAAGCTTTTAAATGGGTAGATCATATCTTATGATCAAACATTGCAACCTGGACAGGTTAACTTTATTGTTGCAACAATGAAGATTTGTGGGTTTCATTCGCACCCTAATTTTACCTTCATCTTGAACTGTTTCTAGGTAACCAAATCATTGTGTTATGTGTAGAAACTTTATGGATATGATGTATTTCATTTATGTTTCAACATTTCAATTTTAATGGTAGATGAGATGAATTAGGTAGGAACGAATGAAATTGGTTTTGAAGTCAAAATTTTAAGATCTTGATTCACCCCCCTTCTTAGTATTGTGTTTCCCATTTCCTTATTCCAAAATTATAAGCATCTTCTTTATTATCTACACCATCATCTTCTCTCACTTCATCTTCAACTTGGTACGTCTCTAGCTAATTATCATCATACAAGGTTCTTATGTTAAAAAATGGATTCCTGTATCTCTCTCTAGTCTTATCACATGTTTTCTCATCATCCTCAATAAAAGGCCCTTTCTCTCTATTAGAAAACCTTTTGTATCTCATAAATTACATATTAGAGGATTGGTTCTTCTTCTTTCTAGTTCTCTTATTAGGAGTCCACTCCAAATATTTTTCCCCTATGTGGACAAATCTCCTACCCCACATAAATTTCAAAGAGCAATGCCTAAAGTTATCTTTTCTCTCAATATGAAGAACTTGACCACTCATAAAATATTACATAGATTGGACACCTCTATTTGAGGAAATAATATTAAACCAAATCTTTTGGGCATATCCCTCTAACAAAGAACACTTTTTATAAAATCTTCTCTTCTTCTCTAGTCTGTGGAACTAAAAGCTTTGGGTCACTTCACAATACCAATTATGAGTAGATCTACCCAATAGTTTTTCTAATCTATTGGTTCTTCAAAATTTTGGTTGGATTCCTATGATCCTTGCCTACTCAATGTTGAGAAATTTGACACAAATTAGCCGATGACTAGGATTGATACTTAATGATTGAATCCCCTACTCTTTAGACCCTACAAATGATCTATAAATTGGGACATACACATTTTATAAGTTAATCCAAAATACAAATTTAATCCCTGATCCTAATAGTAATTGCATGGATATATTTTTAACCATTAAAATTGCAAGGATTACGCTTTAAACATAATAATGTAACCATGTTTAATTACATATAAGAGAGAATAATAAAATTATAAGAAATGAAAATAATAAGAAAGAGATAGAAGAGAAAATGCAAACACCTGATAATAGAGTTCTTCTGGATAGGACAACATCTCGGGGTCCACTTCTCAATTAGTGGACCGCCTTATAAATGTTTCCAAGAAAAAATACCTTATTACAACATCCAAGCTTCAAGGCATCATTTATAATCTCTCTCTCCTATGGACTTGATGACACATCACAAAATCTTCCTACTTACAAAATCTCTCACAAGGAAGAATTCTCTCCTTTTACAAAAAAAATTCCAAGGCTAAATTTCCCTCCCAAGGTCTAATTGTCCTTGAAAGGAAAATAATCCCCTTTCTATACACGATTTTTTCCATCATTGGTTTAAAACAAAATTAAAAAAATTCATAGCCATATTCCCAAATTAAATACCTAATTCTCCCTTTTACATAACTAAATTCTCCCTTTTACATAACTAACTAGTCACAAAAAATCCATTTTTTACAAAATAAATAAATATGTGGTTCATGATATTTGGGTTTTTTTTTTAAATAAAAAACTACATATTATTAGAGGGGAAGTTACTCATTTAAAACAAACACCATTTAAGAGTTTGTTAAAAAGATCTTGCTATGGATGTGTATGGGGGATCAAGCCCATTCACTTGCTTCTTTTAATTTTTGGTTCATTACAGACCATATATGGGGGATAGCTTAGGCCCCACACCCCATAGTTATATTTTTTAAAAGTCTTGATCCACCTGAAATAACCATACCAATTATCAAATGATGACAACCATGTCCAAGTTCAGATGGTGTAATTGTAGAGGAGTGAATTAGGAGGTGAGAGGTTGGGTGTTCAACTCCCACAAATATCAAATTTTGTCCAACAGACCTACCAACTTTTTGCTATGTCACCTTTTTTTACATCATCATGTTTGCCAACTTCATTTGGCCATAACTTATTTTGTTCATTCAAAATTCATTAGAAAGCTCTTGATAAGCTCTTTAATGTGAGAACATTTTTGCCTTTTTGGTCAACCTCAAGCTCACCTATTTGACTAGACATTTGACCGAGAATAACTTCTTCTTATGAGCTTCTTTTAACCTCATTCAAGTTGCACTAGTTTCAGTTTTCTATGCTCTTTGAAATGATGTTGAATTTGAAAGATTATGACTCTATGAAAATTTTAGGCCTTTTGGATCCGCCTAGATCATTCCTCCCCATTGAAAATCTTTAGGACCTCCAAAATTCTATTTTACATTCAATAGAAGGGAGGGCATTTTTGGCTCACTTTTCCAGTATCATTTGTACACCTTGTTAGAATTTTTAACATATAACTCATCATCAACACATGGAAAAAATGAGATAGCATTGTTGACACAATTAGCCATACATCCATCAATATTCATTGTTACATCCATCACCCACATAGTACCAACTAGTAGAAAAAGAAGTAACAATACTAAACAAACTAATGAAAAAGGAAAAGTATCAACTCTCTGGATATCCTATATAAACACCATTAGAAGATGAATCATGCAAATCCTCTCTTACCATCACTGGTTGAAGACTTGATTGTGCTTACACTTGATCCTAAATAGTCATAGCAGACATGATATTAAGTTTATTTCTTGTATTTACAATCATCTTTAAATGTCCTATGTTTACAATTGATCCTTCATTCTTCATGTGATGAGCTCTTATAATGTACTCAATTTCATCCTTAAAATATGATATCTATCATGCTCCCTATAGAATATAGCTTTCCTATCAAATAAGTATGGGATACCCAACACAATCACACATATATAAAGTGGAACCACATCAAATTCAGCCTCATCTACATACTTAAATGTTATTACAAAATTTAACTTACATTTATTTGTTATCTACAATTTGTTATCATTACACACCCAACCTAATGGATAAGGTCTCTTATGTGGCTTAGTTTCCAATCCCAATTGTTTAATAGCTTCCCCTAAAATTAAATTAGCCTGAAACCTACTATCTATCAATGTGTCAACTTTATTTTTCTTTGAAATCACCTTTAAATGAAAATGCTCACTTCTAAATAATCTTTAGGAATAATATGAATTTTGGAAGTAGAAGCATATGAAACATTAGTATCAGAATCAACAAAATCCTTACCTTTCAAACCAAAATTGATATTTGTTTCATCATTAGAATCTAATCCAAGATCCTAAAAAACAATTGCAATCTTTTTCTTTACTTTATGATCTTTCTTAAACCACTTTGGTTTCAATTTTGGATGCAATTTCCAATACCTTGCATCCTCATGCCCTTTCTTCTAACGATGTAAACAAGTAGGCTTTTCACCTTCCTCTTTTTTCATTGTGGCTTCTTTCTTGCCCCTCTTATTTCTTTCATGAGGAACAAATTCCTTCTTTGAACTAAAACTTGTGTTTCGTCCACCTGCTTCAATATGGGCTGCTTGAACACATACTTCATCGAAGTTAGGACTAAACATCAATATTGTGTGTGTGAAATATGAATGCATTCCACTTATATAATTTAACAAAGTATATTGGGTATAAAGAGGAATTCCAAGAGTTAATGCCTTCTTCCTAAACCCCTATGTATACTCTTGTACATATTGCCCTTTACCTTTCTTGAGATTTTTCCAATTCATAATGGCTTGTTGCATACAACCCAAAGGATAAAACTGTTTCTTCAATAAAGTAAACTCATACTAAGAGGAAATAATTTGACCATGTGTAGCAAGGTCATCTTAGATCTTACTTTCCCACTAGAATAATGTAGTACCTCCCATTTAGAGAGTAGCTGGCTAGATTTTGGAAGAATCATCCAAAATATTTTGAACCCTATAATACACTTCAATCCACTTAAGCAAGTTATCTTGTTTTTTTGCATCCAAATCACCATTATATATAGGCAAATCAAACTTCACATCCACTTTTAAGAAGGACATCTTCATAGATTTATTTTTATAAGAATTAGACAACTTAGAAGAAGAAGACAATGAAGAAGATGAAGAAGATGGGGATGGAGGTTTAGGAGGGTTAATACCACCTCCTACTCCTTTGCCTTTGTCATCTTTTGACAAGGATATATTCCTCCTTCTTCCTATCCTTGTTTGCCTTTCTCAACCATCATTCATACCTCTCATACAGAAGAGTGTCCACAAATGCCTTCAATTCCACAATTGCTCTTTGAAAGGCTTCCACATCAAACTCAGAATGACTTTGTTCAAATTCCATTACCCACAAAAAAGTTCTTCTTTTTCCAATCTCTAGATTGTACTTTGCTAGTTCACATTCTCCTTGTTTTAGCCTCAACCTAGTTAACATTCACCACCTGCAATTTCCTACAAAATGGATTTTGATACCAAACTTGATCTATAAATTGGGATTCACACATTTTATAACTTAATCTGAAATATAGATATAATTAATTATCTAAATAATAATTGCATGGCTATGTGTTTCTAACCATTGAAATTATAAGGATTATGCTTTAAACACGATAATTTAATCGTGTTTAGTTACATAAAAGTGAGAATTTGAAAAAAAAGAACTAAAAATAATAAGAAAAAGATAGAAGAAAAAATGCAAACACTTGATAATGGATTTCATCTGGTTAGCACTATTCTCTAGGTCCGCTTCTCAATTTGAGGACCACTTTATTAATGTTGCCTAACAAAAATGCCTTATTACAACATCCAAGCTTCAAATCCTCCTTTATAATCTCTCTCTCCTACACACTTGAAGACACTTCACAAAATATCTCATGAGAAAAATTCTCTCTCCACGGCTAAATTTCCCCACAAGATCTAATTGTCCTTGAAAAGAAGATAATCCCCTTTCTATAATAAGTTTTTGCATATTTGGTTTAAAACCAAATAAAAAATTTTACCAGTCATATTCCCAAATTACATAACTATTTCCCACTTTTACATAACAAATTAGTAACAAAAAATATATTTGTTACAAAATAATAATAATATATAGTTTATGCTATTTGGGTTTTTTTATAACAACATATTATTAGAGGGAAAGTTACTTGTTAAAATAAACACCATTTAAGAGTTTGTTAAAAATATCTCACTATGGATATGTATGGAGGATCAAGCCCATTCATTTACTTCTTTTAATTTTTGGTTCATTTCAAACCATATATGGGGGATGGCTTGGGCCCCATACCTATAGTCACATTTTTTAAAATCTTAATTTGCCTAAATTAACAATAACAATTCTCAAATTACAAATGGTGTAATGATAGAGAAGCATAATAGAAGGTGAGTGGTTGTGTGTTCAACTCTCACAAATGTCAAATTTTGTTTGACTGACTTGTCAACTTTGTGCCACATCACCTTTTTTGCATCATCATGTTTTCCACATCATGCTGACTTCATCAATAGCCATTTGGTCATGTTTTTGATTGGAGAACTTCATTTGGCCATAAATTTTACATACGAACTCAAATTTCATCCATTCAAAGTGAATAACAAATCTCTCGATAAGATCTTCAATTTTAGAAAATTTTTGACCAATTTGGACACAGACAATTTTTTCCCTTTTTGGTCAACCTAAACTATTTGACCAAATATTTCATTAAGCATAACTTCTTCTTATGAGATTCTTTTGACCCCATTCAAGTTGCACTCGGTTCAATTTTTTGAGCTCTTTGGAATGATGTTGAATTTGAGAGATTTTGAGACTATGAAATTTTTAGGCCTTCTACATCTACCTAGTTCAACAAACCTAGGTAGGTGCACCTCATACATCAACTCTTCAAGATGACTTAATACTTACTTTTGCAGACTTTCTTGAATGATACTCTTGAAAACAAGAAGCAACTTTCAAGGAGAAATCAAAACTTTTTGAAAATTAAATACTAAAGAGATTTATCAATGTATTTTGTGACTTGGAGAAACAACGCACTTGAATATGATAATCAACTCCACCAACTTCAATCAGACACAAACTTTAATGAGTTAACCAGGACCAATTTCTTATTCCAAATGGGAAAAATAAAGTCAAATCGCTATCAAATTTAACCTATCAAATCCTTTAGAGATAGTGTACACATATCATCAATTACCAAATAGAGAACTTGAACATAAAAATCTAGTTCAATTATTTTTAACTTCAATACTGGAAGACCAATTGAACACAAATCATAATGCTTGTGATTTTTATTGATCAAGGGATTGCATAAAAGTTTTATCTATCTGTATGTGTCAAATGTGGTACAACACACACATCACCATAGTCATTACAAGTCAGATTCATGTTGAGAATGAACATGAGGTTGTTCTTCCCAAAATATTTGACTTAATCGACCTTACCTTCTATCTAGTAGGAGTTTGAGTACGTGCTCTCAGAATCAAGAGCTTTAGTGACTGTGTACCTAGCTAGAATGGAGGATTTGAAATCATGAGATGAATGAAATGTTATTCTAGATGTTTTTGTAGTTTCTATGCAAATAGAATGAAAAAAAGCTATATGAAAAGTGCAGATTTGAGCTAAGATATAGTTTTTAAAAAAATCTATTGAAAATGTATGCAAGATTATTCTATGTTTTTGATATTTTTAATGCAATAAGAATGAGCTTTAAGTTATGAAAACAAAGAACTAGACTAAGCTAAGATGTATACAAGTATGAACTAGAATGAAAGAACTAAGTAAAATACAACAAAGTTGGAAGCTCAAAGATAACTAAACAATTTGATAAATTTTCAATATGAAAAAGTGGATCCTTTGTAAGAGGTAAGAACTCTCTATTTGTAGAGAAAGCTCAAAAGTCCAAGCAGAGGAATGGAGAGATTTTAATATGACCAAAATAAGAGATTCTACAGGAGTGAGAATATGACGCATCTTCCCACTTTCCATTTATCTCATCTTGAAGGTTCTTTTTGAGAAGTGACATTCCTTGGAATATTTCAAGAGGGTGTCTCATATTTGAATATTTAAATTAAAATAAATGAATATTTGGAGACACTTAATTTGAAACAAATTAATAAATCCCAAATGTCATGTATTATTGACTAAAGTATATTAATTTAATAGAAAGTGTTAGAACTTTATATTAAATTAATTAATCAATGAGGTTTAGCTAAAAATATAATTGAATAATTGAGGATTTATTAAAGTTAAATAATTATTGCAATTTATAGATTTCATGCAATTGATATTCAAATCAAGAAGTGGGGCTAGAAATACCTAGTGATTTTAGGACTTTGGGATTGATTTAGGGTTTTAGGAGAAAATTAGTTTACGAGACCAATTTTAGGGTATTAAATTTGGCCATCATTAAATTGATGTGTGGAAAGTGCATTGATTCAAAGAATAATATGATTGTAAATCATAGAATAAGAACTAGGAATATAATTGAGAATTATAATTGAGAATGAGAACTGAGAGCGATATCTAAGAACGAGAACTAAGAATGAGAAGCCTTAGGAGTTTAGCTAATGTAGATGGTGAGAAACTGTACACCCTATTTATTAAAGAGAGTTTAGGATTATCTCCAAAATGAATCTTAATCCTCCAAAGTCTAGGTAGAACACCTAGATACTGGTCCTTTGAGAAAAGAACAAGAACTATCATGATTCATAGATTGTCCCAAAAATGAGGTTTAATCCTTAGGAGTCTGGATAGAACATCTAGATACATGTCCATTGAACGATGACTGAATGATAGTTTAGGATTATCTCTAGACTGAAGCTTAATCCTCTAATGTCTAAATAGAACACCTAGATGCTAGTTCATTTGGAAGATGAAAAGACCTATCATGAGTCATAGGATAATCCCCAAAATGAGTCATAGGCTTAATCCTCAAGAATCTAGGTAGAACACCCATATTCCTATCCATTGAGTCATGGTGAGGAATCATGAGTTGATTGAGACTATTGATAGAAAGTTATTCACCTAATCGATAGATAAGACAATACTAGATTAATATGGGTTACATGAATCTAATATACCCCTAGAGATTTGAGATAGCCATAAATAGATCACAAAATATCTAGTTGAAATAAAATACGAGTAACTAAATTATATGTCTCTATTGATGAGATTCCCCTAGTAATGAGGACTTTGAATTCAATTAGATTGCTTTGAAGAAAGATTTGATTGATGTAAGAAATGCCTCCATCCTGACCCCTTAGGGGTGAATTAAAAGATGACACATTAGAAGGGTTACAAAGAAATAATAATGACATTTGAAGATTGAATTGAGGATGGAAAATGATGTAGAATAAGTCAGAAAAGATCAAGATTGATTTGGAGTGAATATGAAGTCGTTTGATTGGGAATTTAGGTCTAGGTTGATCAAGTTTGAGCAAAATTGATTGGAGTTGACTTTTGAAAATTTTGAGACATTGTTGGTACAACAAAATTCTAGTATGAACATTGTGTTAGAAAAAAGTGAATTTCACAAGTGATTGATCATGTCGATCCCAAAAAATTTAAATCATGTTTTGAGCTAATTAAGAGTGTCAAATTTTGATTTTGATCCCTAAAATGGATCTAGGACCATCTAATTAGGCAGGGGGTGGTTTGAACACTTATGCAGTCCAGATGAAGATAGGATGTCCATAGATAACTTTCCACCTCTTAGCATGTCGAATGTGAGTGAGCGAGTAAGTGAAACCATGTCGAAATGCAAGCCTAGGAAATCAAATGCAACATAATTGAATGCAGCCTAAGACTTGGTCTCTAAAACATCATGATATAGTTTCATCACCAAGTGTTGTTTTGGTAAGGCCATAGCATGCCATACAACCCTCACTATTATTTTTTCCATGAGAATATGAATAGGAGATTAGTTAGGGTTTTGTTGGAAGTAGATGTAAGCATTAAGGCACAAGAAGCCAAAATAACCAGGACATCATTTCATGTTGATTTAGGAAGTAAAAGTAAGCATCAAGGCACAAGCACTAGGAGGACCAAAATATTTCTTGCATACAAACACATTAGACACATGAGAGTCCCTTCTCATGCTAAGTAACAAAAAGTATTATGTCCCCAACAACCCTTTATCATTTGTGACCTTGGACAAAAGTTTGCTAGATGTACTTGTAGTGACCCTTATGTTCACTTCACAAGATGGGTATCTGTATGTATAGTAGTATAGAGAATTCACTCAAATAGACAAGGAGAAGAGCCAACCTCACCAAAATGTCTAGATAAAATGAATTGATGTACACATAGCCATCCAACATGAGATAGTGGTGGCCTCATGATCTTTCTTCTCAAGATTGCCCTCTAGCCAAAGTATCGTAGATTCTTGTCTTGAAAATTTTCAATCAAGGTATTATAACTATTCCAAATCTTATTCGTAGAGCCACACATAATTTGCATTATTGGCTGAAGATTATAACAATATAGTTGTCTAACTAAGATCAAGAGACCTTTCAAACTATTATTGTTGATGTAATTCCTCCTTAGATGGTCCCTTGGTGGAAGGACTGAGAATAGTGTCATGCTAAATCACTTTTTAATTATAAGCCTTACAAAGGATATTTGTGGCTTTCTTGTCATCTTCTTATTATTGACTAGCTATATCAATAATGACAACTTCAATCCTACGTAGAAATTTTTAATAGTTAGTTGATTCCAAGCTCAACAACAATTACTACAAATCTTTTATGGGAAGTTGATTGTAGAGCGGCCCAATCCAAAAGAAATGATAGATTGTACATCTAAAAGAATGTGATTGAAATTTCAAAAACATATTTTTCATAAAACTAAATCAAATCCATTATAAGATATAAATTTGGATGACATATGTAAGTTAAAATTGATTAATAGATCATAAAGAATCAAATATTTTAACAAATATATATATATATAGACAGCTGTGTTCAAATCTCGTTGGAAGAAATAAGTACAGATGGATGCAAGAGGGATTGAAATGAAAAGTGGGTGAGAATGGAGAGGACACGGAGGCCTTGCGACATACATACGCGTTTCCTGCAGGTGAAGGGCAGGGTGCATGTGCAATGTAGTTGTAGAATATAAAAGGAGGAAGCGAGAGTGAAACAAGTAAATTTGCATTTTGGGGAGGAAAGAATGTCAGGAGCTCAAGGAGCGCGGGGGGAGGGAAAATTCACAGGCACCACATACAAGTCAGTTCCAGGCGGTGTAAACAAGACTCGGGAGAGCACAACATCGGCCAGAGATGCGGGGGGAATACAAGTGAAGAGAAAGGAGGAGGAGGAGGTCCGTGGGCGCCAGGAAGCAGCAGCTGCTGTTAAAGACAGCGATGGCCAGCGACAAGACCCGGGCATTACTGGCACCGGTTGATGTCCACTCTCATCACGCAACATGGTAGCTAGCTTGTTTAGGGTTTCATACCTCTATGTAATACGGTTTTCGACGGTCTTTATACTACGTTTTCATTCTTCGTAACTCACTTTTCAGGGTTTTGGACGATTTTCACTTTTTTAAAATGTACTAATTATTTTCCTCATAAAATACACTTTATAATTTATGTTTTATTGTTGATTTTTTTAAATATATAAGTAACAAAATTTTATAATTATGAACTCAATAGTTTCACAAATAAATTAATCACTCTACAATTTTCACAAATATCATTGTTCCATAAACTAGCATACTTAAAAAATTAATTCAATTTTTTTTTTGTACAATAAGCCGAGAGGTATCTAATTTCAAAACAATTAATATAAATTTTGTAAATATTAATTTTGTAAATATTGTATTCAAATGAAAACAAAAATTTCATGAATAAGCTATTGTATTTATTTTTATATATTCTATGTCTTGATATTAATATATAGAAGTTTTACGAGATTCGGAAATTGAGCAAATCAAATTTAGACAATGATTTATTTTTTAGACAATGATTTATTTCATCATATTTAGCAATATAAAAAGTGGATATTTCTATTTAGCAATATAAAAAGTGGATATTTCTATTTAGCAATATAAAAAGTGGATATTTCTATTTAGCAATATAAAAAGTGGATATTTCTATTTAGCAATATAAAAAGTGGATATTTCTATTTAGCAATATAAAAAGTGGATATTTCTATTTAGCAATATAAAAAGTGGATATTTCTATTTAGCAATATAAAAAGTGGATATTTCTATTTAGCAATATAAAAAGTGGATATTTCTATTTAGCAATATAAAAAGTGGATATTTCTATTTAGCAATATAAAAAGTGGATATTTCTATTTTATTTTTCTACATGTAAATGAACATCAATTTAAAAAAAAAAAATAGAAAATGTGTACATTGAAGAAAGCCTCTCGACTTAATGACTTGACTTATTTATTATTAGTTCTCACCAGGTGGAATGACTATTTATGACTATTTATTCTTATTAAGTTGAATGATTATTTATTTTTAATATAAAAAAGATTAAAGCTCAATCAATAATAGGGAAGATTAGTTAAAAAAATATTTATATAAATTAAAGTATTAAAAAGAAGTCATAGTTTAATTAGTAATAGTCTTATTTCTTTTAATTAGTAACTCCTTGGAATAAGGAAAGAAAGAATAGGAAAGATTTGTTTGGAAATATTTATTAGTAATAGTCTTATTTCTTTTAATTAGTAACTCCTTGGAATAAGGAAAGAAAGAATAGGAAAGATTTGTTTGGAAATATTTATTTTAATTAAGTTAATGATTATTTACTCTACAAATCAAACTTTAATAAGTAATATTAAACTTTAATAAATAATATTAAAAGAAGTTCAAACAAGTTTAAATTATTTTTATTTATTATTTCTTTTAAAGGCTAGTATAACTTAAAAGTTGAAAGTTGAATTAAGGAAAGGAATGGGAAACATTTATTTTAACTAAATTAATTTGACTGACTCTTTACAAATAAGTTTATCAATATTTTATATAATTGAATAAGCAATATTAAATAACTTATAATAGAATAAGTTAATTTTAAATATCAATCACAATGGGTATCATTTATTTTAATTATTTATTTTAATTAAGCTAGAATGACTCTTTACTCTTAATAGTAAAGAAATAAAATTAAAATATATTTATATAAATTAAAGTTGAATAACTAATATTAAATAAGTTATTGTATAAACTAAAGTGAATAACTATTATTAAATACGTTAATTTTGAATTATATCAATCACAAGTGGAGAGGAGTGCTTTGCAACTATATCCTTCCCCCGTTGTACCTATGTCTTCCTTACTTTTTGTGCGTGGTTACTATGTTTATTGCTTGGGATTGAGCGGTCTGTGTGCCTTATTATTTTCATTTATCATTACCTTGGTTTGTCTTAGGTTTCATTGTTTGTGTGCTAGTAAAATCCAAGGTTTAATATCTTTGAAATCGGTCCTATGCAAGGGATGAGCTAGCCAAAAAATGATGACGACATCATGCATGGGATGGATATTGATAAGGAAGCCTCAAATTATGGTAATATGGCTAAAGTCGTAGAGGAAGACGAGTCTTCTGAAACAAAATCTGCCAAACCTTCCTACAAAGTGATGGTCTCTGAACAATTGAGGACAGAGTGCCCTTCCTTGGTTGTGTTTAATGGAATCTTTTGCAAGAAAGGATACAACACCAGAGGACCCACAACCAATGGAAATAGATTGGGTGGGAGAACAATGGAGGAGGGAATCTTTTGCAAGAAAGGATACAACACCAAAGGACCCACAACCAATGGAAATAGATTGGGTGGGAGAACAATGGAGGAGGGAGGAGCCATAGGAAATAGTCGAGTTGGTAAGACTACTCCCCATGACCTTAAAACAATCTCTCTCTCTCTCTCTCTCTCTCTCACACACACACACAATGTGGACAAGGTTAAAGCTATTAGGAAAGAACACCTTAAAACTCTCTCTCTCCTAATATGGACATGGTTAAAGCTATTAGGAAAGAAAAGTTGCAATTGAAAGAAATTGCTATCTTTTTTGTTTGTATTAATAAGGAGTATGTTTAATCTTGTAAATTCTTTGATGACTGGATTTGTAACACATGGGGAAGAAAATTAGGGATTCAAGTTAGCCCTTCAGAATGATTTAGAAGGGCTTATTTGTGGTCTTCTTTGAGTCTCATGGTATGCAGGATAGGGTGTTGAAAAAAGGTTACTAGAATGTGGGTCACTCCCTTTTTAGGGTTTTTCAATGGTCAAATAAAGGGGTTGTTGAACAAGTTATAGCCCAAATTCTAGACTTGTATCCCTCAGACTATACACCCTCTTGGGCCAATTTTGCAAATTGGATATTTGAAACATACACTTCCCCATCTTAATGTTATAATCTTACTTTCTTTAGCTCTTGAGGTAGAATTTCTTGAAGTTATTTCAATGGAAATGGAAGAAGAAATTTTTATGTGGGAAATTTTTCTTTGGGGGAATTTAGAGCCATGTTTTCATTGTAAAATGAATGGGCATACCAAAAAAGATTGTTTGACCCTTGGAAATTTACAAAACCCTAAGTTTGACATGAACCCTAACTTAAAGGAATTTGAAAAGTCTGACAATGTTTAGACAACTATTCACCCTAGTAGGGATAATGTAAGGATGTTCAATGTAAAGATTGTAATGATGAAAACATTACCAAGGTTGGTTCATCTCATGAAATAGTTGATAATGGAAAGTGTGTTAGTTTGAATAATCCTCTTTTTGAGGATGACTTTGAAGTGATGCACCAACTTTAGATAATGGCACCACAAAACTTCTAGCTAATTGTTAATTAGATATTGATAATGAGAAGAGCATTGTTGAGGGTACTAACAAGCCTTCACTCCCACCTAGGATAGATGTACAAAAAAGTGATCTTAATTCCATTAAGGAGAGAGCAAATATCATTCTAGGCGGGCTTCCAATGGACCCCTAAACAGTGATAAAGCTCTAAGTAGGGCTCTTAATTATGTTATTGAGAAGAATGTAAATAATGTAGAGTGTGAATTATTAAATGAAACACCACTTATTAATGTTACTAATAAATCCTCTAAAAAGAAGAGGAATGTAGTTGATAGACAATCTCTCTCTAATGATAGTAAAAAAGCAAGCAAAGATATCCTAGATTGTTTTAATAACTCCAAATCACAACAATCTAAATGATACACATACATATAGCTAGAATGTGAGAGGCCTAGAGATGCTAGATAGGAAATATATGGTTAGGAAATGGTGTAATAATCTCAAATTGAAAGACATTATATGCCTTCAAGAAATTAAGATTGTTGGTTTTCAAGCCTACACCATCTTGGAATTCCTTTGAGATTAATCTACTGGATTCTATTCCAACCATGTACTAGAGGTAATGGAGGCATTGTTGTTTTGGTTGGTCAAAAATGGGTAGATAAAGTCATTTTAAATTGTGTCTCTCCCTGTTAAAGAGATTTATGGGTTATTCTCAAACATAATGATACCACAATTGGAGTCTGTAATATTTATACTCCTAATGACTATAGGGACTGAACACATTTATGGGAATATATAAACTCTAGTCTCCCTAAGGCTCATTAGATTTTTGTGGGAGATTCAACATGATAGAAGATAATGAGGAAAAAAGTGGGGGAAATCTCCACAATCAGTAAGGGAATGGGTTATTTTTTGGGTCTAATTTTAAGAGGAATTGCATAGTTTTTTATCCTCTAACTTTAAAGAAGAATTCCTTCTTTGACATTGGCTAACATGGTGCAACAATAAAAGTGGGCACCAAAGAGTATATTACATTTTGAGTAGGATTTATGCAGAAATCCCTACCTTTTCTTGTGAAGCTAAAACTGGACATGCTCACGTATGTGTTTGTCTGGTCTCTACATCTTATCATCATCCAATTTTTGCAAGTATATATTTGGGGGATTCTATTGATATTAACAATAGAGGGAGGAAAAATGGACCTTTTAAACTTAATGTGTCATTACTAATGATGAGGATAGTTGTGACAATGCTATCAAAATGGTAACTAGCTTATGTAAATTTTGTAATCAAGGTATGAGACCTAAGGAGATGGAGTTCACTTGAGAAAGCATGGAGGAAATTACTGTTCGAAGTCTTAATTACAAAACTAAGATACTAAGAGGGGGTGATAAATCAAGATCTGTAACACTTTAAACCTTTTTAACAATTCTTTCTTGCATTCACCACATTTGTCATCTCATGTCCAATGCATGCATAACTTGTAAAATCAAATTGTAATAACATATAGATCTAATCTATCAATCACATGCATGAAATGTAAACACATGACACAAATAGTTATCTAAAAACTCTCCAAGGTGAAGGTAAAACTGTGTTGGGGATGACACCCACAAATCTTCAGTATTGTAATAATAAAGTTAACCTATTAGGGTTATAATGTTTGACCATAACCAATGATGATGCAGTGAGAATTTGAGGGTACCCCTAGATGAGGTAATTTGGATCCCTACAAATAATGACAGTGGAAACACGACACAAGATACACAATTTGATACCAAATGCAACACTTTATGCATAAATACTTGTTTACATACAATATCCCTAGTTGTAGGGCCTTCCAGATTTGGACCAAATACAAAAGCAATTACAAAATAGTTCTACAAGATCCCTCAAGATCCAATCCCAACACCATCTAGTCCAGATCCACACTTTGGTAGAAGCCTCCAAGGAAGATTTTAACTTGTGCTCGCAAGCCCACCTAGCAATATCCTTGTTTCCCAAACCTCTGCTACTAGCCCTTCTCAAAATTCACTCTTCTGCCACATCCTCTTCTCCAAGCTAGATGATAATGACTTAAGACTCCACAAAACACCACAACTTATACCCAACTAAGCCAGAAGTTGGCCTGGCCCATTACAAAATTAAATAAACCCTTACATTAAATGCCCATGCAAGCCACAAGTTGGCTGCAACACAAATTAAATACATATAACAAAATTAAATGCCAAGGTTGGCTCACACTATAAGCAACTCTCCTAAGCATAACCGAGCACTTCATCGAATGAGCCAACTTGGGCAACACCACTACCAAGTTCTCAATGAAAATTGAGCCATAGTATACGTCGAGTTCCTCCTTTGGTGATTGAGTCCCTTTAATGATCGAGCTACTTGGTCAATACTACAACCATAAACACTAAGCTCCTAGTGCATGTTGAGTGCCTTTGATAACCAAGTACCTCCTCCTTCTTTGACCAAGTCACATGTATTTATTTGACTGAGTTCCTCAACTCCAAAGCCAAACCACACCATCCTATAGGATTGCTAACAAGCCTAGGATGCTCATGCATCAGACACCCCAGGTTCAAAAAAATGTTCTTAATAACTAGAAGAGCATCTTCTAGGACTTGGCACGTAAATCCCAAATTGGTTCTTCACATACATATCCTCTGAGTCCTTAACTTGTACACTTGTTCCCTTGATCTTCTTTTTCTTTTTCATATCCATCCTTAGTGTTCCATAGGTCTTCCTTCCACACTAATCTCTAACCCTCTCAGAATCCTTCAACTCAACTCGGCTGCTAATACTCATTGTCCCTTCTACCAAGCTCTTCATTCTATAAAGGAATTAGGGAATGCTTCCTACCACCTTTCACAATTGTAAACACATTCTTGACACAATCATGCATAGCCCTACAATCATACTGCCAAGGTCTACCAAGAAAAAAATGACAACTATTCATGTTCACAATATCACTCAACACTTGATCCTTATACTGCCCAGTCTAGAAATCAACAAGGCACTACTCCCTTACTTCCAAAGCATGCTGACCTTGCAATTAGCCAATCTTATAAGGATAAGAACGTCTTACTCTCTTCAAACCAAGTTTTTGAACCACCTCGTTAGTAACAAGGTTGTCTGTACTACCACTATCTACAATCACATTGCAGAATTTACCACCAAACTTATAACAAGTCCTAAACAAACTAGTCCTCTAACAAGATTCTAGTGTCCTCTAACCAATTAGTACTTGCTGAGCTAGCAAACTCTCTCATTGCTCAGGTTGAATGTCACGGTCTTCAACCTCATTCACAAGATCATCTCTTCTATCACCAACCTTAGGAGATTCATAATACCTATGTCCTACTTCACTACATATGTACAAAGTACCCTTAAACTCACCTCTACCTGTCCTTCTCTTCCGATAAACAAGTTTTTGTTCATCTTCAGCACTCGGTTTAGCTTTTATCAAGCAATACTACTTCTCCTTCCCTCTGGAATTATAACCTTGACTTGTCCTCTTCAACTTATCTTCTTCCTTCAAGGCATATCGATAAGCATCCTCAACCAAATCAATCTTCAACATGCCAACCTCATCTTGGATATTGAATCTCAAACCATTAATGTACCAAGCTACCTTTTCCTTTGACAATTCTCTATGCCCAAACCAAATAGTCAACTTGTATAACTCCATCGTATATTATTTCACAGTATATCTTTTTGTTTCAAATTATGCAACCTCTTGAATAACTCAAGTTCATAATCAGTAGGAATGAACTTAGCCTTTAACTTAGTTACCATCAACCTCCATCTAGTGATCTTCATTTCACCTTCCTCCTCTCTGTCTCTTTGCAATTCTTTCTACCTAAGAGAAGCATGTCCTTTCAACCTGTATGGTAAGTGTTAAAAGGTTAGAATTGTAGAGTAGATGTTAGGGATTTCTATCACACACACAAGCAATCCAAATTGAGATCACAAAAGGGCTTCAACTAAGAATCTACATACATACCTCTGGCCTCTATTGTGTTTGACCACATCTTTGACACTAGGGACTCCTAAAAAAATGAAATGGGAAAGGATTTGCACAAAGTCTCAAAGGTTGTTGTTATAGGTAAAAGATAAATAACACATGTTAATAAGACAAATTGTTGATAATTATTATAAACTTGAAAAACATCATGTACTCATTGTAAATGCAACTATTTAATATGTATATAGAACAAATTTATACTATAACCTAAAATTTATGAGAAGGAAACTATGAAAATTTACCTGTTCCATTTCCTCAACATTGACATTCTTGGGAGTGTAATCACCTAAAAATGGTCATCTAGACTATTAGTCCCATTTTCAACATTTTGGCTGAATTAATTTAATCACTTACCTAAGCCAAATTGCTAATAATCAATTTATTTTATTATAACCTATAGTTTGACTATGCTATCCTAAGTTCATTATTTGATTAAAAGAACATGTCCCCTTTTAATTAAATAAAACACCCCATTCTTCTAACCCACTTAAAGTGCACACATAAAGTCTTTTTTCTATTTTGCAATTAAAAGAAAAGGCTTTGTGACTTTTGTCTTATATGACAAGTCAACTTGTATTCTATTGGTTGACTTGTGTGTGCACATGGATCACTTGTCTTTTCAAATTCCACCGTTGATCATCCACCATCTTCATCTTGATCTCTACCATCCATACATCTTTAAAAGGGAGAGAGCTTTCCCCCTCAATCGATCCTCATTTTGAATATTGTTATGCTGCAGGTTTTCTAACAGGTTTCTTTGGAGCTTTGTGGAGAACTTCTATTTCTTGTCTACATTCTCTCATCCATGGCATCATGGCATTCTAGCTTAGCTTAGCTTTCATTTTTACATGTAGCTTAATCTCACATAGCTTAATAATGGTATTGTAACACTCTCATACATGTTTTAACATAGCTCCACTTTGCATCTCATTCTAGCTTAATCTTCATTTGCATTGCATTCTTGAGGAACTCCTTGGGACATTTGCATTCTTGCATCTTGTCTTTGGAACCTCCCATTGCATGGTTTACTAGCAAGAAGAGTATCTCTAAGGCTCATCTGAGAGCCCTTGAACTTGAAATACACTCTCTTGCACTCCATGGATAGGGAGCTCTAAGCCGGCATCCAAGCATTTTGAACTCATGAAATCGTTTGGATAGAATGGTTTAGAGTGTGACACATTTCGAGTGTACAGGGAGCATTCATCAACTCTACAAAACTAAATTGTTTCTACATATATTCAATAGACAAGTCAACATGTATTATCAATATTGAGTACATGTATATACATTCATTCATAATAAATTTCAAAATATAAACTTGACTTGCATTTAATACCTTTTTTTGTTTTGGTGTTCTTGTTGATTTCTTTCCCTTTCCTCCAAACCTCGAGCTATGTGGAGTACCCTAAAGAAGAAAAAAATATAACACAAGAGGAATCAATAAGACACATCATGAGTTCAACTCAAATCATAAAATTGATAGGTGTGCAAGCTAAAGTGTGGCATCATCAATTTGAGAAATTTCAGCCCCTAATAAGCCCTATAAAATAGTAAAGAGTATTGTTATAAATTTGAGATAATGTTGTAAATGGAAAGAAGGTACAATAAAAACAAGAAGATCATAGGAGGGCAAGAAGACAAAATGACTTGAAGGACAATATTGGAAGGATAATACAAGACCTAGAAAATGGAAATAAAGAGACTGAGAAGGAAAAGAGAGATATGAATGAACTTTTGGCACCTTGTCAAGAAATAAAAGTGGAGATTCACGATCTCCACACTCCTGCAAGACACCCTATGTGATATGGAGGTTCTTTGATGTGGATGGGTATATGGAGGATGAACTCACATGAAGTTCATTAGATGGAGTTTGGGTATACTAGGAGCAAGATATGTGGATGGAAATTGGATGGGTTTGATGAGTTTGGAAGGGTTTCAATGATGGTAGGAGATGGAAAGGTATTATTGTACTTTTAAGAATACCAATTAAGAAACATTATTTCAAATCCAATGTATTAGTGTACTTTTAAATATATTTACAAAACTTTACCTTAGGTGTTATTTATCCTAGCCTTGCACCTCTAGCAGAACAAGTACTATGTGGTGTTATCGTACCACTTGTTGCACCCTAAATTGCATATTGTTTGAACATATCAATCTAAAGTGCTCTATATAATTTTAAAAATATTTAATTTTATGATATTTCTAGGTGATTAAATAATATCATGTCAAAACTCATGAGGTTCATTAGATGGGGTTTGGGTAATGCTAGGAGCAAGAGATGTGGATGGGAATTGGATGGATTTGATGAATGAGAGGGTTTCAATGATGGTAGGAGATTGAAGAGGATCTATAAGCGGGTTTTTAGTGTCATACCAATTAAGAAACAATGTTTTAAAGCCAATTGATGTATTATTGTACTTTTAAGAATTTTTTAAAAACTTTACCTCAGGTGTTCTTTCTCCTAGCCTCACACCTCTAGTAGAATGAGTACTCTATGGTGTTCTTGTACTACTTACTACACCCTGCATTGCATATTGTTCACATATCAATCTAGAGTGATCTATAATTTTTGAAAAACTTTTATGATATTTAGGTGATTAAATAATATCATGTCAAAACTCAAACAAACAAACAAACAAACCTACATCCCATGTCCACCAAAGATCATCGCCATCAAATCATCTGTGAGTGGGAAATACCCACCTCCATATGAATAAAAAGTATTCCCACAATGTACACATGGATGAGACGACACTCCATCCTGAGTCACCTCTATATCTATCCCATCGCACATGTGTTGATAGCTAAAACAAAAATGTTGATTGGGCCCTGAAGACTATAATGATGCATGTGATGACAATGCAGGTGGTACAAGTGAGGATGACACTGATGGTGTAGGTGACACAAGTGGAGATGACACTAGTGGTGTAGGTGACACAAGAGAAGATAACACTAGTGGTACAAGTGATGTTGATGGAGCTATCATAGGTTGTGATGACTGAGGTGCCATGGGTGATGATGATGGAGCTTTCGTATGTTGTGATGACCTTGGTGCCATAGGTGATGATGATGAAGCTCTCACACACTATGATAACCCTAAAGGTGAATCTAATGATGGTTAGGGTACCATAGGTGAAGGAAAACCACCTAACTATGAGGCATGTTGAATGATAACATCTATTAATGATGCAGTCGCATGAAGAGTTTGTAAATCAATAAACTCCTTTAAAATTGATGGAAGCACAACATGAGGTATGGTTTTTCATGTTGTGCATCTCCTCTCATGTTGTGGTACCACCCTATGAGCCCCAAGTCTATCCTACACAGAGCCTCTCTCTCTACCCTAGAACTGATAGATGTCAAAGTAATTTGGCTTCTCGCCAAGGATGAACTCATAAGATAGCTTTCTCGAAAAATATAGAGGCACCTCATAATTATTATATAGTGGTAGGTCAAATATCATATACCACCTATCCCAAAAGCACGATCTCATCCTAGCATGAGTGCACCAATAAATAGGAAATTTTTTGGGTGTGTAATAGGGAGTTGTTGGATATATAGGATTAGTGAAAAGAGAACATATAGTACCTTTCTTTATGTCTTTATCTTTCACTTGCTAATATGATAACCCATCAGCATAAAATGCATGACACCTATCCCTCCATGTACCACATTTTGTAACCTCCCTAGACACCTCATTTACATTTTGGGACATTTGTTCAAGTGTATTCACTAGGGTTGAGTGGTGATCAAGAGTAGATGATGACAACCTATTGACCATTTGGGTACTGTTAGCAAAATTTTGTGAGAGGTGGTTTATGAGGTCCTCTTGTGTAGCAGTTAAATGATGTAATTTTATGCATGGAGGGTTTATAGGAGGCAGTGGTTGTTAAAGGAAAACATTGAGTCGAGGGTTTTGTGGCTGTGTCATTATGGGTGGAAGGTTTTGTGGTTGTGTCACAACAAGGGGAGTGTTTTGTGGTTGTGTCACAATAGGTGGAGGGTTTGATTGTGTAGGAGGTGGTCTTTCTTCTCTCCCTCATTTTCTTGGATTCCTTGATGCATCTATATTTAAAAAATTCTAAAATAATTACAAAACTTATAAATCACAAAATTTGATTAAAAAATACATAAACAATGAATAGAATGAAGACTTATCTTGTTTGTGGGGCACCATGGATGGAGATGCAATTGAAAATCATTTTCTATGGTAAACCCGATTGGGTTTTGGTGTTCTCCTGTGCGATTCATGCGGTTGTTGTTGTTTGAGGGTATAAAATACCCTCAAACACAGACAATAGTAAAAATGTATACTTTACAAAATCCAATCAGGTTTTGTATAGTATAATGCCCAAGCTTGGATACCAAGCCTGAACAACATTTCACTTTTAAAAAAACTCGATTGGGTTATTGAATTTATTTATTTATTTGGGGGGGGGTGTCCACTTTTTTCTACACCATCTTGGTGCACTTACCCTTAAGGCCTAAGCCAACATCCAATAAGGAACAACTTGGACCATGAACCTAGGCAGGGATATTAGAACCAAACTGGATCGAACTTATAGCCACTCTTAAGAGGGTGTCCTTAGACATTACTAGGGTGTCCACATCTTCTTGTATTTCACCATCTTCTGACTTTCTCTCCCTCCTTTCAATTGAGACTTTGGAGCCTTCAATCTTGTCATTACCTCATTTTTATCCTTCATTTTTTTCTTTAACCTCTCTCTTCCTCTAATTCAAAAGCCCTTTCCTCCTGATCCTCCTGAGTGATAACCAATGATTTTTCCAACCCATCATTCAAACTTTCAAAGGACTTTGTAGTATTCACCAAAATAACTTGATTAGTAGCAGGTAACACACTGGTAAGGTCATTAGAGGTGGAGGTTATTTTATTATCCTTGAGTTTTGGATTCTTTAAGCCCTAACTTTACAATCACAAATGACTTGCCCATTCTTTTCACATTTTGGGTAGAATAGAGAAGCATTATCATAAACTAAAGAATGTGTTTGTTTTCACCACTTAGGTTTTAAAGAAATAAAGTTAGGAAGTTCCTTCTCTTTTAGCCACATCAACAAAAAAGCTTGCATACATTAACTTGGTCTTTTCCAAGGACATGTTATTTGTTGATACAAAGTTCCCAAAGGAGTTACTTATGCTTTTGAAAACTTGTTCATCCCAGAATTCTAAGGGGAGGCTTAGATTCCTAATCTAGACTAAAGATAGGTGATCAATTTCTATCATTAGGTCAAAGCCCAATTTCCATTTAGAAAGGGCCAAACTATGTTTTCCATAATACGAGGAACCATAGATAGCCACAATGAGGTTCGTATCAGTTGTGAATTTAAATAGAGGAGAACTCTGTGCATAGTTGATACCTGAACACTCCCTTTGAGGTTCCATCTAGAATTCACCCACCTTTGCACCATATCAATGGTAGGTCTAAAAGCCAAAAACCTTCCCATGAGTGCTAGGTTTAGTGCAAAGGCAATATTATCCATTACCCTATCACAGAGGTTGATCTTTGGGCCATCCACCCCTTGAGTCACTTGAGGTTAGAGGAAATCCAAAACATCCAAAAGTTGTCCAACTAAAGAATCCTTCCAATCCCCCTTCTTAGCACTCCTACATTCCCCTCAATCCCCTTAGCATTTGGGATTCTAACTTCTTTTCTAGAATTTGAGCTCGTATAAGATTCATTTTGCTTATTTTAAAGGTCCATTTCATTTTTTTGGTTTATATGTAGGTTTTTTTGTTTATATTTTATTTACTATTAAGATATTTGGATATTTGTATATTTATAAGACAATCGTTTATGACGACTAAGATATTTGGACATTTGTGCATTGTTAAGACATTTTCTCCATAAGTTCTAGAAGTTACACCATGAAGTATTTGGACATGTGTGACTTACTGAGATAAATTTACCACAAATACTATAAATTATGCCATAGATATTTTGACCATTGAGCACCTCATGACTACTTTTAATATTTATATTTGTGTACAAATAAGACATTTTTATACAAATAGTATAAATTATACCTAAATAATTTTGTATAATAGTGTAGATTTGCATTAACAATTATAATTTTTATATTTAGATCACAACATTTGGGTATAATTATAATTAGAGTACAATATTGTTTAATTAAAAATTTGATTGTATATAATTAATAGCTTTGTTTTGTGTGTAATTAATAACTATGTTCAAGAAGGTTTATATTGTGCACAATTATACATAATAATGTGAATTTTCATTGATAGTTTTTTTTTCAATTATTCTTATTTAATATTATTTACATACAATTATAATTTCCAATTTAGATTCTAACTATGGTGTATAAAATAACTAGTAATTTTTAATTAGGATTCTTATTATATGCCAATAATTATGCATACAATACCAAAATTGATAATCAATTTTTATTGTGGTTGGTTAAGAATATTTGAAAAATTAATATGTTTGGTTAGAATTATTTGTATACAATTATAACTACTAATTAGGACTCTAATTAATGTTGAGAGGCATTTTACAATGGTAGAAAGGGTGGAGGAGGAAGGTGTGATTGTGCTAATGTTAAAATTTATCTTTTCGGTTTAAATTTGACAACCATCTACACATCAAAATTTTAATATTTATTATAGATAGAATATGCTTTTAAAAATAATTTAATAAAGTATTTGCTAATATTATAAGCTTTGAAAATATAAATAATCAATTTTGTAGAAATTAAAATAAAAAACTTAAGTGACAATAATTTTTTATGTGTAGTAAATTAAATTTTAGTTGTTTTATAATAGACATTTCTCAACATTTCTTTATATAGATTTATTTAAGATATTTATATTAGTTAGTAAGAGTTATTGTCTAATAGAATTTCTAGACTTATTTTTTGTATTTGTTGTAGGAAATATACTATTGCATTCACTTTTCACAATGAGTGCAATAATTATATTATGTTGCGATAATCAAGAGTAACTTTTTTCATAAATTCAATATTTCTAAAATTTTAATTTTATTTATTAATTTTTTATATCATTCAATTTATTTATCTTAGATACGATTGACTCAATTTATTTTGCATTATAAGAGTCCTTTTTTGAGAGGCTCTTCCATATTACATTTTTAAGTTGAATTTTGTTAACATTATATATAGACATATATGAATTGTTAATATAATATATTTTTACTATTAAATTACTACTAATAAAATTCTACTCAATAAATAAATCTGTTAACAATTATATCGTGCATATAGATTGTTATTTATTATTTATATTATTACCAAAGATGTAGCCCCCATTCTATTGATTCAAGTGATACAAGAGATGTGTCACCAACGACACAGAGCCAAATGGCAAGAGACACTAAGGAAGATTGGCGACAATTTATTCATCGGAGTCTAAACGATGATACGTGTTGATAAAATTTCTTGAAGTAAATTGGGTCGAACACCTGGATGGATCTGTTGTTTGCATGGGGACACATTAAGGAAATTGTGAGTATGTGTCAATCAAAGGTCATTGAATTTGGCACTAGTCGATGTTTCGAAAATGAATGCCAAATACAGGTGCAAGCTCAGAAGACCGATTTGATCCATAATTGCCAAACTCAATTGTGGCAACAGAAATATGCAGAGACAGGACAGGAGAGGACGGGCAAGAGTAGGAACCGAGCGCAACTTCCTCAATCCTCAGGAATGTCGTTAGCGAGGATCGCATCATGTTTCCCTACGATCCTCGCAATAACCGCAGTGTTCGCGAGGGCTTGGGAGGACGCATCGACCAGATCCGCAACATTCACCAAAACTGATCGCGCCCTACAACAATCTTCGCTTCGGCAGAGCCATCTTTCATACCCTCTAACACATTTATCACAACAATATTATAATATATCACAATTATATGCTCTTAAAGACATTTATTATATATATTATTTGATCGGTAATAGGTGAAATTTTATTAATCCAATCGGGTTAGGGCCTGGCCCAAACCAGGTATGGCCACATCCAGGAGAGTCAAATCTCTGAATAAGTTTAACAACCAGAAAATTAAGATCAAAGATATCTAGCACCAACATAAAGAAACCAACAAATAATCCATCACAGGCAACATTTATTTCGTTCATGTCAAATGATATTTTAACATTCTTCCTCTTTCTACCTTTTACGGTTTCCCAACCATCTTCCACCTTGGCTGCCTCATTTTGCCACTCCCTTAGGGTAGCCTCTGAACTGCACCTCTCCTCCGGACCACACATAACATGTTGTAGCATGTTTCCACCTGACTGTTCCCTCACATTATCTCGAGAATCTACAGGCTTTTTCTTCTCCCTTCCTTCAGGCGTAGCTGCACACTTGCCTACATTCTCTCCTCCAACTGATTACTCATGAGTACCTACAAGACTTTCCTTCTCTCTTCCTTTAGGTGTGGCTGCAATCTTGCATGCATTCTCCCCTCCCACGGGACCATCAACACCGTCCATACTCCCTTGACAAGAATTTCTTCGATCTTGGTTTGATGTCTCACCATCCACAGCTTGAGAATAACTTTTTTTGTAGTTTTACCTTCTCTTCAACTATATAATGTTGGTTTGAGACATCTTTCCACCAAGAAGATGTCTTGGTAAAACGTTGCTTAGAGCATTGGGTAGCTTTATGCCCTGTTTGAAAACACATCTAAATGGAATTCCCTCATAATCCAAAGGTTGTACCCAAACCCCATTTGTGCTTCTAAGTGTTACCTCTGAGGGAAGAGCATCAGAAATATCCATTTCCACCAAAATCTGAGCATAGGTAGAATGCAATAAAATTGAAGAACTCTCGTCATTCATTAAGAAATTTCCCAAAGAGTTGCCTATAAATTCAAGACAAGATCCAAACTAGTAATGTCGAGGCAGATTTAGAAGGCGCACCCATAATGGAATCATGTCAAAGTCTCAGTCGTTGGACAGAAAGCAGCGTGCCATGGTTTCAACATCAATGGGAACTTTTGCTTCCAGCTCCAAATGTCATTGCATAATATCTTTGTCCAGTCTTCAGCCTTTTCAAATGCCACAATGAAAAACCCTCTGGCACATGGATAAATCCAGACATATCCTTCCAAGATAGGCGCCTAGATCTTAGAGATCCAAGAATGAAGCTCATTGCTGGGTCGAAACCCCCTAAAATGCCCAATCAATCCCAATGTAGAAAAAACTTCAACATTGTGGTGCACTTCCTCTACTATGTCATCTGCTATATCCACCATAATATGCCTATCTTCTGCTGTTTGATAAAATCCCCCACAATCTGCCCCCTCTCCCCCATGCACTGTTGCTTGGAAACCCCAATACCCTCACCACTCAGCCTTCCACTGTCAACGCCTGCATCCCTCATTTCCATCGTCTTTGAATGAGCACCCACCTTCTTCCAAGCTTGCTGCTGATTTGGTCCACCCATCCACCCTCCATTTAAACATTGGTTTTGTGGTGGATCATTTGAACCTTGCGGAGCAGCATCTCCATGTCAACGATTGCATTCATTTGCCGCATGCTGCTTATTTCCCTTTGAAACACCCCACATCCTTCTGCACTCGCCATTCCTCCGCACATGAATGCGATTACTACCATTGAAACCCTACCAGACGCACCCCTTCTAGTAAACTGGAGGCGCAGTAGAAGCCCTACCCTTAGACAGAGCAGAAAATGGAAGCGCCATTGCTATGCATCCATTAATCCTTTTTTAACTCTCATCTTCTCTTTCAACATTTATTATATTAATCCTTTTTTAACTCTTATCTTCTCTTTCGACATTTATTATATTATATATAATACTATAAATAAATTTTTAATTTAAAATATACTCTTATATAATCCATATATAATGTAATTTAATATATTCGAATAGAATTAAATATACATTGCAAAAATTTTTAATACAATTTATAGTCAATACAATTTGAAACTATTTGTTAAGGGCAAATACAAGCCACTACGTGACACTATTTGTCCTTGTAGCAATGGACTTGCTTGTTTAAGTAAAAAAATTAATATTAAGCTCAAGTAGACTCAAACCCAAGACCTCCAAGACAAGAGACTCACAATTTATTGTTCCATTGTAGACTCTTTGCCTTATCTTAACTATTAATTACTAACAATTGTGAATTCTCCTATAGTAGATGAGTGCTTGTTGGATCATCTTCTATTTGATGATTCTAATGATATCACTCATATAGTAAGATGCAAACAAGTTTTTGGAGAATTTGTGGTGAATAACTGGACTATCAATGGGTGGGTTAATATAGATGAGATTTGCCAAAGCTTTTCTAGTATTTAAATTCCTCTAAACTCTTGTAGCCTTTATACTAATAAGGAGGATACTATGGTGTGGGGGATTGAACCTTGTGGCTATTTCAAGGTTGCCTCTATCTTTAGATATGAGGAGAGGGTCAATCCCCCTCTTTGGGCTAAGGCTTGGATAAAGGGTCTAATCCCCAAGATTAATATCTTCTTTTGGACTATGTTGCAAAATAAAATTTTTACTTTGGATAATCTACCAAAAAAAGGAATTTGTATAGTTAACAGATATTTCCTATGTAAGATGGAAATTGAAGACATGAACAACTTTTCCATTAATTGTAAATAGTCAAAATGTTTGGGGTTCCCTCCTTCAATCTTGGAATATCTTGTGGGTTTAGCTTAGAAATATTGCCAAATGTTTTCAAAATTGTAAATGTCCTATAAGAGGCTCTGAAATTGAATTTGTTTAGAATATATCTCTCCCCTGTCTTTGTTGGGGTCTTTGGAAAGAAAGGAACAATATAATTTTTAGAAATAAAGAAATGCTTGAATGGGTGGTAGGTCAAAATATCATTAGGGACATCAAATAGAATTTTATCTCTTAGAACAAAAATAGTGAAGTGCAAATAAAAAATTCAATAAAAATGGCAGGAACTAGAACAAAATAGAATGAACAGAGATAGCGTGTGATTTGGAGATCCCCTCCTATGGGCTGGGTGAAAGCTAATTTTGATGGTTCAACTAAAGGAAACCATGAAAGAGTTGGGTGTGGTGGAGTTCTGAGAGATCACAATAGAAGACTAGTGGATGTTGTGGCTATCCCTATAGATCACTCAACCAGTTATAAAGATGATGCCATTGTTGCCCTTTATATTGTTAAACTGGCAGTGGAATCTGGTTATAGGAACTTAAGGCCGGAAGGGGATTCTTTAAACATAGTTAACATGCTTAATAATAAAAATATGATTACTTGGAATGTTGATGGTAATATCATGAAAATTAAAATTTTGATTAAAAAGTTTGATAAAGTCATCATAACTCATAATTTTTGTGAAGGCAATAAAGCAGCTGACTAGATAGCCAACAAAGTTGTCTACAGGGATGAAAAGATGACCTGGAGTGATTACCTCAATAAGGAAAGCAAGTTGAGGGAAATCATTAATTATGACATGACTAATGCAATTGAAGGAAATATTACATGAGATGTTGTGGTTTATTATGGCAAGTGGTGTTTTTATTAAAGATTGTAATTATATTTTGAGGAGGTACTTTTGTGTCATCATCAAAAGGACTTGGCATGTTTTCTGGGTGAAAATCCTTATTGAGGTGAATCATACTTTTTCTTCTGCAAAAGTTACCATTTTTCATAAAATTATAGAGCAGTTAAAACTATAGGTGGGGAGCCAAGGAAATAGGAGTTGTTGAGCTGCAAAGATTGAAAAGCAAAAAGTGCGATGTGGGAGATTCTCCAAAAGGGAAAAGTGACTGTGTATATTGAGAAGTTGCATGGTTACAAACCCCACATTACTAATTATTTCTTGAAGAATTGGTCTAAGGAAAGGGTCACTCTTCATGGGGTTACTGTGGATTGACAAAGGAGTTCATAGCAAAGATAATTAGGCTTCCAAAGGAGGGCTTAAAATTTAGAAAGGAAACTAGTATTTCAAATGCTACCTTCAAAATATTTCCCAAAAATAAAAAGGAAGAAGAAAGGCTTGTGAAGAACAAGGACTTCTATGATATGGAACAAATCAAGGTAATTTGGCTAGATGTTTTATCATCTATTCGTGAGTATTTTATTTTGGATGGTAGATCGAAAAGGGTTCATAAATTCCATTTTGTGTTGTTGAACCATTTCTGGTATAAGGATAGGTTATCCTTCCCTTTCAACTTTAAATTTTATCTTCTTAATAGCCTTTAGGCCCATAGGAAGAAGGAAACTAGACCTGTGCTCCATGAAGGGCTTATTTTGTTGATTGAAAATTATTGTAAAAATGATGTGAAGCTCTCACAACACTAGTAAATTTTGACCCAATTTTTGATGAAATTTGGTCAAAATTGCAACCAAGTAGTACATGACAATTTTTGTTGTTGAAATTTTGACCAAACTTCAAATTGGTTGAAATTTTGACCAAAGCTTTGGTAAAAAATGTTGCATTTCAAAAGACTAATTGGTCATTATTGGTCAACATTTTGACCAAATCTTGGTGGAAAACTTTCAAGAATTGGTCAAAATTTTGACCAATTCTGGTTTATCCCATGACTAGGATGCCATGGTCATGACCAAAGGGTTGGTCAAAATTTCAACCAAATCTTGGTGGAAAACTTTCAAGATTTGGTTGAAATTTTGATGAATTCTAGTCTATCCCACGACTAAGATGCCATGGTCATGACCAAAGGGTTGGTCAAAATTTTAACCAAATCTTGGCGGAAAACTTCAAGAGTTGGTCGAAATTTAGACCAATCTGATTTTTTTAAAAATATAAATACAGTGGGTTGTAGTGGATATTGATTGCCATCAATATGCTTCGCAGCTACTATAGAAATATTCTATGCACATGCATCCCCCAAATGCCTACTCATGTACTCTCTATTAGATCATCTTCTTCAATCACTCAACCAACACAATTTTTGAAAGAGGCTTGGCAGTAGTTGCCATTCTATAGTGCGTATGTTCAACAATTTTGAAATTGATCTAATGGTGAGCCCTCGTCTAGCATTAGGTGGCTGCTTGGCGCTCTAGCAATTTGTTATGTACCTATTGTGGCTAATGGGAGATTTGATAATGAAAGCTCCCAGTGACCCTCCAATAGAATTAGTGCTGGTGTTCAAGAAAGACATGTTTTCTAGTTTTTGAATATTGGCATTAGCATCCTTTCTATTTGAGGGTCGTGAAGCATCCCGATTGCTATGCAAGGGCTCCCTAAAGTCATCTCTATGAAACTTTATTGGCACAAATTGTGGAATGGTTTGGCAGTGGTTGTCATTCCAATGTGTCATTGTGGTTGCCTGGAAAGTGATCTGAAGGGCAAACTGTTGTCTAGCAGTTGGGCTACTTATCATGAGTGATGAGGGAGCTTTTATTATCAGAAGCTCCCATGGCCATCAAATGGAGCCATTGCTTGTGTGAGAAATGGATGAATGCAGTCTCGGATTCCAAATGAAATTAATGACATCAAATCTATAAGAGCAGAATGAAGGAGAAGCCCATTTTCTATGCTCAACTCCCTAAAGTTGCTTTTCTTTCTTACTCCATTGGCACAAATTTAGGAGTGTAGTTCGACAATAGTTGTCATTCTAGTGTGTCATTGCGATGATTTGGAAAGTGATGCTAAGGGTAGAGCTTGTGTCAAGCACTTGGTATGTTTGTGCAAGCAAGTGGGGGAGCTTCTACCGTGCAAGCCTGGTTAGACAGGGTAGAGCTATTGGCACCATCAACAACCATAGACAAATCCTTAAGAGCAGAGTCTAAATTCATGAACCATTAGGGGCATCAAGTTTGATCTTCTCAGGGAGGCCCTTCAAAGAATCAACCACCATGAGGATGCACATGAAGATCTTCCATGATAGCAAGGTTTCAATATAAATGTAATAACTTGGCATGTGTTGAAGATAGCATGACATTCTCAAAAGGCTCAAAGGATTTCATATAATTGAATTCAACAACACTTTCCACATCTGTTAGATAAATTAGAGTTGAAAGCTTCTTGGACTAAATTTGACTCAAGAGACATCAAATATATTTATATTGAATATATACTTCTTAAAAAAATCATTAAACCAAGTATTTATTGCATGCATGTAGAGAAACACATGACTACATACACACATGCTACTCGTTTATATGTCCAATGATGTTTAATTCTAGGAAAACCATCTACATCCATATGGATTGATCTTAGATTACATGAATATCACAAGCAATTTCCTATTTCTCCTCTTTATTCCTATCAATAAAATTGAAACACATTCCTTTAGCATAAAACCATTTCCTCCAAATTTCATAGGCCTGAAAAGAATCATGAGCATTCTTGAGGTTCATTTTGGCTACCTTAAGGTGTAGTATCGTATTTTAGCAATTAAGATAGAGATCTTCTGTAAGTTCCTACCAAATGTTATTAAAAAATTTGTGCATAAAAGCACTTTTCTCCAGTCAAAAGTATAAAATAACAATTCTCTCTGACCAATTGTAGCAAACATCTACATACATTTGATAGATGTAGTCAGTTATTAATAATATATCAATTTTCCAATGATTTCCCTTTGATTAAAAATAAATCAATTTTTCAACAACTTCCCTTTGACCAATTTGTCAATATTGTTTTGTCTTTCATCAATTCAAATTCTTGTTGGACTACTATGTTTAGAGGTCACGTTTCTCCATTGTGCTAATGTTTTTGCTAGATATGCATCTTCATGGAATCATTGTTGTGACAATCACCAAAAAATTCAAACTCTCATTGGATCACTACATCCATAGGTCAGGTGTCTTCATTGGGCTAACGTATCTACAAGACATGTGTCTTCATGGGACTATGTGCTCATAGGTTGTAGGCTTTCACTTGATTGCAATACGAGCTCATCTTGTTGACAAAGGTGCATTACAATAGTCAAGTCATAACATTGTTATATTAGTCACAGACCATCATCAGTAGAGTTCATAGGTCATGTGTCCCCACTAGACTAATGTGTTTCCAAGATATGCACATCTTCACTAGATTGTTGTGCTCATAGGTTGTAGGCCTATGGTAATAATATCATGGGCAATGAGGTTCATACTATAGATCAATTTTTATTTATGGATTACATTATGTATAACTACCTTTAAAATTTGATCGCACGGACAAATTTAAAAGTTAGTGGGCTAATTTACCATGAATTTTAGAAATTTGATTCATTTAATTATGTGTAATTGTTTGAACAACTTTTTGAATCTCTCCTCTTTTTAAAGAAAATTGTAAGTGCTCTTCTCGTCATTAAATGTGTGGTGGAGTGGTCAATCATAACATTGTTGTATCACTTAGTTTTGCATCTGCTGCTCTTCAACTTGATGATGGATCGCGTAGTGTGATTCGAAACATTGACGGTAAAAATATTAACACAATCAAATCCAAAATATCATTGTAATTGTTGTAATAGTCATCAAAACTCAAAGCTTCATCAGATCACTAAGCTTGAAGGTTATGACATCTCTTTTTTATTAACATTTTTTCAAGATGTGTGCCTTCATATAGTTGTCTTGTTTGCAAACTATAGATGTTTACTTGATTGTTGTGATAATGAGTTTGACAAAGGTGATAATGCCTCAAAAAACAAGGCCCCCAATAGCAGTCTAAAAAGTAAAGCCAATGAAAACAAGTCCATTGAGTAATCTCTCACTTACTTTATAAACCTAAATAACCCACATTAAAAAGGTGGAGTATTTTATCTATGTCATATTAATCTATTTTCACAAATAACCCAAAAGACCCTATTATAAAATATGCAGGTAGCTCTCTCCCTTCTAGACCAATATACTGATTAATTTTGCACCCACTAAATTCATTCATTCATTAGCAGATATCATTTTAAAATATATATTATCATGATAGTTTAAAGAAGGTTTGATTAGTTACAAACCATTGGCAGAGCAAGGGAAGAAATCTCTCAGCTGGTTGTTGCTGGTGTATGCATCGGAGTCATTTGGAATGATTCCTCTTGCCAGCGCATCTGCTATTACATCTTCCACATTTGAATTCCATCATTCCCATGTATGCACCATAGATAAACCATTTTAATTAGTTCATACTTCAACATTCAATAAGATACTTTGACAATAAACCAATTTTACTTCATAATTCAACATTGATAAGGACTTTAACAATCAACCAAATTTATTTCATAAGCCAATATTCATAGGAGACTTTGTTGAAAGCTACAGTTTGAAATGATTGGGATAGTTATATGATATGAGATCTCTTACATCATTTATTATACTAGAAAAACAAATAAATAACAAAAATATATGACTTTTAACAAAGTAAAGCTTTTAGATAGAGAACATAAAATGTAAAAGAGGTTTGTATTGAAGAAAGGGGGGATGCATATGTAGAGATGGAATTCGCTTATTCTATATTCATTAACTAAATTAAGATACATGATCTAAATGAGAATACATTAAAAAGGGGTAGTACACATTTTGTTCTCTATGTAGACAATATGAAGAGAAACACCTACCCAAAAAAATGTGAAACTCATCAGCTAGTTTAGGAAAAGGGTAAGCCTTTCCAAGTTGGGTTTAATGACCAAAGCTCCATGCATTGTGGCTCTTAAGTATGTAATATGTGCATGCCACCACAATGTCTCTTCTTGTTCTGTGATTGTAAAGTTGTATGTAAATTTATTCCCTGGTGTAATGGGACATTGTGTTATGTACAAAGGTCCATCTACCCATCATGATTTCAATTGCTTCACCCCATGCCTACAATAATAAAAAATAATTAAATCTCAACAGAAGATCTATCTAATGTTCATAAAAATAAAAATAATGAGGACATGGGTAGTATAATTTTGAGCATAGTATTTTATAATTACCAGAGAATAGTCACATTATAGGGCTCAATGTTGTTCGCATCAACGACAAGATTACCATCTTCATGAACATATATAATGGGGCAAGGAAACTTTTCGTTCACTATCACAATTGTTTGTGTTTTGCACAATCTGGTCACATTTTGTGTTCCAATCTATAACACATTGTAAACAACATGATTACATTAAACTAATGCAGATTTTCACAAATAACCCAAATGACCCTAATAGCATTTTCACAAGATGCATGCCTTTACAAAATTGGTGTTAACAAGATGTGTGTGTGTGCAAAATTTTTGTGTTTGCAAGCTATGCACCTTCACTTGACCATTGTTGTATTTGCAAGATATGTGCCTATGCAAAACTATTGTGTTTGTAAGCTACAATCCTTCACTTGACCATTGCACTTTTAAATTTGAGTAAAATGATAATTTATGATATTGCGATCAAACTTCAATTAGATAGTTTTTGAATCTAAACTCATAGACCCATGTTTTAGAAAGAATGTTAAACAAGAACCCATCTATCTCTCATTAAAAAGAATGGCAAACAATTTCTACTTAAAGAAATGAACATTAAACCTTAAAGTACTAAAACTACAACTCAAACCCACTAATTTAATTACACTCAAAATAATAATGTATTGGATAGTGAGACCCCTCAATGATGATCTAGCTACCATAAAATCAAAAGAAAAAGATTACCATGGACAATCTCTCACCAAACTGCAAACCCAAATAATATAGATTAACAAAATTGAGCTCTGAATCTCTGCCATATGTGGTGCCCCATCATTCAAATTGAGTTGGCTTTGTGGTGTGTATTATGTAATATGATAGAAACCCATGATTTTGATTGATGGAAGGAGAGAATGTAAGTTTATGTATTATCCACCAAGTGTTAGCATTGATCGAGGTAAGTCATTTCTAATGTCTTTTTCTCTCTTTTTGTCAACCATGCCTGGTAGGTAGGACATGTCCATAGCATTGGATTGAAGGCATTTTTATTTTCTCATTTGGATTGAAGGCAGTTTTTTTTTTTTTTTTTTTTTTTTTTTGGTAAATTAATATTTTAGGGGGAGCACACTTGAGACTATGTTATAAATTTACTTGAAAAACAAGACCACTTTCTATGTTCTTCCTTTTAAGGGCCTTAAACTTCACCATTTAACATAAATGTTATTAGTTTAGAAACTGCATTCAAAGGGTTGCAAAATTTTTTTTTATTATATCTTTAAATATTGAGTCCAACTATCTTCAATTTCTTAACAAAGTTCATATTTGTCTTATTTCAGAAAAAAGTGGCAAATTATACCCCCTTTTTGGTCCCCCATCTTTGTGCACTTATCCCATATTTTCATTGGTCATGTATTAGGTATCATTATTTATACATTCATTCTATATCATTTTCCATACCTGGATCTCCTTCCTATAACCTAGAGTCTATATCCAAGATATGGGTAGCTAGTGAAGGTTGGCTCGACTCTCCACTCTCTGCCTATCTGGTCCTAGAAGGAGGGGTCTCAGTTTGACCTTATGGTGTGCTAGATCATAGTGGCCTGATTGTTAGAGGAGATGGAATCCTCTCCTTTTCTCTCCTGCTCACTAATAGTATACCCTCCTCACCCTCAACTTCCATCATTACTCCCTTTGGTGGAGGTTCATCATCATCATCACCATCCTCATAAAAAATCCTCTACTCATGGCACTCTAAAATATGTTGGAAATATAGTCCGTTATATGTCTTGATAGTTGTCATTTATGACAACATATATTCAACATTTCATTTATGCTTTTAGAGTTAGAAAATTGTCTAAGTGTTAGACAATTTGCAGTAGCACAAAGACATATATGATGTGTATGAACAACACACTTCAATTTAGCTTATGCATAGTTGAGGATAGCTTATGATAGTATCATGATGACATGGCTAAGTGCACAGATTTTTACAGATAGTACGATGCAAGTAACTATTGAAATACCAATACAAGCATTTGACATAGCAGAATAGAGTATAGCAGAGAATTGAGTTGTACGACTTAAGGAATTATTTTAGTGATAAATAATTACTAATTCATGATGAGCTCACTTTTGGATATTAAACCATAAGTTATTTTAGATTATATCAAGCGTATAAAGACATGAAGGCCAACTAAGCAAAGAATTACTAATTTGTGAAGTATAATTAAAGATCTTATCTTGTATAGATAAGTGTACTATGTGGAAATTGTATGATATGCAAACTATTGTACAAACAACTTGAAAGATATATGAGCCTTATGTGATGCGAGATCTTATGTATGATCAGAGCAAGTGCAAATTACAAGAATGAGAAAGTATTGTATGTATATCTATTCTTGTGAAGAACTTTATTGTATAGATGCATGTTAGGGTAGTGGGATCTTCTTGCATACATTTTATTTGATCTACCAACTCCTAATAGGGTTGAGGCTTCTAAAAAGGCTTAGTCCTTTAACAAGGACTCAAGACACTATATGTACTTCATAAACTCCTAACAGAGTCAATATCCTTAACATGATCCTTTTGTTTAATGAATCATCTTCTGGGTATCATCCCCACCGGAGTTTTCCCTTGGCCAGGATTTCCCTAGTTAACAAATAATGGTGTTATGAGTTCTCTATGTGTATGGTTATATCTATTATTTAGCTTTGTTGGTTTACTTTCATATGCAAGTTATAAAGTAATTAACAATATTCAATTATAGGCAAAAGTTTGTAGACTACTGATTCACCCCCCTCTCAATATTATTTATTTGTAACAATTGGTATCAGAGCCCAATTACTATGAAGAATCTTAAAAACTTGAGTAAGATCCCTATGGATATGGAACAGTTAAAGAGAAACCTTGAAGAATATCTTGAATAGATTGACCTTCTTACATAAGAAAGAGATAACTTGAAACGTAGGTATGAAGATGCAAAAGTTTACATTGGAAAATTGAAAGACAAGATTGATGATCTAAAACATTCAGGTTATTTTCATACCTTCTTGAAACATGAATTGAAAATTATTGAACTTAAGTTGTGTCTTAAGAAAGATGGTAGTAAGAGTGAACTTGATTTGAAATCTAAGGATGCAGATTTTAGATCCCATTTGAGTCAAGTAACATCTAAATTAGACTCTATTAAGATTGAGCATGAAAAATTAGAAAAGTACAATATCATTGTGATGATAATTGTCACAAGCTAAGCAGTAGTTAGAGAAACTTTATTCTAGTAGTGAGAAGATTGATGAATAAATATTTCACCTTGAAGAATCTCTTGAACAGATTGACCTTCTTATAGAAGAAAGAGATAACTTGAAACATAGGTATGAAGATGCAAAAGTTTACATTGGAAAATTGAAAGACAAGATTGATGATCTAAAATCATTCAAGTTATTTTCATACATTCTTGAAACATGAATTGAAAATTATTAAACTTAAGTTGTGTCTTAAGAAAGATGGCTATAAGAGTGAACCTGGTTTGAAATCTAAGAATGCAGATTTTAGATCCCATTTGAGTCAAGTAACATCTGAATTAGACTCTATTAAGATTGAGCATGAAAAATTAGAAAAGTACAATATCATTGTGATGAGAATTGACACAAGCTAAGCAATAGTTAGAGAAACTCTATTCTAGTAGTGAGAATATTGATGAACAAATATTTCACTAGAGACCTTCTTATAATAAGACAAGACTTGGATATCTTATTGGAGAGAAATCAACTAATAAAGTTGAAATTAAAAGAGAACTAGATCTAGTTGTTGAATCCCTAAAGGAATATGATCTAAGTAAGGTATAATCAAGTACAACTACTAAAGTATCAAAAGAGATTGAATTAGTTGATTTGTGAAGGAATCATGTTGAACCTAAGAAAATAGAGCAAGTTGATAAACCTAAGAAAGATGAACCACCCAAGGAAGTGAGACATGAATTCACAAGTAGATGTTTCATATATAATAAAGTTGGTTATTTGAAAAGAGATTGCACATGTAAGTCTTTTAAACCTATTACTAATTTCTATTTTTATGATTGTCATTGTTATGGATATAAAGTAGTAGATTATAAGAAACCTAAGTTTGATGGTAACAATGAAAATAGTATAATGTTTAGGAACACTAACCCTACACATAATGAAAGAGGGAGATCACATAGTAGATCTAATGATGAAGAAAGATCTGATGGAGAAAAGAAATAGTTTGTATGTTACAAGTGTAACAATCCTAGACACATTGCAAGGAACTGTAGAACACCTGATAGTCAGAATAGAACCAACCAGAGAAGGAATGCACACGTATGCTAGTTATGTAATAACTTTGGATACATAACAAGATACTATAGAATGGACATAAGGAATTTCAACAGGAATCTATTGTTACAAAATTTTGCAGGTTCTTGTCCAAAGTTTTTACCTAAGGACAACCTTGTAAAACATGGAAACAACCTCCAAGCTATGGGACTTGAACTATGAGGTTGAGTCTTCGAAGAAGGTTGACTTCCTTTAATATTAGGGTGCACCTAACTACACTTGGAGGGGAAAAGGGAGAAGGAGATGCAAGAAAGAAAATCTACATATTCTAATATAAGGGGTGATGTACCAAAATAGAGTGTTCAAACCAATCTCTGCCCATACATGCACTTTTGAACCATCATGACACCAAAGATACACACATCTAGACTTATTTTAATCTAACAATCACATGTAGAATAGAAAACCTAAATAAATGACACAAGGAAGATGACATTAACTTATATATCATTCATAGGTCAAAGAGATATAGTCATGCAAAATTGTAGATATCCACAATACACTAATGAGAGGCAAATAGGTCTTGCACAATACATTAATGGTTGAAGGAGATAAAGTAGAATGCCATATAGTTCAAAGGCAAAGGGGATTTACAATGAACTTGTAGAGCAATATTAGAGAAACAAAGAAGAGTCAACCTTAAGGAAGAATTACAACCTTGCTTTTATAGTTCAAGAATAACTAAGATATTTCTCACTAAAGTTACTCTACAACCACTACCATTAAGTGCTTAGATAAAAATCTAGACAATCCAAACAATATATTTGATTTGGTACACTTGTAGAGGCATGACAATCATTAAACCCTGACTTGGAAGAAACCCTAAAGTGAAAGAAAATAGTGCCAATCAATGCCAGAACCCTCAAAATGGACAATTAGGTGGTGGAAAGAGTTCTTCTGCACAATTTTTTGGCCTTGCATTTATTTCAAAGTCATTGGGATCAATCAAGAAGATATGATCACGCAGGAAAACCCAATTCCCTTCATTTCTAGCTTATGAATTAGCAAAGTCAACAGGTCAATCCAATTACACAACTAGAGAAAGCCATGTAGGCTAACTGTATTATTTGCTTTCATCTCCTCATAGAGTCTTCATGTGTTTAACTGCTTTAACCAACTAACCATGCCACCTTTAAAACTCTAACCATGACTACCTAATGAAACCACCAACTTAACCACCACTGTAAACTACTACTCTCCACCTGGGCTCGCAAGGACATGTGTCCCATCCTTTCTATGTCACTATAACTAAAGATCGATCATTTTCCTATAGTGACATAATGAGAGACATTGATCTACCACCATATGATAGTAAAACATAAACTAGCCTAACTTGTTGTAGAGTCAACTCCTTAGCCAATGAAGTGGTGTGATATTTCCACTGTGTCCTGACATGTCCATGTTGTGGTTCTGACTAGTCTCCTTTTGTGGCTCTGATAGGAATGCCATCACAAAATACATTTTTCAAGCCATCATTATGTCACATAAAATAACTCTCTTGCATCTTTGCATAGAAATATAATAATGACCATAGTTCATCTTTGATTTGACGGTGGATGAAATACATAGTCCACCATTTTAAACATGGCACCTTGTCATATTACGGCCCACAAAAAATGATCTAGCCTACGAATCCACATGTTAACCTCTCACTATGTCACATAAATTAAATACTCACAACTTTCTATAATGACATAGCAAAGATCATTTATCTACCTCTATTTGATAGTCCAGAAATGCACAACAAATTTACTGACCATGCAAGAATCCAAACCAATTAGAACTCATCTATACACTAACCTATCTGATAAGTCTTCACTTTTGGGGTCTACCAAGGGAAACAAGACCCACAATCCATGTGACAAGTGCTCACTATATTGTATAAATTAAAATACTTGTAGCTTTCCATAATGACATAATGAGGACTATTGATCTTGTAAAGATCAATGGCTGGGAAGAAGTATGTTGCACTTTGTTAGAACTGAGGGAGGAGGGTCACCATGCTACTTGTCCACTCATCACTTTCTTTCTATGGATAAAGGATGTGCAACTCCCTAAAGCAACAAAGTGACAACCCTTGATATATTTGCATCAAACGGTAGATAAACCATGATCCTACTAGGAGATATTAATCATGCATTACTTAGGAAAAAAGGTGATAACCTAAATTTAATATAAAGTATTTCGTGCCCTATATTTGAATATTTGAATATGTGAACATTATTATGTTTGAATTCAAATATGGCAATTTTAGTAGGAAGGTAAAAATAACCAACAAATCTGGTGACTCGGGAGCAATGCAAAAAAGCTATGCATAGACTAGTATTCTACATTTCCATTGGGCAACAGAGTCATAGAAATCATGAAGATCCACCTAGAAAAAATCCTAAAATCATAGAAAACATGCCTAGGAACCTCAAAAATGCCTCTCTGCAACTGAAACCAAGAACCAAAATCCTCTACAAACCACATGTGCTTGTGCACTTCTTAGAAAATAGGAAACCATAGGAAGGAAACTAACCTAACTATATATATGAAACATTATTCTTCATTAGAGATAAGGTTTGAGATATATCCCATTAACTGGAATGGGCAGAATTTCACCTTTAAGCTTGCTCAATTGGAAAGCATTGGCCTACTTGCAACTGATAATCACATTTGGACCACTCCATAATGTATCAAATTTTGAGTGCCTCCCTAGTTTTTCCCTATCTGCATCCCAGTTTAATACAAGATCACCCTCTCTAAAGATTCTGACCTTGGCCTTCCTTTCAAAGGACTTCTTGACTTGTTGTTGATGTGCTTCTAGGGTCTGCATGGCCTATTTTCTTTTCTCTTCCAAATCCATTAGTTATGCCATTCTTATAGACATAACATCATTTCAATTAGCTCCAACTAATGAGCCAACTCAAGAGCAAGAAATTCTAGAGAAATAAGAAATCTACCTTCCCTGTCATATACCAACACAAAGGGTGAATTTTCTATCGCTCTCTTAGTGTTGTCTTCAACTTTTGATGCCAACACCTCTGGTTATCCTCTATGGTCATTTTCATAATCCTAATTAGGTTTTTTTTGGATGACTTAGCCAATCCATTGCCTTGAGGATTGTAGTTTGAGCATGTGCTCAAGTAGATATTATGGTCAACTTCCCATGCACAAATCTGAGCTCCTACAAAATATTTTGCATTATCTGAAATAATGATTGAAGGGGCACCAAACCTAGTTATAATTACATCAAGGAATTCAACAACTAAAGATTATATGGCATCCTTCAATGCTATTTCCTTTTTCCACCTAGTAAATCAATTCACAGTAGCTAGAATCCATTTATAACTAGATCTAGAAGGAAGATTGATGGGGCCTATGAAATCCAATCCCCATTGAGTAAAAGGCTAGTCTACCTAGATGGGACAGAGTGGAAAAGCTGCAATTCTTTGCTTACCAGAAAAGAAAGCACATTTCTCACACTTTCTTACATACCTATGATGATCATGGAATAGGGATGGCCAATAGTAACCAACTCTCATAATCTTCATTGCAGTTTTCCTTGCTAAAAAGTGGCCACCATTAGAACCATCATTAATCTCTTTGATCATTCTTTTAGCTTGGTCTACATTTATGCATCTCAGTAGGGCTCCATTGAAATCTTTCCTAAAAGTATACCATCAACTATGGCACAAGGAATTGACTGCAACCTATATTGTCTCCTTTTAGTTCTGTCCAGTCCTTGAGGATATCCATTGCCTGACAAGAAGTTCATCATGTCATACATCCAATTCATTTGATTATCATTTCTTGCTTCTTTTTGTTCTATTAATGCCATAGTGACTTCCTCATCTGACTCCTTAGATGAGATCATCTGTTTGCACAATCCCTTTCCCCTTACCAACTTAGTAATCTGAATTTCCACATCATACTCCATTACCTTTGTGATCCATCCAGCTCTCTTCTCACTAATATCTTTGCTCAAGAGAAATTCCTTTACACTTGCATGGGGTATTAACAAATGGATCTTGTTGTGTGGCATAAGGTTCCAAAACTTCAAAGATCTCATGATTGCAAGGGCTTGCTTCTCTACATAACTGTATTTTTCTTCATATTCCTTAAGTCCTTCACTAAAGAATGCAATAGGCTATTCTTCATTCTTATCATTCATTTGAGTCAAGACATCATAAATGCTTGATCCACCACCTAAGGTATAAAGAATGAAATCCTTATCAAAATTTGGATTTATGAGAGTAGGGATGAGGCTATGGTCTCTTTGATCTCTTCAAAACTCACCTTCCCTTCCTTAGTCCATGAAAAGACCACATTCTTCTTAAGCAATGTTGTAAGAGGTTTTACCATGGCAGCTAAATTAGGGATAAATCTCCTCACAAAATTTATTCTACCAGGGAAACTTTGCGACCCTTTCTTATTTTTAGGAAGGAGAGAGCAAGTATGGCTTTAGTTCTCTCTAGATTAATGGTCAGACCATCCATAGATACAATATGTCCTAACAATTTTCCTTGACTAGTAGCAAAGACACATTTTCTTGGATTCAAAGATACTCCAAAATCTCTACATCTTATGAACACTTGTATGAGATGACCAAAATGATCTACTATATTCTTTGAATACACAATGATATCATCAAGGTAAACCAATACAAATTTTTCAATCATATTCTTGAAGGGCATCTCCATTGCCTTTTGAAATGTGGCACCTGCATTTGTTAGCCAAAAATATATTTTACTATAAGCATAGGTGCCCCACTTCATTGTGAATTCCATGTTATATCTATCAGCTTCTTTGACCATCACTTGATTATAACTAGAGAATCTATCAAGAAATGAGAACCTCTTTGAACCACTGACCTTGTCCTAAAGTCTACACATAGTCTTATCTCTCCATTCTTCTTCCTAATAGGGACAAGGTTTGCTACCCATGATGAGTGCTTGATAGGGAAAATTATATTAGCCTCAATTAGCTTGGATAACTCTTTTCTCATTAATGGCTCAATCTTAGGATTCATTGGCCTCTACTTTTGTGTTACAAGTTTGACATTATCAATTAAGTATATGGTATGCTGAAAAAAACTTGGGTCAAAACCCTTCAAATCATCATATGTCCAAGAAAATACATCATTAAATTCCTGGCATAGATGAATGAAATTCTCTTGCTCAATTTTAGAACATACCTTTCCCATGCGTAAGGACTTTCCATCAGCAACCATGACTAGTGTGTAATCATCTTTGTCAACAGCTAAGTTCATACTTATGTTCCTTACTTGGTCATCAACGTTGAAGAAACTCTCTAAAGTAATGAGACCCTTAGGAAACTTGTTACAGCTGAGATTAATGATCTCATCCCCATACTGGTCATGTAACCTAGATTGGATTCTCTCTAAGAATTTTCCTTCATTCTGCAAGAAACTTAAATCTGTGCATCAGATTTAAATATTTGCCAATTGGTGTTTTTGTCAAAAATAGTAGGCCTAACTACCACTTTAATTTTCTACTTCTCATCTTGAAAGTTCTTTGGGATATAATAAGATGCACCCACTATTGCAAGTCTATAAACATTTCTATTCTCTTTTCTAGAGATGTTTTGAATATTAAACGCATTGAAACTTTCAAGCAAATCCCATACCCTATGTTTATAACATTTGAGCAAACCATTCATAGAGATATTATGATTTTTTGCCTGATTGACCACCAACTTTCTATCCCCATATACACTTAATGCTTGGATTCCTCTTTTTTGAGCAAGTAGAAGACCTTCAATCAAGGATTCATACCTGGCCACAATATTGGTACAACTGAATTTGAGTCTAAAGGAGAAGTAGTACCTTACTAGTGCACGAGTAATCGACATCACACCAACCCCTGATCCATTCTTATTTCTTGATCCATCAAAATACATATTCCATATCCCACTCATATCTTCTTTGGTCTTCATAAAGTTAGGGACAAGAGCATCCTTTTCTGATATACAATATGTACCAAGGCATGTCTCTAGAGTTTTTGATATGGGAATCAAATTGATATCCATTAGCCCATTCATTTAAGATAAAATTAGGTATCTCTGCTAGAGAAGTGGCACGCTCATTTACTATGTCATTCTCAACCATCTCTAGGATAGTGCAATTCACATTAATGATATTAGGTTTGAAGGGCTCAATATGATGGAGGGCTAGAGGTTCTTCTCTAGTTGAAGTCTTGGTCCCATATCTTTTTCTAAAGAACATATATGACCAATTAGAAGATATGTATCCACCTATTTGGGTAGTGAAGTATCTTGAGAGACAGATGGCAAAGTGTGGCTTGACATCAACAACTAATATATCTTGAGTTATAGTACAACTAGGGCATGCATGTATGGCCATTTCCACATCCCTAATGATCCCTACAATCTTGATAGTACACTACCATCCAACTACAACACATCCTTAACAATGGGCTCAAATTTCATTTCTAAAGCATCAACAACACTCTTAAGCATCACTGAACTACTAGCCCCTAAATCAATCATACAATTATGGACCAATTTATCCCCTATAATTAGAGAAATATAAAAAGGAGGAGGTCTAACCTTTTTTCTTATTTCTACCTCCCTTGATGGTTGTATTAGGCTCATGGCACTTTCTATGCTAGGTGGCTAATCCTTTGGTTCAATACTTTCCAATTTCTATTGTAGCAGCCTCTTTTGCATGGGTATACTAGCAATATAATCCAACATGGAAATATTTGCATTTTTTTTCTTCATATGCTCTACCACACTAAATGAGGCATTAGGTGCTCTGGTAGAAGTCTTGGGAGCTGCATGTGTAGGGAGTTGAGTTGGAATAACTTGGGGGCCATTCACATCTCCTCTAGAGTTACTCTGTCTTTGTTGTTGAGGGGCATTGGCTTGATCATTCACTACTTGTACATGAGGTACTACATTTGATGTTGAAACTTGATTAGGAGGAGGAGGGGTAGTATCTTCTACAACCCTTCTTTTTCTTCTATTATTGTGAGGAATGGGGTCTTGGTTCACATTGCAATATTCCTCCACCTCATGATTCATGAAGGAGAAATCATCTTGTCTTTGGGTTGGTGTTCATTGTATGACTATCCTAGTGTAGGATCTTGAGTGGTCAAAGCCAAATAAGATTTGGCCTTTTGACAAATACAATGAGCATAAGAGTAATTGCAAGAGGGGCAAAAATCTTGATCTTGAGCCATATTGTTTTGAGGGACTATGGCCCTATTCTAATTTGCATTTGAGGTGGAAGCATGACTATTCTTCCTACTCTAATCAAAAGAATTATTCTCATAATTATGATTTGGAGCCATATCATTATTTGGAGTTTGATATTGCAATTGAGGAGCCTTATTACCTTGAGCTTGTTGTCTCTCCAAAGCTGCCACTTTGTTGCTCACCTTTTGTATCATAAAGAAGCTATTTTTCAACTTCTTCTCTTAACCTTGCAATATTTTATCTATGTTCAACATCATAGACTATGTCATCTCATTGATTTCATCCATTCCATTTGAAGATGTGAAAGGTAGAGGGGCTAGAGCAAGGGGTTCTGATGTGGAAGTTGTGGGAATAAGGACCATTGTTGGTTGGTGATTTATGATATTAGGGAAGAAAGACAAATAATTCCTTGGATCTAACTTTCCTTGTATTAATATGTCTTTTTCCCTTATTACTATTTCATAGGCATCAGGTAAGGTATCTCCTCCCATGGTTTGGATTGTAGTGGCAATATCACTATTAAAAACTCTGAGGTAATGCAAGAAGGAATTACTAGGGGTAGGCTTCATTGAAGTAGGTATTTTATCACATGTCTTCTAATATCTATAGTTAAAATTAGTCATACATTCATGGGGGGCTATTTTTATGGTGGTTGGCTATCCTAAAAGTGACAAATGGTCACTTTTGTCCTCAAAATGTTTACATAGTCCTCCTAACCCATCTCAACCTATTATAGAAGCATGTGATAGACCCCTGTACCATTGTAGGGCTTTCCCTTTTAATGATGAAGCTAGGAGCCAAGAAACTACATCATCTTCTATAATACCATGGATATTGCAAACATTCACAACCTCCTAGATGTGTTCTAAGGGAGAGATAGAAGTTTCACCAGTAAATTTAGGTATACTTTTAAGAGTGGCTATTGGTATGTCATGTCTTTGGGCTAACAAAAGAGGACTTCCACTATTAAAGGTGGTAAAGGCATGAGCTCTAGCCATGTAAATAAGTGGTCTATTAATATGAATTGATGGTTTTCTAGGTTGAGATCTCACAATAGGAGTAGTGGAGATTGATCTTGCAGGGCTATGTATTTCCTTTGTACTCCTAATTGGTGATAAAGATATTCTAGTTTTCTTTCTTCTAGGATTGGAAAATGAAAGCTCTTGGTATTGAAAATTACCTCTAGAAGATGCCCTTGTTTCAACTTTGGGCATGAATCACAACAACTATGGTCTCCTTCTAGGATTGGAAAATCAAAGCTCTTGGTATTGAAAATTACCTCTAGAAGATGCCCTTGTTTCAGCTTTGTGCATGAATCATAGCAACTATGGTCTGGAAACCAGATATGAATAATGTAGAGCCACCCAAGTGATTTGTAGAAAAGAGCCTTTTGAAGGCCTGGAATATTTAGAGTAACACTATCTTCTTAGCATCAACTTTAATTCTTCTCTTTTGACACTAGCAGACTTGAAATATTTTGAATTAGTCCCACTGGGCATGCCAAAAACTATTGTCACAAAATTTTGCACCCTTGTCCAAAGTTTTTACCTAAGGAAAATCGTGTGAAACATTGAAACAACCTCCAAGCTATGGGACTTGAACTATGAGGTTGAGTCTCTAGAGAAGGCCAACTTTCTTTACTATTAGGGTGCACCTAACTACACTTGGAAGGGAAAAGGGAGAAGGAGATGCAAGAAAGAAAATCTACCTATTCTAATCTAAGGGGTGATGCACAAAAATAGAGTATTTGAACCAATCTTTGTCTATACGTGCACTTTTGAACCATCATGACACCAAAGATATACACATCCAAACTTGTTTTAATCTAACCATCATATGCAGATTAGAAAACCCAAATAAATGACACAAGGAAGATAAGATTCACCTATATATCATTCATAGGTCAAAGAGATACATTCATGCAAAATTGCAAATATCCAAAATACACTAATAAGAGGCAAATAGGTCTTGCACAATACATCAATGGCTAAAAGAGATAGGGTAGAATGTCATATAGTTTAAAGGAAAATGGGATTTACAATGAACTTATAGAGCAATATCAAAGAAATAGAGAAGAGTCAACCTTAAGAAAGAATTACAACCTTGCTTTTATAGTTCAAGCATAACTAAGATATTTTTCACTGAAGTTACTCTACAACCACTACCATTAAGTGCTCAAAGAATAATCTAGGCAATCCAAATAATAGATCTAATTTGGTACACTTGTAGAGGCATGAAAATCATGAAACCATGACTTGGAAGAAACCTTAATGAAAGAAAATGATGCCAATAAATGCTAGAACCCTTAAAATGGACAATTAGGTGGTGGAAAGAGTGCCTTTGCATCATTTTTTGGCCTTGCATTTATTTGGAAGTGGTTGGGATAGATTGAGAAGATTAAATCACACAGGAAAACTCAATTCCCTTTATTTCTGGCTTATGAATCAGAAAAGTTAGCATTTCAACCCAGTCACGCAATTGGAGAAAGCCACATGGGCCAACCATATTATTTCCTTTCACCCTCTCATAGAGTCTTTATGTGTTTGACTGCTTTAACCAACTAACCACACCACCTTTAAAAATCTAACCACGACTACCTTATAAAACTACCAACTTAACCACTCCTACAAATTGCTACTCTCCACTTGGGCCCACAAGGGCATGTGTCTCATCCTCGCTATGTCGCTATAACTAAAGATCGATCATTTTTGTATAGCGATATAACAAGAGATGTTGATCTGCCACCATCTAACGACAAAACATAAATTGGCCCAACTTGTTGCAGAGTTACCACCTTGGCCAATGAAGCAATACAATATTTCCACCATGTCCTTACATGTCCATGTTGTGGTTCTAACTAGTCTCCTTTTGTAGCTCTGATAGGAATGACATCACAAAATACATATGTCAAACCATTCTATGTTGCATAAAATAACTCCTTTGTATTTCTACATAGTGATATAACAACAACCATAGATCATCTGTGATCTAACGGTGGATGAAACACATGGTCCATCCTTTAAAACTGTCAATACTTTGACCAATCAAAATCCTTATCTATGCCAACTCAGTCAACATGTCACCTTGTCACTTTATGGCCAACACAAAACAACTTGGCCCATGAGTCCACATGTCAACCTCTCACTATGTTGCATAAATTAAAATACTTGCAACTTTCCATAATGACATAGCAAAGATCGTTGATCTCCCTCCATCTAACGACCTAGAAATGTGCAACAACTTTATTGACCGTGCCAGAACCCAAACCAATTAGAACTCGTCCATATGCCAACCTATCTAATAAGTCTTGTCTTTTGCGGCCTGCCAAGGGAAATAGGACCAACAATCCACATGTCAAGTGCTCTCTATGTTTCATAAATTAAAATACTTGCAAATTTCCCTAATGACGTAGCAAGGACAGTTGATCTTGTTAAGATCAATGGCTGGGAAGAAATATGATACACTCTCTCGAAACTAAGGGAATAGGTTCCACCATGCTACATGTCCACTTTTCACTTTGTCGCTATGGATAAAGAACATACAAATTCCTAAAGTGACAAAGTGATAACCCTTGATCTATTTGCATTCAACGGTTGATAAAACATAGGCCCGCTAGGAGATATTAATCACCCATTACTTAGGAAAAAAGGTGATAACTTGAGTTTAATATAAAAGTATTTCATGCCTCATATTTAAATATTTGAATATGTGAATGTTAATATGTTTTAATTCAAATATGGCAATTTTGGTGCGAAAGCAAAAATGACCAACATAACCCTTATAACAAAAGGAACAACAACATAAATGATAAGAAGAACGATAACAAAAATGATAACAATCAAAAGGAAACAATCAAGGAACATTATGATTAGTTCAAGGAAGCATTTGTGAAAGGTAAGGATCCAAAAAATTCTGATATGGTTTCAGAGGAATAGTTTTTTGAGGCACCTGATGGGAAATTGAAGTCAACAATTGTTTGTGACTCATCCTATCTAAATTGAGTAGTTCTAGAAAAGATAGAGCTTCAATTAGTCAAAACTAATGTTAGAGAAAGGATTAAAAATTACATAGTTAATAGAAGGTAGAATACATAGAAAGGAAGCTATGTTGAGTGCACAAGGAAAGATATGATCTTAAGAGGATATGTGAAAGCAAAAAAAGTTACTCATAACTAGAGATAGTTTGTGAATTTGCAGTAGATACACATTCAATGCATAGTACAATTTGAAATGATTTAAGGATCACAAACAAGATTGTGAGTATCATTTGATCATGCAAAGTATCTAGAGAGAATTGAAGAGTGATTTGACAATGATTTGGAGTTTGAAAAGAAACTCTTGAAGTGCAAAGTTGTAAAATCCCTAATCGAAATTTTAAGGTATTTTACGGAGCTCAAATTAAGCTTTTAGTGCATATAATTAAAGATACAATGGCTATACAGTTAGTTTATGATGCTAGTGATAGACTGAGATATGTATTTAAGAAACATCCATTTGTTTCTCTTGTGGATGATCTATTAGGCACACTTTTGCAAGTTTTTTAGAATGTGCTTAATGTAGAAGATACTAGAAATTTTATCCAGTACAAGATTGAGAGTATAGGTAATGAGGATATAAACAAGGACTTAGGAGTTATGTGCAATAATGACCTAACCTTGAAGTCTGAGTATGCACACCTAAAAGAGTTGAACCTAGTGAAGTATATGTTATATATTGAGTTTGACAATCATGATTGGACTTGAATGATTTTGAGTAGGGTACATGATGAGATGTTTTGGTTATAAGATGAGCTTTTCATAATTGATAATGACCTAATTCACAAGGTTATAGGACTAAGCAATGAGGGCTACAATTCTATAAATGAGAAGAATGTAAGGAAGATGGTTGAAACAAATCTGAATACAAGATTTGATGGAAGAAACATAAAAGTTGATACAATTTAGAACAAAGGAGTAAAGTTATTAAGTAAGATTTTAGGATACAAGTTTAACCATGGTTCAAGGGTTAACTCAGTACTAGTTGGATGCTTGCACACAACTTAAGTAGTGGCAATTTAGTGAAGGAAAGTAAATTTGTGTGAGATAATTAGATTATAATTACTAGATAACATTGCAAAATTGAAGAAGACTAAGAAAACAATATTTAGATTTGAGTCCTTATTGACTCTTTTTTTTTATATGCACCAAAGTTCCTAGGGATGACTAATTGGGAGAGAAATGAGTGCCTAGTGAAGTTGGTAACTCAATGCTATAAATAAAAGATGGAGAATGTTAGAGATAATGACATTGATGGAACCATAAATAATTTCCAGACTGAAATGAAACAGAGGGACAAAATACCTCCCTCCATGGTGAAGAAGTATAAAGATGATATATGCTTCATGGTGGAAACTGATAACACTTGCATGGAAGTTGTGGAACCAAGGGTAAAGTTTATAGAGCCCATGGGATATGAGATGAGCGCAAAACTTATTAAAGGGTATGCACAAATCACACTCCAATATGAGGAGGACACTAAGTACCCTAGATGGGAAACTATGATGAGAAGATGAGAGAAGTTCATTCTAAACTTCACAACAAGAAAATAAAGAAAAAAGTAGAAAAAGTAATTGAATCCATCCTTAAGGAATCAAGCATGAATCAAGAAGAATTTAATGAAGTTAAGGGAATTACACTAGAGATGAAGGCTAGTGGGTAATTAGAGGTGATAGAAACAACACCTATTTATATTGAAACACCTTCAGTGGGTGTAACTATTGCTAAACCTAGTGCACAGGAACTGTATGTAGCAATTGCACAAGTGCAACCACTAAGAATAAGAAGTGATCAATCTAGAAGGTAGTCAAAGGTGGAAACACCTATTGCACAGAGAAATTTAGTAAGACTAGTGAAGGTTAAGAAAGAGCCAACATCATCCACCAAGAAAATGGTCAAGCAGATCACTAGTGGACCAGGAAAGAGAAGAAAGACACTATAAATTAGTGATTTTGAGGATTCTAAGGATGAATATGAGGATAGACTAGTAGAGCAAGTTGTGGAAGAAGGCAAGACACCAACAGGAAAGAAAGCATGGAAGCAAAAGGTAGAAAACCTTTACATGCAAATTATTAATGATGACAATTTTGTATAGTTAAGTAAGTATTATAGTTTCTATAGTAATATGGATAGAAGGCAACTAGAAAATGCCATAGTGAGAATTATGATTTTTTCGAATAAGAGATTTGATAACATTGAGAATAAGATTCTAGAGGACCTATATAATAGGCTGTTGAATAGAAAGAAAAGAGTTAGAAATGAGGACACTAAGTTAAGAGAGACTATGATCAATAAGTTATGTGAAGTTATCCATAAGGAGGACTTTGATAGAATTTTGAAGGGTATTGATCCCTTCCTGAGGAACAAAAGAAGAGAAATTATTCTAATGGGAGCCAACTATGAAGATGTAAGAAAGGAAATAGAGAAGGTCATTATGAAATACATGACCTCAATGCCTACAGTAGAAGAGGTGAGTGCACAGTCCAAACTTGAGAGCCCAACTTATGAACAAGCAAGTACACCTTCCAATGATGAGGAAGAAGTAGAAGAGACACAATAGGCACTCTCACCACTACACATTGTTATGGGTATTGAATCCATACAAGTGGATAGTACACACATAACTGTGGATGCAAACAAGAATTCAAGGTTGCAACATTTGGCCAATCCATTGTTGGTAATATCACAACATATTCCAGATTTGATGATGATGATGAAGAGGAAATGAAGAAATAGGCTGAGGAGAAGAGAAAAGAAGTAATGAGGAGAGAAGAAGAAAAGAGAAGGGATGAAAAGAAGAAAGAAACTGAGAGGTTAGTAGAGGAAAGGAGGTTAGTAGGAAAAAAGAGGATGAAACAAGAAAAGAAAAAAGAAAGAAGAAGAGGAAAAGGGAAGAAACAAGAAACAAGAGGAAGAGGAAAGGAAGAAAGAAGAAGAAAATTCAAAGAAAGAAGTTGAGTGACTAGAAGAAGAGAGGAAGAAGACAAAGGAAGAGAAGAAGAGTGCTAAACTAAAAGTAGTTACACTCATTCCAATAGTAACTCCAATAGCAGCAACAACAACAGTAGCAATACCATCTAATGATAATGATGATTAGAAGGGACTAATAAGATCTTTGAGAAAGTTTCTCCAAAAGAATAAACATGTGAAGTCTTTGGAGAAAACACTAACTGAAGTCTTGGACAAAATATAGAAGATAGTTACCACAACTATGGCTAATCCAGACTTACAGTCAAAGGCTAAGGAATTGGTGAAAACCTTTGAGGAGGAATTCAAAACATTATTTGAGGTAGCTTCAACACAAGCATAGGCCAAGCATGATGCGTCACTTTTTGATACAATGTACATAAATGTGAGAAATAACTTGAAGGCACTTGATGTAAGCATCAAGGAATTAAGGAAACACATTGATGAAGGTACAAAGTTGTATGGATATAGACTTTGAGAGTTAGATATAGGGTAGGTTGAGTGATCTTGACACACTCACTACAAAATTACATCTCCCTGAGACCAGTAATGAGGACTGTGGAATAGAAGTGGAGAAGATCCATAATGTGATCATAGGTTTAGAGTTTAATAAGGAAAAGGAAGAAAAAAAGGTTCTCTAATCTTAGCAATATCTTGTCACCGAAGATCAAAATTTTGTAGAGGAAATTGAAGGAATGTCTTACAGCAAAGGCTTCCTATGATAAGATTTCTTATACTGACTTGAGCACACTTGAAGTGACATCTTATGCACTATGTACACTAATTAGTATCCCTGATACAATGAAGGAGAACTAGAAGAAGGAAGTCAAATGACTGAAACTTGTATATGTAGATTATTTTTCCAAAATATCAAGCTGATCAATAGCAGCCCACAAAATTTTTGTATACATTTTTGACACCTTTGCATTGATGTCAAAGAGGGAGTAATATGTAAGGAAAATTGTATGTATGGGAGAGGAATATTAATATTTTATGATATTATATATGCAAAGGGGAGTACACTTGTATCAATGTAAGAAGTGATAAGGAATGTAATGATCCATTAAAACATGAATAAAATTGTTTTGTTTTGAAGGCCGTTTTGTATAGCTACTTTTTACTTGTTTTTGTTATGTATGACATCATTTTGGGACTTATCCAATTTTCCCAAATTTTGCCATCAAGGCCAAAGGGTGGAATTATTGTCAATATGGTCAATTAGATGTCTTGATAGTTGTCATTTATGGCAACATATATTCAACATTTCATTTATGCTTTTAGAGTTAGAAAATTTTCTAAGTGTTAGATAGTTTGCAACAATGAAGAGACATATATGATGTGTATGGATAACAGACTTAGATTTAGCTTATACATAGTTGAGGATATTTTTATGATAGTATCATGATGATGTAGCTAAGCACATATGCATACAGATAGTACGACACAAGTTACAATTGAAATATTAGTACAAGCATTTGACAAAGAAGAATAGGGCATAACAGAGGATCTAGTTGTACAACTTAAGGAATTATTTTGTTGACAAAATAATTACTAAGTCATAATGATCTGACTTTTTGGATATTAATCAATAATTTATTTTATATTATATCAAGCATGTGAAGACATGAAGGCCGACTAAGTAGAGAATTACTAATTTGTGAAGTATAAGTAAAGATCTTATTTTGTGTAGATTAGTGTGCTATGTGTGGAAGTTGTATAATATGCAAACTATTGTATGGACAACTTGAAATATATATGAGCCTTATGTGATGCAAGATCTGATGTATGATCAAAGCAAGTGTGAATTACAACAGTGAGAAATTATTGTATCTATATCAATTCTTGTGAAGAACTTTATTGTATAAATGCATGTTAGGAAAGTGGGCTCTTCTTTCATACATTGTATTTGATCTACCAACTGCTAATAGGGTTGAAGAAACTCCTAATAGGGTTGAGGCTTATAAAAAGGTCTAGTCCTCTAACAAAGACTCAAGACACTATATGTACTTCATAGACTCCTAACATAGTCAATATCCTTAACATGATCCTTTTGTTTAGTGAATCATCTTGTGGGTATCATCCCCACCAGGGTTTTCCCTTGGCCAGGGTTTTTCTAGTTAACAAATAATGGTGTAATGAGTTCTCCTTATGTATGGTTATATCTACTATTCAACATTGTTGGTTTACTTACATATGTAAGTTATAAAGTAATTAACAATATTTAGTTGTGGGCAAAAGTTTGCAGAATATTGATTCACCCCCCTCTCAGTATTATCTATTTCCAACACAATATACACTAGGATTACCTATAGCATAGTCATCTAAGAATATCAATCTCACATTTTGAACACTAAAATTACAAAGATAGTCTTAGATACTCATACATCCTCTAATGTAGGGAGCACCTATGTGTCATTTGGACTATAGGTATCTGTCAACTCTACATCATCTATTGTCAGATGATGTCTGGTCCTAGGGATATCTCTGTATCTTTCTCTGTATGGATATTGATTCATAGATGGAGGAGGACCCTATTGAAGACCAAACTATCATAGTACTCTATCATAATAGTAGGACAACACCATGTACTCATGTGTACCCTCTAAAACCCTCTCTCTCTACATCCACCTTAGTTGCACTCATAAGTCCGACCATGTTATCATGAGATGATAGGGTCTCCATGTAACATCTATAGGATCTAATGAGGCAAACTTGACCCCCAAGTATAATACATGTCCAAACTACCATGCATGACTCAATGTGTATGCATACACTCTGGATGACTCAATTGGTATCTCACTTGGGAACCCAAATTGTCTAATGCATATGAAGTGATCAAAGGCCCACACCTATAAGAGTACATGTCATAATTTTTTATCCCTACTACCTCATGAACTTCCCTAACTCATAATACAAATGTGCTATTAAGCCCCCTCCCCACACATACGACCTTGACTCTCTCTCCATATTCCTGACTATATGTGTTAGAGGAGCCAACAATACTATACCCTTTGTGTTGGGTTTAACAATGACAATAGTGATACATAGCATAATATTCCTAAGAAGAGGTGTCCACCCATGGATGATGCCCTTCAAAGAAAACTAGTTTTGTTTCAGTCTCTCTCGATATGGTATACCCATGTAGTACTCAAAATTTTTTATAATCTTTGAGTGTGACCTATTTACTCATGGTCTTATTATCGATCCATGGACTAGGAGGCATAGGATCTGATACACATCCTCTAAGGTTATTGTCATCTCTCCCACTGGTACATAGAAGGATCATGTAGTCTCATTCCATCTCTCCATCAAAGATAGTAACATCCCCCTATGAAACCTCACTTGTGGTTTTTGTGGCATGATATGTTTTTCTTTTTACCCATATAATAAATCATTATTGTCCCTGCGAGTCATAGGACCCGTAGAGACATATGTTGTCATGGTATGTGTCAAAAGGGGTCATAGATTAACCTATGACCCCTTTCAACCCATATGATCAATTATAATTATGTTCATAGGGGTCCTAAAACCCCTAGGGACATATTCTGTCATGATATGTATTGCAAGGGGTCATAGGTTAACCTATGGCCCCTTATAATGCATATTATCAATGATGATATGTTCCTAGAGGTCCTAGGACCCCTAGGGACATATGTTGTCATGATATGTGTCAAAAGCACCATAAATAAACCTTTGACCCCTCTTGAACCATATGAGCAATGATAATATGCCCCTAGAAATGCTAGGAACCCTAGGGACATATATTGTCATGATATGTACTGAAAGGGGTCATAGGATACCTATGATCCCTTGTAACCCCTATAAACAAATGGCATAGGTCCCTAGATGTCCTAGGGACATATGTGGTCATGATTTGTGTCAAAAAGGTTCATAGATTAACATATGACCCCTTACAACCCATATGAACTATTGGAAACAATTATTCAATTGTATAGTGTCATTGATGTTTACACAAATGTTAGTTTTAATCTTGCAATATTGAGTTTAGAATATTAACCTTGTATATCTTAGTATTAACCGAGCAATCAGGTTATGAATACTTTCCAATATTAACTAAGTAGTTGGTTTATGAAAGGGTACCTTCTTGTAGTATTGACCAAGTGATCATTCATCAAAGGAGATCAATATTGATTGAGTGGTCAGGCAATGAAGAAGTCATAGTGTCAATCGAATGTTCAGTTCTAGTGTGGACTGAGTGAGAAAATATTGAAATTGTAAAATGTTTTATTATTTGAGGCCAACTATTTGGATGTTTATTGATGTTTTGAAAGGGTATTCAAGTTGATTTTTCTTATATTATGATATATGAGAAAGTTCAAGTTGTGAGGATACAATGTATCAAGAAGAATATGAAAAATATGGATTTGTAAGCGAAGGAAAAGGAAGAGCAGGAACCTATGGAAGGTAAGTTGCAAAGAAACATTTTATCAAAAAGGATCCAGAGGTCAAGCAAGAATAGAGATTTGAATGTGCAAAGAAAGTTGCTTCATAAATAAGGTCAAATTGTTGTTGATTTCTAACAATTCTAGCAGTAAAGAAATCTCTTAACAGAGTTGACTTAACATTTATTTTGTAAATCCTCTAACAAGGTGAGATTTTAATATTGAAGTGTTTAAAGACCTTTAACTAGGCCACTCCCAATAGGGTGATATAAATCCCCTAATAGGGTCATACTGAACAATATGTTTTGTAACCATTAACAGGGTTGGCTGCTCACAGGGCTCACTTTAGAAGAGTGAAAATTATTGTAACTAGTTACAAGGTGGTTTTTCCCAAATTGGGTTTCCACATTAAATTTTGGTGTCATTTGTGTTCATGTTATTTACTTATGCTTTATGTTTCTACAACTAAGTTACTAATGGATAAACAAGTTAAATAATCTTAAGATTTCTTTGTTAACCAATAATAGTAAAATTATAATGTTACCCAAGCTATTCGGTATTGTATGATAAGTGAAAGATTGCATTGATCGTTGGAATTCTTTTGAATAACTGAGAGGTGGGTGAATCAGTTATCCAAGGTCCAAATGCACAAATAAAACTTAACAAATTCATATCCATAAAACCATACCATGCATGCATCTATTAGAACATCCAATACCTTAACTTAGTAGGTCATTATCCTAGGTCAAAATAACTTGGTAGAAATGTAGACATGAAATACCACAAACTAATTTACACAATTTGACACAAGTATTTTATGTGGAAACCCAATTTGGAAAAAACCACTAGTAAGATGCTAGCCATTTTCACTCTTCTGAAGTGATGCTCTATTAAAGGCCAACCTTGTTAAAGGTTACAATACACACTATTAAATGTGACCTGGTTAAAGGATTTCAATCACCTTATTAGGAGTGAGCCTTGTGAGAGGACTTCAGAACATTCCGTTAGAATGTCACTTGATTAAAGGATTTATAAATGACTGTTAGGTCAACCTTAATCCAAAGAATATATCCAGTCTGACACTGTTGTTAGAAAGTAATAGCAGGCTTGATAGATGATAATAAACACAACTCATTTGCAGATTATAGATCTCTGGTTCAATCCTCCATTTTGGTTTGCATTCATACTCTTCATCTCTGACAACTTGTTCAACCTTCAAGAATTCATCCTCTTAAGCCTTCTTCCTTTGCATGCCAATTGCAAACTCTTCTATTCAGCCACCATATGAAGCAACACCCTAGACTTCTTATCGTCCTTAGGTTCTCACACATGACAACCTTTTCTTCTGGCCTACTATCTCCATAAATAGAGAATTTAGGTCTTTCATTCTTCATTCTTCATGTGATGTTTGGTATTTATTATATTTAAGAGTTAGTTTATGTGCTGTTAGATCTAAGAAATTGGTTAACATATGGACCTATACTTGAGGTTGCATATTTTTATCTCATTTATTATGTATTTAGTCATTAATTCAATGAGGGTTAGTCGTATAATGTAATGCATTTTTCTTATTATTAGAGATTATGGACTCAAGCTAACTTGTGTGTTCTAATGGATATATATGTAACATCATAGATTCTTAGAAAGGGGATGAGAAAGTATCATTCAAGTAGTGAGAAAGGAGATACTTGAAGGGGGCTTGGATAGAAAACTTTGGTCTAAAACTATGGAATACATTGGTCATAACCAAGAAGGCCTTACACCATGGCATATAGTATATTTTATCAGGTGAGTTGTCTTATGAATTAGTTGAATGTATGGGAAATATTTGATGTAATTGAATATTTATAGATAATAGAGCGGTCTCTTGCAATTATATCATGTGTACTTCTATTGTGTTATATTTATTGGGGGCTTGGTCATCTCCTTTGGGGGTTCATCTACCTTGTACTGTATCAATCCACCTACTGACCACTTTATTTCTATGAAGGGAGAGATACAACATACAAACCCTTTAGCAAATATAGGACACCAAAGCTTTGGTGTTATCCTTGATGATGTTTATTTCAACATGATGATCACATGTTACTTAGATTTGTTGACACGAGGCAATTCCACTTCCATGCCATCTCATCTAGTTAGTCCCCTTAATTCATCATTATTAGGACATGTTTTCACCAATCATGGCACAAATGCAAGGTCAGATGAGGCCCAAAAAAATCATTATATCTTGGTTGACACAAATGAGGCTAGGGAGTCTGAGTGTTGTCATATGTTAGAATCTACAGATGTGAATATTATTTTCAGTGTAAATTAAATTTGCAAATTTTTGAAATTTAGTATGTAAATTACATGTTTTTTATTCAATTTATACATGATATCATGCATTCATATACTTTATGGGGAGATGCCTCTTATTACTCCTTCATTGATTCATGGTCATGTACATTGTCAACACTTGTATGATAATGACATTAGTAGTGGATAGGTGAGTTTATATTTATTGATGTATGTGTACATGTATAATATACAATTTACATGTTTCTTTTATTTCAGATTAAATATATTTATTAGACATTGATATCACATCCTCCTTATAAATAGGGGTCAACACATCCTTCACAACTTGATAGTCACTCTTTGGACTACTTAGTTAGAAATCATCATGACAAAACTCATGGTATCAATCCATAGATAGCTAGTTGTATATGTGTTTGATCTTATTTGATCTCCTTGTATAGATACATTTATAGATTAGATAGACACTTTGTGTGTTTTTTAAAATCTACGTACATGTTATGTATTTGACTAGTATTTCATCTCTAAAATATAGATAGATGATGTATGTTACATTTGATATTATCTTCTAGAACCTTATACTTTCTATAGTATGTTTAATTATTGATATATTCTACTTGAGATCTATGTTTGAAACATGTGATTATAGTCTAGTGCATTTTTTTATGATTGATGTATACATTCTATTATGTTTATTCTATGTATTTTGATTAAATGTACTTGATAGATATGATTTGATGATCTATTTTATATGTTTATGGTGTAAGTTATGCAATAGAGTGATTTGATGAATGAATTTATAAATGAACTTGACATGTAATATAAATATGTTTGATTCATTCTAAGTTATATGTTTGATGATTTGATTTCTATGTTTGATGTATGATGTATTCTATATGTTTGATGGCATAAGTTGTGCAATAGAGTGATTTTGTGATCAAATTTATATACATGTATGCTTGACATGTGTGCATAGATTTTATACATGTTGTATCACGCGCGCGCATGCAATGTTTATGTATATGTGTGTGTAGACATATATATACATATATGTGTGTGTTTGTACACACACACACACATATACATAAACATGGCATGTGTGTGTGCGTGCGCACGCGTGTGTGTGTGAACTCAACATGTAATATAAATATGTTTGATCCAATCTAAGTTAAACATGTTTGACGATCTTTAATTTAAATATGTTTAATGTTTGTTATATAAACTTGATGATGTAATATGTGTGTGTGTGTGTGTGTGTGTGTGTGTGTGTTTAACATGGTCTAGTTCAATAAACTAACTTCTAGAATTATAGTATTGCAATTTATCATGTCCTAAATTAATTGACTATAAAATAAAACTAGAGTCCAATATCACACATGTCCTAATTCAAAATATGTCTTAATTTAAAAATTAGGTCCTAATTTAAAAAACATGTGTCCAAATTTTATGAACTAACTTAGAATTAAAGTATTGTCATATTATATCCTAATTAAACCAACTAGAATATACCATCCCCTTAAGAGATGTCCTAATTTGATCAACTATATTTTAAAACTAGATTGCAATACCACATGTATGTCCTAATTTAAAATATGTCTTAATTTGATAAACTAACTTAGAATTAAAGTATTGCAATATCATATCCTAGTTTAATCAATTAGGATATATCACCCCCTTAAGACATTTCCCAATTTAATCCGCTATAGAATAAAACTAGAATACAATATCACACATGTCCTAATTCCAAAAAAGTCCTAACTAGATAAACTAGCATAGTTAATGTATTACAATATCATGTCCTAATGTAATAAACTAGATATAATTAAAGTACACATGTTCAATGAGATCTAAATATTACATTATCCCATCAATACATGTCCTAATTCAATGTAAACAACAATTTGAATTGAAATTCCTCAAGACATGATTTTAGCAAACAATGTAACGAGTTGTCCCTTAAATATGTACTAACTAAACATTATAGAAATTATCATGTAAAGTAATTCATAAGATTTAAAATCACCCCCTTAAGCCATGTATGTAGGCTTAAGGAAAATTTATATAGATCTATATGTTGGATTATTCAACCAAAATCCATGCACAAGTCAAGAAAACATATATAAAAAAATTGTTTCTATGTCACATCAAGTGGTTCCTCTAACTCTTGGAAAATATGCAATATTCTCTCATGATCATCAATATCAATTCTCTACTTACAAATGTCATGCCTTATGACTAGATGAAGAGATGGGGTAGTGATGATTACAAGGTGGTTATATTGATAAACCTTGTAGTTAGGTTGATAATAAATAAAGTGAATCCCATGTTTTAACTATTTTGATTTTCTTCAAATGTGTTCCTTGCACAATAATTGAACCTACATAGACAAAAAATACTATTGATTAATTAGGCATTTATACACATATACGACAATCATATAACTTGTGGTAAACATCATCACATTTCAATTATGAAAAAACTGATTAGTTACATTATCAACATCAACCCCATACTATTATCATTGACCAATCTCATATTCATACATTTTAGATAGTGTACTTGACAATTCTTATTGATACAATATTATCCATGCATTTAAACAATAAAATCTTTGATCAACACCTAGACATATGGATTGGGTGGATAACAAGTCCATTTAGATAATTAATCATCTTCCTTATTAAAGATTAAACCCAATAAAGAATCCTCTTACTACTACGATTGTTATTTTAATGATAGTTTGATTGTATCAGACATTCAACAGTTGACATTTTGTGAATCCATACTCTCCTAGCATACTTTATAATTCAATTAGGTTGTCCTTACCCTATATTACCATCATAGGTTGTTAGGTCCCTTCAAGAACTTAAGACAATTAATAAACTTTTGAGGCTACAAAAATTGTTGAAACATGCACTGTTTTTTTAGAAAACTCAATATATATGAAAATATAAGTAATTTATAGTCAAATCAACTTATGGAGGACACCCTTGAATAAAAAATAACAGTGCAATATAAGAGAAGTAATCCAGTTTACCCTATTTGTGCAAAAAAAAAAAAAATTGTACAAAGTTTGATATCAAATATTGAAAAGATCATGGAATTGATGCAAATTTCTAAGAAAACCTTCAAAATATACAAATACAGATTCAGTTGAAAAAGAAAACTTTAGAGCCTACAAAACATCTATTATTTGCATTGTATTTTTGAGAAGACTTGCAAACAGTTTTAGTTTGCAAAGATAATCTTAGCAATGTACAAATACATGCACTTTACATCATTTTATACAAAACAACTTCAAACAAAATCATAAATGAAAATTTAGAACAAGCAAAGAAAAAAAAAAGCTTCTAAATAATATTGTTTTCGACACCATGTTTTGGAGAAAATCTTTAAGCAATTGTAAGTTATACTAATTTATAAAGATTTTTTTTAAACATTACAAAGACATGCAATTTACACCATTTTCACAAGAAAACGTCAAACAACCAAAATCAATAAAGAAATTTCAGAACACAGAAAGAAAAATATTTGCATAAAATTCAACAACTGTATCATATGTCCAAGCATGGCACATTTCAAAGTAGCAAGGATTGATAACAATACCACAAAGCAAGTTGAAAAATCCCAAAGGACACCACAATTGGAAAAAAACTCACCATAATGACATAAGGGATTTATTACCAGAAAAAACTTAAATCTTAATTATAAAAGAATATCAAAGTGTAAAGAAATATAAAATATATACAAATAACTCTACCAAAATTGAAGTTTATAACTTGGTCATCCACCAAATTTAAAGGGAAAACAATGCAATGTTACAAATTTTGTTAGTTAAAATAAAATAAATATGAAAATTTTAATTATTTTTATAAATTAAGGAGGGAAATAGTCATAAGATTATAAGGTTAAAAAAATTAAAAACTATAATTAGAAATTCAAAAGGGTGGGCGCCAAGGATAAAAAGTCTAAAAAATGGGACAAAAAAGAGAGAGATACAAAACATTGAATTAGAAACTCATATAAGAACAAGATAAAAAATCACAAAAATAAGACAAAAATTTAAAAAGCACAAAAATAGAATTAAAAAAGAGAGTTACAAAATATTGAATTAGAAATTTGGATAAGAGAAAGATAAAAAAATCAAACAAATAGCTAACAAAAATAAGACATATAAAACAAAATATCACAAAAAGTGAGGCAAAAAAAAAAGAAATACAAAATATTGAACTAGAAATTCAGATAAGAGCAAGACAAAAAATCACAAAAATAGGCACCAAAAGTAAGAAACATGAAAACTAAATGTCATGCCCAAAATTAGGGCAAAAACACACCAAATTTTTTATTTTTTAAAGGTAATAATGATTAAGTTTATAACAACTAACATCAAATGTGTTGCAGAAAGATGACGACAAAGAAAAGTTGAGTTCAAGTCTCAAGGTTGCATGATTAGTTTACTAGAGTTCTATTGTTTCAATTTCTAATTAAATCATCAATTAGGGTAAAGGTAATAAGGTGCAGTTAAAGTACACATGAAAGAGTGTGTTTCTTGATTCTAGGTTTAGCCATACAATTGAATTTTGATTACATTTCATAAAGATGCAAAATCAGTATTGAAACATAAAGCACTAGTTTGAAACCATAAGTGGTTGTGCTATAGTAACTCTTAGCACATGTTGATTAGGTTTGGTTGGTTAAACTATAGGGTCGTGAATACAAACGTATGTCATTAATTGAAAGAGGTAATTAGGGTTTTCAAGTTATAATATTGAATTCGATTTAGTTAGGTATAATTTAGAAAGGTTAGGTTCACATGTTTCATCTCCCTAACATGAGAAAGGAAACTCACTTCTATATTGACACAATCAGGTTTAACCCTAATTAACAACTAATAACCTTACTTAACTATTTTAAATTACAATTACATTGATTTGAACAATAACATGGGTTACATTATGTCACATTCACTACCATTTACCTAATGCAATCTACTAGAACAATCTCCTAGAGAACTAAATCTACACCCCTTATGTTTCTTAACAATATAATATTATTTAACTCCAAATACTAACAAATCCTATTAGAACTTTATAAAACACTAATTGCTAACCATTTAAATAATTATAACATTAAAATCATCTTCTAACTTGAACCCTAAAATAATTGTCATCGGCTATACATACCTCGTCTTACAACACATATTAGCATTTAACATGAACAAAATACTAACCCAAAACCCTCTTATAATTTTATTTTATTATTTTAATAACATTGTCAAAATAATCACTAATAGAAATAATATATGATTCAAAACAATATTCTACCATTATACCATTTTTAAAAAAAAAAACAAATTGCAACTATAATTTCCTAACACTAATTGCTCCTAAACTCTATACGCTAATAACTATTAACTAATACTTAACCATCCACTAAACTTTATAAATTAATAACTCTAAAAACAAATAAATTATTAAATCCCTAATACTAATCATAATCTCACATACTAATTACTAATTAAACTTGTTAAACAGTATCTACTAACCTAAACGTATCATAAATCTATATTCTACCTACCCACCTACCCTCTAGACCACTTGGCAACTTGCCCCATTGGTCTATTTGATCCTTGTGACCCCTTGGATGTGCTTTTCCAATCCCTTGATGGCTGCACCAAGTCTTTCCTAATTGGTAGTGTACCATGCCTTGGTGAACACATGGTCTGCCTTGGAATTGACTTAAGGAACAAGGTAGATGTGTCGGGGATAGAAATAAAAGGGTAAGGAATAAAGGTAAGTTTGGGTGGACTTTTCATATATGAATTTTTCCCTATTCAATGCATTTGAAAACCATATTCACCAAAGGTTGCATTTGAACCAGTCCCCATTTAAGTCAATCCTTTAGTCGCACATTTGCCTTAGAATAGTAGGGGCCCCTTAAAATATAGGGTGCCCATTTAATAGTAGGGGAACAAGGGTAGTAGATCTAGTTTCATGTGATCCTTGGGCATGGTAAGGGATAAGTGGGGTGTAGGACCTTTTGGATCCTAAAATCGTATATTGGAAATCCAAGAGCCTACCACTTCTCCAATTGGATTATGTAATCAATTATGGCCAATGAACAAGAATCCCTTGATTCCCTAGTACTTCAGACTTTGCTACACCTAGGCAAGAGACCTTCTCCTCAAACTTGATCACTTGGTTCAGAGCTTTTCTTAAGAAAATTTAAGCTCTGTAGTTCTTTGACTGACAAGGTCCTTGAACTCAATCAAAATGGGATTGAATGTTGACTACTTTAGAGTAGTTGGATGTTTTGTATAATGTTTTTCAATAATGAATTTGATGTTTGTAGGAAGGAAGTTATAGATTTTTTGACTTCAAATATAAATCCAATAGACCAGTGCTTTAACATATTCATGCAAGTCAACTTCAATGAAGATTTTCACACACACAACTTTATAACGTTCTATGCACTTATATTGCCAACAATTAAATAATCAAGATGCGACAGATCAAATATATATGCAATCTTAAATTAGTCCAGATTGAATTTTAAATCCTCTGGAAGGGAGACAAATTAGGCACAGATATGGAAACAATTATATATTTCACAATATCTGTGATGATCGGGTTTAAAATGCTAAATGACCATGTCCACTTATTTGACATTAAAATTACTTACATAAATTTTAAAATGATTATAAAGGACGAATTGACTGAAGTTTAAATCTCCATGCCATTTTAAAATAAATAAAGGACCTTTTATTCTATTATTAAAATAAAACAATTGAATTCATATTATAAAGCCATATTGATGCTCCTTATTCCTCCTTACAATATAAATATATGAATCTCTTTTTTTGAATGATATTTTTTTGAATGTGTCCATTTATTTCATTTGACTTCCCCTATTTAATAAATCTTTCGAACCCATCACAAATCTGCAAATACAAATGACATACCATGGAGAGCTCACCATTCAATGTAGGCCTTAAAGAGGCCACCCACCGAGCTAGGGGAAACAATTCCCAACCGGGTGACATTCAAATCAAACCAACAATCACAAAAGCACAACATGAAACACCCATCCAAGGTATTCACAAATGGGTTGCACCTTGAACCCATGATAAGTGGTGAAGGTGGAGCTTCCATGTAGGATATGCCAATGAAAAACATACAATAACATGCTTCTCAAAGGCTAAAATTTCACATACATCTTCCATACTCATTTCTCCTTATCTCCCCCAAACAAGATCAAAATGCATTGGCAAGCAAGGGCCCATACACCTTGTCTTTTTTCCATCTTCTCCATGAGAAGAGACTCTACACTTCCAAGGAGTCCAACTAACCCCTTCCCCCACACATGGCCACTTCTTCCCTCTCCAAGGGTGAGTAATGTCATCACTCCCATTACAAACCCCTCACATTACACAAATCCCTTGAGAAAAATCAAAGAAAAGAAAATGAACAAGATTGAAAACAAAACCAAAATCTCATCCTTCACAACACAATATCATAATACATAAAATACGCATATGCAAGAGATTTACAAATGCATACTAATCTATTGAAAACATGAAACAAGCATCCATGGCAATGAACAAGATTGAAAACAAAACCAAAATCTCATCCCTCACAACACAATATCATAATACAAAACATCCACATGTCCAAGAGATTTACAAACACATACTAATCTATTGAAAACATGAAACAAGCATCCATGGCAATGGAGAACACCAACCTTCACAATTTGCTATGACGAATGAAGTTTGAGAAGAGCCCTATTCCCTTTTTTTATTAAGTAAAATAGGTTTTAACGGGTGCCTAAAACCCATTGGTTTACAAAAGAAATAGACATTAAGTCCTCAACCAAAACAAACAAAAAAGAAATAATGGGCCAAAGAAGGCCAGGAGAGCCATACAAAAAGGGACAACCTCTAAAAGAGTAGGCAGGCAATAGGTTTTAAAAGGACCTGAAACCTTATACAATATCGACCATCAAGATTTACATTTTGGTCCCGTCTTTTGAGAACACCCTATTCCCTTTGTTGCTCCAATTCCAAAACCTAATTTCTCTAAAGATAAAGATTGGGTGAACACCCACTAACTTCTCCAAAGGCCTCTAAAAAGGCCTCCAAATCCCACCCACCTAATATGAATAAATTTAGAATTGACCCTAACTCCTTTGGCCATCAACATGTCCCCTACCATAAATGCAAGTCTTGGACAAGAGTGTGGGTTTGGGAAATGTCATAAGGTCATTCAATTTTCACAACATATGGAAAATGAGATATTTAGAGTGTTACTAAAGCTACTTGGGGGTTCTAGTAGTGTTAAAAAGGTCCCCAACCCATATCCCTACCACTTAGGCACTTGGATTCCACTAAATTTGGCCCTTGACTAAAGCCACTTTCTAGCCACTAGAAGTGACTTAAAAATTTTGAATTCAAAAATCTTATTGGTGGAACTTTGCAATATCTCTAACCAAAGGGCATTTAATCAGGCTCCTAATTATTAGGTTAAGGGTTACATTGCCAACCCTAATTGACATGTCAATTTTATACATACATATGACAAGTGTCAAGTGACACTATAAAATTCACATTACATAAACATTTGACATGTCACTAAATACATAATGCAATACCCTAATACATACATTCTAATTATAATTATGAATAAAATGACTTGACAATGAGGTTTGAATCTCTTCATTAGATTCAACCTTGGTTATTGTTTCTCCGAGCAATTCCTTGGTAACTTTCCTGCACACTTAATTCAAATATCAGTAGTTCGATAAAATCACATTTATATATAAACTAAATTTGCATAATTAAATCAACCAAAATATTCTAAATCTCATTTTAATAAACTTTTCTAATTTCTACAAATTGATTAAATATAAATGATTTGCATAATTAAAATATTGACATATTCATCAATTTGAATTACATATTGAAATAAACCATCCTACTGCATGCATATACATAAAATATCAGAATAATTACAATTAAGCATACTAAGGCAATCATCGCATGGCATAAATAATACTAGTAAATGTCTAGTCCATCGAATAATGACTCAAAAATATCGAATCATAATGTATCAAAATAAATGTATCAGCTGAGCTATGATGGGTTCGGATGAGGCCTCACACTAAAAAAATATGTTTGAGTTCATGATGGGGAAAAAAAGGATAGCAAAGGACTGACAACTTTTCTGGCAATAAAAATAATTTTAGAGAGAAAATCTCCTTGACAAATCCTATCATCTTAAAAGTGCATGCTTAAACAATATTTTAAACTTATTTATTTTTAAAAAATAATATTGAGTCATCAATAAGTTTAAAGTAAAATCTAGATTTCAATATAATCTTTTTGTACTTTTATACATATGTAAGAAATATTATTAAAAAAATTCAAATTAACAGTAATAATTTTATATATGCATTTCTAAACAATAGTCACAAACTATCAATGGTAATTACTAATATCATTCACTACCAGATTTATAACTAACATTTTTTTCTAATTAAATTGTGAATGAATTTTCACTTCATATTTGTTGCACATAATGACTTTTGATAAGATTATGCACTAGTAGAAATAATATACAGTAGTGGTACTTTCTTACAAATGGTTAATGTTGATACAAAAGGGCGCTGCAATCATTTTATTTTTAAGAACTCTTAAATATTTAATCATAATATTTATTGATTATAATATTTTATTGCAATCAAACCAATTGATTCATGAGTGCAACAAACATGGACTAAGATCTTTGCACTTAGCTCTAAATATGCTTCTAAATCTATACATTTTTACACTCTTATAGAAGGCAAATAAAACTCAGCATCTATCAAAATTCATTATTTGCATAGTCAAAGAATGCCAAGAAGAGTTTAATAATTGATACATCAATTAATGCCCAATCCAAGATCAAGCAAAATATTTGGATTTGTAAATATTTTCAAACAAATTTCTCATTCAAAATGCAACGAAAAAATAAAGGTGAAACCCCAAAAAATAGGCAAACCCATAGAAGATGCCCGTCACCAAGGAGCTAATGTACTGAGATCTCATAATTCCTTTCTATAAACACCTTTGCCGTCATTATCAACACTGACCTTAGCATGCCCACTTTCTTGAAATGCAAAGCAGTATATAAGCAATCATATAGAATATTTACTATAATTACGTTTTGAATCAAAATCTTAGCAAGGGTAATTAGAGATGTTACAAGAAGTAGAAAGAAATTGTTAAATACATAAAAAGTGTAGGTATGTTTTCTTATTTAGAAATTCAAAGCTAAACCTCCAAATTCTTATCTATTTTATAATTGATTCATAAATCAACTTCACACTATGACATTGATCACACTCACTTTGAAGTATAAATAAAAAATTGTCTAGCTCATTAGAGTGACTAAGATGCATGCACATACCTCTAAAAAGGGGATATAGTAGAGTAGCAGTTTGAGAATGAGGAATGAGGGATCTCTCTAGAACGAATCCTCTAGATTGTGATAAGAATTTAAAATGTGGATATGATAGAAGAACACAACCCAAGAATTGGGGATTTTTCTTAAATGAATTCTCCAGATTGTCAAGAGTGGTCGATTCTTTATTGGATTTAACTACATTCTCAACAAACACAAACTATTTGATTCTCGGCGATGGATACACTTGATCTACTAAACTCACAATTTCAAAATGTAATAGAGTCATAATATAGGAAACTCATCAATTATGTTGTGCAAATATTCAACAACTATAGTGCAAGTGGCAAAAGGGAAATCCCCTACCTGTGTGTGCATGCATTCTACCGCTATGGTGGCTTCCATTCCCATGCATGTGCAGTTGTTATTTGTTGGATTTGGCCCTACATAGAATATTGGTGCATTTGCTCTAGTGGATGGGCCCTTTTATGATGGATCTGAGTGTTACAGGCATCATAGTTTCATTGGGTGATATTGATCATTTGACCCCTTCCCTTCCTGGGGTAGTGGGTGTTGAGAAGGGCTTTAGGCCTTTTTCTTCTGGGTGTGATTTTTTTTCTAAAAGAGGGGAGTCGAAATGGGTCTCCACTCTCTCATTCAGCTACAGACAAAGTGATTTTGCAAGAGGTTGTGACTTGGAAAGGGGTTAATGTGGGAGGTTTGGGGAGTAAGAATGGGTGTAATGGTGGGGGGTTCAAGGTTGTTACTAAGCTCACATTTTCCAAACCATTCCCTACCTGTAACCCTATTTCAAATAGTTTTGACAAAGATATAGTTTTGGAGTTTAAGCAATGGACTATAGCCCTTGAGGTAGATGTGGTTATTTGGCAATTTCGGGGCTTTCAACCCTCTCTCAAGGAGCTCCATTGTTGAATCTCTAAGCATCAGAATCCATTTCCTCTAGTAAGAGGTTTTTTATTGTTAGATTTGATAATGTGGATGACAGGAGAACCGTTCTATGTGATCATTTCTTCACATGAGAAATTTGTTTCCCAATGACGATGAAACCTTGGAATAAGGACTTCAACCTTTCCACTAAATCTTTCTACAAAACCCCTATCTAGCTATGTCTTCCTAACCCTCATCTTGATCTATGGCATTATAATGTCCTTGAGGAAGTTGGTGAGACTCAGGTGATTTCTTAATGGTGGATTCAAAATCTTTCGATATATTGCATTCTACCTGTGCTCATATTCTTGATGATATAAATTCATCCAAAGGCCTTCTGACAGATTAAACTTTGAAGTCCTATTGGAGGTGTTGAATATGCTTTAATACTAAGCATCTTGGAGTGAAGTTTGAGGCTGATAAAACTAAATATAAAAAACCTTGTTCATGGTGGAAGGGTGCTTTGTTGTAGCATTATACGGTGGTCAAAAAGGTTTTCTTTGTTTGTTTGTTTGTTTTGTTGTGTCTTTGCCCTATTTCTTTGTGATATCTTTCAGGTTCAGTTTGTAGGTTGTTTAGCTTTACACCTACTTTGTATTTGGGTTTTAGGGCCTCGTCAAAACTTGTTTTACTTAATAAAAAACAATAGTGTAAGTGGAAATATGAAGCAATTTGAATTTTGGTAGAATGCAATGTTCCATATTTTAGTAAATGCAATTTATTATATATTTCATAGTGTAATTGTCCCACTACTTTCAACTTGTTTACATGTAAATTGTCAAGCTAGTGGTAGAATATAGAGGGTTTCTTTTTTCTTACACTATTTTGATGTCATTGTAGGTTTATGTCTCTCAATGTAATAAATTTATTTTAAAAAGATAAAATAATCATTATAAATTAATAGTGCATATCTTTTCATTTCAGGAAAGGTACAAATTGTATAAGACAAATCATTATGTATGGTTTTAGGGAAGATATACCCTATCTAAGAAAAATGAGGATGAAATGATTGACTAAGTGATGAGATTGTTTTGAAACTTGATTTGGCCATTTTGACCAATAGACAGATCGATTGACTAATAGAATGTTACGAGAGGATATGATGAGGATAAATCCTAATTGAAAACCTTAAATTATAGTAAAACAAAGAGCCTCAAATTTTAATAACCATGCTTGAATTCAAAATGGTTTGAGCTATTTATTCTTCATCAGTGAGCCACTTTATTATAGCAAAATCGTAGGTTAGCTCACCAAGATATGAAAGATCAAGGTAGGAATATCCTTATATTATTTAAACAAGCATGCTAAAGAGACTAGAATATGGTTGATTCATCTAGTTCAAGTGTCTAAGATCAAGGTATGCGCAAAATATCACAATCACAATACCCTTTGCATTTTTGCATTTGGATATTGTATATGAAAGTGAAGATTCTTATCACAAACACTAAAAAGCCTTTTAGGACTTCATGGCAAACATTCCTCAAACATCAGACGAAGAAAAATAAATCATGAACCATCACAACATCTCTAAATCACTTGTGGAATCTCGAAGATACATAAGAACATGACTTTTGAAAATCAAGACATATTAAGACCAACCTAACTCAACAAGTTTTAACCATATTGCTTATGTGTCAATTTTATTGTAGCAGATTAGGCATTGAATTCTAACAATTTGATTTTTTTGTTGGGACTTTGGATAAGAAGCTTAATCAATTTAGTTCAGGGCTTATTCACTAGTTTGATTGTTTTAACTTGGTTCTAGTAAGGCTTAGACTTATTGTATGATGTCCTTCAATGCTTGTTGAAAGCACAAAATGGCTGTATTATTTACAAAGGAGATTTATTACAAGTTTTTTTTTTTTTTTTGGGTTTGTCTTTGATAGTTTTATAAGACTTTCTTTGAAATGCTTTTTTAATTTTCTAAGATTTTTTTATGTTTTTGCACTTTTTGAGATTTTTGTTGCATTTTTATGCTTTTCAAAGGACTTCTTTTTTGTATTTTTTCAAAACATGATGAATCGTGACATTATAGAGACCTACTTAGGACAAAATGGGCATTTTTATTTCAAAATGGCCATAATGGACTTAACTTGGTGCGAAATGTGAGTTAGGCAAAGGTAACTAAGAAGTCGCAACCCATGATGTGTATGACCATTGATTTTAATTGCAGCCTGCATAACTAGCTTTTTCATTCTCTCTTTTGTACACTTGGTATGAAAAGTGTTATTTGAATTTTGTATATGATAAATGAATTTTGTAAAAGGGGAACAAAAAGTACTTTTTTCAAATTTCCTTAAGAATTTGAATATCATATGGATTGGCTAGACTTTTGTCTATAGATTTCATTTTTTTCTTTGCAAATTATAGAAGCACTTCATATCATTGGGCTATAAAGGGCCATCAATAGTAAATAATTTTATTATCTTTTATTTATATATCTCAGGCTTAATGGTTTTTATTATGTATATAATTAAAAAAGGATTTATATTTTTTATTTAAATATTTGTTGAATCAAAAATCTAATTTTATCACAAATATGAATTATTTTGAATTGTGTATCTATTAATCTATAAGTACTAAGCCTATTATTTTATTACAATTTTTATAAAGTCAGTCCACAAATTTTCTAGCATGGATTACATTATACTTTTAATTTTAATTATTATTTGACTATCATAAATTAGAGTTTGTATGTATATAACCTCTCTCCACATTTCTCTTTTCATATATTTCTCTATTTTTTATATTTATCTCTTACTTTAGTTTCTTGTATCTTTATCTCTTCCGCATTCTCTATCCTTTATATATTTCTTATCATTCTATGATTCATGATAATGTCAACTTCAAAAAATCAACATCAACAAATATAGACAACTACTTTAAAGAAGATATACTCCCTGAACGCGCTCACTGCTCCCCCTCTCTACTCCTTGTCTAGTCCATGGATGATTGTTGGGGTCCTTCTTGGCCTATCTTCGACGATCGATGGTGGGATAGGGTTCTTGCCTCGGTTACAGGTGGTTGTGGTGCTTCGTTTGCGAATATGGCCACTTTTGAAGTTAAGGTCCATGGTTTGGGGGTTTTGGTTGTGGATCAACTAGCTTTTTCCTTGGTTGTAACTCTTGTCACAGTCTACAATCCAATCCAATTGGAGTTTGAGGATGAAGTTGCAGAAGAAATTGCTCAAAAGATCGAGGACTTCTCTGAGAAGGCAACTATTTTCAAATTTCGAGGCTTCTTGCCTTCCCTTCCGACTCTTCATGCTCGGATCTGTAAGCACTAGGACCCATTGATTTATGAATCTATCCAAATTTACCCTATAGCTAGGGGTTTTCAAATATTAAAATTTGATGTTGTTGAAGATAGGAGGGCTATTTTGTGTAGTTGCTTCAGCTAGGAGGACTGTTACCCTTTGTTAGCCAAACCCTAGCTCAAGGTTTCGACCTTACTTCTAAATCTTTTTCTCATATGCCTCTTTGGGTCAAGCTCCCGAATCTCCCCCTTCACCTATGGTTGGATTCAATTCTTGAAGTCGTGGGAGATGCCATTCGAGACTTCCAAATGGTGGATTCTAAAACTTCGGATATTCTTCATATTGCTTATGCTCGCATTCTCATGGTGCTTGATATTTTGAAGGGCCTCCCTAAGACGATCAAACTTGAGGTCTTTAATGGTTCTTGGATTCAGACTCTAGACTATGAAGGAATTCCTTTCTGCTGTAGGGTCTACTCCGGAATTGGACATGTGGTTGTGCATTGCCTTGCAAAGTTGAGAAAATCAAAGAAAAGACCTTCTTGGTGGGTTGGGGCTTTGGTTCAACATTACTTTTTCCTTAAAGACCCAACAATTTAGTTTTCCCTACACATGTGGTTGCTTCGGGTGCTTATAGATCTTCCCTATCAGACTAGGCTTCTGGCTAGTTGTTGAATATGGATATAGTGGTTTCCCCTCCCTCTATGGGTCAGGATCCTATGGGTAATCTTTTTAGTATGGTATTACCTATTTTTCCGGTTGGGTCTGATGTCGATGCTTTGGTTTGGGAGAAGAATGCTTCTTTAGTGAAGGTTGGACAACAGTTAAAGCAATAAAATACAAACATTCTCAATAATCCTTCGATTGGCTTCTCCAATCTCACTCTTTTGGTACTAAAGGGTCCTAAATGGTTTTACGAAGTTGTAATTTGGTGGCAGTAGTGAACTGTGTTATCTGCAAGGCCACCCTAGTCGCATTTTTTTGGTTGGTGACCTATTTCTCCTCTGGTCTATTGTATGTTTTGTTTTGGCTCCATTGAAATTTTGTTGATGTGTAAAGGGTTTTAAGGACCCTTCAAAACTTGTTTGACTTAATCAAAAACAACTTTAAATAAGAAAGAAGAAGAAAATATCTTTACCATAACTATATTTCCTTTCATAAGCTAATTAATTCGTCAAATTATAAAAAACTAAGTGTAATTGTGTCAAACTTATGAGATGAATCTTAACAATTAATTTATGTTTCTCATGGCATATCATAAATTATTATCACAATTAAATTAAATTCTTACATTTTAAATTTGTCCCTTTCAATATACTAGTGACATATTTTACCATCATTGCACTTCTTTTTTGTATAAGTACCACTAGTATATACATAAAATATTAAAAATTGTCTACTCTTCTTACCTTAATATAAGTTGATACAATGCCAACTAAAACATTTGAAATCAACAGCTCTTCTTACCTTAATTATATAAAATTTACAAATATTAACTCAAACAAAAATGAAAACTCATACTCATACTAACGCTTTTGAAGTAATCAATTTTATTTTTTGAGGATTTTCCAATTGAATTGAAAATTACAAATTGATGTAGTGGAAATTTATCTTATTGAGTGCACAAATAAGAAATATTTTACCAAAAATTCAAAGGCTACTTGTCCATGTGACTAGAACATGGTAATTAGGTTGTTCAACTATCCCCCCCTTGTCACTCTAGCATATATATCTGCTTTATTCGATGTAGAATGTCATCGAAGTGGTTTTAAACCCTGCACATCAATTTTTTAGGGTGGTGAGGAAAAATTCAAGCCCTAAAATACATTATTGGAATTGTTGAGGAACAATATTATCTTAATAAAAATAATTGATATAATTATCAAAATCACTTTAAAAATAATGTATCACTATTAGACCAAACAAATTAAGTTTATTTCACATTGAATTGATGCTATTTTTTTGTGGTGAGAAAAAATTCAATCCCTGAAACACATTATTTAAATTGTTGAGGAACAATATTTTCTTAGTAAAAATAATTGATATAATTATCAAAATCACTTTAAAAATAATGTATCACTATTACACTAAACAAATTATATTTATTTCACATTCAATCAATGGTGTACAACCTACAACTTGTGTTTAGGCACTCTTTGTCCATTGACTATTGGATGTGTAGATTTATTAATATTGGAAGTTGTTTGCTACATAATTGTGCACTTTGGTATGTTACTATAGTTAACATTTTAAGAAAATCAAATAACATTATTCTAAGTTGTAAATATGAATTTTGATGGAATTTTTTACAAAAGATATATTATTGGCGACAACTTGCAAATGTTTATTATATTCAATATTACATTTCATTTATCTTATTAAGGTTGTGTTCTTGTTAATACATGTTGATTAATATGGTGTCATATGAATTTTAAAAAATTAAGAGAAAACCTAATAGACATCAAGGGTTAGAGGAATTTCCCCATCTTAAGCTAGCTTCTCTCTTTATATATTTCAACACCTTAAATGGACTCAAAAAATCAAGATAATTAAAAATGAAAATTTTTGCCGAAACTTGAGATAAGATTAAAAAAATTAAAATCCTTAGTGGTAAAACACAACTCAAAGATTTCATTCATTGGTTTTTAGGTTTAATTATTATACTTTCAAATAGGTCTCTGGTCAAATGGATCAACCACCTAGTTGCACCTCATGAAGCAATCAGAGGCCATTGGGTGTGGAATGTGTAATCAAGGATTCTCAACAAAACTTAGGGAAAGCTACTTCCAAATGATTACAACCATGCACAAACAACAAGGTAAAAGTTGAAGCCCTTTGGTTTGGCCTATGATTGGTCAAGTCATGCATCATAGACAAAAATTCAATAAAAAATAACTCTTTCATGATCATAACATGCGTAGGGAAATGACATGCCACCAACTACATAATTCACTAGGTAGCTTAAAAACATTTTATATTACTTTTTATTATGATGAATGAAACAATGTGGACTTCTTACCATTTAGTGAAATGGATGACACAAACAAATCAATCATCAATAATGGTTTCAATTTCTCATTAAACCTTGCTAAGATATAGGATTGATAATTATAATTCGCATACCATTCATTCCATTTAACAAGCTCCCATTAACATTAATAAAAACATGATGGACAGACCCAAATGTTGCACAATGGTTTCAAAAGTGTCCTAGTTTTTCACTTATAAGTATCTCATTCTTTAGTAGCACACTAATAAATTTCCACTAGCTTAGGAGGCTGACAACCATATCATTATTAAGTTGATCAAAATTTTGGAGACGAATTAAACAAAATGACCTTCCTTGGTGAGATCACAAAAGCCATGTTGTAATAAATCTTGTTTACTTCAAGTTAAACGTATCCAAGAGGTCATGTTAGGAGATTTGCATTTTCAAGTTATTCATATCCAAGAGGGCTTTCTAGGAATCCTTGGAAAGCATTTCATTGGAGGCGTCATCTATCACATGGTCAATATAGATCTCTTCCATGTATGTGTTGAACACCTTTCTCCTAATAGTTGATAAGGAACTAACATAAGTTATTTGTTGCTGCTACATTTGGGGGGAAAACTAGTCGAGCATGGGAGCAACCATAGACAATATGGTTCCCATATGTTTGAATTCTCTTCAATTCACAAGCTCAAAATTTCAAAGAGTTGTCATGACTAGAATAGTTCATAGAATTGACACTAAGTTTATGTTGCTAGCAAAAGAAATCTCAAGGATCCAAGTGTGGTGAACACCTAGAACTCATCTATGGATGTCTTGGCTCTTTGTACTCTTAGAGAAGAATGTGTGTTGATAGGGAGATCATTTCAATAAGTCACCTTGACTCCTCCACTGGATGTTTCACTAGGTCTCTTAGGGTTCTTTGTGTAACCCTCAACTTGAGAAGTACTCACACAACTCCTCTCCACCAAGGATCGCTCTTTCCAAGGGTTTAACCTCACTCCACACTCTAGGACTCACAAGGGTAAATCCCTTCAAATCTTCTCTCTGACCATGTCTTCTATTAGGCACTGTGGATTGGCTTCTAAACTACTCCCCTTCATTATTCTTCACCCCATTTCAATAGCTTTGGGTATCTTTCTGCTATTGATTCCAAAGTTTGTTCATAATAAGGCCTACTAGCCTTTTAGGCCTAATTAGGTCTTTGATCTCACCTTTCTACAAATAACTCCAATTCCTTCCACACAAACCCTAGAACTAATCTAGGATTCTAATACCCTTTTAGGTTTGGATTCCCCAAGTCATCTGTACATGTCCTTTTGAAAAATGAGCCTATTTGCAAGAGTTTTAAGCAAAATAGAACAATACTCAAAGTTTTGTGATAAAAAATGACTTAAATGGATTCAACAACCCTTGTCCTTCACACCAAGTGTCATTTAGACCTCCAACAACACATCCATGTCCACTGACCTTGGAAACCAATCCAATATTGACATCTTTCAGAGACCTTTGAGATTTTTAGGTTTGGGTTCCCCAAGTCATTTGTACATGTCCTTTTGGAAAATGAGCCTATTTGCAAGGGTTTTAAGCAATATGAAACAATACTTGAAGTTTTGTGATAAAAAATGACTTAAATGGATTCAACAACCCTTGTCCTTCACACCAAGTGTCATTTAGGCCTCCAACAATAGATCAATGTCCATTGACCTTAGAAACCAATCCAATATTGCCATTTTTCATAGATTGATCACAAGCTTGCTCCTAGTCAAGTGCTTGCAATCTTGCCAAGGGCAAATGATTAAAAATTGCAAACTGACACATCTCAACCCCAAATTGATAATATCCATTGTACATTGAGGGATTTTTCATATCCCAAAGAGCCATGATCTCATGGTGGGATTTCAAGAAAAAGCCATTGTTTTGCTCCAAACCCCGATTGGGCCAGTGAATTGGCAACAAAGGATGGAATTTTATTTAACTACATAAAATTATTGAACTAAACCTACCAACACACAAAGAGTAAGGAAACAACATAATCTAACTATTTACAATGACAAATGCATAGGTTCAATCTTTTTTAGGTCAGTTGCTCGACTAGAAGGCCTAATTGTGAAAATTTTTAACAAAAATGCTATTTGCTTTCTATTTATTTTTGCTCTAGACACCAACCAACCTTTTTCCAAGGCTCTGGATGGCCCTAAATACCTTATTACATCTTGCCTCAACTAACAACTTGAGCCATAACTAATTTTGGGTGTTATGCCAAACTTTACAAAAATGTTGTCAATGACAACATTGCAACTTTTGAACTACTTGCCTTCTACAATGCACAAACACCTCAAATGGGTGCAAAATGACCCCTTAGACCATATTAAGCCTATTCAACTCCATCTCTACCGCTGACAAGTATTTTCTAAGTCAATTTATGCATTAGGCCCAAATTGGCCAACCTTGGCAATATGTAGGCAAACTATGCAACTTGTGGAAAGTTGTGCCCAAACACATTTCTTACCTGATCAACTACTCTAAGGCATAGGTTCGACCCTCTTGGAGTCCTTCATTCCATGACTTGGCTAGGATCATGTACAACCCAAAAATTGAACTAAGGAACTAGCTTACTCATACTACACCATGTGTTCAAGAATGATTCAACATGTCAAATATGATCCAAACCATTAAATTTCAACATTAAGCATGTTTAGCTAGGTAGGAAGATGGTACCTATGACATAACTTGTATTAGCCCTAACAATATATAATACTAATCTATTCATGTCTAGCACATATGCATAGTACAATTTATTGGCCTTTATTTCATACTGTCCAAAAGTATATGGATTGTTCTATTAACATTTGCCTTTGTTTTGTCACCAAACTAGGGGTTGTCTCAATAGGGATTCCTCTAACCATTGTAGTTAGTGTAAATTTGGAATGTTTTTATCGAGCATCATGTTAAGACATCAATTCCATGTATTTTCTACAATATTTTTAGAATAAAATGCTATGTCCTCTTTTCCTATAAAATTAACTAGATATCGTTTTTTTCCCATAGGCTATTCGCTAAAAACAAGAAAATAATTTAATTTTAAATTAATCCTAGTCTTATTATTTTTAATAATACCTAAAAAGAACAGCTATATATTTGTTAGATAAAGTGACCCATCTAAAGGGGACATATAAGGCCTCTTATAATGTCTTATTAATAAATAAAAAGATGGGCACTTTTGGAGGTATAGGGAAATTTAAAATATTAGTGTTACAAAGTCTACAAAAGAGAGGCGGTCACTCATAAAGTGATCATCCAACTTTTATGGAAATAAACTCTTTTTCTCATAGTTTAAATACCCATGCTTAACTATTGGTCTTGATAAATAAATAAATTTAATGCTATATTAAGACTACAATATTATTTTGTTCCCACAATCACAATGATGCCACTACAATACCCTATTGTAGACATGTTTAAAAAAACAAATTGTATCAACATATGAGTCCTTGCATTTTATCCAATATAATGTTGTTTGATTTTGTATGTTGTCTAATAATATTTTCAATGTTCAATGGTAATTTATTAGTATAAGATTTGATTCACCAATGTTTACATTATTACATTTAATGATTCCATTAACAAGATGTATGTGTGTGTGCGCACGCACATGCGCGTGTGTGCGTGTGTTAAGTAATAAGCCCGTTGTAATTACATTGAACATACATTTTGCTAGCTACCAAATTCTATAAGTTGCTAACCCTTGTATCAATGTGAACCTCAAATAATTGCATGGTCTTAAAACATACTCACTAAGAGACAATGGTACTTGGAGATGTGAGAAGTGGTACTTGTACCGATACAACTAATTTTCCAATGTAGGAGATTGTGGTAAATAGAGATGTTATTAAAGCCTTAATCAAGCCAATCTTCAAATCATGATGGAAAATCAAGAAATTTTTATAAAAAAATATCTAGATGAAATTCACGAAGAGAAAATAAAGTGGAAAAGAGTTGATAAAGAAAGAACAAAGGCCAAAACCAAAATCACAAGGAATCACTAAGGAAGAAATCACTGAGCAAGAGCCAACCGAAACATTCCTAAAGAAGGAAAAGACCATTGAGAAAACACATAAGGATCCAATGTGCAAATTGATGTAAGAATCTTATGCAAGAGACAATTCTTACATGTAACCTCAATGCACTTGTACCAAATAAAATGCAAAGAATCTCTACTACCAATGAACAATTATATTGCACAAAAAACAAAAACTCATTTCCCACTAGTTTTTACAAACAAAAATACAATCTCTCGTCCTTTGTTCTTCTCGCCCTACACACGTCATTTTCTTTAATTTCTCTTTATACATTCATCCCATTTTCACACTTCCTATGTCCCTATATTCCAACCATTTTTCTTTTCTATGCTATCCTTACACAACCCTCTACTCTCTTCCTGGCTGCAACCAAACACCACCTACATATGACTACAATATCTTGGGTGTATTTCACCTCTCCTCCTATGGTCTTTCCTCTCTCCTACACCCCTTCATGATCCCAACACACTTTCATTAGATTCAAATCCACTTTTTTTTCTAAAGCAAATAATATATTTCTGATTTGAATTTTCTATATGTCAAATACAGTGTTTTCTTGCATTCCTCTTCCAATTATTTTTAATAGCCAATTTTATATACCACATTTTATTCTTCAACTACTATGTTGCACAATCATTCAATCTTTAACTGCTCTCTACCTCTTACTATTGTCAAGTGATGCCCTTCAAGGAGTTTCGTCAAATTATATCCCATGTTATGCCTTCAAACTCCTCCTTTCAATTGTTTTGACTCCATCTACAAAATACATTGTCATCGGTATAGAACACTTTATCACTATTTCAGAATTTTTTATTCACATCAATGCCCATCGCCGCTAAGTCATTGGAAACAAATAGGTTGGATTTCTTTAATCCTATCTATTCTTTTATCCTTAGGTTAATATCCTTATGACAATTACTACACAACAAGATAATTTTGACTATAAGGAACAACCATGAAATCAATATCTACCTTAGAATTCCATGAGAGTCAATAAGACCAAGCCCATTGGTCCTACCCACAACCAAGCAAAAACTGAATTCATATCGTGAACAAAACTACTCTTCCTACCAATCCTACCAACTATATTGAAGCAAACAAAATAAATTTTTTTTATTTTTTTGGTGGGGTTGATTGACTTACTCCTAGAATGCTCCTCTATCAGACACACCAGATAAGAAAATTTGTGAACACGGGCTCACAAAATGGTGTTAAGTAGTTGAACTTCTCTTCTATGTGGTAAACAACCTACATCAGACCCCATTATCTCTTCATCTACATCCAAAGTCTTCTTTAGCCTCTTCTAGCACTTGGTTAGAGTACTTACGAACCTCTTCCACCAAGTATGTTCTCTTCTCCTCTTCCAGATACTCTTCTCTTCTTTCTCTTGACCACCTCCACCAATATCTTGCAACATCCTCGATATGCTCTACACAGAAACACTCAACGCCCATATGTGAATCTGCAATTGCACTCTCTTACTTTGAACCTTGCAAATAAAGGTAAATTGAACTTGACATTTTCAGATTTTACCTCATGCTCTTCTACTGCTCCAACATCCACTTTATGCTCATCTTCATCATCTACAACTTTTTCATATTACGTTGCTACATTTACATGTTTATCCTCTACAACTCCATTTGCTGCTGCACTGAACATTTTTCCAATTCTCTCATTCTCCTCTCCAAACGATGCACAAACATCTTCCAGTCATTGATCAAATCTAGAACACTCATTAAGCCCTTCCTTCTAATCGACCTCTTCTTCCACTAGCTCAACATGTGAGGTAATTTCTTCTTTATCACTTTCATTCACCAACTAAAGGTCCATTGTGATCATTTTCTCCTCTCTTCTCTCTTCATTTGTGTGGGTTGTTATTACTTCTTTCGCTTTCCGGCTGCAGCTCTCCTTCAACTGTAATCTACACATCCCATAGCTATCTTCCCAATATAACTCTGAAAAAGGAATCAATATGTGTCTTCTCACGACCCACCTCATCCTCTTCTTCATGCTCATCTTTTCATCTAATGCAATCTTTCTCACAGGTACACTCTCTTCTTTATGGCTTTAAGCTCTCAATCTATCTGGACTTTGCACACCTACAATGACCCTTTTGAGCCCTCCATAGCTGCTCTCAAGTGCAAACTGCCTCACAGTTGGAGATCTTTTCACTTCACTCTTCACCCATAGGTCCCAGCACAGGTTGCCTCACGTTCGACACTTTACCTATGCACTCAGAACGTCTCGCTTTGATGCCATTGGATGCAAGGAACAAATCTTGCCTACAATCTCAATGCAGTGGTACAAACCAAAAATACAGAGACTCTCTACTACTAATGAACAAGATTGCAACAAAAATAAAATCTTGTTTCCCATTAGTTTCTGCAAACAAATAGACAATCTCCCATTCTTTGTTTCTCTCACCCTATACAACCACGCAAATTCTTTTCTTTAATTTTTCTCTCTATACATTCATCCCTTTTACACACTTCCCGTATGTTTGCATCACAACATTTATTCTTTTCTCTGCTATCCTCATGCAGGCCTCTAATCTCTTCTTGGCTGCGATCATGCACCCCCAGCATCAAACTACAATATCTTGATTGTATTTCACCCCTCCTCCCATGGCCTTTCCTCTTTGTCCTACTACCCTTCATTGTTCCTAGTGCACCATTCATTAATTATTATTTTTCACTTTCTTTCCAAAGCGAAGCATGCCTCCTTGATTCAAATTTTCTTACTGTCGAAAAACAGTGTCTTTATGCATTCTTCTTCCAAAAAAGCTTTGGAAATCATTTTTATATACTGCATTTTATTCTTCAACTCATCTGCTCCACAATCATTCAATCTTTAATTACTCCCCACCTCTTCCTATTATAAAGTGATGCCGTTCAAAGAGTTCCATCAAATTATATTCCATGTCAAGCCTTCAAAGTTCTCCTTTCAGTTGTTTTGACTCCACCTGCATAATCAATGCCCATTGCCATCAGTAGGGAATGTTTCACCACTATTTTAGCATTCTATGATCACATTGATGCACATCCCTGCTAAGCCAATGAAAACCAATAGTTGGAATCTCTTTAACCCTTTGGTTAATATCCTTATCATTATTATGCAGCCTAGCAAGCTGATTTTGATCATAATGGACAGCTGGAATATTAATATCTGCCTGTACTAGAATTGCATCAGAATTAGTGAAGCCAAGCCCATTGGTCCAGTGCATAGCCGAGCAGTAACTGAATTCATCTCTTGATCAAAACTAGTCTTCTTATCAATCCTGCCAACTAATTGAAGTAAACATTTACCAAATATATAAATTTGTGAGGCCAGTTATCTTACTCTCGGGATGCTCCTGTAACAGGACCCCTTAACAAAACAGGGTATTTTAAAGACTTCTATTAAGCTAAATACTTGTCTTTATAAAGTCAATGGTGCTTCCATGATTGCAAAGAATTTTCCAGTAATTTCTAATGGTGCACAGAAAACACCTCTCAAGCTCACTAAAATCCCAATAATCTCCAAGAAAAAAGGCATCTACTATTTGACAGAAATCCATAGCTGCAACAAGAAAGCATTCATCTTCAAAAGAGAATAATTCAACATATGATGGGAATCACTAAAAGGTATGCCAGAGAATTCAAGTTTTGTTTTGCATTTTGATCAAGTGATAGTTTTATCCATCCTTATTCTAAAGGAGCAAACACATTCTCATAGGACTAACTTAAAATCATCTTTCTAATTGGCCCATAAATACGTATATGGGCCTTGTGGAGGAATCAAAGGAAGCATCATGGAGTAAATGATTACAGGATATCATTTGAAATACTATAATGAAGAGCCCTAAAACTCATGGGTCAATTGCAAGGTTCAAAGGCATGTCACATCACATTTGGCTTTCATGGTAAGTGACATGGAGCAACTCAAAAACAAGGGAAGCAAATTAATACATATACTATCTTGCTTGGGTTCAAATTTTATGTTTGGATAGAAAGAAAGATTCTCTATACTAAGGTTGCATTTGCAAATGCATGCACCATAATATTTATTATTAGTGGCAGTAAGTTGGTAAATGATCATCTTACATACGAAGTCAGCGCATTTTTGTGAAGCAGAAACATTTTATTTTCTCATATGTTCAGTTGCTAGTATTAACACTCAACATTGGCATTGCATTTTCAATATACAATGGACTATATTTATGTGCAAGTAATGTCAGATTGAAGAGGATTATGCTTAGCTAAGAAGAAGGAATTGGCAACTTGATATATTTGCATCTTCATGATCTGCCACTTGTGGTAAACAGTCAAGAAGCTAATTCATTAAACTCTTTCAACATAACTACCATATGATACTCATACTACACATGCCTGTGAACATTAGTGCCAAAACTCTCTTTTGAGACATAAGAATGGTGAAATTGGTTATTAGTTCAACATCATTTATTGTTAATGAATAAGATAACCTAGTTATGGAAGTTGAATGGTTGCAATCCATGGGGAAATTGTTGTAGAATCCTCAAAAAAGGGAGAAACTTCACAAATTTGAAGAAAAAGTCATGGCTTAGAAGATTGAAAATACCCAGGGCTAAAAGATGCATGGAAGACATTCATATCCTCATATTTTGTGGTCAGCCATACAGACATTAATTTGATTTTCAGATTTTTCTACATAATTGCAGTTTGATGTTTGGTATTTTACCCCCAAGATCATAGCTGGTTAAAGGAACTTGACATGCTATTAATTTGGAATCAAGTTCCAAACCTGTTTGCCATCACGAAGTACAAACAAGAATTCACAAAACTGATACTTATTTTGATGGGGATCTAGTGGTTATTTGATAAAATTAGAGACCATTCATGTAACACTACACATACTTGGAAGAGTATCAGGTACCAAAATCTGGAAGAGGGTTGATGAAAGGTACCGTTCACATATCATGATATTCACAATAGACATTATTGGAAAAAATCATGCTGATTAAATTATTAGCAACACATAAATAAAAAACTTTTACACTTTTTAGGAGAAAGAATGCTACTACAGCTGATCAATTTCAACAAAAGATACGAGAAGGATAAATTGCAATCATCAGAGATATATTTCTTGTTGAAGTAGTGGAAGTTGGAACAAATATAAGCTATGATGCTTGAGAAAAAAAGATAACCATGATGGGCAATGCCAACAAGAAGCCTACAAAAAACTTGTAAGGACTGGTATTAAAAGCTTTGAGTGCTTGCAAATACATATATATCAAGTTACTGTCTATGTTGCACTCTACTCCATGATGAATCTTGTCAAAGAATTAAAGCTCCAACTTGCAGAAGTCAAATTTCATCTACAAGAAGCTTGCAGCCAAGGACAAATAAAGGTACAGTTATGTATTGACCAAATTTTACGACAACATTCAGCTGATTTATAATAAATAAAGATTTTAGAATAATTTCAAAGAAATCAAGGCTCCTAACTTCCTAAAGGATGAATTGGAAGATTTCCCCATAAAAGCTCCTAAAAATATTGCTACACTAGAAAGCTTTTTGCAAAGTCCAATAATAATGGCCATTTGGACCTAATGATAAGTATTCCAAAAGGTTATGTTGATACTTACCACACCACTCATTTGGAAATTTCATGTAAATACTCGTATATAGTAGAAACAAAGTAGGTGAACAGAGGAACACGACCCCCCCCCTCCCCCCCGCAACCCCCAAGTTTCCAATATGGGGAGATTCCAAGGACACCACATTTCCACTGCCCATTCATCAGCGAGATGCTTTCCATGTCCAATATCCCTCACTCGCCTCGAGGACTTCTAGACATCTCAACTATGGTGGCACATAAAAAAGTAACTTTAAAGAAATATATATGCTTTTTAAATTTTGGTTTGGGTTCCATTCAAACCCTAAATGAGCATGGGTCCCACCTTGGTCGTACCAAGTCCACATAAACCCATCCAACCTTCTTTTTTCCTCACATTTGCACTTCTCATTGTTTGCTACAGATAAAAAAAGGAAGACTGAAAAGGAGAAACAAGGAGTCATTGGAGGAGTGAAAGAAGTGAGTGCAAGTGAAATAGTAGCAAGAAGAAGAGGAGGAAGATTCTACACCTTCCTCGAAGAGGTTCTTCAAGTATTAGAGAGGATTTTCTTTTACTTTCTAATTTACTTTTTCCAAATTTCAAATTGTTTAAAATTTTTAAAATGGTAAATGTTCATTATTCATTGTAATTTGTTTTACAAAGTTTTTTCATTTGTGTTGTTTCATGTTCTAAACAAATTTTTTAACTTATGTTATATGATGAATCTTAATCATAACATGAAGAATTTTATGACGATTCTTCATTTTGGCCTCAACAATGCATTAATTTAAAATTTTGTTTTAGAGTTAGACTTCATTTTTTATTTTCTTAGTAGGCTGGAACTACTTGCTTACAAAATTTATTTTTATTTTGTGAAATACAGTGTCCCAATGAGCTCTCATAGTCATGATATGAGTGGAGATGAGATGGAAATTCAATCTCAAGGTGGAAGTCAAAATATGAGGTTGAGCCTTCGGAGATGGACCATGGGGCTGATTTGGATGCCCAAACTAGTTCCATGGCTAGTGGATCAACTTCTATGGATTGCCCCTTTGATCTTTTGACATAGTTTTCTAGGGGTCCATATGATCCCAAGTCTCCTCTCAAACAACTTGCAATAAAAAAATAATAATCCCAAACCCATTAGGTAATGGCACAAGAAAATGGAAATGCAACATTTCTTGTATGGGATGATATGGGAGCATCACTAAAGTCAATGCAAACTCTCTTTTGGAAAGGACGTCGTGTGAATCCATGTCAATTTGTGCTAGATCCTAACAATATTATGCACTAAACTGAGTTAAACAAGCTTTCGGGTGTTCCTAAAGACGATGTTATTGCAACGCCTACTACTTTGTTTGTTAGGCAACAGGATCAGACAATTCAGCAGATGGAAGAGCAACAATATGTTTTTACTCGTACATTGCATCAAAGAGTGGCAGGGTTATCCTTGCGACTTTCATGCACTCAAAATGCAGCATGGGACAGCAGTAGCAAGGGGAAATGCTAGGTGGGAAGTAACACCATAGCTGATATGTTCAATGTACAATTGAAGGATATGATCGATGATTCCATTGGCAAGCTATTCATTGCCAATGAGATCCCACTGCATGTAAGTCAATCTCCTTATGGGGAAGATGATGTCAATGGTGGCGAAAAGGAGATCATCATATGTGCCACTAGGTGAGCACAGACTGAGGACCACGATCTAGAATAACAACTATGTTAGGATCAATGTTTTGATGGAGCATATGCAAGAATGTTGGATCAACTCTGGATGCAACATAGTCATGAATGGGTGGACAAACATAAGGCACCGTTGACTCATAAACATCATCGTTACATGTTCGGAGGGTCCATACTTTCTTAGGTTAGTGGATAGTTCAAGGCATCACAAAGATGTCAATTTTCAATTTTAGATCTTTTGGGAGGCTATTGAGGCTATTGGGCCACAAAAGGTGGTCCAAGTTGTCGGTTCCCAAAATCGCAGATTGGAAATCCAAGAGCCTGCCACTTCTTTGATAGGATTCCGCAATCAGTTCTGGCCAACGAATGGGAATCACCTTTATTCCTTTGCACTTTAGGCTCCGCTAAACCTAGGCGGGTAGACCTTCTCCTTGAACTTGATTACTTGGTTCAAAGCTTTTCTAAAGCGAACTTAAACTTTGGAGTTCTTCGGCTGGCAAATTCCTTGAACTCGATCTCTTTGAAACTAGATGCTGAGTGTTTGAATGTTTTGTATAATTGAATAATAATTAATTTGATGCTTGTAGAAAGTTATAGATTTTCTGACTTCAATAATAAAAAGCCCAGTGCCTCTACTCATCCAAGCAATAGAGTCAACTTCAATGGATTTTCACATACAACTTCATAATGTTTTACACACTTCACTGCCAACAATTAAATAATCAAGATGCAACAGATCAATTATTACGCAATCTTTAAATTAGTCCAGATTGAATTTTAACTCCTCTGGGAGACAAACTGGACATAGATACGGAAACAATTAAATATTTCACAGTATTTGTGATGATCGAATTTAAATGCTAAATGACCTTGTCCACTTATCTGATATTTAAATTGTATATAGAATTCCAAAAAATAATTACAAAAGACGATTTAAATTTCCACGCCTTTAATAATAACAAAAAAATCATTTTATTTTATTATTAAAATAAAATAATAGAATTTGTATTACAAAGTCATAATGAGCCCCTTATTCCTCCATACAATAAAAAATATGAAATACTTTCTCCTGAGAGAATATAAAATGTTCGGATATGTCTTATTTTCTTCCTCTCTTTTACAAATGACTTATCCCTTACTTATAATGATATTGTGACCTTTTAAAAAGTCACGTTTTCGTTTAAGTAAACTAACCTAATAATATTTTAAATCATATCATATTAAATATGATATTATATTCTTGATTATATGTTTCATTTGAAACACATGATAATCATTCTTAGAAATGACACTTTTGAAATAGAAGATACACCAATTGCTTTCAACCTTTGTGCATGCGTGTCTAGTTTGGATGCAACTTTAAAAATTCCATCTCTGCCAGTGAATCATTAACATCTGATGTTCGATGACTTCAACGTTGCTTCCATCAACGTCACTGCTCGACCAAATGATGTATATCCTTCCTTCCTGCTATTATTTGTTGTTTATCACCCCTCTCCATTCAACGATGTTCGTTCAATGGTCTGGCATTGTTCATTATCTCCACTTTGATTCATGTCTATTTTATTTTATTTGGAACTCCCAAACAGTCGGATATGTGTACTAATGTGTATAGTTGTACCCGCTATTTGGAAGGATGGAATTTGTTTGCCCAGTTTGCTCGAAAATTCTCTGCTATGACTAATGATGACCTTCAACACCTAGATGCAGGATATATATCATATTCTTGTCTTTGTATGTCTTTGGTGATATATATATAATTCTCGTTTTATTCTCTTTTAATTGTTGGTGATTAATCGGACTGCCAAATAGCCTTGCAAATTATAAGTTTGGACACTTGCAAAATTTCTTACCATGTCGTCAACTTATTTGTCTAGCCTCACATTAATCGCACAAGCTCTTAATCATATTTACCAACCTTAGCAAATTATATTTGAACAAATGTTTCATAACTTCTGCGCTCGAAATAAATTTTCTTTGGATATTTACTTATTTCATATTAGGTATGTTTTAAACCAATACACGAATCCCTTGGCACCATGGATGCACACAATAGCAATGTTTCCAATAATCATAGTTGATTCCTCTCCTGTTTCACATTTGTACTCAATCTAGAGATTACGGTAATCTTGATATCAATCCAATACATATGGGATAGTGTTATCTAGGCGTTATATGATGGTGAGAGGATATTGACGGCTGCTAGCGCACAATATTTTGTCACTCTAATCGTGAGGTTGTTTGAAGATTCATCTCTCTCTCATATTCATTATATCCACGAGCATTACTTGAAATTCCAGTATTAGCACGGAGAAGAATGAAATAAATTGAATCCTTAAGACTTGCTTATTGTTAAAGGCCTGTATATGGATATTTTTCTTATTCAAATGTTATCTTTCTCAGCCATGACCCCATCATTGCTTATAGATATATCATTACCTTAGACTCATTGCGATTCCTTAATTCACCATGTTTTCCATATTCTCTTTTCCATGGTGCTTGGGACTCTAAATTTTGCCAAAATTTAGAGTTCCATCACAAGTAATGGTAGATGCAACACATGTGTGCAGAGCTACAAGGAAGCTTATTGAGGCAGCCTATAGACATATTTGGTGGACTCCTTGTTGTTTGCATGCCATAAACAATGCATTGAAGGACATGGGGAAGATTGACTAGATTAGAGGAGTGGTTAGCAATGCAAGAGATGTGCAAATGTTTATCAACAACCATCACTCTACACATGCAATCTTTAGGACCTACACAAAGGAGTTCTTGAAACTAGTTCAGACCACATATGTATCCCATTACATTCTCTTGGAGATAATGCTTAAGTTGCAAGAGGCACTCCAACTCATAGTTATGATGAATGAGTGGAATCAATGGGATGAGGCTAAGACGGAGCAAAAGAAGAGGGTGAAGGAAATAGTGGATTATGATCAATTTTGGAGTGATGCAAAATTCATTCTATATTGTTACTCTGGTTTTCTAGGGGATCAAATAGGCAATGGTGATGCACCTACCCTTGAAGAGGTATATCATTGCATCATTTCTATGCTTAACCAAATGAGGGTGGTTGTGCGAGAGAACAACCCTATTGTGACATTCTATAATGAGCACATTTGGCCAATCATTCAGTGCGAATGAGACACTCTGAACACTCCCTTGCACATGGTTGCTTATGCATTGAATCCAAAGTGGTACATGTCTAGAACTAGTAGAGTTACATGGATTGAGGATGATGAGGTGAAGGTTGGATTCTTTAGGTGCATCGATAGGATGTTTGATGCTCATATTGTAGGCTAGATCTGCATTGAGTGGATAAATTTGTCCCTCATAAGGGTAATTCAAATGCGGCAAAGATGGATATAAGAACTATGGAACAAGAGGACCCAATTCTATGGTGGAAATGTCATGGAGTACAACGAGAAAAGATAACCACGATAGTCATTTGTCTACTATCTCAGGTTTCTAGTTCTTCAATTTGCAGAGAGGAACTAGTCTACTAATAGCTTCATCCACTCTCTTAAAAGGAACGGACTTATCTCTAGGCAAGCAAAGAAGCTAATGGTTGTACATAGTTAGTGCCTTGTGTATCACTAACCGCAAGACACATGTCTACAAGGAGAGCCCAATAGCACGATGCAATGTAAAGCTAGAGATGTCATCACATTTGATGAGGATGAGGATGCAATTGCTTCAGAAGCAGGGCTAGTTGGTGTTCGTTTGGCTAATCTTGACTATGAGGATTGTAGCAATTCCAATGATAGGTTTTCCTTGAGGGACGATTATAGGCCTCCCTTAAATACGTTTTGACATCTCGTACTTGTTTAGATATCATGCTACTCATCGTAATCATCTTTATGATATTTTTGATATCATAGAAAACTTCCATTCACGGATTTGACAATTTTTTTGGCATTCTAATTTCTAATTTCTAGTTAGATATGCAATGTTACAGAATTTAGCATTTGGCATTTGCAAGCTTGTTATTTACTTCTTGTATACATCTTTCATAATGAGCATTTCAAGTACTATATGTATAGTATATAGTATATAAGAACTATGGCACAGGAGGACCCAATTCTATGGTAGAAATGTCATGGAGTACAAAGAGATAAGATAACCACAATAGCAATTCATCTACTATCTCAGGTTTCTAGTTCTTCGATTGCAGAGAGGAACTAGTCTACTTATAGCTTCATCCACTCTCTTAAAAGGAACAGACTTATCTCTAGGCAAGCAAAGAAGCTAATGGTTGTACATAGTTAGTGCCTTGTGTATCACTAACTGCAAGACACATGTCTACAAGGAGAGCCCAACAGCACTATGCAATGTAAAGCTAGAGATGTCATCACATTTGATGAGGATGAGGATGCAATGGCTTCAGAAGCCGGGCTTGTTTGTGTTTGTTTGGCTAATCTTGATTACGAGGATTCTAGCAATTCCAATGATAGGTTTTCCTTGAGGGATGATTATAGGCCTCCCTTAAATATGTTTTGACATTTTATACTTGTTTAGATATCATGCTACTTATTGTAATCATCTTTATGATATTTTTGATATAATATAAAACTTCCATTCACAGGTTCGACAATATTTTTGGCATTCTAAATTCTAATTTCTAGTTAGATATGCAATGTTACAGAATTTAGCATTTGGCATTTGCAAGCTTGTTATTTACTTCTTATATACATCTTTCATAATGAGCATTTCAAATACTGTATGTATAGTATATAGTATATACAACACCACAAGGATGTTGTCCCACTGCCATCTCCAAATTGGACACCCTTGTCCCTTGGTCCCCCAGGGTCCTTGTTACACTAAAATAAAGAAAAATAAAAATTTCCAGCATGAATTAGGTATTAATCAATCATGATTATCACTGTAGTTCATAACATATTGAAAGATGAAGCAAGAATCGTTCTTTCCATGTCTCTATATGCAATATCAAAACAAAAAGCTTTGAGTAATTTTGAGCTTTGTGAACAAATTTGATAAAAAATTAGAAGCTTCAGAAGTATCATCTAGTTCAAATTTTTCAACTCCCACGTATATGAAAGCAGTACAGCAAAAAAATGTCGATGAGTTCATTTTTCTGTAATATCCCTTTATGGTCTGTTCCAACTTCTAGATTTGGATGGAAAAGAATAAAAAAAGGATTTACTCAGCAAAGAAAATCACTTTATCATTGGCAGATTTCAAAAACCCTTTGCAAAGCTCACGTTCAGCATTATTTCCCATGAAGACAAAAATCCTCTCAGATATTAAGTAATTGGAATGCATAAATCTTTTGGTTCTGCATGTTGGGTTCACAAAGGAGCCAAACTTGAGCTTCAACAGAATTTACAAGTCTTACAGGTATAGCAGATCAGAAAATAAAAAATGTACACTATATCATTATTTCCAAATGACTAGAGGAAGCCATACCTATTCCCTTCTCTTCTTATGGCAAACCATGTGAACTGATAGGTGGAATGGGATTGACCAGCCACAGTTTAAATGGTGATCAAGAATTTCTATGTGGAGTCTGAGGTAGTACAATCCTTCTGAATTTCATCATAAAATCCGGCGGGTGATGCGGCAGGGAAAAGACAAAGGGGATCTCTGAAATAAAGAATTTTGTGTAGCTTTTTGGGCCAGCCGTGGATCCACAGCACTTGCTAAGTTGCCAACTTCATAAATTGTTGATCACTTGGGAGAAAAAAGAAGAGTGTTTTTTAAAAGTAATGTGGTATATCCATGGGAAAATTTTGATTGGGCTTTTCTTTCAAGTTTCCACTATTGCCATGCTAGTTGCAAAATCATGGGAGGTAATTGGATGCTCAAATCAGCGACAGTCAGTGCAAGCCTAAGAGGAAGGATCTGAAGGCTATAAATGTTTTGAATTGTTTTTTTATTCTAGCGCACTATGTATGAAGAGCCCAATTGAAGGGATAAAATAAACAATTTCAGTTCAGATCAAGGACAAAAGGGAACAGATAGACAAAGGTGGATTTAAATGAACAAGTAAGCTACCCAGCCTACCCCATGCTGTATCAAAAAATTCAGGCTCCTCATAGACAATTTAGATTTATCCATTATTATCTGAATCAAAATTACCACCTTTGCCAAAAAATTGTTTTTAATTTTGAATATAAAGATTTCCAATCAGTAATCATTCATTATTAGAATACTGCAATACAAAACTAAAAAAGACACATTAAGCACTTTGAAAAATAAAAGTAAAAAATATATTATTTACCAAATCTGTCAAAAAAATTCCTTGAAGGAAAATTCATTTTGACATACAACAATCACTATAAAAGCTAGAAATTGCAGAAGCAAACCAAACTAAAAATGACATTACTAAGGAGTCTACAAGAACTTTGCAAGGACTATCAACGAGTAAGCCATTTGAGAACTAAAGGCAAAATTTATGCAATACTAAGACAAAGAAATGCAAGTATTATACTTTCAGTGAATTTGCATTATTATTTCCTGAATAGAAGTTACAGAATTGAAGGAACCTACTACAATACAAAATGAATTGGAGACATATACTTAACAACTCTCAAAGATAATTTGGGATCTCGATATTATAGAACTTATCATTTGGAAAAAGAAATTTAAAGGGAGATTCATCATCTTTTCTCTAGTCTAATTAAGGATGCATTTCTCATTTCCCATAGAATAAGGGATAAAATCAGGTACATATTTTAATAATAATGTTTTAAGTTAGTCCTAATAATATTATTTCTAAAATATTTAGTGAAAAGGCAACTCAAATATTGTTTGATAGATAAAGTGGATTGTCTGAATGAGACCTAAATTCCTAATAAGACCTTGTGAACTCTTTTATTATAATATTTTTGGATGGGTGCTTTTGGAGAAAGGGGGAATTCAAAATGTTAGAACGAAAAGGGAGCTATCAAACAAGAAACAATCACTCATAAGGAGATTGTCCATTTTTTCATGATTGTAATGTGCCATACTAAGAGGCTATTAATTTCCAATGTTAACATACATTACTATGCATCTAAATCAAGTTAGTTTAAGAGAAACAACAAATAATTCATAATAAATTTGATAGTTAACAGATGCAAGCTTACTTTCTTACTTCTCTCCTAAACTTAACCCTAAGAAGGATGGATATTTACTTGTCATAGAGCACTAGACACCAATCTACAAATAGGCTCCCTCAAGGCTTCAGGAACCAGTCCTTATCCCATCTTGGGATTTGCCTACCTTGTGAGAAATTACTATGCCTCTTCCTAAACAATGCCAACCTATCCTTTAAAGGACTATAGCGAGTGATTAAAGAATGGCTAGCATATTCTAATATCTCGTATATTATGCAATATAACAGTAGCAATGTGCAATATTCTACTTTAGAACAAATGAGAGACCAATCATAGTCAGCCAAATTATTGTTCATTATATCAGTATATAAGTCTATTATTTGCCCTATAGCAGTCTGATCTGCTGCTTAAATTCAGATACCTATCTTATGCATTATATTAGTATATAAGTCTGTTGTTTTCCTTGTAGCAATCTAATCTACTGCTTAAATTCAGATACCTATCTCTTATTCTGATTGATTAAATGTCTCATTCTCTCCTCTTAAATATTAATCCTTATGGATTAGAAGAAGAATTAGTTTCCAATCCCATTTCATATTGATCCTTCTTTCCCATTTATAGTGAGGAAGAGTCGCACGTCTTCACTAAGGCTGCCATTTTTTATGGTCACACCATTTCACAATTACCACCCTTCAAAAGGGTTACAGACCTCTCCTCATTGTTGCCCCTTTGCAATTTACCTCCTTCCATTAATCCTTCCATAATTCCTATGCTCCCTTTATGCAGATTAGAACTGTCTTATATCTCAGAATAAAAATTAATATGATTACCTTCCTTATGACGATCCCATATCCCATGCCTTTAAAATGACTGTCCCTATTATATATACCTTCACAATGGGAGAGTCACAACCTTTCAATAGTACAACCTTTCAGAGAGTCACAACCCTTCATCCTTTGTTCCCCTTCCAATCTTCTTCCCTTACTCCTTCCTTAGTTCCCATGCCACTTTCTTCTTTTTCCCCCTCTCCCATTCATGCTTTTAGTGGTTTATTAAGATTTTAATATTTTTCTTTGTTTTTTTCAAAATTGTTTTCATTAATAACTTAGAGATCTTATTTCCAATTTTGAATGTTAGTTGGCAGTTCATCTTAAGTGAGTTTTAGGAAGCTTCGCAGAAAAAAACAGCTATTTAGGAGTTATTTTTAAAATTACCAAAGTGGCAAAAATTTGTTTTTGTGAAAAAACTGTCAAAAATGGTAATTTGGATTTGTACTTAAATTAGTGATTTTTATCATTGTAGCAGTAGAGGAGTTGGAAGAATAATAAAGAAGAATTTCTAATTCTGAAATTTAGTCTTTTTTTTTCTTTTGGTAATTTTTTCCTTATTATGATTCTTCTTTATGGTTAAATTACGCTACATCATCTGGTATTGGGGCTCAGAAGGTCTGACAAAGAGAGTTTGGTGTTTGTCTGTTTGTGTTTGTGTAGGTTGAAGAGAGAGGTTGGTTGCCAAAAGACAAGGTAAAAAGAAGAAAATATCTAGATGAGGCAAAAGCAAAGTGGAAGCAAGGTTAGAGGAACTTGCTTGAAGAGATGGATTTGTTGAAGAGGTACTTACAGGGTGAGAATTCATCAAAGAAGAAACAAGACAATAAAAGAGAAGATAAAGAGAGGAAGAGGAAGGATGAAAAGATGAGGCAAGTAAAGATTAGAGAAATACAACAAGATTTGGAAAGATTAGGAAAGCTAATACAACTAAAAATGCAAAAATGGCACCCACTAGTTCAGAAGAGGATTGCATAGCCTGTTAGAAAAATTATTCAAAAGAGAAAAAAAGGCAAGAAAAGAAAGAAACAACAGAGGAAGAGCTAGAAAAGTGAAATAGTGAGTATGTCTATGATTATTTTGACATCAAACATTGAAGAGGACAAGCTAAACATAGTTGGAGATGAGTCTCCTTGTCATTTTCAAATCTTTGAATCTGATGTTCAAATTGAGCAAGTGAAAATGCCTATTGATAATAAGGTTGCTAATGAATATGTTGTAGATTTCTTTTTTAATAAGCTGGTATATATCTGCAAGAATATGTTGATATATTATATGTTGAAGACAAAAATGATGATGCTACAAAGGTATATACAAAATGTTGGTTAACAGTTTGTCTTCCTTATCCTTTCGGTTTATACTTCGACCCTTTGATTGCCCAATGGCTTGTGGAGAACAAAGAAGTTAACAATAGAATGGGTCAGTGTAGTAATCTATCAAAGAACCTTGAATTGAAAGGTATCCCTTATGAATGCAAGATTTGCAATGAATTTTGTTTATTTTGTTTTTGTTTTGGGGGTATGCTCTTAACCAGAGAGCAGAAGAGGCAAATGCCAAATTGCTCAATACTTTAAACAACCTAGGAAAGTGAAAAAGGGCAGTAACTCACTAAATGCACTCTATTCTAACTTTGATGCAAGAAATGGAAACATGCATAACCAACTATGATAGCGGGAGAAAACGAAAAGATGGCAGGATGAGTAATTCCCAGATTACAAAGTTAACCGATGTTTTGACAATACCCGGATTGTCTATCTCTCAACCACTCCATCGACCAATTTCCGGCCTTCTTATGCAACAAACTACACTACACACGTAAACTACGACATATAGCAGAAAGAAAAAAGGGAAACTATAATGTCCTTTAGTTATCTAGTTGGGTTTCCTACTTCTATTCCCTTATGTTAAGAATATTAACCAAGATAAACCTACAAGTCTGACAGTACAGACCGTACTTCCTCTTAATAGTAATATATCTCTAATGTTGGTATTTAATGATATATATATATATATATATATATATATATATCCTATAGGTGCCAAGTTAGGAAGGGTTATGTCCCTTGAGGGACATACCCTTTAGAAAGGATATATAAGTAGGTTGTAAATACAGAGTATAGGACACACAGTTACAGCAGTCTACTCCTATAAGCATTTTATATCCTGCAATTTATATCTGAGATTCTCTATCACAATAAAATGTTAAATATTCAGTATTGTATCTGCATTATAATAAGCACTAATTTCATCAATATTCATACTATTTAAAAGATCATTCTCAGCATATAAGACTGGATTAAAAGTCTGATTAAGAGAGAAGGATTTAGCAGAAACTTTACATGGTATCAGAGCTCTAGTAATCGAACCTAGGCTCTGCTAAATTTCAATAATAAAACTTTGTACACATCAAGTAATGATCTTCTATCTTCCATGGCTTACACAATCAGACCCGAGGACAGGTTTGATGGGAAAGAGCACTTTGAAGCCTAGAAGTTCAGAATCATGATGATTCTTAAAGAGAACAATGTAAAACAATTCATTGATGGAGCATCCAAACAACCCCCAGTTGAACCTCACAAATTTGTCTGGAGCAGAGGAAATAGAAAAGCTATTCAAATTATCTTGGATGGAGTTAAAAAATGATATTGTACCTATGCTTACAAAACATCAAACTGCCTTTGATATGATGAATGCATTACGAAATGCCTATGAAGTAAACAATGCAACCAAGGTTCTTGCACTAAAAAGGCACTGAATCACATTCAGATAAAGAAAGAAGAATCGTTAAGTTCTTACTTCTTAAGAGTTGCCGACATTAGAGATGAACTATCAAGCATAAGAACCATCATCAGTGACACAAAATTAACACTTATGGCTATAGATGGATTGCCAGACTCATGGGAGACATTCGCACAAGGAATAAGTGCCAGAGATCAGCTCTCGGCCTTTAACAGACTCAAGAATGTTTGTCTTCAAAAGGAATCTACAAAACTAAAGGAAGGAGGGAAACCAAAAGTAGAAGATGAAGAACTTCACGTTCTTAATACAAACTTCTATAAAGGCAAGAAGAAGCATTTCAAGAAGAAAAAGGGAAATCAAAAGAATGGAAAGCCCAAGAAAGATCTATTTAAAATAAAATCTGAAAATGTGAAAATTTTGGACACTATAGATCTAATTGTCCTGAAAATTTCAAACAATGGGCAAATTGTACAAATGTCATTAGAGAAAAAGATACTTATGATCCTGAGAACTGTGTTTTGTATTCCTCTCTATCAAATGAAATTTCAAATAAAGCATGGGTAATTGATAATGGATCTTCTAGACATACAACGGGATACAAAGAAACTCTAGATTCTTTCAAAGAAGGTTAATGGTAAAGTTACCATTGGTGATAACTCAACACACTCCGTTGAAGGAATTGGAAATTGTACTTTGAAACTAAAATCAGGAAATACTCTTCCTCTTAAAGGTGTACTCTATGTGCCAAGGATTAAAAGAAACTTAATCTCAATTACAACACTTGAAGATGATGGACACAATGTTGCATTCGTGCATGGCAAAGTATTAACTTGGGCTAAGAACTCTTCCATTAAGAAAACAAAATTAATTGGTCAAAGAAAGGGATATTTGTATGAATTGAATACAGAATCTAGTCGATCCATTCAAGCCCTAGTCCACGAAGTTGAAGATTCAAATGAAATATGGCACAAAAGATTAGGGCATTTAAATTTTAAAACTTTATCAACTATGGAAAAGATGGTTACTGGATTACCCAAATTAAATAAAGACCACCCTAGTATTTGCAAAGGGTGTGCTCTGGGTAAAAGCAGTAGAAATCCCTTTCATGATAGTACTAAGAAAACAAATAATGTACTAGAATTAATTCATTCAGATTTATGTGCACCTATGTTTGTTCCTTCTCTTGGAGGATTCTGGTATTATATCTTGTTCATAGATGACTTCTCTAGGAAAACATGGATTTACTTTTTAAAATGCAAGGAATCAAAAGAGATCCTACAAAGATTTAAAAAATTCAAAGCATTAACTGAAAAAATTTCAAGATATAAAATTAAAACCCTTAGAACTAATAACAGAGGAGAATATACCTCAGACTTGTTTAAAAGGTTTTGTAAAGAATCAGGGATTAAGAGGGAGTACATTGTTCCTTTTAACCCAGAGCAAAATGAGGTAGCAAAAAGAAACAATAGGACAATTATAGAAGCTGCTAGGGCTATGATTTTTGACTAAAACCTAGATTATTATCTTTGGGCAAAAGCCTCTTGTACTGTTGTATATATTCAAAATAGAAGTCCTCACCTATCTTAAAGATAAAACACCTAAAGAAGTATTTACTAAAGTAAAACCCAATATAAGTCATCTTAAAATTTTTGGATGTCCTGTATATATCCATGTTCCAAAAGAAAAGAGAACCAAGTTAGAACCCTCTGGGAGGAAAGGTATTTTTATAGGGTATAGTGAAACTTCTAAAGCATATAGGATTTTCATACCTGGATAGAAAACTATTGAACTTAGCAGAAATGTAATCTTTGAAGAAGATCTTGCATTCAAAAGAGCCATAAGTTCTGATGAACCTTCTCCTTTATCTAGTTCTGAAAGAAATAGTGAACCTGGGTCCCAGAAGGGAGAACTTAGAAGAAATCGAAGATGAAATTCAAAATATGAACTGATGGAGCCTAAAATTGTAATCTCCATTTGTGAAATGATAGGAGATAAACAAAGAGTTGGTTTTGTTCATATCAAAGGCTCCATCATTGTATGGGCAAACGGGATGTATGAGGGAGTTCCAAATATGAGAGTCTATATATACATTACTGTCTGGGGACCTCTAAGGATTGAGGATTAACAGCTTCAAAGCATGCTCTATCACACAAATAGGAAGCGGTGCATTTAATAATCATTTGTGTTTAAGCTTTGTTTGCCTTATGGCTATTGGACTTGTTTACAGAGGTCTAAAAATTGACAACAATAAAAATATGAGAACTTACTGACTAGCATCAGCAAGAATGGATAGTTTAGATATGTACAGTATCCTTCCTCAGGAATACCATATGCAAAGACAATTGATGTCTTATGAATTGAAGGGAGAATATACAGCAAGGAAACAGCAGTGGCAGGGATAATCCATCAAAATATTTCTTCATCTGTCGATTTGCTATTCAAAAGACAAAGCATTATAGACCAAATATCTTTAAAGTAAATCATTTATCAGCTAATGATTCAAATGCAAACAGAACTGTTGGTTTCTGAAGTAGCAACCAAGGTGTCCCCAAGGATTGAATTGCACATCATCAAATATTTATTCAGTAAATATACTAGAAATAGGTGTGATTGATACCTGCAAATGTCGTGCAAAAGGGACATATATTGAGTCAAAGATCCACGTTAAGTTGATGATTACATGTACAAATTGCATACCAAAGCACATAATGAATCACAGATAGACATAGATCATGCATGGAGCATCGAATCAAGTTTATTTCAAAGCGTTGTCCCAATTCCTTGAAGTTTAAGATCAAATCAAGCTTGGAAATTGGTGGCAGTGATGGACAGGCAAAAGGAGTTGTCTTTCCTTTTCACCCAGTTTTCCCCTATGCATTATCAATTCAGCAATCAATTATTCAGCCTTCATTGGTCACAGCGGTGAATGTACATTTAAGACGATAGCCAATTTGACTTCACAGATAATTTATCAAGATAGTATTACATACCCTCACGTATGCATGCGGTTGCAGTTGGCACAAAGTTAGAGATGACTTTGAAAAGTTGCTTGAGCATGGAAACTCCATTGAATACTTAGAAGTTTTATAAATATTTTGCACGCTCATTGATTTTTTTGTTTGTTTGCAGGTCTGTGTGTTACGTGTTGAGAGCGGGCAATGGGAGCAAGCATAGAGAATGGAGACTTCACGTTGAGGGCGGATCAATACATCCGGTGTACAGTCATGCGTAAAGAGAAAAAGGGAAGACACCTCCGGAATGTCTGTAGAAATATTTATATCAAAGCAAGCAAAGTGCAAAACGCCAGACGAAGAGGTTCATGCAAATGAAAAAACCTTGCGGGATGTTGCACGCAGTCAATGAAGGACAAGCCCTCGCAAGTATGGAGCGCGATGATTTTGAATACACACAGGAGGAAAGATATGCATAAAAATGGCATTGAGGATTTTAGCAAGAAGTTGAGATACGATGGGCAATGGCAAATTTCAAATACATTCACGTCATCATTTGTGTGCGGCAAATATTACTTCCTCTATCATGTTGTGTGTATCGCAAGGAGGATTTTATTGTGTAGACTTCAATCATATTGTGTGATGGCATGCCTCGTATCATACAGTTACTCTAAACTTGTGAAGGAAATTATTAATTATTGGCTTTCATTCCTAATACCGAGCTATGTTACAAAACTCACTGATCAGTTATTTGTTATGAAAAATTGTAACTTTTTAGAAAAGGGCATAGTGCCTTTTCATTGTCTATAAGTATATGATGTCAAACTCAGCAAGAGACAATTTTTAAGATATATTTTTATTTTATTTTTTAAAAAGTTCTGCACATTTTGAAGCAAGGAGGTTATCAGATCCATTCTTTGAAAAAAGATTGGAGTCGGGCAAAGCTCTTACATATTAAGGGTGCTGGACATAAATTTCAATTATAGTGAGAAATTGTGTTGGATAGAGCGTCAAAATACTAGATGTCTTCAACATGACTTTCTCGCTGTAAAATCAGTAAAAGTTTCATTTGCATTAAAGTTAAATATTATATAGTTCATCTTTTGTGAGTCATTTTTAATTCATTATCACAATAAGTAAGTTGAATTGTTCTTTGTTATTTGAGTTTCATCAATACAAATACAGTAAAATAAAATTATTTTCATATTTGTACCTATTATGTCCTTTTATAGGTTAAAATATTATAAGCTAGTTCAAATACACAAAAAGAGAAATAATTCGACACATCGTGATAACTGAATGGTTTACAAATATTGACTCTATTGTCCAAAATTATATGTGAAAACGTACATTATTGACTCTATTGCCCATTTGAAATTTGGCACTGATCATTTAAATTGTTCATGTTTCTCAAGTCATATGCTGGCAACTTTTCTTAATCTAATTTCTTGAAGGATTTGATACTTACCTGTTTTTAATAATTCATTTTAAATTTTCCTTTCAGCAACGCTCAATTCTAGTAATCGAAATTTGAAGAATAATAGTCATTAATCAAAATCCAGAAGGTTTCCTTGAATACTTGCCAGTTGAGGAATTTGTTTTTATGTTATAATCCACTGTAAATCATCTTGGATTTGAGTTTTTGTTATCCAGGATTTGGGTGAACAGGCCTTGGTTTGGCGGAGCCAAAAGCACAGAGGATTTGAATCAATCAAATTAATCCCGTCAAGTTCGCCAAAATCAGTTAGATACCCAGCATTGAGTAGGCAAGGCTCGTAGGTTTCTAACCAGTGATTTTGATAACCATCAGATTGGCAACTCTACTGGGGAAGTCGCAAGTAACATTTGCTTACTCCGAGATCAGTCTAGAGTTTCATTTAAGCATAAACCTTTTGTTGAGTTCTCTGATTTTGTTTCTTTTAAGTATTCACCTACAAGCGTAAACGTATTAGTAAGCTTTCTTTTAGTATTTCGATTTGCCGTTTTATAATTTCCAGATTCTAATATTCAAGTTTCTTATCAGCATTTGAGTAAAATTTACAAGTTTTTTCTTGAGATTTCTAGTCGTGTTCAAAAGTCTTAAGTTTTGGCTTAATCTAAGTTGTCTACACTTTACGTAAATACTTGAAAGCAACTAAGACAAAGATTTCTTTTGTTATTTTCAGCAAATTGTTCTCAAGTTATTGGCATTAGCTGGATAAAGAACCTAGATTTTCATTTCTTTCTTAAGAGAAAGTGGCGACTCTATCTTGTTTGGATGTTATATTCTTAGCATCAATTGTTTGCTTTCAAAGTGTATGTGGGGTAGAAGATCAATATATACCCGACCTAAAAGACTTGCACAACTAACTTTTGAGAAAAAGCCTAGAAATAAGAAAGGGAAAAATCAAAAGGCAAAAATGTTTTACATAGGACATAGAAGCTTTCAGGAAAGGACCAACAAACAACCCGAAATATGTGAATCAAGTCATAACAGTCCTAAAAAGGATGAGGAAAATTGCAATCCATTTTTTCACATTCCTAGGGTCGATGAAGAGCCAGAATGCGAGATAACTCGTATTGAGGATGATGAAGAACAAGAGCAAATAATGCAATGGGATATGATAATAAAGATGGCTGAAACTACAAACGGTAATAGTGCAATATTGGCTAAGACATTAAAAATGCAATTGGATGATATCCTTGCAAAAATAGGAATATCAAAAGATCTTATTACTTCCCCGCCTAGAAAAGCTTTTAATGAAAAAAAGTCTGACAGATGGAGGGGAGAAAGGTCTGATCAAAATACACTGACAAAGTACAACCCACCTCATAGAAAGAATCTGGAGGCACAGTTTACTACTAATCATGACAATCCATTATATGAGAACAAACGAGATAGAAATCAAAATAATAATTTTAACAAACATAACAATCAATGGACATGGAACAATGGACAGCATAATAGAGGAATTCAGCAAAATGGTGGAAACATTAGACAACCCTATGGGCTGAATTAGCATAATAATAATCAAAACATCCAAGGACATATGATGCAAAATCAAGGCATTAGAAATCAAGTAATAAAGCAGCCCATGACAATTGAAAGATATAGACAACTTGATTTCAATGGGATTAGAGGATATCTGAATCCTATATCGAATGACTTAAGGAATGCTATTCCAAAATTTTCAGGAAGTGGAACAGAATCAACTAAAAGACATGTAATTAATCTAAAGAATGTGATTGAAAATTTTGAGGAAGATCATGAAGATGTATTCATGAAACTGTTTGTTCAATCATTAACCAAGGATGCTGCAGAATGGTATAAAAGTTTGCCGGATGGATCCATTTCTGGATGGTGTGATTTCGCTGATCAGTTTATTGAGCGATTTGGTGACCACAATGATACATCCTTTGCATCACATGAATTAACAAGCATTAAAAAGAACTCAAATGAATCAGTATTAAAATTCAACAAGAGATTTAACAAAGTTCTCGACCAGATTCCAAGAGAAACTAGACCGGTGGATTCGTTTTTTATTGACTTTTACTTAAGTGCTTTTGATAGTAAAACCCACTATGAGATAAGATCTCAGAGACCTTCTTCGCTGCCACAAGCTTTTAAAATTTTCATGACAATTGAGAATGATAGGAAAGCAGCAGGAAGAATCAACAAGAGGGATGATCCAAAATTATACAATCCTAAAAACCCTAAGAAGGATGAAGTAAACGAAATAATGGATATGTTAAAGGAAATAAAGGTCAAAACAAATAAAAATGAAAGACCACCTTTTCACAGAAATGACAGGGTATGGCTCCAAGATATGCCCTACAATACGAATTGGAAAGACAAGAAACCTAAAAGACCAAGTTATGCTAAGGACACCCCCAACCCTTTAAAGAAAGTCAACATCATTGATGATGGCCCATGGTGTGATGCTTGCAGGTTGCCCAATGATGTAATGTCCCCATCATAAAATAAATGTACTCATTTGATTTTTGTAACGGGCCGATTGATTTATTTTATCTCCGACCCATTTTTTTATTTAGTCTTCGTAGTTTGTGTCACCGTCGGCTAACTTTGTACACCCTCATAAAGTTTTTCCCGACGGGTATTTAAGCGCGGCTTGTAGAAGTTTGTAGGTATGCTTTTTGATTTCTTTCTCTGTACTACGGATTCCTATTGGAGTTCAGCATTGATTTGTCATTTCAGAAGTGAAAGATCTTCCCTATTTGGCTTGCACGATTTCGGTGGGATTCGGCCCTCACCCTATTCCGTTTGCGTTCGTCGCTTCTGCATTTGACAAGTTGTGGATTTAATTGCAAATTTCTGTTGTTGTGGGTGATTTATGGGTTTTGCGTATGCAAATTATGTATGTCACTCTTTGCTTCTCTAAATGATTACTACAGGCATTTTAGTCTAATCGTACGGCTTCTAACTCCTAATTCCAATCCATTATCTCACCATACGAATTTTGCTAGTCACGGATATCCTCAATACGTACGGCCAAGTTAATATTTCTTATGGCTCCCTTCATACTTGATACCGTATGGCTCATTATTTATGTTTGCTGTGTTACACCGTACGACATCTTTTATCACCGTACTGTCCAGTTTGACATCCATCGTACGAAATATCTTGTAGGAAATAGCTCACCGTATGGTCCCTCTTCTCTCATGTACAGACCATAACTCATTCCATTCTGACTATCTCCCACCGTACGACTTCCTATCCTTATTATTCTCCACCTTGTACACCCTCCAAATTGCTATCACCACCATATGGCCATTCCAGTATCAAGAAATCCCCACCGTACGGACTCTATCCTAGGCCACAATTACTGTCTTCTGTCTGCAAATTTGAATCATCGCATGGCAGGAACATTACAGTGGTATCAGAGCCATCGATCCTGCCAACCTGTGGACGGTGAATGCGTGTTTATAGCTGGAAGAGAAGGACACATTTGTTGATCGAATGGTTGAAGAACGGGAACGAGAACCGGCAGGTGCCGAACTCGTTAAACTCTCAAGAAGTTGGCAGAAAACAAAATATCTGGAGAACAGAATAGGCACAGGGCGGACTCGGTGGCGGGCAGATCACATCCTCACCCAGCATGCTCTCGACCTTCCATGTCAACTTTCCCACCACGAACAAAGACACCTCACAGAGAAAGACTTCCAACCATCGAAGAGATAAGGGAGGACTGGAGGAATGCCAATCTTGAAGAGGACATTTCCTACAAGGATTATGCAAATCTAAGAATGAGATATGCAGGAGGCGATAACAGAGGAGGATACTTTAATGATGATCTGAGGAGAAAATTGAGTAAAGTGAACCTGTCTCCATTCAATGGTTTGAGCTCCATTTCAGCACAGGTGTGGGTGATGAAGGCCGACACATACTTCCAACTAAATCTTATGCCAGAAGAAGAAGCGATCAAATTCGCCGCGTTGCACTTGGAGGGCGTTGCACACAAGTGGTGGCATCATGGCACTATCACACTCGAGCATGATCAAATAAAGACCTATGCGGAATTTACGGAGAGATTAATAGAACGATTTGATGGAAAGGATCCTGAGCTCAATTTCAAGGATCTGGCGCAACTGAGGCAAACAAGATCGGTGGATCAGTTCATCGCCCAATTTTAGAGACTTTCCATGTTGGTCACGGACATCTCGGAACGAAGGTGGGTCATGCTCTTTATGGATGGGCTGGCAGAACCTTTGAAGGGTTGGGTGAAGGGATTCAATCCATCAACATTGTCAAAAACAATCAGTAAGGCATGAAGCATGGCTTCGTCGTCAACATCATCCTCATCCTCTCAGAATCACTCACATCCAAAGCCGCCGACGTTCCCGAGAGGCAAACCTCTGCCCAAGAAGCCATCATTGGATGAAGCATCCCAACAATAACTCCAAAGGAAGAAGCTATGTTTCACTATCCGATGAAGAAGACAAGCAGGAATAGGAGGAAATGCCAGTGGAAGATATCCAACCTAGCGGTGACACCAACTTAGCCAACTTAAACCATATGGAGAGGATTGCCGCCTTGATACAGCACGGTGGATCCATTGCTTTGGCTGGCAGTCCGAGGTGCACAGTTTTCCGTGTGCAGGGTACCCTTCAGGGACAAAGGGTCATGGTGATGTTCGATAGCGGAGCTACATTGAATTTCATAAACTCCTCCTTGGTAAAGCGAAGAAATCTTCTGACAGAGGCACATGCCGGCTTCCAGGTCAAAGGTTGCTGGAGGGACGTTCCTACCCTGCACACACCTTGTTCCTCAGTTGAGCATCACGATGGCGAATCATACGATGACGGAGGACTTTTTCATAGTGGACCTCGCCGACATGGAAGTCATTCTTGGCATACAATGGATGAAGACGCTTAGAGTTTCAAGCGAATGGACTTCACTTTTGTGGCTGACAGGAAGAAGGTGGTCCTCTGAGGGATGGCAAATGAAGGACCGAAGGAAGTGTCTGCGCATTGGATGGAGGCAATCCTGTGGCACGATGATGTTGCATGGACTGCGCAATGCTTCATCTCGGCATAACCTATAAAGGGGCATCGAACACCTCCACAGGATAAGGAGCTTCAGGATATTTTAAGTAGGCATGAAAAGGTTTTCATGGATATTCCTTTTGGCATACCACCGCATCGGCGATTTGAACACACAATAGAGTTGGAATCAGGGGTGAAACCTGTCATAACCACACCATATCGCCACCCCAAGAAGTTCAAAGATGAGATTGAGCAGACGATTTAGGAGTTACTCGAGAAGGGATGGATCCGTCCCAGTTCTAGCCCATTCGCGTCATCCATGGTGTTGGTCAAGAAGGACGAAAAGTTGCGCATGTGTGTGGACTATTGCGCTCTAAACAAAAGGACAATAAAGAACAGGTACCCCATCCCGAGGATAGATGAGCTGCTCGATGAACTACATGGCGCGGTCTATTTTTCAAAAATAGATCTCCGTTCCGGATACCATCAGATCCGAATGAGGGAAGAGGATGTGGAGAAAATGGCCTTCCACTGCCATTACGGACACTGAGTTCTTGGTCATGCCGTTCGGTCTGACCAACGCACCTGCTACATTCCAGTCGTGCATGAACCGCATCTTTAACAAACAGTTGCGTAAGTATTTGTTGGTATTCTTTGATGATCTCATTTATAGCGGGACGTGGGAGGAGCACCTAAAACATTTGAACGAGGTTCTGAGTATCATGGAAGAACAGTCCTTGTTCGCCAAACAGTCCAAATGTGAGTTCGGATGACAGAGATCTTATACTTGGGGCATGTCATCAGTCAATATGGGGTTCAAGTGAACCAGGAAAAGATATAGGCTATCCTCGACTGGCCTCCCCCAAAATCTCTCATGGATCTGCAAGGGTTCTTAGGGTTGTGCAGTTACTATAGAAGATTCGTCAAAGGTTTTTCTCAGCTCAGCCCGCTTTTAACGGATCTGATGAAGAAAGGGGCTTTCCAATGGAACGAAGAAGCACAACTCACATTTGATAAGCTAAAAGAGGCCACGAGCACTTGCCCAATTCTGGCACTGCCTAACTTCACCCGACCGTTCATTTTCGAATGCAACGCGTCAAGGGAAGGCATTGGAGCAGTTTTGATGCAGGACAGACACCCCATCGCCTATAAGAGCAGGAAGCTTACACCGGCAGAACGCTTGTACTCTATTTATGACAAAGAAGTGTTGGCCATTGTATACGCACGAACCAAGTTTCGGCAGTATCTGGTTGGTGCCAAGTTTATTGTCTGTACGGATCACAACAGTCTGAGATATTTTCTCAAGCAGCAGGACTTGAACGAATGGCAACAAAAATGGGTAAGAAAAGTTCAAACTTTTAATTTCGACATTGAATATTTAAAAGGGAAAAACAATGTCATTGCAAATGCCTTGTCCAGAAAACCCACCATCTGCTCACTAGACTGGATCTCAGCTGACTGGAAGCCGCAACTGTTGGTGGAATATTCCAAAAATACATTTGCCTGTGAGATAATGGATGGTTACATCCACGATGATCGTTATAGGGTGGTGAATGATATCATCTATTATAAGGATCGGATCTACCTAGTGCCAGAATCCAAATTGAAGCAGAAGATCCTGAAGGAAGTGCACGACTCCCCTCTAGTAGGACATCCCGACTTCCTTAAGACCTACAGAAGTATTCGGGAGAGATTTTCATGGAAGGGACTGAAAGGGGACGTGTTGCAGCATGTTAGAGAATGTACTATTTGCCAATAGAACAAATCCGAACACACTCTTCTTGCCGGACTGTTACAGCCTCTGCCGATTCCCGAACATAAGTGAGAAAGTATATCAGTGGACTTCATAACAGGGCTTCCCAGGGTGAATGGAAAAAATTGCATCTTCGTAGTAGTTGACAGATTGACAAAGTATGCTCACTTCTTCGCTGTCCCCTCAGACCTTCAGGCTACACAGGTCACCGAACTGTTTTTCAGAGAAGTCATTCACCTGCACGGGTTACCTCGAAACATTGTCAGTGATCAGGATAGACGGTCTGTTAGTATCTTCTGGACTAAACTGTTCAGATGGCAGGAACTGAATTATCACCGAGCACGAGCTACCAACCATAGACAGATGGCCAAATTGAAATTGTGAACAAATGGCTCGAAGGCTACCTATGGAACTACATCTCAGCACAACAACACACATGGGTGAAATGGATCCATCTTGGGGAGTACTGCTACAACACCACGTATCACATGTCGATCGGGATGGCGTCGTTCAAAGCTCTATACAGGCACGAATCACTCTCCTTCATTGATACAGTTCTAGGTGATAGCCGTGCTCCTAGGGCGAAGGATTGGCTTCAAGAAGGACAAGACATTCTGAGGAGCCTGAAAGAAAATCTGCAGCAAGCACAAAACCAACAGAAGTTGTACGCCGATAGACATCGGATAGAGAGGAGTTTTGAAGAGGGAGATCTGATCTATCTTCGGCTTCAGCCATACCGGCAATCCTCATTTAAGGGAACAAGGAGAAACTGAAGCCACAATTTTATGGTCCCTACCACGTGATCCGTCGCATTGGTGAAGTAGCGTACGAACTGGAGCTTCCGGAGGGCAGCCGCATCCACAATGTCTTCCATGTTTCCTGTCTGAAGAAGGCTATCGGGAAAAACATCACCGTCACTACCAACCTTCCACCACTCAACGAGGAGGGGAAACTCATCCTAGAACCTGTTGAGATTCTCGAAGTACGTGAAAAGGTCCTGCAGAACTGAACCATCAAGGAGTTCTTGGTACGTTGGCGACTTCTACCGCTGGACGACACGACATGGGAAGGCGAACACATCCTCCAGCACCCGGCACTGCACTTGCTTGAGGACAACCAAATTTTGGGATGGGAGGACTATAATGTCCCCATCATAAAATAAATGTACTCATTTGATCTTTGTAATGGGCCGATTGATTTATTTTATCTCAGACCCATTTTTTTATTTAGTCTTCGTAGTTTGTGTCGCGATCGGCTAACTTTGTACACCCTAGGAAAGTTTTTCCCGACGGGTATTTAAGCGCGGCTTGTAGAGGTTTGTAGGTATGCTTTTTGATTTCTTTCTCTGTACTGCGGATTCTTGTTGGAGTTCGACATTGATTCGCCATTTCGGAAGTGAAAGATCTTCCCTATTTGGCCTGCATGGTTTCGGTGGGATTCGGCCCTCACCTTATTCCATTTGCTTTCGTCGCTTCTGCATTTGACAAGTTGTGGATTTAATTGCAAATTCCTGTTGTTGGTAATTTTATGGGTTCTACGTATGCAAATTATGTATGTCACTCTCTGCTTCTCTAAATGATTACTACAGGTATTTTAGTCCGATCGTACGGCTCCTAACTCCTCATTCCAATCCATTATCTCATCGTATGGCTTTGCTAGTTACAGATATCCTCAATATGTACGGCCAAGTTAATATTTCTTATGGCTCCCTTCATACTTGATACCGTACGGCTCATTATTTATGTTTGTGTTACATTGTACGGCATCCTTTATCACCGTACTATCCAGTTTGGCATCCACCGTACGAAATATCTTGTAGGAAATAGCTCACCGTACAGTCCCTCTTCTCTCATGTACAGACCATAACTCATTCCATTCTGACTGTCTCCCACTGTACGACTTCCTATCCTTATTATTCTCCACCGCGTACACCCTCCAAACTGCTATCACCACCGTACGGCCATTCCAGTATCAAGAAATCCCCACCGTACGGACTCCATCCCAAGCCACAATTACTGTCTTCTGTCTGCGAATTTGAATCATCATGTAGCAGGAACATTACACATGATCCTAAACATTGTATTGTTGCGCAAGCTATTTTTGAGGAAGAAAATCAGGGAAATGAAGAGAAACCTATAGTCAACACTATATCATTAGAACCATTGTGAGGAAGAGATGAAGATGACTCTACGGATGAAGACCAAAATTCTGATTGTTATTATAGGGGCTCTAATCAGCAGCGTTGTGTTCAACAGGTGTTTTCAAATGAGGAGGATACACCTACTTTTCGCAAATTAATGGCAGAAGAAAGAAGAGCTTATACTATTGCAGCAGTAGAACATGGTAAACACACTTACCAAAGAAGAAATAAGGACAGTAATATTGATTAGGGTAGTCTTGCTGGTATATTCACAAAAAATCAGGAGCAGGTAGAAGCATCTAAAAGGCCTAGTAATCAAGCTCAAGCCAAGCAAAAAGAAGGTAATCAACCCTATAGGTTGACCAAACAACCAGTCATACATACTAACGGTAAGCAAATATCTGATTGTCATTGTTCGTCTAATGGAAATGATGAAATTTTCTGATTACAAGGATGAGATTTTGAAGATATTATCTAGTGTGCAAGATATTAGTAATAATGATGATGTAAGAAATAACGAAGAGCCACCTATTGTATATCTAGGAACAAGATTGAATAAAAAGTCAAATCAAGTAGACCCATTTTATCTAACATTGTTAATAAATAATAAATTGGTAAAAAATTGTATGATTGATTCCCGTGCAGCAGTTAATATTATGTCTGCTGATGTAATGAAAGAAATAGGTCTCAAAGTTGATACTCCTTTTGGTAAATGCTATGCTATGGATAATAGATCTATACCTCTAGTTGGAATTATTAAAAGTGTTGAGTTTCGTTTTCCATCATTTCCGCATATATCATATAGAACTGATATTACAGTAGTTGAGATATCAGTGAGTTATGGTATGTTGTTATCTAGGCAATGGTCGAATTTGGTTGGAGGTCATGTGTAGTTGGATCTGTCTTATGCTACCATACCTATAGGGGCAAGAAATCAGAATTGAGAGGGAACCCCAGTCATATTACTTGGTTGAGGATTATATTCCAGATCCTGAAGTCAACTTTTTCCATTCCGACATGGATAACTTCCGGGTAAGCATAACTAAACCTACTTCTAAAATTGAAAATCCAATTTCAATTTATGTAAAAGAAGATAGTAATGACATTTGGCAAATGTTCATTGACGGTGCTTGTAGTAAGGAAGGAAATGGGGCCAGCGTTATATTTATTTCGTCATCAAGTAAAATTTTTAAATTTTCTTTCTTATTAAATTTTGAATGTATTAATAACATTGCTGAATATGAGGCATTAATTATTGGTCTTGATATCGCAAAGGCTAATGGGATTAAACTACTTACTGTCTTAGGGGATTCGGATCTAATTGTTTCACAAATTAGGCATAGGTTTTCAAATAGGAACCCAAGGTTAAAACAATATCGGAATTATGTATGGGATTTGCTAGAATTCTTTGATGCCTTTTCAATTAAATGGATTGATAGGTCAATTAATTACCTAGCTGATATAATGGCTAACATGGCTATTAGGCAAATAGATATCCCATTCGATGAGGTTATTCAGGTCGAAATGAAAAACAAACCTTCGATACCAGACAATGTGCGAAACTGGTAAGTTTTTGAAGATGATAAAGATATTATTAGATTTTTAACTTGCCAGGAGGATTATGAAAATCAGTTCATTGATTGGAATGGGTGCGTAGAAGAAAAGGATGGTAAGGAAACATTATTTGGAAAAGAAATAGTGCAATTGAAAACAAATAAAATACCTAAGGGTTTAGTGGCTTTAGAGTGGATCTTTGATGAAAGGGAAAGTACAAAAAATAGCAAATTCACTAAAATCCAAAATGATACTGAGGAAATAAATTTAGGAAGTGAAAATTCGCCCAAAAAGGTTTATATAGGAAAGAAATTATTGTCCAAAATAAGGGCTGACTAAATTGCTCTGTTAAGAAAATATAGAAATGTTTTTGCCTGGAGTTACGATGAGCTTAAAGCATATAGGGAAGAATTGTTTCAACATGAAATACCTCTAAAACCTGATGCAAAGCCTTTTAGGCAAAGACAATGTCCGATAAATCCAACCCTAGCTCAAAAAATGAAAGATGAACTCATTAAACTGAGAGATGCTGGAATTATTAAACCTATAAGGCACTCTACATGGGTTTTGAATTTAGTCCCAGTAAGAAAGAAGAACGGCAATATACAATTATGTATAGATTTCAGAAATTTGAATATATCTTCTCTTAAAGATAATTATGCATTACCTAATATGGAAATTTTATTGCAAAAAGTAACTGGTAATGAACTATTATCTATGATGGACGAATTCTCAGGTTATAATCAGGTTAAAGTTAAAAAATCTGAATAGTATAAGACTGCTTTCATATACCTTGGGGTACTTATGTCTATGCTAGGATGCCTTTTGGGCTAACGAATGCGGGAGCTACTTTTCAAAGGGCAATGGATGTTGCTTTCGATGGATTAATTGATTTAATCATTGTTGTTTACCAGGATGACCTTACCGCTTATTCTAAGAAAGTAGAAGACCATTGTAAGCATTTAGAGAAAATTTTCATAAGAGCCCTTGAATTTAGAATTTCTTTAAACCCTAAAAAGTGTAAATTTGGGGTCACTTTAGGAAAACTGTTAGGTCATATCATCTCTAAGGAAGGGGTAAGGATTGATCCAGAAAGGGTAGCAGCCATTGACAGTATTCAAATACCTAAAACAACTAAGGGAATCCAATCGTTCTTTGGGCAAATCAACTTCGTGAGAAGATTTGTTTCTAATTTTGCTGAGATCATTAAACCTATTGCTAAGATGCTTAAGAAGGGAGCAAAGATTGCTTGGGATAATGAGGATGTAGGAGCATTCGCTAAGATAAAACAAGCTATAAAAGAAGCCCCGGTTATGAAATCTCCTGACTTTAAGAAGTCGTTCCAATTATTTTCATTTGCTTCTTACCATACTATAGCCGTAGTTATGTTACAAAAGAACGATGAGGGGCATGAACAACCAATTGCATTCTTTAGCAAGAGTTTACAAGCGGTTGAACTAAATTATGACATAAATGAAAAAAAAGCTTATGCTCTTGTTAAGGTGGTTAAATCCTTTCGACCTTATTTAGTCAGAGCTGAGGTTATTGCTTATGTGCCAAATGTTGCCACTAAGGATATATTTAGACAGTTTGAAATACTAGGAGACGATGTCATTGGATAAATCAAATCCAAGAATTCAATATAGATATTCAAATCACAAAATTAGTTAGGGGACAAGGATTGGCTAGGCTTATGGCTGAATCCAATTTGGAGGTTGTTCAAGTAAACCAAATTGATGATGATCATACTAAAGTTAGTATTGGGAAATGCCCTTGGTACACAGATATAGTGTATTATTTGCATTATAATAAATGTAGAGATGATTTGAATGAAAATAAAAAAAGAACTATTAAGTTACAAGCTGCAAAATATGTTTTAATTCAAGGAGATTTATATTGGAAAAATCAGGATGGGATTTTCTTATTTTGTTTAGATGTTGCCCAATTGGCAGTTATTCTCAAGGAGATGCATGAAGGGGTTTGCAGTGGTCATTTCTCAACTAGAACTACAGCACATAAGATACTACAAGCAGGTTACTACTGGCCTCAACTTTTTAAAGATTGCCATGCCTATGTTCAAAAGTACGAAGCTTGTCAGAAATTCTCCAGTAAGTTGAAGTATGATGGCCCGCTCCCCCTAAGAACATTACAAGCAGAGGAACCTTTCCAAATGTGGGGAATTGATTTTATAGGAGAAATTAGTGACAAGTCGAGTGGTGGTCATAGTTGGATTCTAGTGGCCACCAATTACTTTACCAAGTGGGTAGAGGCTATACCCACTCGACAATCAACAACGTGGTAACTAAGTTTCTTACTGAAAACATCTTAACTAGATTCGGAGTTCCTCAAAAAATCATAGCAGACAATGGTATGTGCTTTAGATCTAATGAATTTTGTAGGAAGTATGGCATTGTAGTTTCATACTCATCTCCATATCACCCCCAAGGCAATGGACAAGCAGAGTCTAGCAACAAAAACATCTTGAGAATTATCAGAAGAATGTTGGATAACAACAAGCATGCTTGGGATTCGAAGCTGAATCTAGCATTGTGGGCGGACAAAATCACGGTAAAAAAGTCAACGGGTTTTTCTCCTTTCAACTTAGTTTATGGGAAAGAAGCAAAGCTTCCCTTAAATAATTTATTGCCTGTTTACAAATTTGTTACTGAGGAACAACTAGAAGATATCAATTTCATGGAGAATAGATTAAATTTGCTAATTGAGTTAGACGAGGTAAGAAGGTTAACACAAGAACATAATATAAATAAGCAGCAACAAGTTAAATTCCTTTACGATAAGAAATCTTCAAAACGATCTTTTAAGGCAGGTGACTGGGCCTTGAAATGGAACGCTAAGGATCAGGACAAAGGAAAGCATGGTAAGTTCAAGGCCTTATGGCTCAGACCATTTATAATTTTTGATAAGGCTGGAGAACAATCTTATTTCTTGTAGGATACAAATGGTTGCATGCAGGATTTTCCAGTCCATGGACAGTACCTTAAGTCGTTCTTTCAATAAGCATGAAAGGGAAGTTATTTTACTTTTCTTTATCTTCTTTATTATTATTCTTTCTTTCTTGTATTTTATTGTTTAGATTTTTATTTGCATTATTTCACAAACTGATTGCTCCTAATCTTTTGGCAGGTCTGCTCCTCTAGAGATAGCTGGGATCTCACTTTGCTCGCAAGGAGCATATGTCCCCGACAAGAGCCACTAATGGAGCCTAAAATTTTAATCTCCATTTGTGAAATGATATGGGAGATAAACGAAGAGTTGGTTTTGTTAATATCAAAGGCTTCATCATTGCATGGGCAAAAGGGATGTATGAGGAAGTTCCAAATATGAGAGTCTATATATACATTACTGTTTGGGAACCTCCAAGGATTGAGGATTAATAGCTTCAAAGCATGCTCTATCACACAAATAGGAAGCGGTGCATTTAATAATCATTTGTGTCAAAGCTTTGTTTGCCTTATGGCTGCTGGACTTGTTTACAGAGGTCTAAAAATTGACAACAATAAAAATATGAGAACTTACTGACTAGCATCAGCAAGAATGGATAGTTCAGATATGTACAGTATCCTTCCTCAGGAATACCATATGCAAAGACCATTGATGTCTTATGAATTGAAGGGAGAATATATAGCAAGGAAACAGCAATGGCAGGGATAATCCATTAAAATATTTCTTCATCTATCGATTTGCTATTCAAAAGACAAAGCATTATAGACCAAATATCTTTAAAGTAAATCATTTATCAGCTAATGATTCAGATGCAAACATAATTGTTGGTTTCTAAAGTAGCAGCAAAGGTGTCCCCAAGGATTGAATTGCACATCATCAAATATTTATTCGGTAAATATACTGGAAATAGGTGTGATTGATACCTGCAAATGTCGTGCAAAAGGGACATATATTGAGTCAAAGATCCATGTTAAGTTAATGATTATAGACATGTACAAATCGCATACCAAAGCACACAATGAATCACAGATAGACATAGATCATGCATGAAGCATCCAATCAAGTTTATTTCAAAGCGCTGTCCCAATTCCTTGAAGTTTAATACCAATCCAAGCTTGGAAATTGGTGGCAGTGATGGACGGGCAAAAGGAGTTGTGTCTTTCCTTTCCACCCAGTTTTCCCCTGTGCATTATCAATTCAGCAATCAATTATTCAACCTTCATTGGTCACAGCGGTGAATATCATTTAAGATGATAGCCAGTTTGACTTCATAGATAATTTATCAAGACAGTATTACATACCCTCACGTATGCATGCGGTTGCAACTGGCACGAAGTTAGAGATGATTTTGAAAAGTCACTTGAACAGGGAAACTCCATCGAATACTTAGAAGTTTGATAAATATTTTGCACGCTCGTTGGTTTTTTTGTTTATTTGCAGGTTTGTATGTTATATGTTGAGAGCGGGCGATGTGAGGAAGCATCGAGAATGGAGACTTCACGTTGAGGGCGGATCAATACATCTAGTGTACAGTCATGCGTAAAGAGAAAAAGGAAAGGCTCCTCCAGAATGTGCGTAGAAATATTTATATCAAACCAAGCGAAGTACAAAACACCCAGACAAAGAGGTTCATGCAAATGAAAAAACCTTGCAGGATGTTGCACGCAGTCAATGAAGGACGAGCCCTCGCAAGTATGGAACCCAATGATTTTGAATACATGTAGGAGGAAAGATACGCATAAAAATGGCATTGAGGATATTAGCAAGAAGTTGAGATATGATGGGCAGTGGCAGATTTCGAATACATTCACGTCATCATTTGTGTGCGGCAAATATTACTTCCTCTATCATGTTGTGTGTATCACAAGGAGGAGGATTTTATTGTTCAGACTTCAATCATATTGTGCAATGGCATGCCTCGTATCGTACAGTTACTCTAAACTTGTGAAGAAAATTATTAATTATTGGCTTTCATTCCTAATACCGGGTTATGTTACAAAACTCACCGATCAATTATTTGTTATGAAAAGTTGTGACTTTTTAGAAAAGGGCATAGTGCCTTTTCATTGTCTATAAGTATATGATGTCAAACTCAGCAAGAGACAATTTTTAAGATTTATTTTTATTTTAAAAAAAGTTGTGCACATTTTGAAGCAAGGAGGTTATCAGATCCATTCTCTAAAAAAAGATTGGAGTCGAGCAAAGATCTTACATATTAAGGGTGTTGGACATAAATTTCAATTATAGTGAGAAATCGTGTTGGATAGAGCATCAAAATACTGGATTCAAACATCTTCAACATGACTTTCTCGCTATAAAATCAGTAAGAGTTTCATTTGCATTAAAGTTAAATATTATATAGTTCATCTTTTGTGAGTCATTTTTAATTCATTATCACGATAAGCAAGTTGAATTGTTCTCTGTTATTTGAGCTTGATCAATACAAATACTATAAAATAAAATTGTTTTCATATTTCTACCTATTCTGTCCTTTTATAGGTTAAAATAGTATAGTGTAACATCCTGTTTTCCTGGGTCTAAATTAACATCTAACATACTCAAGGAATACAGTTATAATTTCGATTTCATAGGAAGGCAGTTACATCATTCATGTTTATGTGAATAAGATTTACCATTAAAATCTATTAAACAAAATTTCTTAACTAATTACTTGAAATACCATTAAATGAAATTACTTCAGAAATTGAAATCACATACCTTGGAAAACTAAGACTGAAAATCATCTAAGTATGCTTTTTGCAACCACCCAGGTTAGTCCACAAATATACTATAACAATATCACAAGTCAACTATCATCTAAAAACTACTATACAAAAAAATCATTTGATGATTACAACTAAATACCACTATAATTTAAATTAGGGCATCACATATCATTTTACCAATTAGGGCATCAATTACCATCGGTTCATTTAGGGCTTCTGATACCGCTTTACCACTTAGGGCTTCCACAACCACAGATTCAATTTAGGGCTTTCGCGACCACGGATTCAACTAGGGTTTTTGATACCACGGATTTAGTTAGAGCTTCCAATACCATTGTATCATTTAAGATTCTAGCTGTCACACAATTAATTAGGGCTTCAAATTTCTTTTCCTTCCGATTGCTTATCTATGACAGTAACTCAAGATTATAAATATATTCATATTCGATATTTATATAAATGGAAAATAATTTATGAATCTATCCCTTACATAACGATAACAATGAAATAACTCAATTTAATCTTACCTCCTCATAAATAAATGAGTTATTACCTATTTCCGATAAACAATTGAATACATGGCTTATCTCTGTGTGACACATATCCGATATTTTGAGAGAGGTGAAACATTGTCAGGGGCTTAACCACCCAACCTCCGACCACAATATATTTCCCCACACAATCTCTAATGAGAAAGGCCCTCCCTACCCGAAATAGACAGGGGTCATCTTGCCATCCACTGGGCTTCCTGAAAATTAATGGCTTGGCAGCAAGAGGTCACAATAATAGGGAAGTGCATGAGTTATTATTTAATTCATATTAAATGATAAATATTGATATGACATAACTGATATTGAATCTTATTATTACAGATTCCTCTCTTTCACCTTGTCAACCTTCTTCTTGGCTACACAGCCGAGTGAGTCCAGGGGTTAGGAATTCTTAGATTAACCGATTTTGTCAATTATACATGCATTCAGCCTTTCACAAACTATGATCTTATAACTATGTTTCTTTAAAGATCTCAAATTGAATATCTAATTAATTAACTCCACCTCTTCACCATATTGCCTGGTGAGTTTTCCATGGTGGATGGAGTCTTGATAATGTTTTTTTAGGTTTGTATGGTATGAATGAATGTATTACATTCTAAGCTAATTTTAATTGCTTACAGCTTTCATTGCATCTCTATCTCCTATATGCATGATTGATACACTCTTATGAAATAAGAATCATCTATGATTTAAGAACAGTTTTCCAAGAACTAGAAATCTATTACTGCCCAACATGATTTAGTATGTGATTATTATTAGTGCCAGTACGTTGGTTTTGCTTTACATTTCTTTACCTTAACAAGCATCATTGCTGATGAATTGGTGTCCTCATTTTCAAAATCTCCATTGCAAGTATATAACAGAATGTATTTGATTCTAAACTAAGATGGTTAATGTTACATAAAGTATCATGTCATGGATTACTTCAAACTACAGAATGAATCTATTTACTAACCCATGGAAGAAACAAATATATCATGATATGGGTTCAGTACCTCTATCAACACACTGCTAACGTTATACTAAGAAAGGTAGTAACAAGGAACTGGCAGTGTATGAGTTATTTGAATTTAAACGAGCAAATAAAGAACATAAGACATACTTAGCTAATGGCAAATATCTTACATGACCTCCACAATGAATCTTGGACAGAGAAATCTGCTCGTGATTTTGGTTTGACCTTCCTACTAAGGTCCCATGGTTGCTGATTGTCGTGGATTAATAGAAATCAGTCGATGAACCTTGGGAACCGATACCTTTTATCACAAATGCACTCTCCTGACATGCAATGTCGAATTCGACCCAAAAGTAAAACCTCAGCAGCAATGTAACAAATACCCACGTGGTGTTCTGCAATAATCTAAACATCCATGAACAGAGACACGTCGGCTCCAGTTCAACTCACAAGATTAGACTTCCCACGCTCTCCTTGGAGGAGCTACCATACCGTGCACAAGGACTGAACACGACCCTCCACGATGACATAAATATATTCACGCATGGGCTACACCAAGAAACTCCATTGCAACTGCTATTGTTCAGATTGAGTCTTCTCCTCACTAATAACGCATAAGCAATTATGAAAGGACGAATGAAAAAGAAGAGTTACGGGTTTGCACACCAAGGTCCCAATTTTACAATCAAAGAGACTATTAAAAGAGATGCTTGGCTCTACGACTGCCTAACAGTTACAAAGAAACCATTCGAATTTCCCTCAAATAAATTTTTAAAAGGAAAAGAAAGGAGGAAGGAAAGGAATAAAGAAAAAAAAGAAGTTTAAAAGTTATAATAAATATTAGAATCTAATATAAACAAGCAATCATCACTTAATTAATTAATCAATTATATTGGAGCTAAAATGTTTTTATATTTAGATGTATGCAATAAATAATTATTAAAAACAATATAACAAAAGATAAATTAAAATCCTTTAAAATACGCTTTATATTTAAACTCAATTATTTTAATTAAATTATTTAATAACTCATGCAAGTCCCGCACATGTATTCTGGCTAGGTCCTTTACCCGTCTGCCCAGTGATGTTGATGCCCTGCCTAATTCTTTTCTGACAATGCTTTCACCCCTTTGACATGCTCCCTGCAAGGAATTTCTCCATAATTAAATTATAAATTATATAATCATAAATAATTATAACAGTTAACCTTTCATCTTAATTCCATGAATTCGCGATCAACGATCAACTAACATGTCATCTTCACTTGAAATCATAACGACCAACTATCTTACCATTTCGCCAAATTATATCAAATTAAACTGTTAATTGACTTCATGTGAACCTCAACGGCTATATTTCAAGTTAGGTCAAAAATTGGGATGTAACATATAGGCTAGTTCAAATACACAAAAAGAGAAATAATTCGACACATCGTGATAACTGAATGGTTTACAAATATTGACTCTATTGTCCAAAATTGTATGTGAAAATGTATATTATTGACTATATTGCCCATTTGAAATTTGGCACTGATCATTTAAATTGTTCATGGTTCTCAATTCATATGCTAGCGACTTTTCTTAATCTATTTTCTTGAAGGATTTGATACTTACCTGTTTTTAATAATTCATTTTAAATTTTCCTTTCAGCAATGCTCAATTCTAGTAATCGAAATTTGAAGAATAATAGTCATTAATCACAATCCAGAAGGCTTCCTTGAATACTTGCCAGTTGAGGAATTTGTTTTTATGTTATAATCCGCTGTAAATCATCTTGGATCCGAGTTTTTTTTATTTAGGGTTTGGGTGAACAGGCCTTGGTTTGGCGAGCCAAAAGCGCAGAGTATTTGAATCGATTAGATTAATCCTGTTAACTTGGCCAAAATCAATTAGATACCCAGCATCAAGCAGGCAAGGCTCGTAGGTTTTTAACCAGTGATTTTGATAACCAACATGAACCTTGAGAAAATTCAAAGAAAAGACCACTTTGGGCAATTAAAAAAGTTGAAGCAGCTCAAGACTTTGTTACACCTTCCAGAAAAATTAGAGAAAGCAAAAGAGCTAAAAGATTCTCTAGTTATACAACTAACATAAGTGATTTATCCAAAATAGAGCCAACCAATCCCTTTGATGCTATTAAACATACAGCTTGGAAAGAAGCTATGATAGAAGAATACCAATCTATCATGAAAAATGATGTTTGGGAAATTGTTCCAAGACCTAAAGGAAAATCTGTTGTTTCTTCCAAGTGGATATTTAAAATAAAGCATGCTGCTAATGGTAGTATTGAGAAGTATAAAGCCAAATTTGTAGCCACAGGAATTTCTCAGAAAGAAGGGATTGATTATGAGAAAACCTTTGCTCTTGTTGCCAAATATACCTCCCTAAGAGCACTCTTAGCAATTGCCGCACCAAAGGGATGGAAGGTACATCAGATGGATGTGAAAACAGCATTCCTAAATGAAAAGATTTCAGAAGAAGTATATCTGGAGCAACCTGAAGGATTTGAAACTCATGATCCTAATGCTTTTGTTTGCAGGCTCAAAAAAGCTCTCTATGGGCTTAAACAGGCTCCTAGGGCCTAGTACGAAAGAGTTGATAAGTATCTCACCAGCTTAGGATTCTCCAACAATGAAGCTGATCCAAATTTATATTATAAAAGAGATAAAGATGATATGGTAATTCTGATATTGTATGTTGATGATCTACTAATAACAGGTGATGATCATCTCATAGATAAGTGCAAGAAAGATCTAACTAGAGAATTTGAGATGAAAGATTTGGGACTCCTTCATTACTTCCTAGGACTGGAAGTACGGCAGAATTATGACAATATCATACTAAATCAAGGGAAGTATACATCGGATATTTTAAAGAAATTTAGAATGTGGAATTGCAAACTTATGTCTTCTCCAATGGAGACTAATCTACATAAACTTAGGGAAGTAGCTGCAGAATCACCATCCATAGATTCTACTCTATATAGACAGATGATTGGGTCTCTTATGTACTTAGTAAATATAAGACCAGATATTTGCTATGCAATTAATGCCTTAAGTCAGTTTATGTGTGAACCAAAGGAGATTCACCTAGTTGCAGTTAAACATATTATGAGATACTTATAAGGCACTCTTAATCTCGGACTCAAATATGAGAAAGTTGCTTTAGACTTACATGGATTCACTAATTCAGATTGGGGTGGAAGTGTTAAAGATAGGCAAAGTACTTCAGGATGTTGTTTCAGTTTGGGATCAGCAATGATATCTTGAAGATGTAGAAAGTAGTCTTCAATAGCATAGAGTTCCACAGAAGCCGAATACATTGCAGTAGTGATGGCCTCCCGAGAAGCAGTATGGCTGAGAAAGTTACTTGTGGGATTATATGGGCAAGCTATGAATCCCACGATTATTCATTGTGATAACCAGAGTTCCATCAAGCTCTCAGTGAATCCAATTTTCCATGACAGGTCCAAGCATATTGAAATTCCTTACCATTATGTAACAGATATGGTAGACAGGAATTCTGTAAAATTGGAATACATTTGCACTGCAGATCAGACAATAGACATACTCACCAAACCTCTATCTAGAGTGAAGATAGAACACTTCAGGAGGAGATTTGGTATGGTTGAGTAGTAATCCATTTGTACTCTCTTGATTATTAATAAAATAATGTTATTTTGTCATGCTATTGACTGTTATGGGCTCCACCATTTGTATTCATTATTTTAAGAGGTGGCGATCTCTGAAAATAATGAACACTTGTATAAAACATTATGAGAGGTGACGATCTCTTAGATAATGTGCTAAACAACAAAGTTCTACTATAAGATCTAGATGAGTTCAAGATCATATTGTGATGTTGACATTGCTATGTTCATGGGTCACAAATTAGATAAAAGAAGAATCTTAGTATTCTCCGGGTTTATCCTATATTCTGGTAGATCTTAAAACTCAGGATAATGTTGTAATATGGAAATACTAGTTTCTATGAAATCATAATTTGGATAAATGAAAAGATTACTCTTCAGATTTATGCTGTATAATATCACTAGTGGCAGTGATTTGTCATATCACAGGTTTAGTAATATGACTTTGTATCATGTGTTCTATGATACCACATACTAAGAAGAGACAAACAGATATAAAGTATTAATTCTTGCTTATTCATCTGTATTGGTGTTGCTAGATATAATATCTCTCTGTAGGATTATCAGGTTAAGAGGGAGTGTTAAGAATGTTAACCAAGATAAACCTACAGGTCTAACAGTACAAACCGTACTTCTTCTTAATAGTAATATATATATATATATATATATATATATATATCCTATAGGTACCAAGTTAGGAAAGGATACCCTTTAGAAAGGATATAAGTAGGTTGTAAATGCAGATTATAGGACACACAGTTACAGCAGTCTGCTCCTATAAGCATTTTATATCCTGCAATTTATATCTGAGAATCTCTATCACAATAAAAGGTTAAATATTCAGCACTATATCTGCATTATAATAAGCACTAATTTCATGAATATTCATACTACTTAGAAGATCATTCTCAGCATATAAGACTGGAATAAAAGTTTGATTAAGAGATAAGGATTTAGCAAAAACTTTACACCTTAGTTATCTGGTTCGATTTCCCACTTCTACCTTCTGCACCTACAAGGGTGTTAGTACTCAAGTGGAATTATGAATCAAAATATAACATTATTTATTAATTAAAGAATAATGTAAGTTCCTAATCTCAATTACTTCCTTTTTTAACAAGAGGTTGTGATCAGATACTTAGTTCCTAAGGGGGGGTTCCCCATTGCTCTCGCCGTTTTAGGATAACTCTCCACTAAGTATCATCTTCTCACTATACCTCTACTCATTAAGACCTATGGATAATCATTTCTGATTTAACCATCCTTCCTAGAAGATTTCTCAATCTAGACCTTATGAATAACCTCAATGGGTATATTCATCCTTTCATATGCATATGCCTGTATTTTCCAGTATACTGACCTTCAAAGATAGATGATCTTTGCCTTAATCCTAATTCTTTGTTTGGATTCTGAGTATTTTGATCTTTCTATGTCAATATGATCCCCAGTCCAGTGTATCTCTGACCAGAACCTATTGACTTGCAAAGTATTCTAACTTTACAGCCGATTCTCTAATTCTTCTGAAATATAGCAACTGATGAACACTTTTATCTATTTTGCGGTTATGTGGATGTTGTAGGGCAGAATGGATGACAACTTCAAAAGACTTTTCTTTCTTGGCTAAGGATGCCTATGACTGCAACATTCGTTACTTGATGTGGTGCACTTGTCAAGGATGAGGTAGTGTCGTGATTACTCCCTTGCTCTACTCCAAGCGTATCTTCCTAGTGGTGCTTGGCGGGTGTGACATTTGGTCTTGATTAGTTTGTTGACTCTTCAATGATTGGTGATTATGTTTGGATTCACCTCTGGTTATTACTTCCGAGTATTTCCTTCCTACTATGCCTATCGGAAATTGGATAAAGGTTGGGCCTTGGTTGTTACCGCAGAGGATAGATTGCCTGGCAACGTTCGCTTTGACTGTGATAATATGAATTGTTTCTTCCTCCGACACATCATGTGCTCTACTTCTCTTCCTTCCTACACTATGATGTATGCTCTGATTTCACTCTTCGGTGCCTTTCTTCCCCGTAAGAGTCTTATTTATAAGTGCGAGGACTATAGTTTAAAGGGACGTGATCTTTGACAGACGTGTCTTTCTTCCCAACTGTTATGATTTATAATTAATCTTCACACTTCATTTATAAAATATTTGATTTATTGTTATTTGTTTAATGTTTGAGAGTTAAAATAATTGACAAGGGAATAATAATTAATTTTTTTTGGGAATAACAACAATTTTAAATTCAAAAGGTAATGGCAATTAAAAGGAATGCTGATTTATAAATTCTAATCATTTTTATCTTATTAGTTTATTCTAATGGGGATTATCACAGAAACTTATACTAAAGAAAGTAAGGCATACAATCTATTGAATGAAGGAAATAAAACTTAGTTCATTAGCATTCATTCAATTTTCAACAAAAGTTAGTTTGTTCCAAATACTACACTATAACTAAATGAACAACAGAATTAAAATTGGACTCAGAGTCACATACAGTAGTCCCAACTACAAGGGTTTGCCCAAAAGTAATTTTTGTCGATCTTATTAACTTCCCAAAAAGTTATTATATAGGCCTTCTCGAAATGGCCAGTTACAATAGATGATTGCATCGCAGAGCATCTCTGAACAGAATAAGCTAAAAATAGGACAAGCTTGAATCATTGTCCATTATAAAGACTGACAAAATACCATGAATGACTATAAAAAGAAGGGAGAGAATTACAAATGTTTGAGAGAACATCAGAACATCATGCCTGCTTAAAAGTAATTGCTTTGGCTTTGTAACTTTTCATAGCGTCAGTTACTTTGTCCAATTCCTCAACATTTGGAATGACGATATTGTCTGCTCGAATCATCCAGTAATCATGCATCTTAGTCAATTCATCAATTCTGGTGACCCTTGACTGGAACTTCTTTGATTCTCTCCTTATGATTGAGTCTGTTGATAAGAGTTCATGGATCTTTGACATTTGGAAGTTGAGTGGATCAACAGCTTCAACAAATGCCAAGAACTTTGACTTCATCCTCGCAACATCCACAAGCTTACCATTAGCACACACAAAGGACTCTGTATGCAGTATCTTCAAACATTCAAATACTTTCTCAATAACCTTTTGCACAGCTCATTTGTGGACCTTGCAGAGCTTTCCACTATAAATTCCAGAGATTGTTTCCAATGAAACAATGGCTCGTTACCTATTTTAATGATCCCATGGGAGATGGCAACATTGGTCTTCATATCGACCACTTCCTCTAATAGTGCCAATTGCTCTATTAGTTTATTTGTTGTATTTTGCATGGTGGTCTGATGGCTAGAAGCCACCTCCCTCAACTAGTGTATCCAACAGAAGATTTCCCAAGCTTTCGATCAATGGGGGACCTTGAACCTTCATTTGATCTATCCACATTTGCCAATTTGCCCGAATTGTCTCTCTTGTTGCAGCTTCAAGAGTAGATTCTTGTTCTCCTCTACATTTGGGTCAAATTGGTTTGTTGATGTGCTCCCAAGTGCAGATTTGATATATTCCATCAACTCTTTGTTTGAGGCCTTGAAGACCTCTTTTTCCGCTCTGAGCTCTTCCAGCCTATCTTCCTTCTCATTGGTGGACTTCCATATGTTCACCATGGAATCATGAATAGGGATCCCAAGATCCACCGTTCTGATTTGGAAGTCATCTGAAGAAAGCTCATGGAACTTTCCCTCTTTTTGTGGCCCTACAATTTCCACTAACATGTGGTCAGTGGATGGATCGGTGGCCAATGCAGCAATGGATTTCTGCTTCTTCGTTTTCTTAGAGGGTGGCTAAGAAGAGGTGGCCTATGTGATCAAGTCCTTCGATGGAGCTGCATCTTCATATCTCCTCTTCTTCCTATCAATGGTCTCCTCCAACCATGACTCAGTAGAGAACACATTGATAGTTGACTGTAGGGCAGTAGGGCCGAACAATTTCCTCTGTATTAGGGGAGTTTTCTTGCTCTGGGAAGCAACAAGGAAGGGAGCAACCTTAGTCACTGAGAGGGCCAAGGTATCCCCTTGCTAAGATGTGTCTTGTTCTTGGCCATCCATGGGGTTGGTGTCGCCATCCAATTTGATAATTTGGACAAGGGGAAGTAGGCTTGGCCACTGACTTTTCTTGTTCTTTCTCCTTTTCTTTGTCCTTATCCCCTTACTTCTCCCCAACTTCCCCGGTATCAAGAAGAGAGCCACCTCCACAGGTAGGAATGATTGGCACATTCTTCTCTGGAGGTTGGTCTCCTCCTTGACCAATAGACTATGATGGCCTGCAGATGTTGAAGTAGCAGCAATGGTGGTGGCTACTGCAGTGGACTGGGTGGCTCCAGAAGATACTTCACTCATTGAACCAGTGCTCACGGTCCTCTTCTTCCTTGCTCAAGTCCACTCTACCCACTTATCTATTCTTTTGATTATTCCATGCATGAGGACCTCCATGGTGTCTATGATAGGACCTGTAGGTGAGGTAGACAAAATTGGGGTGCCTTTGATCTTCTCATAGGATGTGGGGTGCATGTAGGCTCCATCATTTGCAAGGTTAGAAACATCAACAGAATCGTTATATAACTTAATCTCATCAATTGTTAGTCCTGACCAAAATTTCTCCCAGGTCTGGTATTCGTTGAGACACTTGGCCCAGTAGTCCTCAATATTCAGAACATGCTTGTAGGCATATCCCAACTTCAAGTGGTCCCTTACAAAGTTGACTGGATTGTAGTGAGGCTTGAGAACTTCAAAGTCAACCAATTTGATCTTGTTCTCAAAGCTCTTCGCTAAATTCCAAGCATTGGACCTAGAAGCATAGGAATAGGGTCCAACCACTATGGGGAAGGAAATCCTGGTGATTTTCTTTACATTAGAACACAAGGTATTCACTTGAAGAATTTGTCGACATAATTAGACTAGAACCACCTTGTCTTCTAGATACCTTGGAAGTCTCTTGGGAAAACCATTGTAAGCACCCATCTACAAGTAAGAGAAGCTTGGAAATTGGATGAATGAGCATCCAAACTGGATAATAGCTGAAACTGCCTCTAGCAAAAATCTCCTTCCAAGGCATCCTTGCAATTCCTGGCATAGCCACATTGTGAAGGCATTATTTACTACCATGTACTCCTTGAAGCTTCTTTACAATTGTAGATGGGGGTAGAACTCATATACCTTTGTACGCTCATCATGGTTCTGAATGCTAGGAAGGTCGGGCCACAAGTGGTGAGCGGCTAAGGCATAAATTTGATAGGAGGACATGTGAAATTGTTTAAATCCTCTGGCCAAATTCATCCACGAGGTGAGCTCATCACAGATAATCTGCGCCCAGACAATTTGCATACCCATAGCACAGATAGCTTGCACTAGGAAGAAATGGTGCTCAATGAACTCTAAAATCTCCTCTTTTCCTTTTAGTTTGAGCAGCAAAGAAAGAATATCTACTATCTCTCTATTCAAATTTGTCTCGAACAGGGTCTTGGGCATTTTGCTCTTCTTCGAGTGAGGTGTTTGAAACCATGTTCTTTGCATATCTTCCCGTCTAAGGGTCTTCTCATTGAACATAGACGCGGAAGAGCCAAAGTCAACATCACAATACTCATCTTTTACGAGAATGTCGAATGCGGACTACATTAGTGCCTTGTTGATCGAGACAAGGAGAGATTGGTCAGGAAACAAAATTTGTTTTGTTCCAAGGTCGTATCACTCGATACATTCACTCACAAGCTCTAGTGCATGTACTGCCATTGGAAACCCGGCTGCCTCAACCAGTCTGCTCTCTTTAAGCTTTTGAATGATAGGGTGAATAGGTTGAGAATTGAGTCTCCTATGGAGATGACCCAAATCGTAAAATTTAAATGATGTATCTGTTAACTCCTTCAACTCACTCTCCAGGCCTATTAACTTATCATAACTAGCAGCTCTAATTGCCATATGCTATGATTGCACAGGATGCAGTTCTCGATAAATAGCCATTTTAAAATACTTGGGGAAATCAATTTCAAGCAATTCCAATGAAATAGGTATAGGAATCTGAACGTTGGTGCCACACAAACGAAATTAAGTTCGGCCAACAATTATAACGGCAGGATTTGCATTTAATTCCATGATCAGTGGCTATTTAAACTTTCCCTTCATTTACACACAAAAACTTTTATTTTCGGAAACTCTATTACTTAAAGTGATATTACTATAAAAAAATCACTTAACAAAACAAGTGCTTAAGTTCCCCAATGAGTGCTTTATTTCGCTTTAGATTTTGGAATGCAAAAATACTTGATAATATTAACATATGCGGCAGAGAGAGAAAAACTTAGCTTTTCCACAAACCCACTTTCCTTCCATTTGAAATCGTAACGCGGGAAGTGATCTTTTGATAGCTTGTGCACTTCATTTTTGCACTTTCCGCCCTAAGCATTTAGCACTTACTTTTCATTGAGTCGGGGTCACATCTTCATCATTAACCTTTCCAGATATATCATTTAAGCATCTCCGAAGAATATTCGCACTTTAAGGTCGCTTGTGTTTCTATTTTTAAATCCTTCAGTTAAGTAGCCTTTTTCGTTACCTGGGGATGGAAAACCCCCCTCTTAGCAACATTTCCCAAAATGAAGTAAAGCTTACAACACTTCTCCCTTTATCTCAATCTGATGGTCATAAGGCTAGATCTCGAGCTCAAAACAGTCCTATTAACATCATGCTTCTATTGTTTAGATGCAGAATGACTTAGATTTGGCATGATTCATGGTAACTTCGGAAGCAAAACGAAACACCTTCGCTTCCAGTAGCGTGCAGCGGAAAACCCATTGATCTGCTCTTCCTTTTGGAGGTAAAATTTACCTCTAAAATATGAATGGTCTTCTTCTCGGCTTTGATCCGCAGCTTCGTGGGTCTTTCCATCATGAGATAATCGTATATACAGCTTCTTAATCACTGTCATGGCTTCATCCTTCTAGTACGCACTTGATTAAGTTCATCAAAGAGGAAAACTAGTTCGATTTCTCGGAATCCATAAGAAAAAGGATGTTGAGGCAAGATAGCAGATAGTTAAACACAGACAACCTACTTCTAATCAGGAAGACGCCCAAACATATCCCAACCATACCTAGATCACCTAGACCCTTCGCACACTGTAAAAATAGAAAACCTGCATAGAATGATGGGTAAAGGTAATGCAAGGATACTTGGAAAATACAGAAAGTGAGGTAATCGAGAAAGATGAGAAGTAACCTAGAGGAAACTTAGACATTGGACATAGACCCATTAACTACCAATCACTTTGAACTTTTAGAAAAATACAAGGAGGATTGGAAAGATTAGGAAAGCTAATACAACTAGATATGCAAAAATGGCACCCACTAGTTAAGAAGAGGATTGCATAGCCTATTAGAAAAATTATTCAAAAGAGAAAAAAAGGCAAGAAAGGAAAGAAACAAGAGAGGAAGAGATAGAAAAGTGAAATGGTGAGTATGTCTATGACTATTTTGACATCAAACATTGAAGAGGACAAGCTAAACATAGTTGGAGATGAGTCTCCCTGTCATTTTCAATTCTTTGAACCTAATGTTCAAATTGAGCAAGTGAGAATGCCTAGATAATAATGTTGCTAATGAATATGTTGTAGATTTGTTTTTTAATGAGGTGTATATATCTGCAAGAATATTATCCCAATTGTGGTAATGCAGAATATGTTGATATATTATATTTGAAGACAAAAATGATGATGCTACAAAGGTATATACAAAAGAAATGAAATTTTGGAATCTAAAGGATGAGAGGATGTTGAATAGGAGATGTGTAATGCCTACCCCTAGTTTAGTTTCATCTTTCTTGTAGGCTTCCAGGAGTAAGCCTAAGTCTAGGGGAGTGGATGTATTGCCTACCTCTAGTTGACTTTTCTAATTGTATTGTCAAATTTTTTTAGGCCAGTTTTCTGATTATGTTTTATGATTAACAGTACTTGGTTACCAGGTTTGATTAGATGTATTTCATATTCAATTGATATATATATATATATATATATGTTGAGTTACTCATTTATTTCATGTGTTCATGATTATTTCGATGATATATGTGTAATGTCCCCTTTTTGGGACATTAGAAATATTGAAGTCCAATTTTATATAATGTTAAAATTGACTACGAGAGCATAGACTCAAATTATTAAAAGGTCAATTTAATGTTATATAAAGGGAAAAAAGTCAAGGAGGAACAAGACGAAATGCCAGAAGTTGAAGAGTCACAAGGGAATAGGAGGAAAGCCAAAGGGGAGTCAAAGAGTCCTCGTTTGTGTATTAAAAAAAGAAAGAGGCTCATTCCTAGGCATGCTTGGATTTATTATGTAGATTTCAGTTCTCTCTTGGGAGAGTAATCGAAAAGCTTCAACTTTCAGCTAGTATGAGGACATAGCCCCTTGTGCCAGCAAATAGTGGATGCAAACCCATTGTCCTTGGAGATGTCACATCAGGTGTCTCGTATGCGCTTACAGGTTCGTCTTTTGATGTTCTAATCTGACTGTAAAACTGTGTTTAAGATTGGGTTTTGATTGCTGGTTATTGTATTGCTATCACATAATGCAATAATGTTGTTTTAGGAAGTTTTATGAGAGTGTGCTGATTTCATTCTGTTGGTTTGTAATGCATTTCCATATGCTTGAATGATGAATCTTACTTTGTGAAAGAACAGGTTTATTTATATTGGTAAATCTTCTGGTTTCTATGGTATTGTATTGTGATACATATGCCTATTTCAAGTTCTAAATATATTGCTACAAAAGAAATCCAGTAACTATCTGGTTCAGGATATTTCAATGGTATCAGAGCCACAAATCGTGCCATCCTATGAATTTAGTCAAGAAAACATGTATGACAGATTCTTTTATTTGAGATGTATGTTCAAAAAGGGGTTGTAAAGACAAATCGAACTCCTATCTTGAGAAGGCAAGATTCAAACCCATCAATATTTTCATCTGTTTTGAGATGCTGTTGTGAAAGAGGTGAATGGAAGTGAACAATGGCTTGCAATGGGAATTAGGACTCCAGGCAAAGGAACATTGAGGAAGAACGGGAAATTCTAGGCTTGGTTGAATATGCCAACTCTGCATGGAAGATAAGAAATTAGAAAACATTCTGGTGATTTAAAACAAGGATTTCCTTCCTTATTGCCATCAAGGAACACACGAGGTTATAGGAGGAAATGAAGTCATCACTGCCCAGTCGGGTGTTCCACCAGCACTTAGCAGTCACTATCGGATTGTTGGACTGACCATAGGAGCATCGGGTGAAAGAAAAATATGTCAGAACTCCCGCAGATTGAAAGTTCTTGACAAAGGGTGAGCCTCGATTTAACAGTTATCAGCTGGATGGCGAGATAGGGAGACATTGACTACAATCGGGAGGAGACTTAACGTCACTGCCTGTCATCACAGATTGCATTAAAACTATAACTGGAGTGCAAATAGCTCCATACTTGTGGTCTTCAAACTTGATGGAATGTCATACATCACCAGTCGGGTCACCACCTTGAGACAGGCTGATATTGATAAAAGCCATACATTTGGAGAGGTGCGAGAGATCAGACTGACCTTCAGGCCTTCGCAAGGTTCCAGGTTTCATCATTTCGTGTTTGCGATTTGAAAGACTATCGTTAAATGTTTCAAATCATGGATATGGCTCCATGATGGCGTTTAACTTTCTTTACTTAGCAACCAAAAGACTTGAGAGTTGTTGTTACACATTTCAGGGTCAGAAGAATCTAATTCCTTAGCATTATTATCATCTTTGTAATATTGTGGGCACCAGAAAATTGTCATTACAACTTTACAACAATTTTGATGATGGACTTCATTGCATGCAGAATAGGAGGTATCGAATGAGCAGTGGTCAGAATGATTTTCTCCTAAGTTACCGTCAGTATATATTATGGGTCATCCATCGTGCAATCATTTTCAGCATCGTCTCAATCCCTCTCTTCCACATTCCGTTATGGCAAGTGTGTTTTAATTGCCTTGCTTCTTTATGAACGACGGTTTCCTTCTACAAATTCATGCTCTCTTGATTATGTCGGTTCAATATGATGGATGGCAAAAATGCTAGCATTAGTCCAATAGTTATTAACCGCGATCTTTGAAAATATCTCAGAGCAAATAAAATTATAAAACAAATTGACAGAAACAAAGAAGTTCAGAGGATTCGGCGGATAGGTATTTACACAGCCAGGGTCAAGATGAAGCTGTAAGGTTAGAAACGGGCATCTACATTAACACTTGTTATTATTGGAGGGATCAGAATATATAGGATTTTGTAGGTGTTTGGCCTATATTTGATGCAACATAGTCTCGAGACTCCCGCAAAATTGTGCAAGGTCTAATTAATAAGCTAGAGTCTCAGGGTGCATTACCTAGAAGCAATTCCAAAGTTTCATCAATTGTCACTTGTTGTGGTCAAAGTTACTATGTTTTGAGTTTTTGACAGATTTGTGGAGTACTGTGACAACTTTCTGTACACACTTTTATGTGAAGTTCATAAACGGACATTTATTTCTAATATTATAGCCAACCCATTACCGGCATCTTTGACAGAGGTGGTTAATCAAAGTTCACATGCATCGACATTGCTTGCTGTGACAAAGGCCAGGATAGCACTTGAAAGAAGGCGGTTTCTAGAGGGTGCAGCCATAGGTTTGCGCAGACAAGCATTATGGTCGAGCTTAGCTGAGGACATGATAGCTGAATTTCGTGGGCTCTGTGCTGAAGAGGCGTATCTGCAGCAAGAGCTAGAAAAGATTAAGGATTTGAAGAGTTCTAGAGCTAAATTTGATGAGGATGTTAAGGACAGATCAGTTTCTGTAGATCATAGAATATCTGTTTCTAGAGCATCATGCCTATGGGATTCCTTAATGAATCACACAACTCAACATGAGGAGCTAGCTTCTGGACCTATTGAGGACTTGATTGCACATCGTGAACATAGGTATGTTATTCAGGATCCACATTGCATGCAGTCCTTGACCGTAGCTCAAGTGTGGCTCCTGTGGATTGTTTATCATCTGAAAAGGAAGATTTGAGCCACAGACAAATGCTCTAGGAAGAGAAGCATCCTAGTGGTTTCCAGAATATAATTAGAGAAAGGCCTAATCAATCTTTTCCTCAAATTGAAACACAAGGTACAGGGAGGAGAAAGATTTCCAAGAACTTTGATTGGAAACTTATTAGCGATACTGAGAAATACATGTTCTTAGATGATGAAAACTAGAGGTGGAGGAAGAAGACACTTTATCCTCTTTCACGAATGAAGTAGAAGGATCCTATGAAATGATATTTGAAACTGGACCTATGACAACAAATAAGTGTATAGAGCCACGAAACAAAGAATGTCTTTCTAAGATGGTTAATGCAGAGTTACAATACCATGAGGATGTTCAGTTCAATAGTAACTCAAAAATATGTAAATAGGCACATGATCAACATAATATGTCAAATGTCGGTGACATCGATGGTCGTCAACAAAATCCAGCACAAAAAAAAGAGACATTGTACGCATTTGAAACTGAAGAAACAATGAACATGCCCCTCAAAACATTTGTCTTGTTTGGAAATTCAACTAGCAATGCATTGTGCGAGTTGCTGAAGGACTATATGAAACAAGGAGCGAACAACACAAACTCAAAGACAATTCCAAAAGCCAAACATGAGATTAATGAGATTGAAAATTCATACGCAAAATCATCTAATTGCTATGGGGAAAAGCAAGAATTTCAAAATTATTCCAAGAGACATGTAAAGACAAGAAGCAATACTGATGTAAAGAAGGTTGGAGATGATAGCATAGAATGTGATGAACATAGATGGTGCAGTCCGAAACACGAGGACACAAAAAGAAATTTAGAAATAGCTGAATATTCTAGACTGTGGGGACCACAACTAGTAGAGATAAGAATAGAAATACTCGACATTTACAAGGATTATCAAAACTTTCTACCTGAGTTCAAAATGATTTATTCATTCAGTGATTACTTGGAGCTTCATCTAGAGCAACAAAATAAGACGGACATGGCAAAAAGAAAGTACTTTTATTTGGTTCAAGATCTCCTTGAAAAAGACTAGTGCAAAAGTTTGTATGAAGAATTTACAATAGGCCAAAATCACTTAATAGAGGATCTTGAAAAAGAAGAACAGTCAACCACCATTTGTTTACCACATGGGATAAATAGATTACGCACACAGACAATAGATAAGAACAACAAAACTCCTTGTATTATTCACATATGCCAAAGACATTACATTATGTTGATGATGATTACAATGTTTTCCCATAGTGTACATATACTGTTCCGAAGAACCTTCCCAAAGGGGTCCGTCAGCTACATAATAAATAATTACCATCTACATGCTAATCTACTCGTCGGCTACACAATATCTACCGACGACATCAACCCGTTAGCTACACAATATTTACTGACGACATCAACCCGTCGGCTACACAATATTTACCGACAACACCATTGATTTGCAGCCTTCTCGTGATCACGCAAAAGTTGTTACACAGGATGCAAGTTTCTTCGTTGGTGAATTGGAGGTTAGCTTTAACAAGCAGATTGATGAGATAAGTTGCACACGAGGTAACAGCAAGTCGAGGTCCTTGTATGATGAGACCTTATATGCAAATGATAACATGGCAACACTTTGGCTTTTGCATACAAATCAAGAGAACAAGGGAAGGAATATCTATGATTTTAAGAGAGGTGATGAACCATATATTCTTGATGTCCATTACATGGAATTGGAGGAACAAATTGAGACGACAATGCAAGACAATGAACCATGTCAAGATGACAACAATGAAAACCATACCCTAAAGAACTAGTTGAAGGTTAGTGAAGACATGGTTGTGGCCTCCTTGGTACATTATGACAACACTCACAAAAAGGTTGAAGATCTCTACAGGATGGTTCAAAAGGGAGTGGAAGGAGATTGACTTGTTGCTAATTTGTAGGTGATCAAAACAGCTCTTGAAACTATGAAATCGGATTATTTGTATTTGCTTTCCGATAAGGATAACATCCTTAAGGTTGCTGAAATACATGTTGATCAGCCGGAAAAAGAAAGGAATGAGATTATGGAGATCAATAGGGAGCTTAAGAATAGCCATGAAGCATTAGATGATGCTCAATTTTCTCTTCAAGAAGCAAAAAATCAATTTAGAATCACAAATCACTCTCGAGAACATGAGGATAAAGAGAGGTAGGAATTTTTCCTAGAGGTAATTAATGAACTTGATAGCATTTAACAAACATATGATTTGGATAGTTGCCCCAAGCGACCAAGTCCCAAAACTTCATATCACATTCAACTTATAGACAACCCCTTGTTTGAAGTAGATGTTTGGTTTTCCGATAACCCACTTTTTGAGATAAAGGAGACAGTTCCTCTTGATTGCCATGAAGAGGATGATTTTGATTTCAGAATTTTGGATCCGGGTGCAACTCCTAATAACAAATCTTGGTCACAAGATGGGAGTGGTGATTTGACTACGATTGTGCATCATGGGATCATTCCTAATAGGATTCATGATTTTGCACCATATAGGAGTTGGTTGGATTACATAAATCATCCGTTGGATAGATTTTGGCGTATTATTGATGGGAGTTATGTTTCAATCTCAAGGAACGGGTTTTTAGCTTCATTCTTATTCATAGTACCTATGTACCCAGAGGTTGTCCAGTTTGACGATGACAGTATGCTATTTGATGCACCCAGGGTGTTACTCTCAGTTTTTGAGCCACTTGTTTATTACGTCATCTATTAAGGTCAGATTGTCACCATCTACTAGATTATGCATAGTTCATTGATACATTTCTATCTTATCATATTGGTTGGCTATGACAACAGGGTTTGGGATCTAGGTGTTGATCATATGCATTTATGGCTTGTTGAGGACTTTGTTGTAATTCTATTTAGTTTGAGGTCGGATACAATGATGATCAGAGTTGTACAACTTACAAGTGCAACATTATTTCATAGAGTTATATGGGATCCAAGGACCCGGTTGTCGAATGGATTGCAAGGTGACACATTGCTTCGCAAGATGGTCGGATTTGTTTTCAGATTGTTCTATAAGACTACATGTAGACTCATATGGGATCTTGGTACTAATTGCTTGAGGACAAGCAATTTTGAGGGTAGATTTGTAATGTCCCCTTTTTGGGACATTGGAAATATTGAAGTCCAATTTCATATAATATTTAAATTGACTATGGGAGCATAGACTCGAATTATTAAAAGGTCAATTTAATGTTATAAAGAGGACAAGAGGTCAAGGAGGAACAAGATGAAATGCCAAAGGGAAGTTGAAGAGTCACAAGGGAATAAGACGAAAGCTAAAGGGGAGTCGAAGAGTCCTAATTTGTGTATTAAAAAGGGAAAGAGGTTCATTCCTGGGCATGCTTGGATTTATTATACATATTTCAGTTCTCTCTTGGGAGAGTAATCTAAAAGCTTCAACTTTCAGCTAGTATGAGGACATAGCCTCTCGTGCTAGCAGATAGTGGACGCAAACCCATTGTCCTCGGAGATGTCACATTAGGTGTCTCGTATGCGCTTACGAATTCTTCTTTCGATGTTCCAATCTGACTATCAAACTGTATTTAAGATTGGGTTATGATTGTTGGTTATTGTATTGTTGTTGTATAATGCAATAACGTTGTTTTAGGAAGTTTTATGAGAGTTTGCTGATTTCATTTTGTTGCTTTGTAAAGCAATTCCATATGCTTGAATACTAAATCTTATTTTGTGAAAGAATGGGTTAATTTATATTGGTAAATCTTTTGGTTTCTATGGTGTATTGTGATACATATGCCTATTTCAAGTTCTAAATATATTGCTGAAAAAGAAATCCAGTAACTATCCAGTTTGGGATATTTCAATATGTTCATTTAATGACTTTCAATTATTTAATGATGTTAGTTAAATGAATGATTTATATGCAGTTTCTATGTTTACTTATCCCATACTTGCATGTGTGTGGTGTACCTGTTTGTTTTACTTTATGATTGATGTTCTTGATGTGGTTGAGGGAAGGAGTCGTAGTCACCTGCTAGTCGGGATCTACACGATGCACCACTCCCCACCATTGCCTATTTAGTTTAGATTATATGTGTATGTACATGCATGGATTTTATATAGATTGCAAATACCAAGTATCGACTTCCTTGAATTGCCAGGATGAGCATACCCTATCGCAATATTTGAATGGTATAAGTGGAAAGATAATTCTTGAGTCCAAAATCCTAATCTTAAGCCAATTGTCCTAAAAAGTAGAACAAGTATCTGATTTGTTTGCCTTTCTGAATTCGTCAAGTGACGTGAATTCATGATTTTGACCTTGGAGTTTGAATCTGTGCTTTGTCCTTCAGTTGAGTTTTCGTATTTGATTTTGTGGGTCTGTTGTGATTTTATGTTATAATTAAATCAAATTCAAAGACAATTTAATGATTTAATTTAATGAAAATTTAATAATAAAAATTTGATATTTAATTATATTTAATTAATTGAGAAATTAATTAAATATATGAATTAAATTTAAATTTTTTTATTAAAGTTCTAATTTTGTTGTATTTATATTTATTCAATTTAATAATAATTTATTTAGGATTTTTATTTTAATTAATAAACTATAAATAATATTATTAGTTAAATTAATAAATAGTATATATAAAAGCGTCTCATGATTTAATAAAAAAGAGAAAGTATTAATTTAATAAAGTTTATTTTAATTAAATTGCAAAAAGTTGTGCATGAAATTAAAATATAATAAAATAATAAAGGGAAAAGGGTTCTCACGTGATTGGACAATCGAAGCCCTGATTTAGGGAAAAACTCTTTATAAGAAATTTAGAGTTCATTTCTCAATTACCGAGATTTGGAGGAGCGAATTTTCGAGAAGAGATTTTTGAAGAAAAAGGGAATCGCTTGTGAGTTATGTGCATTCGGTGGTTTAACATCAGATTCAGGTACGATCTTGTGGGTTTTGTGCAGTAGATTCATTCTTAAAATATTTGTCTTCTCCATGTCTTAATGGATCTTGTTTCAAATTATATTCGGGTTGAAACCCTTGTGTATGCATTTGATGGTTCTTTGTTTTCGGAAACCTCTGTAAAAAAAAAATTGAAATTAGAAACCTTCGTTGTGTAAATTTTATAGATTGGTATTTTGATTCGTGCTAGGGTTTAAAAATCGAGAAAATATTATAATGTTAATAAATTCGATTGGCTGCAAATTATTTCTCTATCAGAATTATATTGAAAAGGATTTTATTTTTTTTTTAAAACAAATTTAAAAAATTAGGAACCCCAAAGATTGAATATATAGATTATCAATTGATTAAAAGAAAAATTGTATTTATTTATACCAAAAAAATAATAATTACTAATGACAATAATCAGTGCATTGGAACCTATGCAAGTATTCGTTATTTTATTTTATTTTTTGGGAGACCACTCCAAAAATATATATCGCAGCCCATTTACTCTCCATTGGGAAGGCTTTTAGTGAATAGATGTCACCCTATGGTGGGCCGCCCAACCAATTTTTGGGGCTTCTGTTTTACGGGAATGCCTATTTTAGTTTAATTTTCAAAAAAAAGCAATCGCATGCCCATCTTTCTCATGGGTCTTACTCTCCATATACTTTTTCTTGTTCTTTTCTAAAAAGTTTAAAGTGGTTTGGGCACATGAGCCCACCCCATATAATTCATGAATTTATGTCCATACGTTTTAGTTTACTTGTTTTAGTATTTGATTTATTAGTTTATTGAATTTAAAAATTTGATTTACTTTAAAGTTAGTTTAAGATTTTTAAAAAGATTAAAAATAAAATAAAGATGTTGTTAATATGTCATTATTATTTTTAAAGTACATAATTTAATTTGAAATTATATGTCTTTTGATTGGCTGATTTATTTATAATTTAATAATATTTTATATTATAAATAAAGTGTTTATTTATAAGTGCCTAAATAAGAGATTTTATAAGAATGTTTATAATGTGTTATATTTTGTGAGTAAAAATTGTTAGTATGGAAGAGTAATGTATGAGAAGGGATTTTGTTCCTAAAATTTAAAATCAATTTTATAGGTTTATTTTATTTGTGCATTGAGGATTAAATTGTGAAAATTTCATAGCCATCTTTATGTCAAGATCGGTTCTTGTATTGTGGGTGCATTTGGGAGGTATGACATGCTTTCTATCAAATGTCAATTATTTTGTTAGATGGCCACAAAATGTGATAACCATAGTTATATTAAGCCTTAATTAACTTGGTCACCCTGCTTCTTTTGATGATAATTATTATTGCAATTAAATGGAAATAGAGTTTGTTAGGAAAATAGAAATTCTTGAAATCTTTATCATTTGGAAAACTTATAGAAAATGAAAACTTGAACTCTATTTGTAAACCGAACATAAATGTTTTCAAAAAAAAAGATTTATGAAACTACTTTTCATGTGATGTATGTTTTGCCTTGTGTTGGGTTCGGGTTTGACTTAGTGCTTTGACCCGTTAGGATGTTTACCAGAGGCTTGGGAAGTTTGATCTATGATGATGTTATGTATCCGATCTTTTATACTTGACCATTGTGATGAAGTCACATGTCTTTTTTGATGAGTTTGATCTGTTGGTTGTTATAGCTTTCCAGTTTCTTGTGTAGAACTGAAGTGAATGGTGTGACTTTTCTAGTATAACCTTTGAGTCTTCGATCAGTTATCTTTGGATTGCTTCCCAATTGTTTGTATAGGATTGAGGTGTTTATGTGATTTGTTTTTGGTGATGTCATGTTATATCATGGTTTCGTATGTGTACTTGATTTTGGATCAGTCCTGTTAGGATGATTGTATTGGTGAAATTTGTGATTTTGACCAATGATATTTCAATACTTTCTAGTTGCTTGTTTAAGAACTGATGTGTGGTTTATGGTTGTATGAGAGCTTCTACTTTTGTTGAGCTTAGGGTAGGTTATCTGTATGTCATGTTGGGAAGTGGTTGCCTGGGTAACCCATTGTAAGTTGTTTTAATAAGTGATAATATTTCATCAAATGAGTTTAATATAAATTAATAAAATACGGTGCCACATAAAGTCACTAGGAGGCCGGAGTCCTGAGAGACTGCCAGGGCAACCTTAGAGTTGACTTGTTAGTATGCCTCGTTTGTATGAAAGGATACTAATGCCGCATAGAAACACTAGGGGGCCGGAGTCCAGAGAGGTTGTCAGGGTAACCTTAGAGTTGGCTCATGTAATGACACTTGCCCACTTAAATGGTAAATTTCCTACGTGTCTTTTTGCCTCTAGGATTAGATGATACTCATGTCTTGGTACCCTTTGAGATAGTTTTCTTTCAGATGATTCCTTGAACCTAGATTTTGGTTACGACTTTTGTTTTGATATTTGTATGGGTCTTGAGTTTATCTCCTCAACGCGGTGGGAGTGGGCCATTTAGGTTCCACGAGGTCGAGTGGTAGTGCATTTTTTTAACCATTGAGATCCAACAATTCGATGTCGTGGCTAGAGTTCCTTGTTCTATATTATCTTTCATTTTGTTCTTAATATTGTATTTGATTTCATAGATCTTACGAGATGATGTAATCTATTTTACGATGTATATTCTTTGAGTTTTTCATACCCTGTAACTTGTACAGTGGATGATTATGCATTTTGGTTATGCCAAGTGGCAACTTATGTAATTGTATATTTATTTAAATGGATTCGTACTTATGATTATTCCATGATGTGGATTTTGGTTATGTTTAGGATTTGGTATTTAATTAAACTTAAATGTGATTCAATTTCATGGGCCCTTAGGAGATGTAATATGTTTATGATGGTTGTGTGTATGTGAGTTATTGCTTCCGCTATATTATATTTGTTGTTGTTAAGTCATTATCTTTCAAAAAAAAATGTTTGACAAACTTAGTGAAACTTTAAGTTAATTTCTTTTGGGTTCCTTGGTGGGGCATTACAAGATGGGTTAGAAAAAAAAGAGGAAGAGGGATCCAAGGACAATTGTAAAGATGAAGGACAAATTGCCAAAAATTGGAAGACCAGGAAGGAGTGGACTTGAATTTTCTTTTCTTTGGGTTGATAAAATTTATATTTGGTACAATGGGAAGGATCAAATTTAGAAAAGATGCATTCAGAAACAACTTGTAGTAAGTGCGATCTTTTCAACCAGAGGAAAATGATGCAAAACCTTTTAGCAGTTTTTTAATATTTCGATTTTTTTTTGCTTTTTAAGAAAGTTGTTTTTATTAATAAGTAACTTAGAAATCTTTTTCCAATTTCGAATGTTAGTTGGTAGTTCATCTTTTCTGAGTTTTAGGAAGCTTCATGGAAAAAACTCAGCTTTTAAGGAGTTGTTTTAAAAATTACCAAAAAATAACAAAGAACTATTTTTGTGAAAAATATTTTTAAAGTTACCAAAAAATAACAAAAAACTATTTTTTGTGAAAAATTGTCAAAAATGGTAATTTTGGATTTGTACTTAAATTAGTGTTTTCTCTCATTGTAGCAGCAGAGGAGTTGGAAGATTAATAGAGAAAATTTTGTAATTTTAAATTTTTGTCTTCTCTTTTCTTCTGGTGTTATTTCTATCTTATTATGATTCTTGTTTGTGGTCAAAATTGTGCTGCATCACAATTTCAAATGAAATTCTATTCTCACTTTTAAATTTCATGTTGCAGAGACATCTTTTCATTTCAAGCCGTTTGACCATTCATTGAACTTTTAAATTTTAATTATATTTTAATTCAATTCTTTTATATTTTGATTAACTTTATTCATATTCTTTTATGTTTTAATATTATTATTATTTATTATCAAATCCCATTTCAAAAAGGGAACATCACAGAAATCAAACCCTCTTTAGTAGTTTGAAAACGTATGTTAAACCATTACACTTGAGGAAGAAAACCCTCTTGCTCCTTGAGGTAGTTTCACCTAGGAATCAAAATTGTGCAAAGAAGCTGATCACTTAATTCCATCTTTCAGTTTCCTACACTTCTACAATACCTCCTCTACAGTACTATTTGGCAACCATAGCTACAATGCATTATCATTGTGGCAAGTGCTTGGAACAGAAAATTGTATCAGCATATGAGTTCTTGCATTTTATCAAGTACTACATTGTTGTTTGCCTCTGAATGTTTGTAATTATATAATTAATATTCAACAGTAATTTATTTGATAGCAGATTTAATATATTGTTGTTTCTATCAATAAATTAAAACAGTTCATGATGCACAAATCTGGATTGAAGGATAAGTGGCAACTTGCTATTGTAATTACATTGAATAAATATTCTACTTACTAACATAATCCAGAGGCTCTTGACCGTTATATAGATGTAAACCTCAAAAAAAATTGCAGGGCTATTGAATTACTAAAAAAGGCATTTACACAATAGAGAGGGCCCTTACCCCTCACTTGACTTACCCCAAAAAAAGCTTGGCTTAAACATCTTACTGGAGTTTTGCCTTTCAAATGATGCCAATGTGAGCCAAGTTTTCCCTTTTTCTCAAAAATAAAGATTTCAAAAGATTCCAAGATGCAAGGATTCGACACTTTTCTAATCCATTCTTTCAACCTGGAGAAAGATTCTACTAAAAAGGATTTTCTTAAAATGTATTTTTATGATAAGAAAAATATAGGAAACTAGTACCTTATGGAGTTCAAAAAATAATTATGTTTTCCAAAGAAATTAAATTCACTGTTAAGCAGAATTTTCAAGCCAGTCAGACAGCTCTAATCCCTGCATCAGGCTTTCATATGAAGGGCCTGCAATTATTACCTTAAAAAGAATCAAGAAAACTTTCAATTTGGTCTATATCAATCTTCAACTCTGTTTTATCACTAATAAAATTATGTTGGTTTTTCCAAAAAGAAAACTATAAATTATTAATGGCATCTTCAAATGTTCAGTTTACAATTAACCGTAATGTGATTGACACCTGCCATTACTCACTAATAAGGCTATTAAATTATAATTGCCATCAAAGTTTACTATAAATCATAGAATAAAGAAAACTATCATAGAAGCAATATGCAATCTTGTGCTTTATGTCATACCTTTGAGGCTCTGAGATCATTTACCGCTATTCGGAGAGAATCATTGGATAATATCAATCTGGACAAAGCACCTGTGCTTATTCTGAAGCAGATGCACAAGAAAAAAAAATCAATGGTTGCCCATGAAAAGGAAATGGCAGCTTTGTATCCATATTTGCAACACGTAACTTTCGCACATAAGATGATATTGAAATTTTCCATATATGTCAGTGATTTTCTATAGAAATCGTAGGATAGCATCAACAATCATAGTTAATTTCAACTCTGATTATTCAATGTATTGTAAATAATAAGATTGTCGAATCCTTGTTTACAAGTAACCTTAACAGAAGAAAAAACCAATATATATTAACATGAGAAATCCAGTCATGCAATGCAATTGTAACAGACAACTAATTTAGCATGTAATTTATGGTCAGCATTTTACCTCAAAGAATTTTAACAGCAGAAGAAACCAGTATAATCAGCAGAATAAACCAGTATATTTAAACATCCAAAATCCAGTCATAAAAAGCAATTGTAACAGACAACTAATTTAATATGCATTTTATGGTCTGCATTTGATGGTGACATTTTACATCAAAGGGTTTTACCATGAATATACTTCTTCTTCTAAGTTAAATTTTCTACATTTTGGATTCAAAACCTTATATCCTTTAAGGTTTGACCACAACCAGTGAATGATTATAATAACGTCCACGAGACCAAACACTCTAAGGGACAAAGAGGACCACAGCTCTAAGCAATTTCCATATTCCTTTCCAGTTCCGATCTTCTGCTATGAATCTTAACCAAAAAACCAGTAATTTGTTTGATCTTATCTTCTTCAAACAAACTGTTCATATTGTCAGCCTTCAAGATGATTCCATAGTGAGCCCAAAACTCGTCATAAGCTGTGCATTCCGTGAGAAGTGTCATTCAGTTTCTATTGTGCCCGTCCTAAAAAACATGCAAGTTCTCTCCTCCCAAGCCTCTTTGGACCTCATCCATCTACCCATCTCACACCTGAAACGATGTGATCTCGTCCTCAATTGTGCCGCTAACATCCTTGCTTTTCCTTTAATAGCCCTAAATACGCTTTCTCACCACGCTCCCTAATTGGGTTGAACTCTTGAATGTAGTAAGTCTTTTTTTCTACCAATGTTATTGGTTCACTTCTCTATGACAAACTTTTTTATGTCCACATTTGCATTAGGACCATAGTTCCCAAACTCGCCATGAGTTGGCGAGCAGAGTTACCATGGCCAAGTTTTAGCAATTTTTGCAAATTTTTCATAGTTTTCTCAAAAATTTCATAACCTTACACTATTTTTCTTTTTTCTTTCAAGTTTCCCCTATGCTTAAACCTATTTAAAGTTTTAAACTTTGTTTCTAAATTTCTTTATTGAAATTCTAAATTTGTGCCCTCATTTTGTATGTGACATGTAAGTTGATTTTTCATCAAAAAGGCTAATAGGGATACCACTACAACTAGGCCTATAAATGCCCCAGTAGATGCATGTCCATCAGGATATGTAGGAACACGCCCTAAAATGGCTAGAGACAAGGCAAAGAAATATGCTTTCAGGTCATGTAGGAACACGCCCTAAAGGAGATAGAGACTGCATAGAAATATGCTTTTGAAGGACCCGACTTTAATAGTGTGATACACATAAAATGTGAAAAAGTTGCTAGTGAAGGCATATCTCATTTGAAATACCACCTTGGAGGGATCACAAAGCATGACACAAGGGTTTGTGACAATAACACAGTTGAAATTAAGAGCGAGATGAATGTGTTGCTATGTGCCCAAGAAGAGAAAAACTTGCAAAGGAAAGGGCAAAATTGGCCACGAGTTTGTGACAGTAACACATTGAAATTAAGAACGAGATGAATGTATTGCTATGTGCCCAAGAAGAGAAAAACTTGCAAAGGGAAAGGGCAAAATTGGCCACGAGGGGAGTCATTTCTGAATCGCAAGGTATCTCAACACTCGCACTATCTCCTTTTCAAAAATCATTTAATATCTTACAATCACCTCATTTGTTTAGAATCTAGAATTTGCTAAAACTATGATCATGTTTTCATTTCATAATGAAATAATGTGGGTTGTGACTAGTTATCCCAGCAAACCTTGAGGAAGGAGAAGAAGCACCTGAGGGCATAGTGGGCTCTCAGTGTGGCCCACAAATTCGCAAGTCTACCACTCCCATGGCTTCCACTTTCGTTGGTTCTAGTAGACCACCGCCGCGCACATCTTCTATATATGGTTTTTTTGTGCACAATATCACTCCTGGAGCACAACCATCATTAAAGGGTACTATGAGGAACACCGATGTCCATTGGCAAGTTGACATTCAATGTGTCGATTTTTGGTTTTTTAACATCTTTTTCAATGTTACAGCTAGTCCCTATTGGCTGAATTTTGTGACAAGAATTACTGCGGTGGGAAAAGGCTACAAGGCGCCTACTCCTAAAGACTTGAGTGGGAGGTTAGTTCACTTGTTTATTTTATAAAATCTTTTAGAGTTTTACAATTTACTTATTTTTGTTCAATCTAAGTTTTTTTAATCAAAGTTATGTACTTAATGTCAACTTAATTTTGTGCTTGTAGGTTGCTCAAAGATGTTTCTAGGGCCAAAGATGTGGTTGATGAACAAATATTACAATGGAAACACATTGGCTGCACCATACTTTCAAATGGATGGATGGATGCAAGAAATCATACCATCATCAATTTTTTGTTTCTTGCAAGGATTTAGTGGTCTTTTTGAAATCCTAGGATGCCTCAAACAAGATAAAGACAGCGGAAACTTTGGCTCTAATGTTAGAGCAAGTTGTGATGGAGGTGGGGGTTGCTAATGTGGTGCAAATAATAACCGACAATGCAATAACATATGTGGCAGTGGGTAGGATTCTCCAAGATAAGTATAGCACACTTTATTCGTCTCCTTGTACAATGCATGTCCTTGACCTTCTTTTAGAGGACATAAGAAAATTGGATTAAGTGAGACCGGGTGTAGATGATGCAAGAAAGATAAGAAAGAACATCTACAATCACCCTTGAGTTCTTCGTTTGATGAGAGAATTCACCCATGGGAAGAGTTGGTTAGACCTAATTCCATAAGGTTTGTAACGATTTTCTTAACGTTGAAAAGTGTTATTAGTTCTTTGAATCGTTTGAAGCAATTGTTTGTAAGTCCTAAATGGCTAAACTCGGGCTATTCAAAGAAGCCTGACGAATAGAGTGTTGTATACATTGTCTTTGATAGCCATTTTTTGATGGCTTTAAAAATTGTGAAGCTAACTTAAAGCTTCAAAAGTTGAATATTTAATTCTGTTGAATTAAATAATCAAGTCTTTCACTTTTAATTTCTAACTCTAGTCTTTGATTAATAATAATCTTTTTCTACTTTTCAATTGTAGGGGCCAAAGTCCTTGGTTAAAGTTCTCCGCTTGGTAGATGGGGAGGAAACCCAAATGGGCTATTCTTTAGAGGCCCTGGATAGGGCCAAAGGGTCTATAAAAAATTATTAAAAAGGGACAGCCTCAAATTTGACTCCATATGAGAAATTATTGATAGGTGGAGCAATTAGCTCCACCAACCCATCCATGTGGTGGAGTACTTCCTCAACCCTTGTTTACAGTTCTCTTCACCTATCCGAATCCCAATGGAGAGGTTATATGAGGGCTTCATTAATTGCATGCAAAGGATGGTACCTAGAGTGGAAGTGAGAGACCTTATTGTAGCCGAGATGGAAGTGTATCACAATGAAATAGGAAAGCTATTATCCTTAGACCTGGCAAGAAGAGGAACACTCAAACCCCAGGTACTGTATTTGGATTTTTAGTGTCTTTTGAATGCATGGTAAGAAGATAAAAACTAAGTTACTAAACATGTTTTGACCTTGCTTCCTAACTATTTACTATTTATCTTGCAAATGCTTGGTGGCAAAATTGGGGTGAAAATGTTCCAAATCTACAAAAGCTTGCCCTTCACATCTTATGTCATCCATGTAGCTCATCCAGTTGTGAGCATAACTGGAGCTTATTCAAGGTCATTCACATGAAAAAGAGGAACAAGTTAGCACAGAGACACCTCAAGGACCTTGTTTATGTGCATTATAACATTAAGTTGTGCTTAAGAAATGTAGAGTCAGCAGTAAATGGTCCACTTGATTTGGATGACATAGATCAGAACTCTGATTGGGCATCACAGTTTCAGCCTCCATTGTTCAAAAATGATAAGATCTTTGATTTGGAGATACGGGCTATAGAGGAGGGTGGCTTCGCAGTGGGATTAAATGACATTGATGAGGATATTGAGGAGGATGAAGGCACTAAGAGTGAGGAGGATACAAACGATGAGGAGGCATTGCTAGTGTCAGCACCATCTACATCCAGGATGGAGGTCCGGCCACAACCACAACAATCTTCTAGGGCTAGACTCCTCCCAATCCAATAGTTTTTACTAGAGTTGTTGGGAAAGGGAAGAGGAACATGTAGCCTATTTTGATATTGTACTTCACACTTGTATTTTCTTATAGTTTTACAAAGACAATTTCTATTTTTAGTTTGCTTTAGAGTTTAGACTATCAAACTACAGCTATAAGCCATCAACATTCCACTTGAGGATGTGATGTTGTATCCTATTTGCATTTATATATACCTGGATCAATTTTCTTATGTGAGGTTGTTCAGGAAGTCATACAAGAGGTGGGGGAAGAAAATGTGTTGTGTGTGGTGACAAATAATGTAACAAGTTATGTTCCCGCAAGTAAACTTTTAAGTATTGACTTTTTCAAGTTTTGAAACTTCGATGGAGAGACATCTATGAATTTATTTTAAAACTTCTTAACATATCTAAATTTCTAATTAATTTACAATTGTTGCTAGTAAACTTTTGATCGAGAGGCACCCAAAAAAAAAAAGGTCTTCATGTGCAACCTATTGCCTTGCCCTTTTGTTGGAGGACATTGGTAAGCTCAAATGAATCAAATTATGCCTTGAAAGGGCCAAGAATATCTGCAAGTTTATCTACAACCATGCATAGGTCCTTAGCATGATGAGGAAATACACGAGGCAAAAGGAGTTGGCTCATACTAGTATCACGAGGTTTGCCTCAAATTTCCGCACAGTGAAATCCTCGTTGACGTCAAAGGCAACTTTGAGGCACATGTTTGTTGGGGAGGAGTGGACTTACTCATACTATGCTATGACATTGCAGGGACAAATGTGGGAAATTGCATTTTTTATGAGTCAAGTTTTTTTACCCCTTGTGAAAAAAATTTGTAAGTAAATTTATTACAACTTAAAATTTAGTATTTACTCGTTTAATAATTTAGTTTTACTTTTATCTGCATATTTTTTTTTGGTTTGCAACTTTGTAAGCAAGGATTATTTTTAGCCAATAGGCTATTATGTCAAAGACTTTGCCATATTCGGTGATGTCTCTTACCAGAAAAAAGAGTCAACAAAAACTTATTGGTTAGGGGAAAAAAATCATCTCCCACTTGTGGATAGGAGGTTGCAATTAATATGTAATCATCAAAAAGTCAATAATAGGTGGCTGGAAAAGATGTCTCTAAAATAACCCGATCTTACCCCAGCTTGCACATAAATATTACCGTGTCAGTAGTGGCATTAACCGAACCACCCCTGTACGGGCTATAAAGATATCAAGGAACTCTCTGAGCAATACCACACTAGCGAGAGTAGGTTTAATATTATCTCGGTTTGGGGTAAGCAAACCTCGCCACTAATGCCCTATGGTTGGAACATGATGCTTTAGTTTAGAATGTCAACTTCTAATCTCGTCAATTTGCAAATGAACCCTAGTTTTTGTTGTCCGCGATGCGAAAGAAGATTCCATGTCATCAAATGGGACACTATCATTGCATCAGCGCCTGGAACCCGCTTTCTAGGTAATCCAAGATCACTCGACCCAAAGAAGTGTTGCAACTTTGTATAAACTAAATACAAAGCTTTAAGTAACAATCCTTGGGTTTAGTAGAGTGACACTCAAGCAGTATTTGATGAAGCGTAGGCATTGTACTATACCACGCAGTGTTGTACACTTTCAAATGTGGAGGCAAAAACTGCCCTACTAGCCACTAGTATAGGGAGGTGTTGGTTATCTTGGTAAGGAAGTGTGTGCACTTACATTTTAGGAGCTTAAAAATAAGTAATTGCAAAAAGTAACTTGGTTGAATTTTATAAGTTGGGGTAATAAATATTTGATAGAAGAAAAATTTCAACGGAAGCCACATATAAATCAAATCCTAATCCTAAAAACACTGAGCAACTCCATGTTTGACAGAAAAAGAAACTCAAGAGTGCAACTTAAGCATCCCATTTAAATACAATGGAAAATCTAGAAATAAATTTATTAATTGATTTGACAAACTTAGAAAATGCATTTAATATCCAATTTTATATTTTCTATTTAACCTTATTTATAATATATTCAAAATTAAATAAATTAAAAAATAAATGAAATTTTTAATTTATTATATTAAGTGGTATATATAACACGTTTAAGCTAAAAGATCTTATACATTATAATAAGTTAATATAATACAGGTAAATATATCCATTGTTTCCACAGTGCAAAATATATTAAATTACAAATAAAAGAGTTGAACTTAGCGAAACAATCCCAAAAGAAAAACAAAAATTCAAACTGATACTATCAATATATAATCGTTTTAATTAGTAATCAACAACACACGATTTATTTATCAAGGTATTAGAAGTGAACAAATTATTATTAAATTTTTTGTAGAAGTCAAATTATATTTTTCATTTAAAAAGTTGTATTTTCTTTTTTGAAAATAAGATAACATCAAAATAAATTGTTATTTATTGCCCCTAAAATCTATATTTTAAAATTGTTTTATAGATTAATTTTAAAAAGTAAAATTAAAGTTGTAAAATATTAAAATTGATTTGACTTAAAGTAAACAAAGTAGGAAATAATTCAATCTTTAGAAATTAAATGAAATTTAAAAAACAATTAAAAATAATTGACAGATGTAATCATATATAAATAATTTAAAAATGTTGCAAGAACAGTAGCACATTTTACATGCACACATAAGGAATATTTAAAAATAAGATGAACGGAGTATTACTTATAAGATTTGTAAAAGATTAATGTAAAAGTTGAGTGAAAATACTAAAACTAAAACAACCTTGAACGAGGCTAGAGTTCAATACTACAATTAGTATGAGTGAGCTATTATATTGGAAACAACCACTGCAATTTATTGGTATATGTTTTGTAGAATTTTCATAATATAAATACAGTAAGATATAGTTAAATGATGCATTGGATATGATAAATTAAAAGAATAGTAATAAGAATTTACAATTTGAATTAGATTTGAGGGTCGGTAATTAGATAGTGTAGGATAGTTAGGAGTGTAAAAAAAATCATAACCTTAATCACATCCTAATTGTAAGCCAATAATGTTTGGTATTTTATCCAATTGGTACATGTGGATTATCATAATTATATTTCTTTCATATATTCATTATTGAGATAGCAAACAAAAGAAGAGTGGTGATTTTAGGTTACGCAAGATCATTGAAAACTAGGACAAGGAATATCAGGTTTAATATTGAAATGTAATCATGTATAATCAAGCAAACTCCTATTTGTATTGAGGTAATTGTAAATTTATAAAAATTGCATCAGATTTGTATGAGGTGTTTTTTATTTAAATGTATGAAATTTTTCAAAAAGAGGTTGAAGATAATAATTCTTAAAAGATTTATTAATTTTATTGGACTACAAATTGAACTTGACTTTTTAATTTCAAATTTTACTATCTTTGTTTTTCTATTGTTTAAAATATAATTTAACATATAGTTGACTATCGACTCAACCAATGCGCCTCCTTTTGGTGCAAGTGCTAGTTTATTTAATTTGTGACTTAATTATTTTTTTACACAATACATAGGTCACTGAGCCCCTCGAGTTCTCCTTCGAGTTGTTGATGGGGAAAAGCCCTCTACGCTACACGTATGAGGCATGGATAGGGCCAAGGAGGCCATTTAGATTCAAATATGCAAGAGTGAAGGATAAGTATGGCCCCATTTGGAAGATCGTTGATAAGAGATGGCAAAACCAGCTTCACAAGCCCATCCATGCAACAACTTATTACCTCAATCCAACATTTTGTTTCTGTCCTGACTTTCAGGAGGATGAGGAGGATCTTAGTGGCCTATATACAGTGGTGCAGAAGTTGTGTATGGATGGCACAACCTCAACTACAAACATTGAGCTGAATAAATATAATAATGATATAGGGGTGATTTTCTCAAGCAAGATGTGCACAGATGCTGCGACAAAATTACAGCCAAGTAAAAATATGTTCTTAAGTTTATGGCTTATGAGTTATGCACATAGCTTTTTATTTTGTAATTCAGCCTTAAAGATGTATTTGTAAATGAGACTAAATTATTTTTCTTTTCCTTATTTCAAATAGAGGGTTGCAAATATTTGGGCCCTCAACCCCAAATCTTCAATAAATTGTCATTTGTATTTTGAGTCAGCCATGTAGCGCTTGTAGATGTGAGCACAATAGATACTTTGTAGAGAGGTTGAATGATCTTGTCTTTGCTCATTACAACCTTCGTCTTAGAACAAGACAGATTTTGACATTGACTCCTCACTGATCACTCTAGAGGAGATCAATCCAAAGTCTAAGTGTATCAATGAGGCTACCAATCTAGTCTTCATTGAGGAGGACAATAAGTGGGTTGGCCAAGTAGACATAGAGGCTAAGGTTGTGTCTATGACAAAGGAGAAGGATATGTTTTGGCACACACACATAACTGTTGACGTTGATGATGGCACCTCACAAATAGAGACTATGGCTTCTCAGTCCTCCATGACCTACCTTAGATGCCACCTTTATAAAAGGCAGATAGACTACTTTGAGGTTGAGGTTGAGGTTGAGGCTGAGGCCGAGGATGAAGATGAGGCTTGAGCTAGAGCTAGAGCTTGAGCAGATAGACTTGTTTTTTGTTAACAGTGTTTATACTTCATAGTTACCCATACGTGTTTCACGGAACATTTGATGGCATGGGTTTCATAGATTTTACATACATTTGACAACATTTATAATTCTATGTATCTACATCATAGATTCTATGGTTTCTATTTCCTTCAACTACAATTCACATTTTACATATGTGATGAATTTATCATTTATGTTCCACATTTATGACGTGATGACAATTCGGCTTCTATTTGATGATGTTGTAGCGTCTTTAAGTTTTATTCAATAAAGGGTACATGAAACAAGTTTTAAATTGTTAAAAATCTCTAAATTTCAAGGGTTTTTTTCATTTTGTCAAGTCATAGCCAAGTCACGAGTCAAGTCGGCCTTGCCGAGTCTAAGTTTGGGAACTTTGACATATACAAACAGATTTTTTATTGCCTCATGTATGTTGCATGCTCTTGTTACGCCTTTCTTTTCCATGCATGGATTTCATGTATATGTGTTTATGAGTGTTTAGATAGCATCACATGATTTTGTTTACTTTGGATACATCTCACGTTATCTATTTCATGTGGATGGACTCAAGTGTAGTTTTGATACGCATGTGCTTATTATGTTCCCATAGATATTGCAGCTATTTCATCATGATAATCACATCATACACACACGTACACACATATTTTCCTTGCATGTACCCACATGCTTATCATAACATAGATGGATTTTGTGTTTATGATAACATGTTACGAGATCTTTGCATTGGTAATTAGATCTGTCACATGAGGTATTTAGGTAGGTATAGTATTGACATAGGTGTATTGCATTTATGGGTTCTTTGAGTGGGGTACCATCCATGTTGGCTAGCCCATAGGCTTTAGACCCATAAACATATGTGATGACATATGGACCCAACCAATTGGGACCGAACTCCCCCCTTTGATCAGGTGGTGCACATACATTTCTCTGGTTCTCATTGAATACGAGATCAACCACCTTGAAGGTTCAAGCAAGAACATTTTGATTATATTGTTCGGAGAGTGACTTTTTGTAAGCTTGGAGATGTTGGAGTGCCTTTAGGGGATGTTCATCTTACATTTCTAGTTCATGCAGACAATTGACACAATTAGTGGCATCATCAATCACTCCTACACAAGTACGGTATCTCAAGTTCGAGAGGCATGATTGTGTTAGCCCCATAAACCAAACTATACAATGTCGCCCCTGTAGCCATATAGGTACTAATACGATATGCTCACAAAGAATAGTCATTTGGACATGCCAATCTCTCCAATGCTTGTTTATTGTCTTCTACAAGATTTGCTCAATGGTCTCATTGGAGTCTTCCACTTGACCATTTGATTGTGGATGATAAGGTGCAGAAAAGCAATGTTGAATACAAAATTCCTTGAAGAATTGCTTCACTTCTTTGTTTTTAAAACATGTTCAATTATCCAAGATAATGGTGGGAGGTAATCCAAAAAAAGGAAATAATGTTGTTTAGAAGAAAACTATGAATTATATAGGTGGTGGTGGACCTTAGAGGGGCTGCTTCTACCCACTTGGTTGAGTAATTTGTAGTTGTGATGATAAAGATATGCCCTTTTGAGGAAGGTGGAGATATTTTCCCAATAAGGACCAACCCTCAAGTCTAAAAAGGCCATGGAGACATTTGCGTTCTACACTCCTATATGGGGACCCTTTATCAAATTGTTATGTTGTTGGCATTGAGGACATCTCTTGACAAAGGCAAAGGACCGTTGTTCCATTGTCTGCCAATGTTATCTCATGTGAACCATCTTTTGTACTAGAGATTTACCACTAGCGTGCCCTCTGGTAGACCCTAAATAGGCTTCTCACATGGAAAGGGGTATTTCTCCCTTAGTCAAGCAACGCAATAGGAGACGATTGTATGACCTCTAATATAGGACATTTGACAAAATTAGATACCAAGTGGAAAGTTTTCTTAAACTGATGCAAGCACTCTTACTGACTTTATCAAGGAAATTTTCAATTCTTAGCTAAGCACAAATATTTGAAAATCACTCCCCTGAATCGATTTGGGCACATACAAGATCACATGAGGTGAGTAGATTAGATACAACAAGAGAACACAGCATGCACCACAAAGTGATAAGCATTTGTGTCAAAATCATGTCAGACCAAGGAAGTTGAGCTTGCCATCACATCCACGTGCCAATTATCTCTCCTGGGAATGTTGTCTATGGTAGAATTGTTTAACTAAAGTCAAAGGAGATTCTCTATACTGAGATAGTTTTGGTTGCTGTCTTATACTTTCCCATGATTTGATTCACTACTAGCTTGGAATCCTTATATATAACGAGGTGTTTAACCTTTGTTGCGATCACCGTGTGTAACCTAGTAATGAGGACCTTGTACTCAACGATGTTATTCGCACAATGAATTCTAAGTGGAAGGAAAGGGGAACAGCAATGCGGACTTTGTACCCATTAAAATACATGTCCTAAATAAGGTCTTGACTAATAGTACATAAATTCTCATTAGGAAAATGGTCTAGCATGGAAAATACAACAGGAGATCGTGCCTCAGCTAACTGATTTGTAGCCACATAAAATCAAGAACTCGAGATCAAACTAGAGAGCAGCATTGCCAATCTTCCTAAGAGGTCAAATCTTTAAAAAAAGGTGCTTTATGAGATCATTTTTGGTAAGGACCGTAGTTTCAGCATGGATCAAGTAATGTTGCAGCTTCTGTGTCGCAAACACTACAGCTAGACACTACTTTTCTATGGTGGAATATCAGGTATCCTAGTCACCCAAGATGCAATTAACATAATAAATTGTCCTTTCCTTACCATCATCATCATGATGGGCCAATAGGACCACAAGAGCATTCAGAGATACTAAGATGTAAAGGAGAAAGGGTCAATCTTTCATGGCAACCATTAGAAATAGAGGTTCGATTGAGTAATCTTTGATGGTACTAAGCATTCCCCATCCCATTTAAATTGCACATCTTTCTTCAACAACTGCATGAAAGACAATGCGGGGAAAGGGCAACTCTAGAAACTTCTCTATCGGGTTCTATCGCCCGCCCTTATAATAGTAGGGCCTAGCCGAATGGTAGGGCCACATCTATATCCTATCAAAAAATTAAGAAACGAATCTCCCTATGGCCTAGATTTTACCTTGGAAACACAAAGCAATTAGATGTTCCTTGGTGGAGGCATGTTGACAATAGCATCAATCTTATCGGTATCTACTTCAATTCCTCTTTGAGAGATGATAAATCCTAAGAGTTTCCTGGAACTGACAATGAAAACGCACTTTAGAGGGTTCAATCTCATCTTATAAAAGCGCAATCTCTCGAAGATAAGTCAAAGATTATCAACATGACCAGGGCGTAGGACTAACTTTGCTAAGATGTCATCCACATAGTCCTCCAAGATTATGTGAATGAAATCATGGAAAATCAATGTCATCGCACGTTGGCATGTGGCGCCAGTGTTCTTCAATCATAAGGGCATGACAAAATAACCAAAAGTTCCCCAAGAGGTAGTGAAGGCAATCTTGTATTGATCTTCTAGATATATTTGGATTTAGTTGTATCTCGAGAAGCCATCCATGAAAGTGTAATGGGCACCCCTGAATGTTCCAAAAACTAAACCAAATTGCTGAAAGGAATTATGTCAAATAGTTTGCATTCAACCTCTTATTTCTCCGTTTAATGTTTTAAACCCCTTATAACTCAAGAAATCAAACGTTTATTTGTTTCTTGTGTTTTGTGCATAGAATTGGTATCATACAACATAAACAAGAAAGAAACTACAATAATATGCAAAGTGGAAATGAACTACAGCCAATAAAATGTTATTTTCAGAATTCATAAAACAAAATACATGGCAGATTTATCAACTCACTAATTACTTCAGCATTATTGACATAATACTCCAGCCCATGCTTTCGAACTTGCTGCTACAGTACTTTGTCCTTCAATCAGTCCACTACCTTCGTAATATCATTCCCTCAAAGCGGCATAAGCGTCGGACAAGTAGTGAAGAAGATATGAGCAAAATACCAAATCTGCCTGTAGCCGGAAATGCAACTAAACTGCCTGATAATGAAGCCGATAACAAAGAATTCCAAAGGCCAAACCCCAAGGGAATGACGTCTAGAATGTTACAAGAGAGGATAAACGTCCTCAAATGCCAAGAACAGAGCTGCAACTCACACACCAATTTCTTCTCATATTCAACCTGTCTAATGAAGCCACAAATGCTTCCTTTTATTCTATTTCCAAGGGTCCGCTCAACTCATATGGGCAATGTGGGATAAAAGATGTGTAATATATAAAACATATATTAAAATACCCCTTATGTCTCCCTTGGGTACACATCCCCATAAAATAAATATTAAAGTAACACTTTAATATTTTACAATTAAATTAGACGTTGCTTTAATAAAACTTCAGGCATTAAAATGTATTAGCAATCGGACTCTGAATAATGCGAGTGATAGCTCATCGGAAAGCTCTCACCGAGGAGTATCAAATCCAATCACCAAAATTGACCTGCACTATGTCCTGCCGACTTACTAAAAATAGTAAGTATGCCTGAAACTAAGTAAATCAACTTCATTTTGGCCCAAACTAGAAATGACTAGGCCAAAACACTCCAGGATCCCATTAAACCCTTCGTTAGCCCTCAGGACCATGTAGAACAAGGCTAACGCACACACACTTGGTCAACTGCTAAAATGGGGACATTACAGTCCGCCCCCCTTGAAATTACTTGTCCTCAAGCAATCTCAGTCCAACCTGCTGAATAACGTGCTCACTCTCCCATGCAGAATCTTCCTCCGGCAGGTCTTTCCATCTGACCAAATCCTCCTTCACTATCCTGTTTCTAAGCTTCCTCTCTCTGGTGTCCAGAATAGCCTCGGGTACTAACACAAGCTTCCCCTCCTCATCCAAAGGGGGTAAATCTGCAGAAGGCACTACACTCTGACCAATGGCTTTCTTAAGCCTAGACACATGAAACACATTGTGCACTCAATTGCCCTCTGGAAGCTCAAGCTCATAGGCGACTTTGCCCACTTTGCGAATCACCCTGTAGGGACCATAAAATCTAGGTTTCAACTTTTTAGCTCCGCTCTTCTTGAGCAATGACTGTCTATATGGTTGTAGCCTCAAGTAAACCATATCCCCTACCTCGAAGCTACGCTCTATTCGGTGCTGATCAACATACAATTTCTGTTGATTCTAGGCCTGTTGTATATTTTCTTTGAGCACTTTCAGGATGTCCTAACTATCCTACAATAAGTTTTTGGTTTTGGGCACTCTACTGTCCCCCAAAACTAAATCCATGAAGCTAGGTGCTTCATAACCATAGAGTGCCATGAAAGGAGTCATCTTGATGGACATATGATAAGTGGTGTTATAACAATACTCTCCCATATGCAACCATCTGATCCAAGCCTTTTGTTGTGCAGTTACATAGTTCCTCAAATATCCTTCCACCCATTTATTCACAATCTCTGTTTGCCCATCTGTTTGCAGATGATAACTAGTGCTAAGTGTAAGATCTGTACCACACAACCTAAACAACTCTTGCCAAAAAACACTCATAAACTTACTATCGCGATCGCTGACAATGAATCTAGGCAGCCCATGTAACCTGAATATCTCTCTAAAGAAAAGATCTGCCACTTGTGTTGCTGTGTAAGTGGACGGAATAGCAAAGAAGTGAGCAAACTTCGTCAAGCAGTCCACCACCACATAGACGCAATCCCTTCCCTGCACTCGTGGTAAACCAGTGATGAAGTCCATCGAAATACTTTCCCATTTCCTATCAGGAATGGGCAAGGGCTGTAATAACCCTGCAGGAAATGTGTGCTCTCCCTTATTCTATTGACAAACCACACACTCCCTGACATACCTCTGAACATCATCCTTGAGCCCTTTCCATGAAAACCGCTCTCGGATCTGCCTATAGGTCTTGAAGACCCCCGGATGTCCAGCTGTGGGTGCATCATGAAATGCCTTCAATATCGCCTCTCTCAAATGTGATGACGGAATCAAATAAACCCTGTCCTAAACTCTGATCAATCCATCTATCACCTCATAGCGATCATCTTGTATGGTACCTGAAATCAATCCAGAAGCCCAAGCATCTCTGACATACTCTGCTATAATCCGATCTCTCCAATCTCCTGAAATCTCTGCCAGAGCACATAAGTGAGGTCTCCGAGATAAGGCATCAGCAACCTCGTTTTTCTTACCTTTGACAAACTCTATGTTAAAGTCATAAGCCTGCAATTTAGTCACCCATTTTTGTTGCCGGTCATTAAGATCACATTGGCTCATGAAGTATTCAATACTGTTGTGATCAGTCTTGATCACAAAACGTCCACCTACCAAATATGATCGAAATTTGGCCAATGCATGCATTATGGCCAACATCTCCCGGTCATAGACAGAATAACTCTTCTCAACTCCCCGGAGCTTCCTACTCTCGAATGCAATGGGATGCTTCTCCTGCATCAATACTGCTCCAATCCCATCACCTGATGCATCACAATGAAGCTCAAAAGGCTTCGTGAAATCCGGTAGAGCTAGAACTGGACATGAAGACATTACCTGCTTGAAATGCTCAAAACACCTCTGTGTTGCCCCTGTCCACACGAAGGCTCCTTTCCTGGTAAGATCTGTCAAGGGTGTAGCAATCTGTGAGAATCCCTTAACAAACCTCCTATAAAAACCACATAAACCAAAGAATCCCTTAAGCTGTGTAAGGTTTGTGGGAGTAGGCCACCCTACAATAGCTCTAATCTTTTCGGGATCAACCCGAACGCCATCTGCACTAATGATATGCCCAAGGTAAAGGAGCTCAGTCATGCCAAACTCACATTTAGATTCCTTGGCATACAATGACTCTCTCTCTCCAGAACAGATAACACCTCCTCCAAATGATGTAAGTGCTCCTCCCAAGTCTTACTGAAGACCAAGATGTCATCAAAGAAGATCAAGACAAATCTCCTCAGCTGCTTCCTGAATACCTGGTTCATACAACTCTGAAATGTAGCGGGTGCATTGGTTAGACCAAATGGCATAACCATGAACTCAAAGTGGCCATAGTGACATCGGAAGGCTGTTTTCTCAATGTCCTTTGCTCTCATCCTGATCTGATGGTATCCGGATCGCAAGTCAATTTTGGTGAAGAAGCATGCCCCATGCAACTCATCAATCAGCTCGTCAATCCTAGGAATGGGATACCTGTTTTTAATTGTTTTCTTATTCAATGCCCTGTAATCGATGCACATGCGCATCATCCCATCCTTCTTCTTTACCAATACTACTACTGAAGCAAAGGGGCTCTTACTGGGCTTGATATGCCCCATCTCCAACAAATCCTTAATCGCCTTCTCTATCTCATCTTTGTGTTTCTTAGGATGACAATAGGGAGTAATCATAACTGGTTTGGCTCCCTCCTCGAGCTCAATAACATGTTCCATCCCTCTGTCAGGAGGAACCCCATGAGGAATATCGCTAAATACTTTAGCGTGTCTATCAAGTATCTTCTGGATATCTGGTGGATGACTCTTTTCTTGTGGCTCTGGTGAAGTTGGCATAATGTAGCACTCTGCCGCCCACTCTATGTCATCATGACGAAAAAGTCTCTGCATTCTCCTTAAGGACACTACTCTGCAACCTCCATCTGAAAGTCCTCTAAGTACCACAGTTCTGCCCTCATGCTGGAATCTCATCTCCAATTTCGCTAAGTTGAGTGTGAACTCAACTAGTGAAGCCATCCATGTCATGCCGAGGATGACATCATAATCTCCCATGTCCACAACATAGAACTCATCCTCCAACTCGTAGCCATCTCCAAACCTGATGCGAAGATTAGATATCTTCCGAGTGCATAATAATTTATCACCGTTAGCCACCATGACTCTAAACCCATCATGCTCCTCTGTCTGTAACCCTCTCCTGGCTACCAACTGTACATCTATGAAGTTATGTGTAGCCCCAGTGTCAATAAGAGATCACTTTCTGCCCCTGGATAGTACCCCTGACCTTAAATGTGATTGCCTTTTGGGCCCCTGTCAAGCGTGCCAACGATCTATCATCCTTAGGAATGCTACTCTCCTCTATAGTGTTACCCTCATCTGAATCGGAGTGCTGATCCTCCCCCTCTGACTCTTACTCTTCTGCTGAAAAATACTCTATTTAATTTGCCTTAGCCTTGAGAGAACATTTATGAGATAAGTCCGAAGGCTCTCTACAATGGAAGCACAGCTTCTTCTTTCGAAGTTCATTCAAGGTTTCATTGTCTAGTCCTTTTGATCCTTCTTTGGGTTTGCTATACTCTTTTTGAAACGGTTTTTTGTCTTTGTCCTTGCGGTAGGAAGAATCTATTGAATGGTTTTTTCCTTTGTATACCGAATGGGCTAAATCTCGTGCCTTTTTAGTTGCTTCAGCTAAGGTGAGTGGATCATGTCCCTTCACCCAACCTCGTAATGGATCAACAAGACCATCACAAAATAACACCACCAATCTCCTAGGAGAGATATCAGTAACAAGTACAGACAAGCGCTGAAACTCGGCAATGTAAGCATCCACAGAACTTGATTGTTTTAACTGTGCTAGCTCCTTGAATTGTAACTCGGGATCCCTAGTGTCAAATCTCTCAATCAATGTTTCGATGAATTCCTCATAGGATGTAATCTAATTATGCCCCAAAGTCACCATGCCATGATGCCACCATTCATGTGCAACACCATCCAAGTGCGTAGCCGCATACTTGATAGCCTCCTCCTCAGGCATAGGATTTAGCTGCAAGTATGTATCTACCTTCTGCACCCAAGCTCGTGCAGTCATCTTCCCTGAAGCATCATAATAAGGTAAAGAAAGTTTTCCAACTTTCTTTCTCAGCTCAAAGTTTTGATTCCTCCCTCCTGCTCTAGGCATGTGTCTCATCCTCAAGTCCATATAATCTCTGAGGGAAATATCCGCCTGAAACTCCGGTCCACTAGCCTCCCAGTCCCTCCTAAATTGATCCTGTAACTCGGTAATCTGTGGTTCGTTTACTGGTTGAACCGGATCTCTGGGTGGGAAAGTGGGTAGAAGAGGTCTCGAGCTCACAGTCCGCGCTGGGCGTGCAACATGTCTAAAGTTATCAGCCTCATTCCCATTGTTGTCGTGTCCATTATTACCATTAATGTTATTCTCAGGACCATTGTTGTTGCCTTGGCCTCCATGGTTATTGTTTCCCCCATTGTTATTGTTTCCCTCATTGTTATTGTTTCTGTTGTTGGCATCACCTGGATTAATATTGACACCCATCTGTCTAGCCATGAGCTGCAACATCATGTCCATTCGCCTATTCTGCTCCTGTTGCATACATTGCCCCTGCTCTAATGTATCTAGTAACTGTCTGAGCATTACCTCCCCCTGATCTGGACCGGCATTCCCACCTTCGCCTAATCCTGTATTCCTGTCATCTCGATCACCCATATTGTTGTCCTGATCAAAGAATATTTCCTCTGTGTCTGTATGGCTGGATTCAATGTCCACCTGCACGGATGTACTAGACTGTTTGCTTTGCAAGTTTGAAATCCTATTTTGTCTTGCTCAGGTATCACGAAAATTATAAGGCCCCTGTCGCATCATTTCATCCATATATACCAACAAATTCAGAGATGTTTGTGTTCTTTGTGAGTTCTATTGGTGTGTGTTTTATGACATAGAGAGCACTGGAAAAAAAAAGAGTAATCTATACAATAGTTGAAAATAGGGTGATATATCGCTTTACATTCTAGCGGACAATATTATCACCCAAAATATCAGCAGGGATTTTCTCTGAATATCACATTGCTTTTTTCCCTTTAAATCGCAAAATAGCATGATACCAAGTAGAAAAAATCGTGCGGAGTAGTCAACTAGAAAAGACAAAAAAATCATAGGGTTTTTAAGTGCCAAAAAAATGAGTTTTATATGTTTTTTTGTCTGTTTTGTTTGGACGAAAACCACTGCGCAGCAGCTTTTGCAAGGCACTAACAGTAAAGGAAGTGACGAGTCTTGGCATTTTGCAGGGAGCATGCAGGTAAGGAAGTTAATTTGTGACTTGTCCTAACTCTTAACATTTGCCTCACCGTATATGCAAGCAGCAAAATAACAGTCTACAACAATATTTTGTAAAATAGCAAATGCCAATAACAATATCTAAAATGTGTTGTTTGATAATTTGATTGTATGATATACACTTATATGACCTCTACAAAATTATGTAATTTTAGGTTTCTTTGCTGGAGTATAGTAGAATTCCAAATGCAAGTTTAACTTCTCTAATGCTAATTTATGAATAGTTTAGAGGTTCTCTGGGCTTTATGTTTCATTGGAGGACTGAATTAAAAAGTATATTCTTAAATTAAAATAACAAGTATAATCATATGTTAATTTTAAATAATAGATGAATTCAGTAATGTAGCATATGATTATATTTTGTTATTTGTTAAGTTTAAAAACCAAAAAGTATATTCTTGAATTAAAATAACAAATATAATCATATGCTACATGACTGAATTAAAATAATAGTCTACAAATTAATGGTTACCAAGAAAAGTATAGCATCGAATAAACAGATTTGATTACTGATTAAAATGCTAAAGGACTGAGTTAAAATTTATTGTCTTAAGGTCTAACCTTACTTTGAAATGTTATATAACAGTCTAGTAAATTTATCAGTTACAAACTTATATCCTCGTATATGAGTAATGAGACGGTAATATACATCTCCGGTTTCCCACTCAATATGCATTCTAAAGGCTCATGCTATGTTGCTGTTAGACTATTGGAGCTCACTGTTATTTTTATAGATTTTCAATATATTTTATATTCATTATTTTTTCAAGTGTTTCTGATTCTTTGACACTTGCTTTTGCAGACTTAAAGGAAGAATCAATATTTGTAGAAAATGACTGGTGGTAGAGGTAGGGATGAGTTTTGGAAACATGGGACACTGGGGGCAAAAAGAGATGTGAAATGTACCCATTGTTCTAAGTCGATGAGTGGGGGCATAGCTCGACTATAATATCACATTGGAAAGATAGAAGGTTGTGATATCACACCATGTTATGGATGTCCTAAAGAGGCTACTAGGGAGGCTATAACAAGCCTTAATGCATATGAGCAAAAGAATATAGCAAAAAGGAGGACAGCAAATACTATGGCTGCCTCAATGGGACTTTTAATTCTACAAGGTCGCAAACAAGTGCAGAGGCTTCTTCTTCCATTGGGCCACAGATACGAGGATCGTCATTTTGGAATGTGAGCGGCCATCTTTCAGACTTTTCAGTTCCACATAACTCTCTAGGTGCTCAACTTGGATTGAAAGGCACCGCATGGAACAAAGAGATGCATCAGAAGACAAGGGTGGCAGTTGCAAGATTTTGGCTACAACGATCTTCCCTTCAATGCTTTATGTAGTCCATATTGGGATCAAGTGGTCACTTCAATTTCTATGTCTGGTAAGGGGTTCGATTGAGGCCCCAACTTGTTATAAGGTGAGTGAGTGGGTCATTGTTAGACGATAAGGTAAAAACCATTCATCAACTTGTGTAAGCGAAAATGAAAACATAGGGGCTGCACTATTATATCCAATGGCCCATGGGTGGACAGATGGCAGGAATAGGACCCTCATCAACTTTGTAGTTGCTTCAAGGGGATAGTTGGTATTTCTAAAATCAATTAATGCCTCTGATCAAGTGAAGAATGCAGATAATTTGTGCAACATGTTGGATGAGGTGGTAATGGAAGTGGAAGTGGTTAATGTTATCCAAATTGTGACCGATAATGCAGCTATATATGTGGCAGTTGGTAGACTTTTGATGGAGAGGTGTGCCACATTATTTTGGAGCCCTTGTGCTGCCCATTGTCTTGACTTGCTCCTTGAGGACATAGGGAAATTAAGTTGGGTGGAGAAGGTGGTAGAAGATGGAAGGAGTATTGCAAGGTACATCTAGAATCACACATTGGTCTTGAGTCTTATGAGAGAGCACACTGGTGGTAAGGACCTTGTGCGAGCATGGGTCACATGCTTTGCTACTAATTTTCTAAACCTGCAAACCATATTGGAAGCGTTGACCAACTTGAGGCATATATTTCTGAGTAAGACATGGTTAGATAGTCGTTACCAAGAAACCTAAAGCAAATAAGGTTGTGAAGGTTCTATTTGATGCTAGATTAGTCAAGCTAATGGAGGAGATCATCAACGTAAGTTTCAGGTCTGTTTGATGATTTATTATTTAATTTTTGAATATTGCTATCCACTGATTTTTGTAAGAATGCTTATGTGTAGGTGTTAGCACCGTTGGTGAAGGTTCTACAAATTGTGGATGGGGATAAAAACCCATGGGGTATCTATATGAGGCCATGGATAGGGCCAAAGAGACCATTCAACACTTATATAGGTCAAATGAGACCAAATCTATATAGACCCATCTGGAACACAATTAATTGTAGGTGGAAACAAATCCACCAGCATATCCATGCAGCTGCTTACAATAAGTTATATTTCTCTAACTCTTTTCGAGAAGATGCAGAGCTTCAAGTTGGCCTAGACACATGTATTTGGAGATTGGTTCCTAATTTGGACCTTCGAGACCTTGTACTTGATGAGTTACAGAGCTATAAGAGGTAAGAGGGGCAACTGTTTTCTTCTCCTAATTGCAAATGTAGGAGATACACCTTGTAGCCAAGTGAAAAAGCACATGTGTTTTATTTTATTATACCTATTACCATTTATTTCACGCATCAGTTTGTAACTTTATAGGAATCTTGACTACATTATAAATGGCTTTGTTATCCTTGTAGATTTGTGCTGGGACGATTACGGTGCCACAACACCTAATCTTCAAAAGCTTGCCATTCGAATATTATTGCAGCCCTATAGTGCTTTTGGTTGCATGAAATTGCAGTATTTTTAGAACATACACACAAAGATGCGCAATAGGTTGACTCAGAAGCACATAGATGACTTGGTCTATATGTTGTACAACCTTCGATTAGATGAAAAAAGGGTGCAAGGGAAAACTTCATGTGAAGCACTTGACTTGGATAACATTGATCCATATGCAGCAGAATGGATGGCTCCTCCTGATGACGATGATGTGGATGTGCATGGAGATCCTTTGTTGACTGATGAGCAACTAGTTGAGTTTGAAATAGAGGCAGATAATTGGGATGCAGATGTGGCAACATGTGAGAATGAACGTAAGCGTAGTCAGGCACCTATTGAGGGACCTATTGAGGATGTTGCAATTACTATAGTAGCACCCACCCTGCAGCAGCAATCTCTTTGTGAGCTTTACTTGTAGACACAATTTATGATTTCTACTTCTAGTTTTGATCGACACTGAAACTTAATATGTACTCAAAAGTTGTAGTTTCATGGAGTTTGATATGTATTGAACTAACGTTTTCGTCAATTACTTCCTATGTTCCCCCAAGTTTTTCGTACGGGGACGGCAAGGGATGTTGGGACGGGTTTCCGGGACGGCAAATTTTTTTTGTGATTTTGGGGACGGGGGGGACGGCAAACAAGGACGGCTATATATATATAGGGAAATTTTAAAATATATATTGAAATTTGCAAATATACATGTCATTTAAACATTATAGAACCATAAAATACAACATTTGAATGCCATCTAGGAAATAATATCCGATTTTAGTACCCAATTGTCAAAACGCATATCAATATCAGTGAAAACCGAACAATGAACATTAACAATTGTCAATATCATAATGTCATAATAATAAACATGATAAATCTGAAAATCAAAATCAAAATATGCCCAAAGCTATAGGCCCAAAGGGTAGAGGGCTGCCATAAAGTAATAAGTATCAATGTATCACAATCATGTTCATGTTCAACATTAAAAAAAAAACATAGAAAAATGAAGCAGCTTGCTGCTCCTATTCTGCCTCTAATGCCTTTTAGGGCATTTGGACGGGTGGGGACAACTTGGCCGACCAAGTTGGAGGCTTTAAAAAAAAAATTATGTTAAACTTTTTTAATTTTATGCAAACAAAAAAGGGGGACGACCAGAAGTACCCAGTACGGAAAGGGGATGTCCAAACGTCCCCTTTCCGTATTAGGTACTTCTGGCCATCCCCCTTTTTCCCCTTAGGCGTCCCCAAGTTTTCGAGACGTCCCCTGCATTTTTTCACTTTTTGGGGATGGCTGGGAGACGTCCCATACTTGTCCCCCCGTCCCCCAAATGTCGGGTTTTAGGCCGGGTACGCGTCCCCGGGGAACATAGATTAGTTCTAATTAACAAATTGTTATGCATTTATGTCAAAACTTTAATTAATACATGGAGGATATCTCAAATCAATATATGCTCTACAAATTTGGTGCATGTGTGTGTTTTAAAAATTATTTTAAGAAATTATACACTTAAGATGTTTGATAAAGCACCAATTTATTGCCGAGTTTTTGGCGATTGCAAGACTTTGAATTTTTTTGGGTCGGCCAAGATACTGTAAAAGACCGAAATTTTCAGCTATGCTCCATACTCTCTTGAACATAGTCTCCAATGTGCTAAACAAAGAAATTAAGTGACCACAAAGGTTGAATTCAAGGTTCCAAATGCGTGTGATTTTGTTACTTAGGATAGAATCTCGTGGTAGGATGATTCGTTGAAAACCTCCAAGGGGATATATTGTAGTTACTAAGACTTTGTCAACTTTTGAATGATGGATGTTCTTTTCTATTTTTCCTTTCTTATTGGATTTTATGGTTTTAAGACTTACTAAATTTTGAAAAAGAAAGTACAAAAGAGGAGGGTTTAGGAAGATATTTCTAACCCTCAACTAATCCTTTGAACTCTGGACACAGGGTTGCGAAAGTGGATTCCAAAATCTATCCTACTTTGCCAAATTCAACAACTCTACAAGGAAGGTGTTATCTTCTAATGTATTTCAAAAGATTTTCACAATAGAAGTTAAGTATAGTTCAAGTGTTAAAACTAACCCTACAAAATAATTGAAAATCATCCAGCTATAAAAGATATGAACATTTTCATTCCACATAAAACTTTCCATCAAATCCTTCATTCAATTTAACAAATTGAAAATAATATATACTCTAAGAAAGAGAAAAAACAAAGAAACTTGTAAAAGATATTAATTTCACTAACCATTGAACAGTGAATTTACTTGGGAAAAGTCCATGTAAGAATTTCTTTGAATCTCTCTTTACAGATGCAAAAAGTGGGTTTATATAGTAGTTTAAAAAAAGACGAAGGCCCAGATCAATTTAAGATCAACGGACAAGATTTAGACAACTATAACCTAATTAGGGTTTACGATGATTATCTAGAACAAACCGATGAAAAATGAACACAAGTGAGGCTTTCTTCTAAAAGAAAACAACCCTTATCCTTTCTTTGGCAGCATATTCAAAGGACTTGGACATCACAAGCATGAAATTATTTGATTGGTGGAATTGGGTGGTTGCTACCTTAGCATGCTTATCTCTTTGGCTTTGAATAATTCTTCTTCAATTTTGGGAATTTGAGATTTTCGAAAAAATATTCTCAAATTGTATCTTTAAACCTCCTTGAACTCATAATTTTCTCCCTTTTGAATGCTCTTCTTAATCTTCAATCCAGGATCTTGGACTTCTTGGTGTGAACTTTGATATTTGGAAGATGTCTTTGGAATCTTCTTCTTGTCCATTCATCCTGCTTCTCTTGAAATTCTTTATGGGTGATGAAGTTGTTGGTTGTGTTTGTTTTCCTCATCTATGAATATCATTTTTCTTTATACCATTTGAATTCCTTCCCTTGATCTTGATCTTTGAAAATACCAAGTTGTAGCATCTCCTTCATCTTTGTCTGCCCTCAATTGTTCATTACTCGTCACAAGTTTACATCAGAGCTACAAAACAACATTGAGAAAATTGTCAATAACTCCTTAAAAAGACTTCAACAATCTAACCTTTACTCTGGAAATGGCCTAATGAATTTTGAAAATGATGAAACCTCGTCCCTAAAAATGCACTTTCGAGTCTGATTTTCAGGAAATTTCCCATACTTAAGCGATTTTCATCATTGCTTCCTTACTGATTCCACCCTCTAAAAATCCTTTGTCTCTCAAAAATTCACTCCTCTCTAAAAACTTATATATCTTCTTTTTCAAGCATAAACTTAGCATCTTCTCTTTGAAACTTGGCCCTTTCTTCTTTCTCACTTGGAATTTTCTCTAGGTACTTAGGGTCCGTTTGGTTCCTGGAAGATGACAAGAATTGGCTTTTTCAAAATCTGGATTTGAAGTTTTTGCGTTTGTTTCAAAATTGGCAAAATGGAACTAGTATACCGGACTTCCAATTTTGCCTCAAAACTAGGTTTTCCAACTTCCTACTAGCAAGTAGGAATTAAAAATCAAAACCTGGTTATGTTTTTTAAGGAGTGTAAAAACAATAGATTGGACTACTTTTTGAAATTTGTCTTCAACTCCAAGCTTACGCATAAAAAAATGTCTTCACATGCATCTTCCGAGTGAAAAAAACGGTTTAAGTAAAATCCCAAAAATCGGAATGAAGATTTGCAAAACCTTGATTTGGGTAAACCAAGGTTTGTAGAAATCCAAGTTTTTAAAATTCCATGAACCAAACAGACCCTTAATGATTTCAACCTCAAATGGCTTTGGACTTCAAAATTTTCGAACTTTTCTTTAGCTCCAGAGTATATTCCAAATCTTTGGTTGTCAACACTAAGCCAATTTTTCATCATGAGAGACCAAACATTGCTTGTGTATGTAGATTTCAACAACTTCCCTTTTACAATTTGACGAATTTTCCACAATTCTCCATGGAATTCTTCAGGGTTTCTTCTACTACTTAGACGAAGTTCACTATAGATCAAGGAATTTCCTTGACTTAATGATGATAACAAAGTGTGGAAACTTACATGACCAATAACCAAAATAATCTTGACCCAATATTAACCTCAAATAAATGAGAGATTATTTCTTATTGATATTGCATTTAAACTCATCAACTCTCTCCCCTACCAAGCTAAAATATGGCCTTTTATAAGAGGCTAATTTAAGCCTAAATCCAATCCAAACAGATTTATTTTTTCTAGGCAACTAAATCACAATCCCTATCATTACTCTTAACTTCCTATATTTTTAGTTGAAACAAACTTATTCGAGAGAGATTACAATCTCCCAACATGCCATCTAGAAATTCCGAGCAATAACCAAGAATTAATTGATGGACTTGTATCACTTAACCAATTTTTCTCCCTTGAAAGTTCTCTCTACATGGAAAACTTTTGGTGATTCATTAGAAATTTCCAACACACCCATGCGTAGACTTCATTATGCTTTGAGGATTCTTCACATTCTCCATGATCAAACTTCTCTTAGATTAGGAATTTCTCCACTATATTTTCCTCATTATATTGACCTCTACCTTCTAAAAAATTAAAAAACATTTGAAGTTAGGAGAGGGTATGAAATTTACGAATGCAAAGTATGGAATTCTAATCAATCTTATTCTAATTTCACTTTGCATTCTTACATCCAAAATTCATCTTCACTCCTATAAATTTTGAATTTTCAATCAAGAATAAGGACTGTAAGTATGAAAATTCAAGGATGAAAACATTGAATCCACCCCAATTCTTAAAAAATCAGATTGAAATTCTGAATTTGGTATGAAAATCCCCTTCAAATCTGCATAAACTTGTTAGAACCTGTCAATCAAATTAGAAAACCCTATGGAAATTCTCAAGAAATCTTCAAAATCACCTCAATCCTAAAAGAAATCAAAATTTTGAATAGAAATTCATCAAAAATCATAAATGTTCAAAGGAATGCTAAACAATAATCTTGGAATTCAACTGAAAATCACCCAAAGTCTCTACCTTACTCTGAAATCTGAAAAGTACTGCCAACTCCAGAGCACCAATTTGGTGTTTGTGAATGAATACAACACAAAGCTCATGAATTAATAGGCAATCAAAATATCAAAAAGGGATCAACTTGCCTTATTTTGTGTTTTTCTTTTTGTTTTTTTCCCTTCCCTTTATATAACTTGGTTGATCTCTTAGGGTGGGGTCCCATGGAGGAGAGCTTTCTAAAAAACTGAAGTGGATGCTGCAGAAATTCTGAAGGAATATTTTAAACCCACTGGCCCCATGAAGCCCAGGGTTGAAATTTAAGCTCCAAAATTGAAGGAATTTTGGGGCGTATGAATTTTCCTTCTAAAATTTTATTGGAGAAGGAATTTAAATTTTAGAAATATTTTCCTAAGTTGGTGGAGCTAATTCCAACCCCACCATTATTTTTGCACTCAAATAATCAGCCCTATACTGTAGAGGCTCCTATTTTCTAGGAGAAGATTCCAAACGATACTTTAGCAGTCTGTTTTCTTCTTCATAGGACCCCTTCTTCCTTGAAAATAGAAGCTTACGCCCCTCCATGGGACCTCAGCCTTAAAGAAGCCTTTTTTTTAAATTTGTTTTTCCCTTTTTACATTGAGATATGGCTTTCTTTTCTTTTTTTTAGAATCTCTTATCTTGTGATCCTTATCTTGCTTTCTTCTCCATGTTTTCTTCTAGAACCCTATTTAAGTTGATCCATTTGTGCTTTCTTCTCAAAGTAATGTGACTCAGACCCGGTTCTTACTTAGCAAGGGCAATTCAACTCGTGACCCGGCTCGGACTCTGTCGTGACTCAACAGTGACTCGGCGAGCTAGGGTATGTTAATAGAAATACCTTATAGAAATATAAGATATTTGATGACTTGGCGGGTCAGGGTCACAGGTCATTTTGACCAGGCAGGGGTGGCCCAACTCATCGAGTGACTCGCAATGAGTCACGTTATTATGTTTCTTCTAAAACTTTCACGTGTGAATAGATGTTGAGTAATTACTCTCTTTGGGCAATTTTTTTATATTAAATATAACATTTAACTCATTATATTGTATATAAATACTATTAGGATTTTGAGAATGGTTTCAGATATCTGGGAGTTATGATGGAGATTCTAGATTTTGGAAGGTTCTAAAAGTATTCACTCTTAGCTAAGTTTAAGTAATTGGCACACTTCCATCAGTGTTCTTTTCCACAATTTTTCTTGACATTTCCAAGATAAGTGTGATATTGGAACAAGGATTTTCCAAGTGTTTTCGCAATTTTGAATGTTTCTCCTTGTTTTGAAGTTCAAAAAATTTCACCACTTTTCATTCTTTTCTTGAAATCCCAAATGAACTTGAAATTGAAAATAGGAATTTTACACGTGCAATTTCACTACTTTTGGCCTTCCCAAAATAGAAACTTCTAAAAAACAGAATTTTTTTTTTAATAATGCAAATTTCTAAAATTAGGAAAAAAAAGGTTCTTAGATTGGCCCCAAAATGCCAAAAGTTTAAACTTCCAAAAAATCAGAAATAGAACTTTTCCTGAAAAGTAGTTGTCAAAATTGACCTCAAGCAATATCGATCTTGATCCCTTGACCATCCTGAACACCTCTGTTGCATCAGAATGCTCATTTGGTCATGCATTCTCTCTTTTATTTTTTAATGACACTCTTGAACTTGGCAAAACTCTAAACTTTGATTGAACTCCTAAACTTCGCACTGTCAAGAGACCGGAGACTAAAACGGTGACACTAAAGGAGCCCTCTAAAAATTAAAATCTAGGGGTCCCAATTTGCAATGGGGTGATGTGTGATTACGTCACAACAAGTTCCATTGTCATTATTAGCAAGATACATGAGATAAAGGTCACTAGTAGTATTCACGGCATGGGGAAAATAGTTCTCGTAGTGATATATTGAGCATAGAAATATTCCATGTGGTGAAAAAACCCACAAAATAAGACATCCCAATAGTACTGTGCTATTGAAGCCACCAATTAATGTATGTTAAAATGTTTTTAACAATTACAAATGCTTCATGGATTGAAGTGTTACTGGAACTGTAAAAGCAAAGAAAAATATCAAAATATATAAAAACAGAATGTCACTAGGAGTTTAGTATAACAATCCAAGAATTTAAAACGCGTGAAAAATAACGACATGCATAAAAGTACAAATAGAAATTTAGCATGCACAAGAATATGCTCCCAAGCATTTTTACAAACGTAATGTTGGCCCATACCCTAGTAGGCTGGCTGCATCAGATACTGAACCCTCAACTGCCATAAGCAAATCTAGCAGAGCTCGTACACCCTGTAGATGACAGAAAATGCCATATCATCCTCCAGTTATTTTCACATTGAAAATGTTTTGATGCCAAACTGTCAAAACCAGTTATCAATATCTTCAAAATTTCAAACAGAAATTCAGCATTCTGTTTATAAATTGCTAAGGACAAACACACCAGAAAAAATTTTGCATTGTTTGGCCCAATTCGCTGATTGGAATCAGGGCCCCTGACTGTTGCCTTGGCTGGAAGTATTTGGATAAGCTCTGCTGGAGGTTTGTACGTCTCTAGATCTATTGGGTTCCTGACTAATTACAAGAACCAATTCAAACAATAGTCAAGATGAGATAAGTTGTGGCAGTAATAAATCCTCTCACAAGAAAAACCAGCTTCTCTCATAATTTAAATTTCACAAGTGCCAAAGAATACACATGTTGTGCAGCTTCTGAGCTAAATCCTTTTATATTTAATGTTGAACTTCTTTATCAAAGCTTTATATTATCAATTCATAGTTTGACCAGAAATTTAAACCATGGCCATGACATCCCAATGGCATAAAGTACTTAAAATACATTCATCAACAATATTCATAGGAAACAAAAGCACAAATCCAAATACATTGATCAAGACTAATAATTTCATGGGAGAAAGATGTGGCAAAATATAGAATCCGTAGTTGTCTCAGGAACGTCAGGCTGTGACATGCATCACTGGTAACCAGGGTTCATTGTAGCTTCTGTTAAATTTCTCCCAACTTATACAGATTTACAAATTATACTAGTTATTTAAATTAGAATGCCTATGAAAGTCTTCAATATTAAACACATGATTGAATTTTATCTGGGTTAATCTCACACTGGTTAGAACAGCAAGAGAGGGGATATTTACAAGGCATTGTATGCTTCAAAAGTTTAACAATTGAGAAAATTTACCAGAGGGTGAAAAACCCAAAATGCAAAAATTTACAGACCCTCACCCTACTAACAAATGCTTAGAGGAGAGTAGGTGCTAATGGCCGCCTAACCTTAATTATCAACAACATGGAAGGTTAGTGTAAATGAAAATTCACAAAGTATGTCTTGAAATGCCTTGAAAATGCACAGTTCAAACCCCACAAAAAATTGAAGTAAAATTAAAATGGTTATGAAACATTCCAATATTAATATATAAAGCCTTTTGTTAAACAAACATTATCTAGATCTTGATAAGTAGGAGATAATTTCCACAGCATGTCAAATTGTGATATTGCTATCCATATTCAACTATGTAGTTTTTGAGTCAAACTCATTGACCCATGTTTCATGAGTTGTGGTTCACAAGAACTCATCTTTCATGAGAATGAATGGAACAATTAGCACTCATTGCAAATAAGTGAGCTTAACTTCGACAAAACTCCACGGCAAAGCGCACTGTTGTAGTATTAGAATGGGTGACCTCCTAGGAAGGCCCCACTACTTCACCATTGTGTGCATCACTTTGATGCAATGAGTGCTAAATGTTCCATGTGCATCACCTACATGCAATGAAAGCTATGTGTTCCTTTCATTCTCCTGAGAGACGGATTTATTTGAGCCAATACTCATGAAGCAATTGAATTCTGATAGCAATATCGCAGTTATCCAGATTTAGTTTATTTCAAAAATATCTATACTTGCTAATTCAAAGTAAAATTAAAATGCCTATGGAATATCACAATATTTAATATATAGCAGCTTTTGTCATACTCTTTTGCAAATAAATGGTTTAAAAATTCAACCCACTTTAAGTCTCCAAAACAAGAGACTGTAGCTAACTCAAGTAAATAATCTTTTGAGAGACTGAGTTAAAAAATAATTGTACATCATTTGGATACTTCAATATGTGATGCTGCTAGTATTAAAAATGGATTAGATTTACCAAAATATTTGATATTGAAACAAAATGACTTGCAAACCAAGAAGCTATTACATTTTGACTTAAAAATAGCATGTTTATTTACAGTATGTACCAAAAGACTTGTTTCAAGCTATTCTTCATTACTTTAGATATGCAAGAAGCTAATACCCGTTTCAGTTGTAATTTGTTTGGTGTTGATGTAATATCAATTACACATGCATATGCAACTTTTTGTGAGTGACACAGCACATTATTAATTGAGACACCACTGTCCCAGTCATAAAAGACTACATTCATTTTGAAATATAATTACAATGTAAAGGAAGTAAATGGAACTAAATACAATGAGGAGAAAGCAACTAAACTAGATCGCAGTAATTTCAGAAAAAACACAACATGCCATAGAAAGAAAGAAAGGAAGAATAAGAGGGGCATCATACAAAACACAAAATATTCCCTATAGAACTTGTAAGATAAAAGAACAATCTCCCAAGCATACACCCAAAATTGCTTCTCGAAATGGTTACGTACAATCACAAAGCCTCAATGCTTATTAGGATATCATAACTATGAATGTGGAGAGATGCTAGCAACATAATCATGCTCTAGAGACCTATAATAAAACATTTTAATCTGTGTCAGCCCTCACTATATAGGCCAAGTAGACCCTTGATACTATTGATGTTCAACCAAAACCATGAAGCAATATCAAGTTCAAGTGATCCACAATCAAGCCATGCACCCCTCCAAAAGTAACTCCTATGAGAAAGAATGTAACCCCCAATTTGACTATTTGACCTGTATGACCTATTACTACTGAAATTGATGCTCCTACGAAATCTTATTTGCAATCAAAATTATGTCAGTAATCATGCCACACTTGTCATATTATCAATGTCCGCTGTGTTGTCTTTCCAGTCAGACAACCAAGTCAATCAGGTATTGATTTGTTATTGTCCACTAACAATGTTTGTAGGATATAAGTCAATGAAGATTTTTCAAGCTCTAGAAGTGTCAGAAATAAATCCTCCAACATGGGCAGAAGAAGATTGAAATATCAAAAGCTAGACAAATAAAAGTGAAATCTCAATGTGAGAAAAATGGCTAAGGAATTTGCACTTTCAAGGCAGCTCAACCAGAAGGAACTTATCAAAATGGATAGTGACAAAACATAAAACCACACCAAGTCGATCAGAGCAAAAAATTGCACTTAAGATGTGGTGCAACCTTTCAACCAAGCTTAACTATGACAATGGGTGGCAAACATATCATTAAACTTCAACCCAAACCTGGCATACATGATGTGACTCGCTACCGGCTTTATGAAGGAATGTATCAAGTAAAAATAGGACATTTGCAGTGGTTCTACCAACAATAAACGACAACAAAAAGGCTGGAACTATTACTAAATCAAAATATAAAGAATTTTCCCATTTTGAAGTAGCAAGACCTAACTAAAACCTAAGAAGCCGGGCCATTATATTAGTATACTATACCTTGTTAATTCCTTGTAGCTTTGACAAGATAAGTGTTCTGATTTTCAGATCAGTCTGATCTAGACGCATGAGTTCCCTTAAGTATTGGTCACTAGAACATATTGTTCCCTCTAAAAAGATTGGCATCTTCCTTGTGGCTTTTATAAACCTTCTTATTTACTAATGTGGTTAGTTAGTTACAAACCATTAGTAACTCTTGGAATGGGTACCAATCTTGAGGAAACAATTATGTTGTTAAATAGGCCAACCTAGAGAGGGACAATGGAGATGTCCATTCAATGAACATGCCCCTTGAGTTAGGTATAAGGGAGGGTTAGATTGTAGATTAGAAGACACACCGAAATCTATAAGTCTGCTCTTCTAGCAATCTGCCCAAATAGAATCAAGATAGAGGATTGTAACATTTCCAGAAAATCCTTGATATTAACATAGTATTAGAGCCATCCTGCAAGTGTACAAATATGATCTGATCACCCGAAATAGCACAGAAGATATGTCATTTATTTTTCAATTTTGAAACAAATATTATTTTCTGTGGCAAAATTACAAATACGAGCATCTAACCTACAAACACAATAAAACGTGGACTGGAAGCATTGAGATAAATGATCTGAGCCGCCATTATCCATGAGACCTCACGCATCTGCGCAGACACAGTGATCTCAAATCAATATTTGTCCACATTCTCTTGCAAAGAACCCAATCCAAGCACAAGGGCAACATTCCCAATGTCTTCGATTGGCATTGCTCCTCTTTAGCCAAAGCAGCATTAGTAAACCACAGAGCACAGAGTAATAAGGAGGAAAGAAAATAAGAAAGTAATTATACAGGGTGACATCGTCATTGATTGAACCCATCAATGCATGTAACACATGCCAACCTCTTAATTTTATTATCTGTGTAACATCAGTCTTCTCGCTTAGAGCTAGAGTGATAATCAAATCACCAGTTATATGAAACTAGCAGCCCCATTGACTAGCAAGATAAATGGAGATTTGACCAAATAATCATGGGTAAAATCTCGTAATAACGAATGAAGAAGAAATAAATTGGAAAAGCGGTGAATTTGGAATGAACAGTTAAAAAGGAGGACTCGCGCATAAGCAAGGGAAGATAATAAAGGAGACTAAAACACTAAAATTCTCCACCAACCAAGGCAAGAATACGAGTAGTCCTCAATACGAATTACGTGCAATGAAGGAGATACTATAATATCAGTATCCAAGTTGAGAATAGGAACCATAATTCCTTTAATTGAAAATTGATGAATTAAATGTGAACAAGACGAGAGCGAAGGATAAATCACCCTTATCGATAATGATAATGAGTAATCACGATGAGCAGATACTTATCACCGAAGGCTGGCATAAATATAGTATGGTACCAATGAATATTTTAGCATTTATGATGGATATCGAATAGGAATGTTACTCTTCATAAGAAAGAGATGAGAAGAATAAAAATAGAGGCATCCAATAGTGCATCAAAGAGTGAAGGCAAACATATTAAAGTCAAAGTCAAAAACACAGGAAGAAAATCTTTTAATATGACCATTGATTGTATATGCACGAGTTCATTTATTGGACTGCATCGAGACTACATTATATTAATTTTTCAATGGTCACATATACAATTCCTTTGCGTCTTGAATATGTGGTTGTCGGGTTTCATAACTGACAAGCCAAATTTGGTTTTTCCACCTGCATAGATCTATATCAGTTGAAAATTAACAGTTATTTTCTACGAAACTATGTTGCGTTAAGGAGCATAGACAACAGTTCACATCTAATTATTACTAGTTATTAAAATCGTGAGACATTTGGAGTCCACAATTGCGATGTGTGTGGTGACAACTTCTGATCAAAAGCCAGATACATTCAATAAACACAAGCTCCCTGTTGAGATTTGGGCCACCATTATGCTAATTAAAAACATATAGGAATCAGGCCTTAAAGTATAATTATCAAGATACTTCATAGGCTTCATAATTACTGATCCTCGTTGAATAAAGAGATGGGAAGAGTGTAGAATTCATACGAAGCACACAAGTTTGAGATCACTAGAACTATTGGCAAGAAATAGCCACTGTCATAGTTCTACATCACATTCATACAAATGATATGATTGATTGACAAGGGTACAAGAATCATTATATGGTCGGTTGTTGTGATTCATCTCTGCTAGTTGATATAGATAAGAGAAAGGTGGCAGCAATGATAAAGATTAATATTCAAAGGATAACTAGTGATTGGCACAAGCTGCGGACTACCTTTCAAAATCGATGATTGTCTTAGATTGAATTGTGATTGGTTGCGAGAAGCTTGTCAGCGATTGTACAAATTTCTGAGCATTATAAGTTCTCTATAATTACCCAGACCTACAAATAAGATGAAAGCAAGACATAGGCTCAAGATTCATCAATGGGGCTGTTTTTTAAAGATATGGTGCACAGCAATAAGAATACACACCATCTGTAGAAATGACACCATCTTGTTACATCTGATGAGAAATTTATTTTCACAAATTAGTGAAAGACTACAGTTCCACTATGTTTACAACATGGAAGAGATAGTGATTTCCAGATAAGGTCATTGTGATATGTGTTGTGCAATCTATTTTTGAGTCAACAGTGTTTGGTTGCTGAAACTTGAAAAGTTTTTGGCTGTTTGGACACAACAATATTTTGTGGGATTTTTGTAAGCTTGTTGTTGCTCCATCTCCAAAACACATTATTCAAGGCATTCCTGATCTTCCCTCAAGTCCAAGAGGGAGTGTTAATGATTGTGGACTTAGAAAAGATGCATTCTATATAACCTTATGACTATTCAGATTATTAGTATTGGTTCTCTTAGAAAGGAGGGAATAAAGTGACATCATGCTATGACACTAAGATCATAGATATTAGCATGGTATGCCTTTCTGACAAAAGGAGAAGCTAAATGATCTGCAATGGTAAATCTTGACTCAGAGGGAGTAGACCATGCTTTATTTATTCCCGAGTAATAAAGAATTTGAAGCAAAAATCATAAGCATCATCTTATAAGAAATTTATATGTCAAAGTACTTAGAAGATCAAGTTGACTCCCTAGGATCTAGGTTATACAAACTCACACTGAGTGTACCATGTCAAGATGGCGTATACTCATAAAGTACAAAAGCTTTCGTCAAGGTTACGATGGAAAGATAAGTATCTATTGTACTTGAGCTTGTCTTTTACCTTATGTTTATAATATCTTTCGTTTCTATTTTTTATAAGAAAAGTATATGCCTTGATTTTGTTTTCTGAAGAATGTTCTTGTAGGAAAGAAGTTTGGATTCAAAGGGAGTCTAACATCTCATCAAGGCAACTTTGAATAAGGAGCTCAGAAGATTTGATATACAGTAGGAGTCTTGAAAATCTACAGTGAGCAATCATCTTATGGGCCTATCTTTATAAACATCATGGTGTGGAAGCATTTCTCAGCAAACAATTTTGCAGCATCAGTTTGCAGTAATAGAAAAGAATCTTCCAGCACGAATTTGATGTGATAGCAAATGATCTTATGGTGTTTTTAAATCAGTAGAGGACTACTCGCGAATCTTGAATAGATTCAAGATTGTGTTGTGAAAGAGACATTTCGATGTCTATGAATCACAACTTGGATAAAGAGAGAATTTAATTATTCTCTAGACTTCGTCCTTAAGTATTGGAAATTAGAAAGCAGATATTCTTATCAAACCTCTTTGAGAGTGATCATCTCTGGAAAGATCCAGGTATGATTGAATTGTTTTGTATTCTTATGATAATTTATATTATTGTCAGGATATTGATTGTTATGGGGCTTCATGATTTGTGTTTGTTATTTAAGAGGTGATGATCTCTAAAATAATGAACACTTGTATAAAGACATTGTAAGAGGTGACGATCTCTAAAATAATGTTCTAACCAGTAGAGAACTACTGGCAAATTTGGATGAATTTAAGATCATGTTGTGATGGAGGCATTTCTATTTCTATGAATCACAACTTGGATAAAGGAATAATTTAATTATTCTCCGGATTTTATCGAGTGTACTGGCAGATCTTAATTCGGGATCATGTTGTGTGCCTATGAATCACAACTTGGATAAAGGGAGAGTTTAATTATTGTCCGGATTTTATCCTATGTAAGGCATTCTAGTAATGGATTGCTGGTAGAATCTAGATCTTGGACGAAATCAAGATCATGTTGTGATAGTGACATTTCTAAAACTCCAGATGTCACAACTTGGGTAAAGGGAGAATTTAATTATTCTCTAGTCTTTATCCTAAGTATTGCATTCTATGCAATACTGTTATCACAAGTTCAGGTAATACTTCATATCACTAGCCTTGTCAAACATCCTATGTTACAAGCCTAGGTGATTTGATAGTTTGTATTACGAACGATGCTTAGTGATTTGATCACAAGCTCCGGTGATAGCTTATATTACAAGATTTGTAATATGATGTGTTTTCAGGTATCATTTGTATAATGATACATCATGCTTGAAATTCAGAAAGGTATAGAGCGTAAATCTATGCTTAGTCATCTCTATTGATGTTGCTAGATATGTTTCTATCACTTATTGTATCAAGTTAAGAGGGAGTGTTAATTCCTTGTAACTTTGACAAGATAAGTGTTCTGATTTTCAGATCAGTCTGATCTAGATGCATGAGTTCCCTTAAGTATTGGTCACTAGAACATATTGTTCCCTCTAGAAAGATTGGCATCTTCCTTATGGCTTTTATAAGCCTTCTTATTTACTAATGTGGTTAGTTTGTTACTAACCATTAATAACTCTTGGAATGGGCACCAATCTTGAGGAAACAATTATGTTGTTAAATGGGCCAACCTAGAGAGGGACATGTCCATTCAATGAACATGCCCCTTGAGTTAGGTATAAGGGAGGGTTAGATTGCAGATTAGACGACACACCGAAATCTATAAGTCTACTCTTCTAGCAATCTGCCCAAATAGAATCAAGATAGAGGATTGTAAACATTTGCAAAAGATCCTTGATATTAACATACCTAGAAAAGATTATAAACAGACCATAAATTTCACACTTTTTGAAAGGCATTGCCAGCAAAAATCAACACCAAAGATGGCAATTGTATTATAGAGATATGCGCAACATTCAAATCGTGATTTTGAGGCAGCATGGTCACTACAAAATTCTGCTATTGATTTAAAAAGTTGACCAAGTCTAACTCAAGCCACCAAAGACAAACCCTAGCACCCAATATAGGAATAAAAGCAAAAGCCACTCAAAAAGATCGTATATAAATTACCCTGATTTAGGAAGAAGGCCGATTTCAAGAAGATGGAAGCAGATTATAGGCTATTTAAAAATATTTCTTGCTTCCTTCAAAAGAAAATGATCAGATTTATCTTGAAGTGATTATTTTATTATTACTTCAGCTGTACAAAATATTACTACATAAATATAAATAGGGGCCTTGAGTATTACAAGAGGTAACACCTGTTCATCCATCATGATTGAGAAGAGCATGTTCTTTAGGAAGAACACACAGCTCTTATCCGAGGTTTCATGCACACCTTCCAAATGGCTCCAAAATTCTGCAGCTATTTTACCGGAAGGAACCTGTGGGAGCTGATCACCAATAAAATAAAGTTTGATGAGCATGACAACTTCTTGATTTTGCTCATCAAATTTATCCTACTCTGCCTACATCCTTGGGATGATTAGTCTTGCCCAAAACAAAATTGTGAAGACATCTTACTCAAAAATCGTCATCATACATTGTTTCCAGGCATTAAAGTTTCTAACATTGAATTTTTGACTCCCTTCTAACAGAATGTTGATCAAAGATGCCACTGCCCACTTTTCAAAGCAAAAGACAAGAAACCAAGATGGATGGATGCACAAATTTGAATCTACCAATTACAAAGGCAGAAACACCTTCAGATTACAATGTGAATCTGTTGGCACAAAAGTTGAGGCGCAAAAAATTAGACGCCCACAAAAATTTCAAAGACAGCCCCATTGAGGTCTCAAAAAACCCACAAAATAAACAGAATAAGTTTTTGACTGGAACAAAATTTGAAGCACAAACAATGAGGCACCCAGAAAATCCGAAGACAAATTAGTTGACGTCTGGAAAATCCCAACAAGTATCTGTACTTGGAATTTGAAATGACTAAGAAAACAGAGGGTTCAAAAGAAAATCCTAGTTGGTTGTCTGAAATCACTTTAATATGGCAGAAAATCAAGACTTGCAACCTGTAGCTTGCTTGCACAAAACAAACTGAGTTGTTTTGAGTAGAATCAACCAGAAAACAACTTTAGGAGATAGTCAAGAAAAAAGAATGGTGCCCATGTCACAGTGTTTAGCAGAAAAAACATTTGAATCAAGAGCTCATGCGCCAAAAGACCAAACTGCTCATTGTAGAGCACAAAAACTCAATCTTGGAAAAAAAGACCCAAAAGGGAGATGAAAAGAGGAGTCCACGTGCCTGTAAATTCAAGCACAGGTTTCCAGAATGGAAAAAAATGGGCATCTGTAAACAGAAAGCCACCCAAGGGTTGTGCTAAGAGAACCAGCGACAGAAAATAACAGCAAAAAAAACACAAGGACATGTATTTCCAGGTCACATGGGATCTGCAGAGAAATGTTTCAAGCACGTAGAAGGATGGTGAAGATCCACTGTGAATTATTTTCGAAATAATTTAAGACAAAAAAATTCGTACACTAAATTATAAAATTTTCAACAAAAATATGAACCTTGCTCTTGATACCATATTAAAAGAGGCAGTTGGTAAATTAATCAAATGATTAATTTACTAGGAACGAATTGTCCTATAGAGTTTACAAAAGAAATATTTCTAAAAAGAAACATCCAAATAATAGAAAGAGTGTATTATAAAAGATATTTAGTGACCGTTAAAAATAGAAATAATCTAACTTTAGGAGATATTATTTTAATATTGAGCACATTGTATAGGGTGGTAATTGAAGAATAAACATATGCTGCAGAAATTATCATTTGAAAATGGAAGTGAGGTCCTACTGTTTTGTGTAAACGAATGAATTTTTGTAAGTTGTTGCAAAGCCTATGCTACAAAAGCTTATATAGAGATCATTCACAGTGGGTTTGTAATTCCATCAAGCCAGTAGGATTGATTACCTTTATTTTTTTTTGTGTTGAATCGTGTTGTTTACTGAAAAAATTACTTTGTGCATCACATCAGCAATTGATTTCAGTGATTTGTGTGAGGTTTATTTATTAAATCATTTCGTATGTTGATATTCGACAATTTATCCAATAGGCAGCTATGTTTATTCATGCTTGGGCAGTTAGTCCTTAACACTGAAAATCTCACTACAATTTAAGCCTGTCAACACAAGGGGCTCATCACTCGATGGCCCTCTCCCACTCCATTCAGTTCAAACAGGTTTGCTGCAGCACTGGGGATAAATACATAATCAAGTAGTATATTACATTTAATGCAAAACTTGAAGGTCTATTTTGTACAGTTGGCATATTTGGAAAAACATTTAAATTTATGGTTTAGTTAGGTCATGGGGAAATTCCCCTCACAATTTGAAAAAGTAGTTCAAAACTTCAACCAAACATACTATTTCATTTTATCTTGTCACAAAAGTGATGAATTAAAATCACTGACATGACCAAGGGGTCCAATGTAACTCTAAAGCGATCCAAAATGGAGCATTTATTATGAAGTAGAAAAAAACGGTTGAGTATGCTAGTCATAGTCCACCCCCTATTTAATGACTCTTAACAATTGTCATAAGACAAAGACACATGGTGAAGAGTGTCGAAAATGGAATCTAAGAATTTGATATGAGGGCACCCGTTACAGTATGGGATCATTATTTATTTTTTACACTGAATAAAACATCTAAACCTAGGAGTTTGTGCAAGGTAGTCACCCAGTCCTGACAAGAACAATCGAAGAGAAATTCAGATTTCAATGCAGCAGCAAGCAAATCGAGGTTGTGCCAAAGACAATTAGAAAGACATAACTCGTGTACAACAACCATACACAGAAGCCACTGTAAACTTGTAAAATGGAAAAATTTAGATGTAAGATGCTCAAAAAACATCTATAACAGATTAAAATTTGGATAAACCAGCAAGCAAAAGATAAATGTATTTGAAGGAAAAGTAGAATTATGCTAAACACCATTCAAAATATGGAAAATGAGAGTCAGAGAAATCATTAAAATGGTTCAATAGATATTAAAAGATCACAGGAAGTATATTTATTAAATATAGAATCCAGAAAAAGGACAACTTCTAGCTTGTAAACTACAAGGCATCCTTTTTGAGGAAGGATAAGTCTTGTTTATAGCACCCACAAGTGATTTTTCACTATCTATCACAACCTCACTAGAACTTGCACAATGTAATGACCCCTTTCTAGAACCATCTTAGCAATGAACTAGAATCAGACCAAATTCAGGATTGGGATTAATGAGGCAACTGAATGTTTGAATATGTACATTAGACGTATACTTATCACTTGGTTGAAAATTTATAATCTATTATTATAATAGTTCAATATGAAGAATCAAGAAACAACACATGTAATGCCATAGTTGGAAATCTCACCAAAGGCCTAAACAAATTCAGGAAAAACTCGGCCAGTTTTTGGCAAAAAACTTAAGAGCTTGCAGAATTGCTTAAATTTAATAAAAGTATTTTTTGCAGAATTCAATGAGAATATGCATCCAATGAGTCAATAAATGAGAACACAAATGAAACAAGCTGGGTCTAGATATATTTAAATGCAAAGAGGGTACAAAATGGCATTCTCATTACGAATGTTGATGGGCGGAAGCAAAATAGTAAATAGTTATTGTAGAACTAAAAGTAAATACATCATTGCAATTACATCTTCCTCTTCCCATCTATAGTAAAAACTAAGGTAGAGGTAGAACTAGAGGGTCTAGCCCTAGAAGTCTGCATTGGGCATGACTGTGCCTCCTCGCTCGATATGTCTTAGTCTGTGGCTACTCCTCCATGTTGGATGTAGCTGTACCTCTAGCTTCTCCTGGCTCTAGCAATGACTCTTCTCCTCAATGTCATCTACTATGAAACAAATCCACCCCTATCCTCTCCATAGCCTGCCTCTCCAAATCATTGATGTCATCCTCTATAAACAATAAAGTTTTCTCGTATGATGTCCAATCATTGTAAGGATCTATATCATCTCAATCAACTAGACAACTCCTACTTCTTGTGCCTTTCTTATGCACATCCAAAGACTATATTGCACAAAGACAAGTTCGTTAAGGTGTTTTTGAGCTAACGATTTCCTCTTCTTTGTGGATAGCCTCAAACAAGCTCCAATTGCGCTCTTCAATTTTCCTTCAAAAACCTACCTGGGAATCTGATTTTTCTTCAAAAACCACCTCGAATCTGCTTCAAACCAATGGAAATTAGTTTACAAGGGTTTGTAAGAGTATTTTTCCCCCTCTCAGCAAAATAGAAGCAAACAAATGAGAAATAAGGGCTGATTATTTTCCTGTACGCAATGTAATGAGACTCGGTCGAGATATTACATCGGACTTGCTGAGTTTTTGGCAAAAACACAGCAAGTTTTTGCAACTCGCCAAGTACTTTGTCAGTGTTCCAACTATGTGTAATAGTTAATACTATAATCTAGTTCTATGATAAGATCATGTTCCCAATCTTGACTAATACCTACAGTGGATGGTAGATTTGCTGTTCCCAGGTATAGAAACAGTCTACAAGAGACTCCCTCATGATTCTTACCCATTTTGGGAATCTCTGGCTCAATGTGAGTGGCTTACAAACTCCCTGCCCACTTAATCGTATTAGCAAGTGATTAAGGAATAGACTATTAAAAAACTAATTCAAATGAATTATGAACAATATATTTTATTCATTGTTACTGATATATATAAATATATTTATCTATATGTTATCAGCCTACATATATATATATATATATATATATGTTATTTCACTATTATTTTTGTCTCTAATAATTAATTAGTTTCTCAAATCTATAATTTATATTCATGTATATAATATCCGAATAGAAGTCTTAATTCCTTATATTTCGTTTGTATCTTATTCTATTTCCATTGAATTAGACCCTACATGATCGAACTTCATTTGTACTTCTGGTTAGCCAAGTTAATCTTAATCCCAACTAGTGCTAGGAAGGTTACAATAGCAAAAATAGATATTTTAGCGGAGATGTTGGGCTTTTAGCGATGAACACAATTTCAATAAACACAAACAATTGCAAAAAAAAATTGACTTCAAGATGACAGCAATTTAAACAGAATAACAGATACTTTTGTAACAACACATTTGAGAGATAAGAACTTCTAGAAATACAAAAATAGCATAATAGAATAATGGTAATGACTTTATCAATTCAAATGTTCTCTGCTCTGAAATAGTCTTACAACTAGAACAATTAGCCAAGCAGAAACTTTTTGCAACCAAAATACTATCTTCCAAATCTGGAACCCACAGTTACATATGCTTGCCTATCAAAGGCCTCTTTCCCCTCCTATGCACAAACTACCAATAGCCATGCACACACGCAACTTTTGTAGATTTCTTCACACAAAACTCTTACACAACCTCTTTATATCATCTCTAAACATCTCTCCATCCTTCATGCCTTTCCACAAACTCTGTGAAAGACCATTTTTAGAAACAAGGAGCTCACATTTTTCTGTCCCTCCTCCCTATTCATGGATCGCAGTCCCCTATATCTCTTCCCTTCCTTCTACATTAGGTACTCTTCAAATATGTTTTTTACCATTCATAACTAGACCTAAAAACTATTTCCAAAAACTAACTTTAACAAAATGCTATCATCAAAAGAGAAAATCAGGTTTTGTCGATGCACTTGCATTAGACTCCCTAGGAGAACAAAGAAGCTAAAAATATTGTTTGTTTTTTTTTTGCCTCTTCCAATTGTCTTGTCTTTGCATTCCTTGTCGTCTCCCTCCAAATTTGCTCTATGCTTGCATTTTCTCTTTCTAAATTTCCCCATGTACATTTGTTTACTCTCCACTTTCTTGTGATATCTTCCTCGTCTGATTTCTTCTTCAACATCAAATTGCCACAATGTTGTCTTGTCTGAACAGTCATTAACCGATATCATCCCAAAGGAAAATAAAACTTCATCCTAACAATGTGTAACAAGATAATGGTTGGGGAGAGGCATCGAAGGAAGCCGGAGGGAGAAGTTGAGAAGTGGAAGAGGTGTTCGAAGGTGTGGGAGAAGTTGGGGGAAGCCGGTATCTCGTCCTTCATTGTAAAACTTCATGGCTGGGATCTGAAGATTACTGACCTTATGGTGAAAACATAGAGAGAGGGGAAGGTGAAGATTGATGGGGTCGACTTCCAGGTCAATGAAGGGGTTATTGCCGAGGTCATAAACTCACCCAATCAAGGCATAAAATTCTATAGGGATAAGAAAATATCCTTGAATGCGGTGAAAGATTTTGCAAAAGACACGAAGGAGATAAAGGATCTTGTGAAAACTAGTGCCTACTATGAGCTGACATCTATTTAGAAGTTGTGGAGGTTTATCCCAAGGGCAATTATTTCCTACATTACGCTCAACACAAGATTTGACAAGATTCAAACCCACCATTTCGTTATCCTAAACCATTTCAGGTATGGAACCAAAATTTCCATCCCCTTCTATTTGTTTTCCTGTACAAATAAGAGTATTATGGATTATAAGAGGAAAGTGTATGCTAATCCAACCTTCCATGAGGGTTTGTTATTACTCATATATGAGCATTTTAAAGCTCAAAATCGCGGAAGGGTTGTAGCCCAAAAGGCAATTTCTTCAGAGGAGACAAAGAGCTCCTACCTCCGGTCGGACACGGAGGATAGTGCAGGTCTGCACTAGGAAGATGAAGAGGAGGTGACTAAAATCATGAAGGATATGGGTAGGAAGAAGAAAAAGAAGCCAGGGAAAGGTTCGAAGAGAAGGATTGAGCAGGAGGAGAACTCGAAGGAGGATTATAATGATCAGGAAGAGGGGATGGACATGGATAAGGAGGGCAATGGGAGAGAGGAGGGTACTAGTAAGGCACAGGTAAGCAAGAAGGTGAACAACTCAGTCAAAAGGAAAAGCAGAGGGGAGCAGGATGCTAAGAAGGCTCACGGAAAGGGAAAGGAAAGCACTACTGAAGCTCTAGAAGAAAGGAAAGCGGAAGAGGGCTTGGCTTATACTACTGTTTCTCTAGATGAAAAGGGAAGGAAAATTGCACGGAGGAATTTTCATGCCAGCACTGCAAAAATGGGTCTAGTTAGAGAACATATCAACCCGGAGGTTCTAGAGGGAAGGGATGGCAAAATTCAGTTGGAAGAGCTAATTGAACCAGCTTTGGTGATTCTTAGTGAACGCTCGGAAATGGGAATGAACCTCCTAAACAATGCCCACAACAATTTGGTGGACAATTTTCAGTCCATTAAATGGATCTTCCATGAAATTGAAGAGATTAAGTTCAAGATGCAGGGGCAGGAAATGTCGGACGGGGGCAATGGTAATGTCAAAATTGGCAAGCTGGATGCAAGGGTTTCTAAGATTGAAATACAGGTGGAAAGGATGGAGAGCTCTCTCCATAGCTTGCCTAACCAGAGCCTCAACATAATTAAAGGTCTTAATGATAGCATCATTCAGCTGCACACGATGGTGGAGGAAAGCAAAAAGGGGAAGGAGGAAAAGGACAAAGTGGAAACCAAGGCAACTAATGAAGATGCTTCTTTGCAGGGTGAGAGCCCGAGCAAAAGGAGAGTGGAAAAGAGGAAGAGGGAAGAGGAGGTTTCCCCAAACGATAGCCAATCAAAGACTGATGAGGCTGATGCCAAGGAAGAGTTGGAGGTCAAGAAAGCGGAGCTAGCAAAAGATTTAGTTCCCTAATCGTTTCTCCTAGTTTATGTTGGTTCCCTGGCTTTTGGCCTTTTGTTTTTTGTTTTCGTCTGTTGGCCGAGTTAGGCCGTTGTTTTTATGTTGCTTGGTTGCTAGACCTGAACTTTTAGTAGTTCTTATGTTGTTAACTAGTGGGTTTCAGGAACCCCTGTAAAAAAACTTGTTTTACTTAATCAAAAAACAATGTGTAACGAGAGTTACTTTACAAGTCTTTACTTTCACAATGTTATCTTTTAACAACAAATCATCTAATCTCCAACATCCCTAGTTTCTTTCACTACAATCTCAAATGAACCTTTTGCAATTTCTTCCTCTGTTATAACTCTTTCAATAAGTTTGCACTTTTTCCATCAATATGCTCTTTTGAACTGAACTTGGCCTTTAATTGCACATTTGCCTTTGCAAACACAGAGTCATCTTTCTCTTCATTGTAATTGTTATCTTCAAAAAAGAGAACTTGAACCAAATTTTCTCCCTCATTGAACTCTAAACCACTTTGAGTATCACCTACCTCAAATCATCATGACAACCAACATCTAAGCTTTCTAAACTTTGAAAATTAATATCTTTATTATTTTTTGTTACTTGGTTTTCTTCTTCCTTGCCATCTACAAGATTTCCGTAGTCTTCATTAGAATCATCATTCTTTTCTACAATGGCTTCCACAAGACATGCCTCTACCATAGGCTTGTTAGTTATTAATTCTTCTGCATTCCTTGCACACAACGACATTAAGAAAATAATTATTTTCTAATGAGTTCATTCTTCTTGCAAACACATTGAGCTTCTCATAGAGTTTTCTTTTTTCCACTTTGTGCTAATAATCATCCTGAGACGAAATTCTTGCAAGTCTTCTTACACTAATCCTTATCCTTTGGGATGGACATCTACAAGCAATATATTCTTACAAGATGGGTTAACCCCCCGAGGGGGCTCCGCCTGCGGATGACATCCTATGCAGAGCAATTTATTGATATATAAGATGGGGTCCTTGCATGTCCTTCCCACCTTGCTCAGTGTTGGGCATATGTACTCTGCATCTCCTTGGCCTCCTTCAAGTTTGGGTTGCATCGGCTTCGTATCTAGATAGATAACCAAATTGATATAGAGAATCGGATCTGTTGGCTATGTGACATGGGCAAGATCGAGTCAAAGATGCTTTTTTTTTTGTTTTTCCATGTACTACAAGATCGGAGGGAGGTTTTACAACCTATTTAGAGAGTGTCGGTCTCTCCCGTCCTTTTTCAATTCACGAATCAATATTATCTTGCATTGTATCTCCAAAATGCCACGAGACTTCAAGACCACACCTTGCAGCTTCAATTCTCATGGAGACAGCACAGATCAGCTCATTACCTCATTCTTCTCCTTGATCTATCCGGCTTGGGACACCACGCAATCCCTCAGCCTCCTTGCTCTTGGACACACCAAGTCTGTGTTGCCTTGCAAGGGCTATAAATTGCAACAGCCCTCCACTTTCACAAGCTCCTAGAAACGGCCCAAGGCATCTCCTCTCTTGGGACCTTATCCTTCAGTTTTGCACTTCTTCTCAATGGCGAGTTAAGACTTTCTTGCTGTTGGCTTCCACTTCTAGTCTTCAGTTTGGACTTTTCTTTGTTTTTCTCTTTCTCTGGGCACTGTTTGGTGCTCTTGTTACTTGTTGGTCTTTTGATGTATTCTTGCAATCCCTTAAACCCTCTTTGTGGTCTCTTATTGTATATTAATAAATTTATCTTATCTCACGACTACATTCATTGCACTTACTCTACAATTTACTTCTCTTCCCTACTTCCAAGTCCTGCATCGAATGCCTCACATTTGATAGTCTACCATGCACTCAAAACCTCTAACCCTAATACCAAATGATGATAAGATAAGATAAGATAAGATTAATTTATTAATGCCCAAAAGAGACCATCAAAAGGGTCTAAGGGACTAAAAGATTACAAACAAGGCGACAACCAACAACAGAAGCACCAAATGCAACTTTTTCATCAAGGTAATAGGCATTTAATAAGCATAATAGATACTTATATAACAACAAATCTGAGCGACAAAATCTTTCAAAAACAAAATAAACAGCATAACAGCACAATGGTAATGACTTTATCAATCAAAATGATCTCTATTCTGAAATATAGTCTTACAAACATAATACGATTACCCAAGCAGAAACTCTCAGTAACCAAAATACTATCTTCCAAATTAGGGACACACAGTTACATACACTAGCCTATCAAAAGCCTCTTTCACCTCCTCTAAATAAACTACCTACAGCCACACACGTGCGCTGCCTTTGCAGATTTCTTCACACCAAAGTCTTAAGCAGCCTTGTTATATCATTTCTGTGCATCTCTCCCTTCTTCGTGCCATTTCTAAAACTCTACAAAAGAATGTTTTCAGAAACAAGGAAATCACATTTTTCCGGCCCTCCCCATTCATTGCAGCCCCCTTTATCTCTACCCTTCCTTCCGCATTAGTTAGTCTTTCAAAACGTTCTTACCATTCAAAATTGGACCCATAAACTAATTCCATAACTAAATTGGACCAAATTGAAATCGGTCAACAAGAAAATCATGTTTTGCCAGTGCTCCTGTATAGACATGTAAACTTACGCTGCAACTTGTTGGGACCTCTTTGTCAAGTTCTGTTCTATTGAGTCCCTTTGTGGGAACATTCTGGAGCTCCTGACAGATATTTTATAACTATACATTCAAAATTTGGCTGGCATTGATGTACCTAGTTTTATTTGTTGATGAATAATATTGGATCCTTTCATATGATGAATGGCAACAGGTTTCATCATCTTTGAAAATGGATTCAACTACAGAAGCAGTGCTGAAATTTGCTCAAATTGTTTATGGCCATCGCTGATACTGCAAAAGATTACCCACAAAGTCTAACATCGGAATCTTGGTAAGTAGCATATCCTGAATAGAATATTTTCCAAATTTGTTACACCTTTCATAAATAATCATTTTTGCATTGATATCATGGTATTGTCCTTAAATTCTTACAAATTCCTCAACTCAAGCTCACAAGAATTTTGTCAAACAATCAGTTGACCGATGAATCGATGTGTATTTCAACATGATAAACAAAAAATCTGCTTCCAATATCATTGTGTTTTCCAAACTGGTTTCCATTGCTTTGCAATTGTATGAAATAGAACAAGTATTTGACTTATCATAAATTGAATATCAGCCCCACCACACATTAACCAAAACACGTTAACTCAGACTTTCAAGTCATATTTATTAATGAAACCACTTTAAACAATCTGCATATACAAACAGAATAAAATGAATCAACTCTGTCCAGATGAATTGATGTGTATTTCAACTTGTTAAACAAAATATCTGCTTCCAAGATCATTGTGTTTTCCAAACTGATTTGTGTTAGTTTGCAACTGTATGAAAAAAAAAATTATTTTGATTTATCATTGTATAGGGGGAAAAGTGAAGCAAGGGAATAAGTCTCAATACAAAACATGGCCCTAGTCCTCAAGGAGGAGGGGGTCAAGGAGAGAGATCCCTTCTAAACTAACCCCAAGGTTATTAGATCTTAGTAGGTTAATGCAATCCAAGTGATATTGGAGCACTAACGCAAGCCAAGATCTAATGGATATGGAGCTAGATGAAAGAATATCAAATTCCTCGAAGACCTAACTAGTATGAAAGTAAATCTAAATCTAGTCTATGAATATGAAAGAAGACAATAGATAGCAGATACTGAAATGTAGATTATAGAATTGACTAAAGCAATAAAGTACTTACCTTGAACAATGATGGATATATGGATCTGAATTTTTGTTGTACTGTTCCCAATAATGAACAGACTTAAATATGGACTTGAAACTGTGAGATCTACAAAACCTAGAAATCATTTGGCTCCAGAACAGAGTCAACATTTCAGGAAGGGGAAGAAATACGTGCTAGTCTGAGATAGAGTCAACTTTCCAAGACAGGGAAGAAATAATTCTTAGTCCTTCTGTGTCTAATCACAAAATTGTTTTCAGATTTTCAATATTCAGTGAAATGGGTATCCGGGTGTATACTCTATTCCATCTTCCAAGATCTGCAAATACCTGGAAAGGGGTGTTTTGGGTGGCTATATGAGCTTTGAAAGTCTGCAATGCTAAGATCTAAATCCCTAAATCAAAACCCTAGCATGAATGTTATAGTTGAGCTAGAAATTGAGATGAAGTGACAATGCATTGATTTAAGGATAACAAAGAAAGCATACCAAGCCCCTAAGGCTAGAGTACTCTAAGCCATACTCATAATCCATGTTTTCTACTCCATGATTGAATCTTGAATGCTTGAATAATAAATTGAATGGCAAAGTGAGGAACTCTCTTGCTTCAAAGGATGTTTCCAAGCTTTTTGCTTCCACCTTGCAATTGCATTATGTCAAATTGAGATGTCAACAATAGCTTGTCTGCATGAAGTTTGCTTGATTGATCTTATGCCAAATGAAGCAATTGAGTGTGCTTATTGTTGTCCTTCATTTTGTGATGACAAAATGGAGGCAGCACCATGAAACTTCTACAATTAAGTTTCATATTTATCTAAGGTAATCACTATACAATTGGCAAAATTTAATCAATTAATCTTCCCCAATCAACATAGCAAGTCTTTTTAATGAAGGTTCTCGTCAAGTCCTTTTTGTTTTTTCAGTTTGATAACCTATACTTGATTTTTGAGGCCTTCAAAGTCCTTTTTACATTTTTGAGTGTTTGTTTTGATTGCTTTTGTTTTTTTTTTCCTTCAATCTATTGCTTTTGATCAGGCCCTCGGTTCAAGCTATCTTGGGACTTAATCTGAGTTGTTAACCAAAATTTATTAAGGTTTCAGTGCATATGTAATTGGGTTAGAGAACCCCAATTGTTTTTTTTTTTTTTGGTTGAAGGTTTAGCTTTCACCTAGCCTCTTTGGTTAAGAACCAAGGACTAGGGGTATCCATTCTACCAAATTCACCTAGGGCATGATCAAATTGCATATTTTAAATATTATACCTTATATTTTGATGATATGTTGCACTTTTTTGAAATTATGATTTAAAATCACTTTATATTATGTTTTTAAGTTATATAGTTGCATTTTTTGATCTTCTAAGTTATAACTTAAGTGATTTAAGTTATAAAGTGCACTTTTTTATCTAATTTGATGGTATGTTGCACTTTATTGTTATAACTTAAATCAATCAAGTGAAAATCTCACTTTTTCAACCCATTTACACACGACACATAAAATGTTGTGTAAATATGTAATGGACCCCAAAAAGTGAGATTCACTTTAGTGAATCAATTAAACATGAGTTAAATAGAAACAACAAGTTGTGCAAGTTATTAAACATGCAATTGCACCCAAAAAGTGAGATTTTGCTTGTATTTCCTCAAGCCAAGAAGCAAATCGCACCTTTGAGTCGATTGCATATTGCATATTACATATTTTTGAATATGCAATATGTATTTGCTTCTAGAAACCATGATTTGGCTTGCAAAACTACTTGTTTCTATCAAAGCAACTTGGCTAGGGTGGTTTTACATGCATTTTAAAATATGCATTCCAACTTGTAAACCACAATTTGCACTTTAAATGTGTTTTTAAAACATGTGAATGAGCCCAAAAGGTGTGATTTGCATTGAAAGGACAATATGTAATATGCAATGTGTTTTGCAAATCCCAATTTGCATTGGATAAGTCAATTTAAATATGTAAATGGGCTGGAAAAGCCCCATTTTCACATGATTTTTTCTCTCCATTTGGGCATTTGAGTTTGTGTGCTTTCTCATTGCATATATACTCTATTTTGAATATGCATTGTAGCTTGTAAACCCCGATTTGTCTATGTATTCCAACTTCGTGCTTTAGGAATAGCATTTAACATATGCCAATGCTTATGTGAAACCCAATTTTGGGTGACAAAAGGAAAAATGTGAATATACGTTTAGGCTGGAAAAGCCCGATTGGCATAAAACTACCAAGTTGCAATATGTAATGATAATTGGAAAGCACAATTTGCATCAAATAGAAAAAAATGTCACATGCATTAGGGCTCAAAAAGCCTGATTCATGCAAATGCTCCCATTTTAAACATGCAAAGCATTTGTAAAAGTGTGTTTTTCTTAGGCATTTGGAGTTGAATGCTTGTGTTGTTTGCATTTGTTACATTTTCAACATGCATTTGCTTCTACAAACCGCAATCTGCATTTGTGAAGGTATTTTCAATAACATTTGCATCATTTAACACATGCATTTGCACATGAAAAGCGTGATTTTTGGCTGGATTTTGAATTTTTCGAAGGCATTTGATCTACACATGCAAACACACTTTTGAGACCCAATTTTGGAGAAGAGAGTTCTATTCCAACTTCTTCTTGCTCCAAGCTTTTCTCTTTGTTCTCCAAGTAAGTGTAAGATTTGGGTTTTGTTTGCATTTCTTGATCATTTTGCTTATTTGATGTATTCTTTTAGTCTTTGCTTCCCTTTTGTTTAGTTGCAGCCCTAGATTTTTGTACCAAGTTATTAAATAAGTTCAAAACTCTCATTCTTTGTAAATGCAAAGGTTCTTCATTCCAAAAGTTGTTTACCGTACTAGATAAAGAAATCAACGCATACAGATAATAGACAAGAACAGCAGTGCTTCTTTTATTATTCGCATATGTCAAAGATATTACATTATGCTTATGATGATTTACAATGACCCAAAAGGGTGTATAAATACTTTCCAAAGAACCTTCCCGATGGGGTTCGTTGGCTACATAAAAAGAACCTTCTCGAAGGGGTCCGTTGACTACATAACAAGAACCCTCCCAAAGGAACCCATTGGGTACACAATATCTACCGACGACATACATCCTGTCGGCTACACAATATTTACCTACGACATCATCCCCCCCAAAAGAAAAAGCCGTCTCTGGACGACAATTACAAAATATCCGAGAGAATTAACAAACAAAATTCATTAACTGACTAAGTACAACAAGATAAATCTACTTCTATCACATCACTTTCACATTTGTCTCGTGCCTGCACCAAACTAGTCTCTGAACCAGATTGCATCTGTAGCCTCTACTAACATAATACTGCCTCCTTAAGCTGACCTTGATAGCAACCTGTGCCGCTTTCTCTACTTCCAACTCTGGGTACCCTAAGCCAAGTGTCGCTGTACTACCTCCAACTGGATGATCAACTCCTCCCGAGCTCTCTATGCATCCACCAAGACAGCCTCACGTCCAACACCTACTCCAAGTGCCTCTAGTACACAGACACTCCATGCCTGCAACAGCTCCAAGTCTCATCAACTAGTCACACTTCCCACAACTGATAATCGGAACGACTGGGGGTCTAGGGGGCAACGCCCCCACTCGTGATACAGGGTGGGGTTGAGGGGCAGTGCACCTCGCCACCAAGACCAAATTAGCACTCCGAAACCCACACAAAATTGCATGGAACACACTATTTCTGTCATTTTCTTCCAATTCCACACTCTTTCTGGCAACTGCTTATGTCTACCCTTCCCTTTGGCATCATGCGTTACTCATTCCGAACTGTTTCAATCTGTCGTCTTTTTTTTTTTTTTTTAGAAAACTTCCTGTGTCTGCCCCCTTGGAGATAAATTGTGATGCCATACTATGCTGAGGTATATTTTCTTTGTTGTTTCTTAATTGCAAGGCCTGTACAGATATCAGCTCATTATTCAACTTTGGACGCCAAACTTTATTCTCCAATTCCGTATGCCAAGCTGCATTCGCCAAACTATATTCTTGAAATCCGTACGCCCACTTCTATTGTTGAAATCCGTACGACAAACTGTGAAGGAATCCATACACCAACTTCTTTTCCTTTTTTTTTCTACTGTCCTTACTGATCTTACATATGTACAATATTTACATATATATAGTACTTACAGTCGTTCTTTTCTTAGTTCGTCCACAGAGGTGCATTATTTCTTTTATGGTAGACATTCAACTTCGACCTATTCACTGCATCAGCCACTTTCTTTCTGTTTAGCGTCCATAGTTTTATTGCTCTGTTATCACCCACTTCTCGAATCTGGTACGGCCCAACCCATTTCACTTGAAACTTGCCTGGTTTGATCTCGTTCCGTCCGTCATACTTCAACACCAACTGTCCCGGTTGGAACTTCTTCAATTTCAAGTGTCTATCATGCCATGCTTTGCGCCTATTCTGTGTCACCTCCGTGGCCCATTGTGCCTGCAATTGTCGCTCATCAAGTTTATTTAACATACACGATCTCTCCCTCCGATTTTCCATATCGCCTAGTTTGTTCCCAAAGCTCAGTACCATGGACTCTGTCGACTACCCCTTCTTGCCATCAATAACACCTCCACTCCATACTGTTGCAACTTTTATTAAACCCTTCCTCTTTGTTTCCTGTGCAAACCATATGATGTGTCTTCTTTGCTGCCGACACCTTTCTGCTATATCCATGATTCGACGTAACACTTTCTTTCTGCGCGGTCGTAAGGTGGAATCTTCCTTTCTTCTGGGTTCGTACTGTATGTTCTTCCCTTCAACTTCAGCCATAACCACCTTTCCTTCTTCCGCTTCTTTGTATTCCTTCGGACATTCATTTCCTTCTTTTTTCTTACCTTCGTCGACCCTTAACATATTACAGCTCGAAAAGAGCTCGTAATCCTCCATCTCCAGTGAAAAAGGTCGTTCAACGAGTCCAAATCGTCCTCACTCGACCCTCCTTCCAATCTCAATACTCCCTCTTTATTAGGTTCCATTCTCTTCTTCCCCTCGTAATCCCCTCCACCTTCGCCTTCAGAATCTGACGACGCTGCCTCCTCACCTACCATTTGTGTGTGCAGGTCAATTATGAATCTTCTACCTCCGCACTCCATTGATAGAGTATTCTTCTTCTAGTCATGCTTAACCTTTTCCTACACTAGCCATCCACAGCCCAGAATAGCATCGTACCCTCTCCTCTTCAACGGAATGACAACGAAGTCGAGAAGAAACGATTGTGTTCCAATCGTCACTGGTTGTGCCGTCAAGACTCCCAACGGTTTGATTCCATGTTGGTCGGCTATTAGCAACTGGAATGTAGGTGGCCACAATGTCAGCTATCCTAACCTCTTCCAGGTATCCTCCGGCAACACATTGACACCGGACCCTCCGTCCACAATCGTCTTTGTCAAAACAATTCAAAGAATTCCCATTTCGACGACTGTCGGATGCCGTCCGGATGAGAGAGCTAGCAGCATCGGGTCTTCTGCACTTGCGCCACCTTCTTTCTCCCTTCCTTGTTCTGCTGGCAATTTAGCAGTTGGAGCAATGTTCATGAGCGTCGTACGGAGTTGAGGCATAGTGAGTAGTAGATCATTTATTTTGACGGGTACCTCAGTTTGTAATATTTGTCGTACTATGTTATGTTTTGCACAATTCTATGCGGAGGTACCTGTAGTCTCCTTTAGGTGTGCTTTCTCTGCTTGTGTTGCTTTCTAGATTTCTGCCCCGCTTCCTCCAGTCTCTTCTTTTCTTCTATCAAGTCGGGGTACACCGTCACTTGCTTCCATGTGATGGCTAGAACCTCCTCTTTGTTTGTCCCGATGGTGATCAAATTTACTCTGGACTTCGGGCACTTAGCATCTTCATGATCGCCGGGTTTGCACCATCTGCATAACAATGTCAGTGTGTTCGCCATTGTACAATCCCGAGCAAAGTGGCCTCACAAATTACATGTGCGGCATTGAACTATGGGCAGGCCGTTTGCATCGTACTGGATTCGACTCCTGCTGCCATTATTGTTGTTGCCGCCGTTGTTGTTTTGACCTCACCAATTATTTCTATACCCTCCCGACATTGCACCTTACGTACTGGTGTTCCCGCTTCCTCCTGATGCGGAAGCCTCCTGTGTCAGAAACACTTGTTGAGGACCTCATGTTTTCAAATTGAACGGGCATTCCTTTGTGGAATGTCCCATGATCTGAAAAATCTCGCAAAATTGGTCCTTCGGACAGGATCCCTTTGTATGGCCTTCTTTCTTACATTCGGTGCACCATAGCTCATTTCCCTTGGTCTCCTTCTGTATGTTCTTGAACTCTTTCCATCATCCAAATCATGTCCTTTTGGAAGGCACAAACTTTCTTGCTGCCCTTTTCATCATCACTACACTCGTCTTCTGAAGATGCATCGTCATTTGAATCAGAAGAGCTATTCTTCTTTTTCATCTTCTACTCACTTTCCAGGTTCATTACCCGATTGTACACTTCAGTGTATGATGATGGCGGTACGATCTTCATCTTCTTGCGCAACTTCGGGTGTAGGCCTTCAATGAACCATCTTTTCTGTAGCCCATCAGCCAGCTTATTCTCCATTTTATTTATCAAATCTTTTAATTTCCTCGCGTAGACTCAAACCGTTTCATTTTTCCCTTGTTTTGTATTGTATATCTCCACTAAAATTTCGTTGTCATCGCGCAACAATTGAAATTCGGCAGTAAATTCCTTCTTAAGGTTGTCCCAAGTGGTTAATTTCTGGGGATCTGCATCGGCGGACCAATCAATTGCAACACCCCGTAGGGTGGCCGGAAAATGTCGGACCCATTCATTTGTATCTGTTACACCATTTGTTTTCCAAATCGTTTCACATGTTTTACAATGTCGAATCGGATCGGCTGCTCCATCACCATCAAATTTTGGCAATATTTCTTTTGGTCCTGCCATTACTATTCGAAGTTGAGGGGTTTGTGGTGTACCTGCGTTGTTTTGCACTCCCGCGCTGTTTTGGATACCCGTGCTATTTTGTACACCTGCGCTGTTCTGAACACCCGCGCTGTTTTGAACACTCGCGCTACTCCCGACAGCTGTGCTATTTGGTGAAGAAGGGTTTTTGTCAACCGAAGCTGTCCGTTCCGGAAGTGTATCTCAAATGAAGAGTTCACTCCGCGCTCGTGTTCCCTCGACACTCCAAGTCGTGCAAGTCAATCCTCTTCCGTCTAGATTCTCTTCCCTCGGCGTATGCAGGTTCAGAAACTCCTCCCTTGCTTCTTCCACCAATTCCACCTGCTGTCGAGTCTCCAACAATTCTTTCATGCTACGGTGTCCGTCAATAATTTGCTGAAACCTTCGTCTGCGTTCGGCCTACTATGCCAAAATTAAGTTTTCTTGCACGGTGCGTATTTCGTCCTTTTCCTTTAACTTATTCTTATTCTTGTTCAACTGATTCGGCATTAGTCTTCATCCGTCTACCTACGTACCAAGTCCATCGGGCAACGGCGCCAAATGTTTACCGTACTGGGTAAAGAAATCAACGCATACAGATAATAGACAAGAACAGCAGTGCTTCTTTTATTATTCGCATATGCCAAAGATATTACATTATGCTTCCGATGATTTACAATGACCCAAAAGGGTGTATAAATACTTTCCGAAGAACCTTCCCGAAGGGGTCCGTTGGCTACATTAAAAAAACCTTCCCGAAGGGGTCCGTCTGCTACATAACAAGAACCCTCCCGAAGGAACCCATCGGGTACACAATATCTACCGACAACATACATCTTGTTAGCTACACAATATTTACCTACGACAAAAATGAATTTGCATACAAGAGTTAAGTGCTGAAGCTTATCAAGTTGAGTCAAAGCAAGAGGTATGTTCTTTATCTTCATATCTTGTTTTTGTATATGCTTTGTGTGTTTGTAACTTTGTTGATTGTTTGTTTTAGTTTGTTTGTGAAGAAAAAGTTGGAATTTTCTCCCAAAAAATGCAAGTATCTTTAATATTTTCATCTTACATATCCAATCCATCTCCAAATTTATCCAAACTCCACATTTACCAAATTTGTAATCGGACATTTAAACCCGACTACATATTTAGACAAGATAAAAATAGTGAGTTTTTACCGTATGTAAATGCATCTTAAAAACCCAATTTTGGGTAAAAGCTCATGTTTTTAAAACATAAAACTCTCATCCACATACATCCATATTCTCCCAACTAGCATTCTTATCCATTCAAAGAAAAGTCATAATTTGCCTACATGCAATCCACCTAAAACCTAATTTTGGCCATTATTACCATTTTCAGCCTTCCAAAGTGTTTGATAAGTATCTAAATAATACTTTAAACACTTATCGCTCATAGATCCGTCAATGAAACTCAAATCCCAAAGCTTCCAGGATCCAATCCTGCTAGATGATGTTTTCACCCTTTGGAATACTCATGTTGTAGCTCAAGATATGTCCAAGAAATCCGCTTATTCAAAAGGAAAAGGAAAAATGAAATACCAATATGACAAGGAACTAGTACATAGCACCTCATCTCAAGTTTTATCCTCCTTTGACAAGATCACGGGCACAAAAATTGGTCATGTTGATATGGCAGATTTCTTACAAAGGATTGAGACATCCTCGCAGCAAGACATATTGCAGATCAAAAGAAATAACATTCACTTGGTCTCTACCTTTCCCATGCCAACCCTTGAGCCTGAGTTTGTATGGGAATGTGCAAACCATTTTGATGCCAATCAAGAACAGTCTAAGATACAGATGGGAATGTTTTCCTCAGCCTACATCCGGATGTAATAGGAAAAAAATTCAAAGTTCCAAAAAGTTTGGAGTGTGTGGATTTGACCAAAGAAAAATCTTTGCAGTTATGGAATGAGAACAAGCATGATTACATCAGATACTCTAACGATAAGTGGTTGATCAAAAAGAGAGAAAAAATTTCCAGATGGCCTAAACTAATGCACAAGACTGATTTCTCCCAAGAAGACAATGATTCGATCACTCTTCTAACAAAGTTTGTGGCCTCAGAGAATCCAATCACTTTGAGCCATGGATGTATAAGTTCATCTCCCAGAGTATTGAAAGGAGAGAACACATCTATTGGGGAGATATCATAAGTACAGCAATATGGTAACAATTGGTTTGTGTGAAGAGATCTCTCTCATTCCAACTCAATTCTTATCTGGTTTACATTGTTGCAACTATGGGGACATTCACAAGACTCTCTACCAAGAGTGACAAGGCCCTAGTTCTTATTTGGAGCTACTACGAGCAGCTCACTCTTACACAAAGTACCACTACAAAAGGGTACACGATGCCCTCTATGGACATTTCAAGTGTCGCTTTGACAAAGATTTAGCAACAAAGAGGGTGTCTGAGGAAGTATGGGAAAAGGTGAGTCAATAATGGTGCCTGTTCTTACAGTTTCCATCTTTCACCTACATGGTAGTTGGTTGTTTCAAAGGAGAACCCTACACTTTACTGAGGTGTCCTACTGATAGGATTATCCTCATGGAATTAGCAAGAGAGCTCATGGTTGTGCAGGCATATCAAACTAGTCAACATAGGCCAAGATTTGGGATCTCCTCCATAAATCCTCTTCAAATAGGGATGTATATATACATTGACCACAGTGCACAAAGCCAAGGCTATGGAATTTGGACTTCAACTAATCACATTAAAGAAGTTCAAATCCAAGGCGGATTTTGACTACAAGGGTATGAACTCCAAAATGAAAAAGGCATTCACCAATGTTCATCACATGGAAAATGTTTGGATAGATCTTTGAAGTGAAATAGATGTGACTAGAAAGGACTATTGTCGGCTCACATTACAGAAAATTACCAAACTCAACTTAGTCTCTAATCTTGAAGGGGTTGAGGATGACAATATGATCTTAGACCAAGAATATCACAATTGTCAGATTGAGAAGATTCTTCCTACCCCATTCTATGGCAGCAAAAGGAATCCAAACTTCCAGTAAATCCTAGTTGATTATGAGAAAACCAAGTATGCTGAAATTGCATAACCTTCAGTGGACAAGCCGCCTAAAAAGCTTCATCACTCAAATTACAAGTTCACAAAAATTAAACTTGGAAGGCAGTCGCGGGTGAGATTCCAGCAGGATGCACAAGATGTAGTTTCTACCTTATCCAAACAAAATGATGATCTCTCGGAGAAGAAGAACCAGCTCAAGTTGGAGAATACTTTCCTTTGTTAGATCAATCGCCAACAAATTTTACAATCTTTCGTCACCACACCACATTCAAAATAGGTGAATCAGAGAGCTGAAGTGGCAAAGGCTTGGTTTCAACAAATCATCAAAGAGGGAGTTCAGTTCATAAAAAACACGCTTAAAGTTCTTGGATGTCTCAAGGGTACCAAAGAAGGGCTCAATGATATGCATTCTTCCTTCAACCAAGAACCAAAAACTTTGGATGAAGATCTAAGTATATGGGACAAAATGTCAGAAACTAACCTGGATGTCTTGGTCACATATGATATCATCTCATCTACAAAGATGTTCTATGAATACCAAGGGCTCATGGTTCATAAGGTGTGAGTGATTGAAAGGCTGACAACAGAGGTACAAGAGGCCCTTAGAAGCTGCAATTTTGTGGAAACGGACATCATGGATGATCTAAAGAGGATCAGATGCAAGGTGCTCACTGAGGATGATAATTTAGAAACAAAGGAAGACATGATTTCAGAATTCACCAATAGGGTCAATGCAGAATTTGAAGCGGATAATTTCGGGGCACATGTGATGAATAGGCTCTCAACCTACAAGGAATCAGCAAAACACCTACGGCAGGTTATCGCAGAGAACTACCAAATTGTCAAGAAGTGTAACACCACAGCAATTAAGGTGAATGGAATTGCACAAAAGATGGGGATTCCATATCCTTCAATGCTTTTTGATTGCATTACAAAGTACAAGGCTTTCGCTGATAATCGTCAAGAGTGAAGCTTGCAATCAAGATATTCAGGGAATACAAGCTAAAGAAGAGAAGTGATCAGCGAGAGTTCATTTTACCGTCAAAGCAACCAGAGAAGTCCTCTTTGAAACTACTATTTTTGAAAAGTGTCCAGATTGCTATTTTTTGACAAAGTTTAGAAAAGAAACCAGCTGCATCTACAGCAGAGATGAGCTAGTTTAGACAGAAACTACTTTTATTTTAGATAGTCCTGAAACAGATTATTTCAATTTTAGCAAAAAAATTACTTTTTCAAATAAGATTTTTCCATGGATAATCTTATTCAAAACCATTATTACTTCTGTACAATTTTAGTTTTAAATCAATTTTATATTTAAAGCCAAGGGAATGCAATTATGCAAAGTGATACTTTGATACCCCATATATATATATATATATATATATAAATGGATTTGTATTTGAGAAAGTAAAGGTAGATTTTCTTATACTCTGTGCAAAAACTTATAGCTCAATCTCTCCTTGCATTATGAAACTGTCATGGTATATGTAATCTTTTGATATATTTTAAAATGTTTTGTGTCCAAGTGTTTCATCAAAGAAATGGCACCAATTACTACAAGTTGTCTATTGCGATTCTAGTTAATTCGGTCCTTGTAGCATTGTATACAACACTCAGGTGTTAAATCATTAGAATTAATCCTATTTATTAGGTCCTAGAGGCATAGGATAGATTTATTTATTTATTTAATTTCTTACAATGCATTCCTACTCTACCTTTTTTTCCTTTAACTCTGGATTTTCCCTAGATCTAAAAAGATTATGTCCTCAGCGAGATGGCAAGAACTACTTTTGTTTTGTATTCATTGATTTAAATTATTCTACCCCTCATTACCCTTTAGCTAAGAGTCTTTAAGTTGTAATTGTTGTCTAAGGCATCATTGGATGATAACTCATTTCCTTTGCAAACAGTTGTGCACACCTCTTACCATGAGGAATACGACACATACACACACACCAATGCAAGATGGAAAATATAGAGGCTTGGAGTCGCATGCATAACTTCTATTTTCATCTCTGTATAATAGCAGTTATCCATCACTTTCCTTAATGGTGATATTTAGCTTCATTGTTCCCTTGACACATGTTTTTTATAGTAAAGAAATTGTAGCTACCATGAGATTTCAATTTGTCATCTTCATTAATGAGTGGTATTTTCTTCCATCAAATGGTTCCTCCACTTTAAAGACAAATCGTCTTATCTTTGTTATGGTATGACTTTATAGTAATTTGTTGAACTGTTCCTTTTGCTTAAATTCTTTTGTGCAGCAGTTGAATTTGGCATAATTTGTTTTTAAGAACTTTTTATGAAATTAATTCTTGTGTGTAATCAAGGTTGTAAATTCAACTCATGTGCACATGCTTTCTGGTGTTTTTTTTTTAGCCAACGACTGTGAATGTGTTCCAACTAGATTAACTTGTTCATAGAAGTCATAAAACGTATACAATCTCTCACCTATGTGTAGAAAAGTTGTTCAATATTGTGCTTGTGCCCAAGAAACAAAAGTAGATGTGGAAGATTACTTTCTATTAGATGTTAAAATTTCCATGAAAGCAAGTTTTGTACAAGTGAAAATCGTAAGCTTCTCCATAAACTAACATTTTTTACTTTTATGGCGGAGCTTCCATGTCTAATTTAAAAAAGGTTGTAACCTACATGATGTTCTATTTTTCATTGTCTTGATAGAGACAAATTAAAACAACAAGAACAAACAAATTATTCAATCAAACTAATGTTCAGAGACAATAAGATTTGTGATGGTGAATTTAGTAATGGAGCATCTATATCGATTACAAGTCAGATTGATACCAAGCTCAATTTAAGTTCTCTTTTCTGCAATTCCATGTAGTGTGACTTCTTTACAGATTAATGCCCATTACCTGAGCAGCTAGTTGCAGAGGAGAAGGTTAGTATTTTTATCATTGGTGTCAAGCATTGAGTTTACAGTTCTAATGATATATAGAAGTTGCATAAAATATAAAGATTGGAATGACAAAGAACAGGCGTGAAGACACAAATAATTCAAATGAATACACTTGTTCAAATCTGTATTGGCATAATCTATTGAGTTTGAATCCACCTCCAATCTTCAAATAATTCAATTCAATCGGCAATTTAGACAAAATCTGTTTTGCAAGTATTTTGAATCTACATTCATATCAATGGAAGTCTGCAATACAGAATGATAAAATGTGTCTCGTTGTTCTGCAAAGCAGAAATCTGGAACGTCACTTTATATCTTAGATCCATCATCATTGGTTATTTTTATCGAATGATCATGTATTTTCTATATTGTAAATCAGTTATGAGAAGGAGATAATAATAAACTTATCACAGCTTTCTTGTTGCTATTAAAAATTTACAATGAAAGAGACTTAAGACTTCAGTTCATGTATAGCTGAAGAGTACAGTTGGTGACAGGTGTAAAAAAAGGTAGAACTTCCAAACCAACTTTAACTGCTTAGTAAGTTACGAACCTCCTCTTCTTGTTGCCAGTGGATAGAAGTCGGTCTATATTAACATTACTTGAGTTTGATTGAAAGAGAATTGTGTGATTGAATGTGGAGAGTATGCAGAAAATAAAATATTTATTCTGAGATCTGTGGGTGATTGAAAGTGAAGGATTGGATGCCGGAGTGTATATTGTTTATAAAGGAGTTCTATTTGGAGGGAGATATCAGATATTTACAAAATATGCTGAGAGCAGAAAAGACATGAGATTATGAAGAGAATAAGTACTGCGATATGAAGGATTGTTGTTGTCATAAAGTAGGGAAGACCTTCTACAATAAACATGTTGTGATCAGTAATAATTTTTGTTGAGATTCAGATCAGGTATAGCAGTGCATTGATTTTTCTCCTTTCAAGTCTGCTCTAAAGTTGTCTAAACAAGTTTTCAATGGTTGCTGATAGAAGTTTATAGCAGTGAGAGTACTTAACTTATATTTGCAGAATTTTATTGATTATTCATTTAGTTTGCATGAATGGAGAGAGGTTCTTACAAATCAATCTTATTTTAAGGAATAAAATTGTACAACATATCTAAAGTCTGTTTATATTCAGATTGTAATTGCTTGTTTAATTATTCCAAATAGAAAAATGCAGAGATTGAAACCAGTTGCAACCTGTAAATGTTACATTCTTATCTTTGGTGCTTTTGTTCCAGTAAAAAATTGAATGAATTAAGAAAAGATCAAAGGGTTATTTATGTCAGCCGACTGGATGGTTCCGGCGGTGTTTCTGTAGCCGACGGATTGACTGTCGTCAGTGTCTTGTATTTTGTAGCCGACGGGCAAATAGTTTGTAGCAGATATAATGTTGTGGCCGACGGACTCCTTCAGGAAGGTTCGGCGGTAGTATTATATCCCGTCTGGGATCATTGTAAATCATCATCTACTATTACGGATATTATGAAGCATAATGTATGTCTGACATATGCGAATATAATTCTGCTATTTCTGTTCCATTGTCTGTATGCGTTGATTTCTTTACCAGTACGGTAAACATTTGGCGCCGTTGCCTTATGAATCTAGAAGGTGGGAGGAATGAAGATTAATGCCAAATCAGCTTAACAAAGATCGGAATAAGGTCAAGGAAAAAGATGGAACCCGTATTACGCAAGAGAATTTAATTCTGGCACAGCAAGCCGAACGCCGACGAAGATTTCAGAAGATTGCCGATGGAAACCAGAGCGCCGAAGAATTGTTGGAGGAGACTCGGCAGCGAGTGGAATTGGTGGAAGAAGCACAAGAGGAGCTCTTGAACTTGTGTTCCCCGAGGGAGGAAAATTCAGACTGAAGAGCATCAACTCGCACGACTCGCAGTGCCGAGGGAGCACGAGCGTGGAGTGACCTCTTCGTTCGGGATAGACTTCCACGGGAAACAACTTCAAAAGATCCTTCTTCTTCACCAAGGTTCGCAGCTGTCGACACCTCCAGTGTGGGAGTGCAAACCGCTGGTGTGGGAGTTCAGACTGTCGGTGTGGGAGTGCAAACCGCCGGTGTGGGAGTTCAGACTATCGGTGTGGGAGTGCCGACCTCTGGTGTGGGAGTGCAAACCTCCAGTGTTGTGATGGCGGGACCCAAAGAAAAGCTGCCGAAGTTTGAAGGCGATAGTACAGCCGACTCCATCTGACATTGTAAGACATGTCAGACGATCTAGCGGGTAAATGGAATCACAGATACCAACGAATGGGTCAGGCAATTTCCGGCAACCCTACGGGGTGTGGCAATTGATTGGTTTTCGGATACGGATCCACAAAAGCTGGATACCTAGGATAACATTAAAAAGGAGTTCCTGGCGGAATTTAAACTCTTGCGGGATGATAATGAAATCGTAGCAGAGATTTTCAATACCAAACAGGGGAAGCACGAAACTGTCTGCGTCTCTGCCAGGAGATTAAAAGACTTAATAAACAAAATGGAAAGCAAGCCGGCAGACGGATTGCAGAAAAGATGGTTCGTGGACGGCCTACGCTCGAAGTTGCGAAGGAAAATGAAAATTGTGCACCGTCGTCATATGTGGACGCGTATAACAGAGCACTGGACCTTGAAAGTGAACAGAAGACAAAGAAGAAGAAAACTAGCGCCTCTGATTCTGATGACGACGAGCCTGCCGGAGATGATAGCAGTGATGACGAAGGTAGCAGCAAGAAGGTTCGTGCCCTACAGAAGGATATGGTTTGCATGATGAACGAGTTTAAAAATATGCAAAAGGAGCCAAAAGGCAGTGAACTATGGTGCACGGAGTGTAAGACCGACGGTCATACTAAAGGATCGTGTCCAAAGAACCAATTTTGTGACATTTGTCAGATCATGGGCCATTTGACAAAAAAATGCCCCTTTAACATGAAGACAAGAGGATCTCCGCAGGTGCTTCTCACACAGGAGGCTTCTCCGTCAGGTAGTAGCGGAAACACGAATACCGCCGGCACTACATCCGGAGGATACAGGAATAATCAGTGTGGACAGAATAATAACAACAATAACAATACCAATATGAGCAGAAGCAAGATCCAGTATGATGCAAATGGACGGCCGATTATTCAATGCCGCGCATGTAACTTGTGGGGGCATTTTGCGCAAGAGTGTCCAACAACGAATACACCTCAACTATTGTGCCGATGGTGCGGACCCAACGATCACGACGACTCAAAGTGTCCAAAATTCGGAGTGAACTTGATCACTGTCGGGGCGGATGAGGAAGAAGTTATAGCAATTACGCGGCAACAAGCAAAAGAATACCCAGACTCCGCCGAAGAAAAGAGGAAATTTGCAGAAGCACAGGCGGAGGTTGGAAAAGTATCCCAAGCAACAACACCTCTGGACATCGCCGGCACTTCAGCAAGGAATTCCGCAAAACAAAACATAGTACGGCAAATTTTGCAAACAGAGGTGCAAGTAAAGGTAAATGATTTGCTTCACCATGCCTCAACTTCGATCTGCTCTTTCAAATATTGCAAGAGAATCAAGTCAAGGGAAGGAAAAGTCACCGGGAGAACCAAGTCGAGGGAAGGAAAAGGAAATTGCTATAGGAGGAGAAGATCAGATGTTGCTGGCGCTGACATTCGGACGGCACCGTGCAGTCGTCGAGATGGGGATCCTTGGACATGTTCTCACAGACACAATAGTTGATGGAGGGTCCGGCGTAAATGTATTGCTAGAAGAAACCTGGAGGAAACTTGGACAGCCGACATTGTGGCCTCCAAGATTTCAGCTGTTGACCGCCGATCAACATGGCATTAAACCACTAGGTATTCTCATGGCATAGCCGGTAAACATTGGCACTCAGCCGTTCCTAATGGATTTCGTGGTGATTTCGTTGAAGAGGAAAGGCTATGACGCCATCCTGGGCCGCGGGTGGCTTATCGAAGCAAGAGCTCGACACGACTGGAAGAAGAACACCCTATCACTGGAAATTAAAGGCCACCAATTCGTCGTTGATCTGCATACCCAAATGGTAGCGGAAGAGGCCCTATCGTCAGATTCTGAGGGAGAGGAGGATGAAGGCAGACAACAGATGGAACCGGATCAGGAGGGCGTCCTCCAATTGGATGGGGGATCAACGGATGACGACTTGGATTCCGTCAACGATCTCTACCACTGGCAAATGGAGGACTATGAATTATTTCACAGCTGCAATGTTCTATTGATTGAGAACGAATATCCAAAGGAGTTTAGTGAAGTAAAGGAGGGGGAGGCACCGTTGGATGTTACACCCGCCCATGCATTCAGTGAAGGGGAGACAATCAAGTATAATGAAGCTATGCTACAAATGATGAATTTGGGGGACGAGGCAGAGTCGAAGAACATACTAGTCGGAGATAATTGGGATCCAGTACTCAAGGCCGCAACATTCAAGATATTTATGGACTACAAGGATGTGTTTGCATGGACATACAAGGACCTCAAGGGAGTACCGCCGGAATTGTGTGTGCACCGCATGCCACTGGTGGAGGGAGCTGTACTTTTACGAAAGCGACCCTAGAAGATGAACAAGAACTATGCGGCACGAGTTACGAAGGAAATCAACCGAATGCTGGAAGCTAGCATTATCTTCAAGGTACAGACCAGCGAATGGGTGTCACCGATAGTCATCTCATTGAAGAAGGATACTACTCAGATCCGGATATGCGTCGATTTCAGATGCCTAAATGCAGTAACGATCAAGGACCCTTTTCCAATTCCATTCACAGATAGCATTCTGGAGGAGGTCGCTGGACACGAAATCTACTCCTTTATGGACGGGTTCTCCGGATACAATCAGATTTCTATAGCGGAGGAGGATAAGTTGAAGACAACATTTGTAGTCGAAGATGGGGTCTACGCGTACAACTGGATGCCATTTGGGTTGTGTAACGCGCCGGCCACATTCCAACGAATTATACTACATATCTTCGACAAGATGTCCGTGGGAAACTTCAAAGCCTTCTTGGATGATTGGTCAATATTTAGCACAAAGGACGGACACCTGGCAGCACTTGGTGAATGCATGGAGAGATGTCGCAGAGCCCGGCTAGCGTTGAATCCCAAGAAGTGCAGATTCATGGTTCCGCACAGAAGACTGCTCGAACACATTGTCTGTAAGGAAGGGTTAAAGACGGATCCCGACAAGGTGAGTCATTCTTGAAATGCAGCCATCTACTAATATGATGGAGGTAAAATCTTTTCTCGGGCATATAGGTTATTACAGGAGATTTATTAAAAATTTTGCCAAGGTGTCCCAACCGTTAGATAAGTTAACCTGCAAGGAAGAATCATTTAGATGGGATAAAGAGCAAGACGAGGCATTTGAAGGGCTAAAGGTACGACTGGCTACGGCACCCATCCTGGCATATCCGGACTGGAATAAAGAATTTCATGTTCATGTGGATGCCTCCAACTATGCGATCGGCGCGACCCTAGCACAGACAGGTAATCATGGACTGGATCATCCAATATACTTTGCCAGCCAGTTACTATCAAAGGCCGAGCAGAACTACAACACAACTGAAAGAGAAGCATTGGGAATGGTCTATGTTGTGCAAAAATTCTGTCATTATTTGCTTGCTACACCGTTTGTGTTCTATGTTGATAACCAAGCCTTGTTGTACATGATTAATAAAACTGTGATCCAAGGGAGGATCAACAGATGGCTACTCCTGTTGCAGGAATTCACTTTCAAAATCATTGTCCGGCCAGGAAAGAAACATGTCAGTGCCGACCACCTGTCGCAAATCAAAACAGGGGAACCAGCGGAGGGTGTGAATGACAACTTCCCTGACGCGCAACTGTTTCAGATTGGGGTACTGGCGGAATGGTACAGGAGTATTGGCGAGTACCTGTCAACAGGATAGTTTCCCACTGAGATGTCACAATATGATAGGCGCAAATTGATAATCAGGAGTTGCACGTTTCAATTGATCAATGGATTGCTCTATAAAATGGGGCCGGATCATATTCTTCGGCAGTGTGTTGGAAGAAGAGATACCGCAGGTGTTAAAATAAGCACATGAGGGTCCCGCGGGAGGACACATGGGGCCCGACACCACTGCACGGAAGATATTACTCGCAGGTCTTTGGTGGCCGATGGTGTACAATGACGCGCGGGAATGGGTCGTCGGATGTGACACTTGCCAACGGGTCGGGAAGCCACTAAAGAGAGATTTCATGCCACTTCACCCCTCACATGCGCAGGAACTTTTTGAGAGATGGGGATTAGATTTCATTGGACCACTGAGGGTGAGCAAGACTCGATGGTGCCGGTACATCATTGTTGCAACAGAGTACCTGACCAAGTGGTTAGAGGCACATGCGTTACCAGATAACTTGTCATCAGCACTGCAAAATTTATTTATGAACAGATCATTACCAGGTATGGAATTCCGTTACAATTAACAAGTGATAGGGGAGGTCATTTTGTTAATCATGTTATTCGACTGCTCACCACTCAGTTTAAGATTTATCATTCACTGTCGAGTCCGTACTATCCAAGAGCAAACGGACAAGCAGAGGCCACCAATAAAGTCCTAGTATCCATCATCTACAAATCCTGCGCGGTTGAAGGTGTTGATTGGGAGGAAAACTTACCCACTGCCCTGTGGGCTTACCGCACGGCGTACAAGATGACGACAGGGCACACACCATTCCAGTTAATGTTTGGACAGGAAGCAGTAGTCCCAATGGAATTCATGATCCCGAGTCTTCGAATAGCCTTGGAAAACAAGTTGGATGACGATAGAAGCTTACAAGAGCGGTTAAATAATTTGAATAAGCTGGAGGAGAAACGGTTGTTGGCACAATGGGCGACAAAAGTGGCATAGAAAAGACGCAAGGTCTGGCATGATAAGCATCTGAAACGTAGCAGATTCCAGCCAGGACAGTTAGTATTGAAGTATGATGGCCGCAATGAAATCAAGTCGGGAAAATTCAAGGTGCGGTGGGTTGGACCATACTAGATCCGGGAGGTTGGCGACAATGGAGCAATCAAACTGGTGACCTTGGACGGACAGGAGATGGCTCAGGCGATTAACGGATCCAAACTAAAAATATACCGCACAAGAAGGATGTCGTCGTCGCCCAGTGCTCACATGAATCCTCCATCGTCGTCATTAAAGGACTGTGACGCGGCAACGCCAACTGGAGGTACTTCTGTTATTTAAAATTTAAAAAAAAAAATTTAAAATTTAAAAATTTAAAAAAAAAAAAAAATTGAAAAATAAATAAATAAAAAATTTTAAAAAAAAGAGTGAAAATTTGGACCCCACGAGCAAAATCTATCCGCAGGTGGAGAAAAGTCCCACGGGCAGAGTTTGTCAGCAGGTGGACAAAAGCCCCGCGAGCTTTAAATCTCCTTGTCCGCGAAGTTTGGCGCGAAGATAAAACGGAAGTTGCTAGGAGGTGCTTGATGCCAAGAGAATGAAGTTGAGTTGCACAGATGAGAAAGACTCTGCCCACGGAAGCAAGAAAAACAATTTCCTTTACTGCCATTCGCTGCCAGGCAATTGAATCGTGCAAAGACTTCAAACCAAAAATTCTTTCATTTCTTCACTGCTAATCGTGCGCTTGAAGTCGTCTGGAAGGCAACGTCCTCCAGTGGAGGAGGCAGTCCATCTTCATCATCAGCAATTGGAGGTAATCCGTTGAGGTTCCTGCTATTGCAGCTACGGAAACATTTCCGACAGTTTTCATCCATTCATCTGCAAGCTCTTTCCAACTACTGACAAGTTTTTTGGCTATAGAGCAAATAATTTTGGACTTGTGCTTCAGCTCCAGTCATCTCAATAACTCGATTAGCTAACTATCGGACTCATTGTGATTCGCAAGAATGTCTTTGATCCTGGAGACCTATCTGCGTCAGCAGCGTCATCGCTACTACTGGTGACCTTAGTATTGTTGGAACCCTTATTAGTATTGTGCAAGAGCAGGGCATTCAATTTGGACCTCCCAACAGCAAGGAAATTGATGAGTTCACATTATCCTCCAGACGGGATTCTTCAATAGATATTGCAAATACACTTGGTACATATTTCTCTTCCGCGGACGGGCTGCAAGGGATTGGGCAGGCAGTTTTCCGCGGCACTTCATTGGATTGCCACGGGAGTTAACGGAACAATATAAGGAATAAGAGGCCACCTTGATATGGAATCGGCAAGCAAACGAAAGCTGTGGAAGAGTCAGCTGGCGGCAAATATGGACAAAAATCAAGGGTTTTGGCATCAGGAGTTCGAGTTGCAGGTCCCTCGAGTTCTAGTAGCAAGAAACAGAAGACCAAGGAGGAACTCACTTATCTCACTGTCCAGTTCGAGAGTCTTAATGGGAGCGAGTGCCGGAGGTGGTGGCAGGAGACCCCGGAGGCAGACCAGATTAAACAGATTTTGATGCGGGCACAGGTGCATTGGGCCATTCAGCTTCCCATCTTCTCCATTCGGTTGTTCGAATCAGTATTGCACACCATGATAAAGACATATAGCGCCTAGAGCAGAACAAGTACATTCCTGTACAAGCAACAGCAGATGACGGTGTCCTTTAAACCTAAGGATTTCACTAGGGTTTTCGGCATCCCTGGCCCCGATGGGAGGAAAGTGGAAATCAAGAACCATAAACTCTCACGGGAATGGAAGGAGCATTGGATAGATCTAGTGTGCCGAGATCTTACACCCATCGAGAGGGAGGCAGCGGTTCAGGGGACAAAGTGCAGAGGGCTTCACAGGGACTTTATTCGGGAGGGTCACTGGCGGTGTATCATGGACGTCATCAAGAGCAGGTTGACAGGCGCCACTCGAGCTTCGGATATAGCATTGCCGCAGATTGTGTTTATGAATGGTATCATGCAGGGAGTGGTATATGATTGGGCCCCAGTGCTTGCCGACAGGATGGAGGAATTCATGACGCTTCAGCACAAAACATTTTTTATGCCGCACCATGCCATCGGGCTGTTTCTGGAGGCTACAGCTAGGCAAATTCCACTGGATGGTTTTGAGGCTCCTCCAAGGGGCAAGTTGGCAGACGAGGAACCTCCCATATTCTATTGGCGACACTTGGATACAGGAGGATCAGCAGTAGGCCACAAGAAAGTACTCCGCGGACTAGCTGCTTCCGGAGAGACAGATAGCAAACGGGAGGGCACTTTGACGAGTGACAAGGCTGAGTCCGTGGAAGAAGAGGTGAGCACATTGGCGGAAGTTGACGGTGAGGCAGCGAGTAATGGGCCCACATTCTTTACCCCTCCTCAGCTGTCAACTTCGGCGCACTTGACTACCTTTCCGACAATCATTCCACCGTTTGGCCAGCGCCATGCCCCAGTCCTTATGACTCCTCCAGCGGAGGCAAATGTCCCACGGACAATGACGGAGATGGTCCCACAGACAACGACAGATGTTGTCCCACAGACAGTGGCCGAGATATTGCCGACGGCTGTAGCGGAGGTGATTCCAGTTGTATCAGCAGATGTCACCATTGCAGTCTCACAGAGAGCACAGTTGCCACCGCCGGAGCCTGAGCCGCAGGTTCGGTTGGAGGTCATTGATTATGATGCAGTTGTCACTATTTCGTCATCTTTTTTAGCAGAGGCCGAGTCAGCTCAGCCAGTACCAGAGAACATGGAGCTCGCGTAGTCAAACCAATCGGAGGTGATGGATCGAGCTAATGAGTTTCTAAGGTAGCAGTTCCGACTCACTCCTGCGAAGCGGGGTCCGTCCATTCAGTCTCCTAGGCGTTCAGGAACATCACCAGCAGTACCAGAGCCTTAGCTTCAGGAGGAGGGAATGCCACATGCCGTGGTTGCGCCAACAACAGAGAAGGCGGCACCGGATGTGGGCATGGCTCTCTCTGATGAGGAGGGAAATAGTGATGCAAAATGGTCATTGGAGGACTTCGCCAAGGAGGATTACGGGTCGGATGAGGACAGGTGCCGGGATTACCTCAGGACTATGAAGTCTGCGTTGAAGAAGGGACACAATGTGGCAATTCAGGCCCTGACTTAGCGGAGGGAGTGGCATTTGATCAGAGCATATATCCGTGGGATTTGTACTTGATGATTTCAGACTTGTTTTGTAGACAGGGACAAGCCAACAATGGAGACAGCTGAGATGTTGGCAGATTGGGCTACTGAGCCGGAGTTGGGACCCAGTGACACCCCTATGATGAAGCTGGCACATGAGATTGTGGGATTGTACAAGGATGTTTACTATGGTCGTCAGCGTGCGGAGGCGGACAGGGTTGCAGCAGAGAGATCATTGGCAGTTGAGAGTGAGGCTAGACAGAAGCTAGCCGCCGACTTGGCCAACCAGCAGGCAACATGGGCCACAGAGCGGACCGCACTCCTGGCAGATATGGCAGCAGCGGTGCAGGAGAGGGACGTGGCTAGGCAAGGTACAGAGGCGGCAGTCCGAGATAAGGATGCGGTTGAGCACGAGATGCAGTTAGCTAGGAGGCAGGCTATGGATGTTGCGCTTCTTCTAAAGGAGGCGGTCGAGGTTAATTCTCAGATTCAAACAGATCTCCGCATCAAGACAGAGCAAGTGTATGAGTTACGTCACCAACAGCACTCTTCTGGGATGCCCCCTTCTCTGTAGTATTTCTTTTGTTGTTTGTCTCCTAATTTTGTTAGTCATCAGGAGACAACTGCTTTTTTGGGGAGGATGGTGTCAACCGACTGGATGGTTCCGGCGGTGTTTCTGTAGCTGACGGATTGACTGTCGTCGGTGTCTTGTATTTTGTAGCCGTTTTGTATTTTGTAGCCAACGGGCAAATAGTTTGTAGCGGATATAATGTTGTGGCCGACGGACTCCTTTGGGAAGGTTCGGCAGTAGTATTTATATCCTGTCTGGGATCATTGTAAATCATCATCTACTATTACGGATATTATGAAGCATAATATATGTCTAGCATATGTGAATATAATTCTGCTATTTCCGTTCCATTGTCTGTATGCGTTGATTTCTTTACCAATACGGTAAACAATTTAAAGAATTACAAAGACAATATTTCTATAATAAAACAATCTTAAATAGATACTAATATTTACATTAAGTCATGATATTGACCATTAATAATACATAAACAGATATTATTCTAATACCCTCTCTTAATGGTCAATCTATCAATTACACCAAGTTGCCCACTAATCTTGACAAACTTGTTCACACCCAGAGACTTGATGAGAATATTTATTGTCTGATCCGCTATCGGAACATACAGCAACTGAACTGATATGTCTTCAACCAGCTCTCAAATGAAGTGGCAATGAAGTTCAACATGCTTAGTTCTCTCATCGAAGACTGGATTCTTGGCCAGTTTGAGCACGCCTTGATTGTCACAGTAAAGGGAAGTAGGATTTAATTGAGACATGCATGTCTGAAAGCATCTTCCGAAGCCAAACTGCCTCACAAGTTGCCTTGACTATTCCTCAATAAGGAAAGAGCCACCGCATGTTGTTTCTTGCTAGTTCATGTGACTGCACCAAGTCCCAAATGTTGATTTTTTGTCATCAACAAAACCTACCCAGTCTAAGTCTGTAAAACCCATAAGTCTAGGATCATGAGATCTGTTGTACAGAAGACCAAAATCAGAAGTGTCCTTTACATAATGCAAGACATGCTTCGTTGTTATCCAATGATTAGCCTTAAGGTTTGTCATGAAGTGTGAAATGTGCTTACTGCAAAACTGAGATCAGGCCTATTAGCAGTTAGATAGATGAGATTGTCCACCAATTGCATGAATGTTGATTCATTCACCACAGGTGAATCTGATTTGGCTATCAGCTTTAGTCCTTTCTCCATAGATGTGGATGCAAGTTTGCAATCTTGCCCTAAACCTGTCAAACAAACTACAGGCATACTTAAATTCAGATAAGAAGATACTATCTTCAAACTGCAAAACTTCAACACCTAAACAATGGTGCAAAAGTCCCAAGTCTGTCATGTCAAAGGATGACCACAATCTCTGTTTGATTTGATCAATCAAAAGTATCGAACTACCAGTGATGATCAGGAAATCAACATAGACAACAACAAAATGAATATCAGCACCACTGTTTTGATTTGGCTATCAGCTTTAGTCCTTTCTCCATAGGTGTGGATGCAAGTTTGCAATCTTGCCCTAAACCTGTCAAACAAACTACAGGCATACTTAAATTCAGATAAGAAGATACTATCTTCAAACTGCAAAACTTCAACACCTAAACAATGGTGCAAAAGTCCCAGTCTGTCATGTCAAAGGATGACCACAATCTCTGTTTGATTTGATCAATCAAAAGTATCGAACTACCAGTGATGATCAGGAAATCAACATAGACAACAACAAAATGAATATCAGCACCACTGTTTTTGACATACAAATTAGAATCAGATGGACTCCTTCGAAAGCCATTATTTGTAAGATACTAGTCACTTTTGATGTACCAAGCTTGAGAAGCATGTTTCTGGCCATAGAGTGTTTTCACACATTTGCACACTTGATATTCATTTCCAGCAACCTTATATCCTGAAGGCTGCATCATATTGACTTCTTCCTGCAACTCATCATTGATCAGGCACTCTTAATATTCATCTAATGGACTTTCCAACCAATCTGAGCTGCTAAGGCAAGGATGACCCATATAAAACTCATTTTAGCGATAGGAGAAAATGCCCTCTCCTATTCAATGTCCTCCTTTTGTGAGAACCCCTAGCAACAAGATGAGACGAGATGAGATTTGTACTTGTCAAGGATCCCATAAGATTTGTACTTTACTTTACATGCTCGTTTGCAACTAATGGTGTTCTTCCCTAAAGGAGGATTAGAAAGAATCCAAGTGTTATTCTTCAGAAGAGTATGGAGTTCAGCTTCCATAGCTCAAAAATACTATGAATGTTCGCCATGAGAGAAAAGTTGACTATATTTTGCTGCTTGCTCTTGTTTCTGGAAGATCTACCCTTGACTAGCTCATCAAGACAAAGGTCACTGCTGGTCTTAGCCCATCCTTTAGGCCAAAGAGTAGAAGAACCAACATCAATGGGGGAAGGAACAACAAGAACATGATCTATAACAAGTTCAATAGGAGGAACATCATCCACAGGAAATTCAGGTAGTGCATGATCCCTCCCATCAGGTGAACCAAAATTGAAGATAGACACCCAAATCAATAGCCTTCAAAGACTGATCCTCAAAATTTTGCATGATACAAGGAAAGCTGAAAATTCCTCATTCTTCATCAAAGAAATCATCAATATTAAAGATAAGACAATCAATGGCAAAATCAATCTGTCGTAAGCCTTGTGGTTGACTACATTAATTAGTGTCTACAGTAATTAATCAAAGAACAAGAAATTTTGAAGATGCAAAAACTGATTACAAAATCTGAGGCACAAATTCCAATGCAAAAACAAAGGTAGATGCAAGGACAAAATTCAAGAAGGTATTGCATGCACAAATCCCAAGGTATGGATTTTTTACTGACCAAGAAAATTATAACAAAGACCCAAAAATCTTCATAAAAGCCCACAAAGAATGTGTAGATTAAAATTTATTCTAACTAAAAATCAAATGATTTTTCAAAAATCCTATCCGACTAAAAATTAAAACCCTAAGTTGATACAGAAGACTGAAAATGGTGTGCAAAAAGCACACGTCACTGCTAGATAAACCCTAAGGGTATCAAACAAAAGAGTAAAAACACAAACTTCCTCTATCGAATGCAATAACGCCTATTGCACAAAAAAATAGGGTTATCCAACACCAAGATAGCAAAGGAAAAAAATGGCCTAAAAATATTCAAATCATGGGCTAATAAATACCGCCACACAAAAAGCCAAAAAACAATGAAAAAACCCATCATTCTTGTGTTGCACGAACTTGAAAATCTGACATTTGTAGGAAAAAAGGCATCAAATAATGACATGAAAACCCTATGCAGGTTTTAGAAGAAAACCCACAGCAATATTGCAAACAAAGCTTCACGAATTCACACACAAAAAACAAAACCTAAAAAACATAGATTTCTTCAAATGCAAGCTTTGAAAAAATTCTCTCTAATACCTATGTCACAATGTTCACCGAATTTTTGTCAGCCGACTAGATGGTTCCGGCGGTGTTTCTGTAGCCAACGGATTGGCTGTCGTCGGTGTTTTGTATTTTGTAGCCGACGGGTAAATAGTTTGCAGCAGATGTAATATTGTGGCCAACGAACTCCTTCGGGAAGGTTCGGCGGTAGTATTTATATCCCGTCTGGAATCATTGTAAATCATCAATCATCTACTATTGCGAATATTATGAGGCCTAATGTATGTTCTGGCATATGCGAATATAATTTTGCTATTCTGTTCCATTGTCTGTATGCGTTGATTTCTTTACCAGTACGGTAAACATTTGGTGTCGTTGCCTTATGAATCTGGAAGGTGGGAGGAATGAAGATTAACGCCAAATCAGCTTAACAAGGATAGAAATAAGGCGAAGGGAAAAGATGAAATCCATACTGCACAAGAACATTTAATTCTGGCACAGCAGGCAGACTGCCGAAGAAGATTCCAGAAGCTTGCCGACGGAAACAAGAGTGCGGAGGAATTGTTGGAGGAGACTCAGCAGCGGGTGGAATTGGTGGAAGAAGCACGGGAGTTCTTCTTGAATTTGTGTTCACCGAGGGAAGAAAATTCAGACGAAAGAGCATCAACTCGCACGGCTCGCAGTGCCGAGGGAGCACAAGCGTGGAGTGACCTCTTCGTCCGGGATAGACTTCCGCGGGAAACAACTTCAGAAGATCCGTCTTCTTCACCAAGGTTCGTAGCTGTCGACACCTCCGGTGTGGGAGTGCAGACCGCCGGTGTGGGAGTTCAGACCACCGGTGTGGGAGTGCAGACCGCCGGTGTGGGAGTTCAGACTGCCAGTGTGGGAGTGCAGACCGTCGGTGTGGGAGTGCAGACCTCCGGTGTGGGAGTGCAAACCTCCAGTGTTGTGATGGCAGGACCCAAAGAAAAGCTGCCGAAGTTTGAAGGCGATGGTACCGCCGACCCTATCCGACATTGTAAGACATGTGAGACAATCTGGCGGGCAAACGGAATCACAAATGCCAAAAAATGGGTCAGGCAATTTCCGGCAACCCTACGGGGTGTGGCGATTGATTGGTTTTTGGATACGGATGCACAAAAGTTGAATACCTGGGATAACATTAAAGAGGAGTTCCTGGCGGAATTTAAACTCTTGCGGGATGATAATGAAATCGTGGCAAAGATTTTCAATACCAAACAGGGGAAGCACGAAACTGTCCGCGTCTACGCCAGGAGATTAAAAGACTTGAACAAAATAGAAAGCAAGCGGGCAGACAGATTGCAAAAAAGATGGTTCGTGGACGGCCTATGATCGGAATTGCGGAGGAAAATGAAAATTGTGCCACCATCATCATATGTGGACGCGTATAACAGAGCACTGGACCTTGAAAGTGAGCAGAAAACAAAGAAGAAGAAAACTAGCTCCTCTGATTCTGATGACGACGAGCCTATCGGAGACGATAGCAATGACGACGAAGGTAGCAGCAAGAAGGTTCGTGCCCTACAAAAGGATATGGTTCGCATGATGAAGAAGTTTAAAAACATGCAGGAGCCAAAAAGCAGTGAACTGTGGTGCACATAGTGTAAGACCGACAGTCATACTAAAGAATCCTGTCCAAAGAACCAATTTTGTGACATCTGTCAGATCATGGGCCATTCGACAAAAGACTGCCCCTTTGACATGAAGACAAGAGGATCTCCGCAGGTGCTTCTCACACAGGAGGCTTCCCTGTCGGGTAGTAGCGGAAACACAAATACGGCCGACGCTACATCCAAAGGATACAGGAATAATGGGCGTGCACAGAACAATAACAACAACAATAACAATACCAATACGAACAAAAGTCGGATCCAGTATGATGCAAACGGACGGCCGATTATTCAGTGCCACGCATGTAACTTGTGGGGACATTTTGCACGGGAGTGTCCAACAGCGAATACACCTCAACTATTGTGCCGATGGTGCGGACCTGGCGATCACGAAGATCCCAAGTGTCCAAAGTCTGGAGTAAACTTGATCATTGTCGGCACGGATGAAGCGGAGGTTCTGGCAATTACATGGAGGCAAGCGGAGGAAAAAAGAAAATTGGGGGAAATGCAGGCGAAAATTGGAAAGGCATCGTCAGCAGGGACATCTCAGTTGAAGGACATCACCGGCACCTTGGCAAAGAACTTCGCAGAACAAAACATTGTACGACAGATCTTACAAACGGAGATAACGGTCAAGATAAGTGACCTCCTCACAATGCCCCAATTACGGACAGCCATTCTAAATCATACACCATTTCAGCAAGCAACGGAGGACACAGGAAGGGACAGTAGGGAAGTGATGACAACAGACCCAATGTTGCTGGCACTCACATCCGGACGGCATTCGACGGTCGTCGAGATGGGGATTTTGGGAAATGTTTTGACAGAGACAATTGTTGACAGAGGGTCCGGCGTAAATGTCTTACCGAAGGATACCTGGAAGAAGTTGGGAAAGCCGACACTGTGGCCACCTACATTCCAGTTGCTCACGGCGGACCAACACGGGATCAAACCGTTAGGAACCTTGAGGGCACAACCGGTAACCATTGGTACGCAACCATTTTTATTAGATTTCGTAGTCATTCCATTGAAAAGAAAAGGATATGATGCTATTCTGAGACGGGATTGGTTGGTGCAAGCAAAAGTAAAACATGATTGGAAACGAAATACCCTATCAATGGAGCGTGGAGGCAAAAGATTCACAATTGACCTACATACACAAATGGTCGGTGAGGAGGCAGCATCGTCAGATTTAGAAAGTGACCGCGAAAGTGACGACGAAGGAAAGAGGAGAATGGAACCAGACGAAAAAGGAGTATTGAGACTTGATGGAGGATCGAATGACGACGACCTGGACTCGGTGAATGGCCTGTTCCACTAGCAGATAGAAGACTACAAACTGTTTCCGAGTTGCAATATGTTAACGGTCGACGAACGTGACAAAACACAGGAAAATGAATGTTCGGAGGAATGCAGGGAAGCGGAAGAAGGAAAAGCTGCCATGGCTGAAGCTGAGGGGAAGAACATACAGTCTGAACACAGAACAACGAAAGATCCCACTGTCCAGTACATGGTGAATGGACCACGCGGAAAGAAAAGGTTACACCGCAGCATAAAATTAGTAGGACACCGACAGCAAGGAAATAATCCAGTTGCGTGACGACCGCAGGCACAGTGGGCGACAGAGGTGGCACAGAACAGACGTAAGGCGTACGACGGTCAGAATGAAATCAAAGTGGAAAAGTTTAAGGCCAGATGGGTTGGACCATATTAGATTCGGAAGGTCGGCGAAAATGGAGCGATCAGATTATCAACTTTGGACGGGCAGAAGGTACCTCCGGCAATCAACGGATCCAAATTCAAAATATATGGTACCAAGAAAACTCTGTTGTTGTCGCAGAAGGGGACTCCCTCGTCGTTGCCGAATGGCAACGGTCAGAGGCAAATTTGAGGTGCTTTGTATATTTTTTGATGAAGAAAAAAAAAAATTTGAAAAAAAAAAAGAAACAAAAAAAAAATTAAAAATTTGTCGCAGACTGTCTGCCCGCGGACAGGGTTCCGCAGACACGTCCCACGGGCAGCTATTCGGACCTCCCATGGAGCTTTCCCGCGGAGTTTTTTTAATGTTTCTGCGGAAGGCTATTTTTTTTTGGCTACCCGCGGATTGTTTTATTCTGATTCCCGCAGCCGCGCGGCCCTCTCCCCGGATTTCTTCTCAGCGTTTGTTCTTGCTGCGGACTTGGGCAATATTTCTCTCCACCCGTAGTACTCTGCGATTCCATGGTGGTTGATATTGTTGGTGCAGATAGTTCCGCAAATCCATAGACGAGGTCGGGGGCAGGGTTGTGGGTGTTGGCGTCAATGCTCCAGTATCGGGCTGTTGGGAGTGGATCTATGCAAAGGCGGCATACGAATCCTTACCATAAGGATTTTTCTGTTCGCAGCGGACGCTTGTCTTCTTCAGAGTTTTCTTGTCCTGCGGATGGTTTTATGCGGGTTTTTCTTAGTTCTCTTGCGGAGGTGGTTGAGTTCAGCTTGAAGGACAAATTCAACTCGGAGGAATTAATATCATTCTCTTGGCAAGGACCGGCAGGATAGGAAAGAGGCTCAGCAGCGGGCGAGTAACCCAAAAAAAAACGACAGATTCAAGTTGTTCGGAATGAGTAACAGATGATGCCAAAGGGAAGGGGAAGCAGCAGTGGTTACCAGAAAGAGTCTGGAATTGGCAGAAAATGGCAATAACAGTGTGTTCCGTGCATTTTTATGTGGGTTTCGGAGTGTTAATTTGGTCTTGGCGGCGAGGGGGACCCCGCCCTATACTACGAGGGCACTGCCGCTCGACCCCGCCGGGGGCGTTACCCCCAGGACCCCCAGTCATTGCGGATGTTATTTGTAAGAAGTCTGATCAGTTGCGGATATAGGCATAGAGTGTTGTGTACCAGAGGCAGTGGGAGCAGGTGTTGGCTGTGAGGCTATCTTGGTGGATGCGTAGAGAGCTCGGGAGGAGCTGATCATCCAGTTGGAGGCAGTGCAGCGACACTTGGCTCGGGGTACCGAGGAGTTGGACAGAGAAAGGAGCACGGGTGGCTATCAAGGTCAGCTTGAGGAGACAGTATTGTGTTAGCAGATACTACAAATGCAACGGGATGAATGTAAAAGTGATGTGGTAGAAGCAGATTTTTTTTGTTGCAGCTAGTTCGTTAATGTATTTTGTTTGTTAATTTGTCTCAGATATTTTGTTAGTCGTCAGGAGACGACTGGTTTTTTGAGGGGGATGGTGTCAGCCGACTGGATGGTTCCGGCGGTGTTTCTGTAGCTGACGGATTGGCTGTCGTCAGTGTTTTGTATTTTGTAGCCGACGGGTAAATAGTTTGTAGCGGATGTAATATTGTGGCCGACGGACTCCTTCGGGAAGGTTCGGCGGTAGTGTTTATATCCTGTCTGGGATCATTGTAAATCATCAATCATCTACTATTGCGAATATTATGAGGCCTAATGTATGTTCTGGCATATGCAAGTATAATTATGCTATTCTGTTCCATTGTCTGTATGCGTTGATTTCTTTACCAGTACGGTAAACAATTTTCAGCTTGAAATTTGAAATTTGGTGAACCTAAAAAAAAGAAAAAAATTTATTAAAATTCGCCAAAAGTTTGTACAGCTTAGATTTTGTTGTCGTTTTGCAGAAACATTATTTTATTGTTAGTTGTTTTAGGGTTTTCGGCTTTAAAAATGTTATAAATAAATGTTTTTATTCACTGTGAATACATCGACATGTGCATTGGCTTTTGGAGGTTTCTAAGGGATGACGAACAATAAGCATTCCTACTGGAGGCTTTTGAGGCTTCGTCATTTTTAGCAGAGGCAATCCTTCTGATTGTTTTTTAAACCCTTGTTTTGTTCATTGGAGGTTGCAACCACTGGACACATCATTTCGTTGGAGTATGCTGGAAACATCATTTTCTTTGGAGGCTGTTACAACCATTATTTTGCCCGTTCATCAGAGGCTGGAGGCTGCTAGAAACATTGTTCACTAGAGGCCGGAGGCTGTTGGAAACATTGTTTGTTGGAGGCTAGAGCGACTGTTGAAACTCACGCGGACAGAGACATTTCAGCTCACACGGACAAAGACAAATTTGAGGTGGGAGTCATTCAATTTTGTATAGTTTTTAAGTTTTTATAAATATTATGTATTGTGTTTAGGTTAGATTTATTTTATTATTATAATATAAGGTTTTAAAGTTTGTTTATCATTAAAAGTTTTAAAACATTATAATAAAGAAACTATAAATATTAAAAGTAAAACAATAATAAACTATTTTAATATAAAATGTTAAGATTTTAAACAAAAAATAATAATTGATTTAGATTTTAAAATAAATATTTATAATAAAACAGTAATAAACAGTGAGATTTTATATATATTAAATTATTGCATAAATATTTAAATTGAAATATTTTATTTATTTTTGTACGTTTTTAATATTTCCTTTGTGTAATTATTTAATTTTGTATGTATTATTTATTTTTAAAGCAAAGTGCAAAACAATTATTAATATCATTATTTATTATTAATATTATTAATTTATTTATACAATGTCATTTTTATTTATTATTTATTATTTGCATATAAAATTAAAAACTAATGTATATTAAAACATAGAAAAAGTATTATGTTTTTACTTTATATTTTAAAACGTATAGATTACTCACTTTAGTGGTTTTGTTTTGTTAGATTTAGATTTTAATTAGTTGTTAAAGTTTAATATTTTTTAATTTAAAAATATTTTCTTTATTTGTATAAGAGTTTAAAAGGGTTATTTTTAGTATCTAGTTAAGTAAGATAGAATTTGGTATTTATTCATGTTTCATTATAGAGTTTGAAATAATTATTTCTTATATTTCTTTTTAACATCTTCAAGAAAATATTGAATGCTTTAAAATATTAATTTTCTTTTGCATCATGCAGGTTGTAATTGAATGGCTCCCAAAAAATCAAAGTCTGAAGTATGGAAATATGCGACAAAAGATGGTGCTAAACTCTATTGTACGAATCGTACAAAAGATTTTACGAGAAGTCTAACAAGGGCAAGAGACCACTTGCTATTGGTGGGGGTATAGGAGGAGGTATTAGAGCATGTCCAAACATGACTGATGAAATGGTAGCTGATATAGAGAGAGAGAGAGAGAGACACAGAGAGAGAGAACTAACCCTTTTGAGTGAAGCTGACCACAAAAAGATACAGAAAAATCAATGAATTCAAGAGGATGTGTCTAGGTTAACATCTATGTCATCCTCAAGTTTGCTCAAGTCTATAGACACAAGTGCAATAAAACAAAGTGGAACATTAAATAGCCTCTGGAAACCAATAGAGAGACAAGAAGTGGATGATGCATAAGCTGATTATTTTTTAACAAGTGTTGTTCCATTCAATTCGGCAAGGAATCCCCATTTCCGTAATGCAGTTGTGAAAACGGAAAATTTTGGTAAAGGTTACACACCTCCATCTTCAGAAGCTTTCAGAACAACTTTTTTTCGAGAGGTCTAAAGGCAGAGTGACAGGAAAGTTAGATGTGATCAAAGCCTGTTGGAAGGCATCAGGTTGCACTATATTGAGCGATGGGTGGTCAGATATATGTCAGAGGCCTTTGATTAATGTTTTAGTGGCTTCCCCTGAAGGAGTTGTGTTCTTGAAAGTGGCTAACATGATCAATCAAAAGAAAACTTAAGCGTATATTTTTCAGTTATTACAAGAAGCCATTATTGAAGTAGGAACAGAATATGTAGTTACTGATAGTGCAATGAATTGTGTGGGAGGTAGGAAGTTGATTGTAGAGAAGTACCAACAGATTTATTAATGCCCATCTACAGCTCATTGTTTGGATTTGTTGCTTCATGACCTGGCCAAGTTCCCATGGATACATGAAGCAATTTATAGAGGGAGAGTAGTTGCAAATTTCATTAGAAACCATCATCTCACTTTGAGTCTTTACAGGAAACATGCATCGAGAGAGTTGTTGAGGCCTTGTGACACAAGGTTTGCTTCATTCTATATCACATTGAGGAGAGTAATTGAAGAAAAAGCAGCTTTGAGATCTATGATTTGTTCTAATGAGTGGGGAAATTCAGCACTTTCTAGACGTGCTAAGGGGAAGAACATAGAGAAAATCATTTTAAACAGAAACTTTTGGGAAAGTGGATCAAAGGTTTTGAACATGTGGTCCAATTGTTGATGTTCTTCGTACGGTGGATGGTGACACTCCTTGCCTTGGCATGCTTTATGAAAGCATGGATCGTTGTAAAGAATCCATTCAGAGAGCATTGAAGAATGTGGAACGAGAGTACATGGAGATATGGGAGGCAGTTGATTTCAGGTGGAAAATGATGCGCACACCTCTACATACAGCAGCTTGTTATTTGGAGCCCAAGTTATTTCGTATTGATAGACAAAGTGATAGTGAAATTATGGCAAGGCTTTATGATGCCATTAGCAAGTATGAGCGGGATTAAGACACTACAGCCCTGATCAAGGACCAATGTTGGAGATACCAGAAAGCAAAAGGGATGTTTGGAATGGAAGCAGCACAATATGACATGGCACGAGCTGAGGTAACTGGGTATAGATGTTGGATGAGCTATGGGGCACAAACTCTTACAGGAAACAAGTTCATCAGCATGTGAGAGGAACTAGAGTTGTTTTGACCACATCCATTCTAAAAAGAGGAACAAGCTGCTGTCCAGAAAGTTGGGAGATCTTGTCTATGTTCGCAGCAATTTGAAATTGCTCATGAACAAATCAGCAAAGTACTCCACATCTTCACAAAAGGGAATTTCAGAAGACATAGCAACTGGACCTCTAGAGGAACCGGACTTCTTGGATGATGAGCTAAGTAGTGACACTAATGATGATTCTACAGCAGATCAGCCAAGTGATCTTGATGACCTGGAGTGTTTTTGAAGTTTTATAGTATTGACTTTTGACTATAATATTTTGACAAAAACTATCTTTGTACTTTTGATAATTTTGAGGTATTTTGAAGTTCTAAAGTATAAAATGCTGATCTATCTTTTGGATACTAAAAGAACTTTGTAATCATGATTTCACATGTTTCTTATGGATTATATCTTATAAATGTGATATCTTTTTTTGTAATGATTTCAAATCTATTTTGTAATCTCAAACTATTCTGATTATATATTGGATATATTGTTGGACATGAAGAGATGTTTTCTATTGTAGTTTTGAATTGAAAAGTTTCTTGCAAGAAACTCAAACATATAATAATAAATAACATATTTTTTCGAGAATTACATGAGGCGAATTTAATGTCAAATTTTTTTCTGAGTTTTTTGACTTATCAAACTTCCTCCTTGTCGAACTCGAACTCGAACTTGAACCTTGTGACTTAGTCTAATACCATGATTTGGTAAAAAGTTTTTAAAGGAATGATCTAATTGTCACAAAGAATTTCAGAGGCAATGTTTCTATAACAAAACAATCGTAAGATAGAAACTAACAAATATCTACATTAGGTTACAATATTGACCATTTATAATAAATAACAAGATAATATTATAATAGCTTTACAAATATTTGGTTGGTGCTCAAGTTGTTAAGTGTGGTATTGTAATTGCTTGTTCAAATATTCCAAATATTATAAAAAGAAACTTTAGAGATTGAAACCAATTGTAACATTCTTATAGTTGGTTCTAATCAATTAAAGCCCAATCTGCATGCACCACCAGTTGGCTCCCGATTGATGAGTTAGCAACCAATCAGTTGCTTCCCTCCAATGAATAATAAGTTGCCTTTGTGCTCAGGTTGTTTAGTGGGCTGTTCAAAGAGTTAGTGCTCTTATAAGGAATTTTTCAATTTGGTGATTTCTAGGGTTGGAGTGCCATAAATTTGTAAACATTTCAACTATGAGGTCAGAAGGACAATAGATCCTAACATCATTTCTCACCATGTTTTTCACATCCTAGGTTTCCACATATCTTTTGTGCATTCGTTTCATTATGTGGTTGCATTCCTTTCTTATTTCAGTTTCAATCCTTTCGGCTTTTAGATTTAAGTTTGGTAAAGTTCGTCAAAAGTTCAAATTAATTAAGGATCAAAATTTTATATCTTCTACCAATCCATCCCCTTCCTCCCCTCTCCCCTCACCCCCTTCCCCCCTCACCGCCACCCTCCCCCTCTCAATAGAAGAATTGTGTTCTAAACTTGATTCCTTTAAAAAAAGGAATATCATAGCTATTGATAGATAAGGTATCTTGATTCCTTTTGTAGTAAGAGGAAGTAAGAAGAATGGTTCTTTAAGAGGAAAGAATACCTCAAGATGGTGAAATAAACATGGAAATGTTATTATAAATCTCTCTCCTTGGAAAGCTGGAAACTTTGAGATGATTAAGGAGGCTCTTATGGCAATGCTAGGAGTCTCTATGGAGAACTTGAAATTAAATGAAGAGTGAAAACTCCAAACAACCCCAATGGTGGAGATTCAACTTTATTAAGGTGAAGTGAATTTTGTGAAATATGAGCAATGGTTACCCAATTATAGGTACAATCATGCAAATTATGCTTGAATTCAATGGGGTTTTGCATAAATCAAATGTATAGACTGAGCTTGAATGATCAAAAGTCATGCTCTATAGTAGGATTATTAGATACTAAAGGTGATAAACTATCAAAAGCACAAAGAATAAATTTATTTTCCTACTGGCAAAAGAAGAAACCAATATTCATTAGAAAACAAAGATTTGAGCAAAAAATACGCAAATGGTGAATACTTTCTAAATAAGGGACCAATAGATCTACATCAATATGAATGAATAAAATGGAAGAACATCCCAAGATTCTAGTAAAGAAATTGCTATGTGATACCCAAATTTGTTAAATTTGTTTCTGAATGAATAACAAGCATCAATGCAATGCTTGACAAAGTTAGTTAATTCAAATTAATTAATGAAATTACAAACAAAGGATCAATAAGCTCAACATAAGCTTCTATCACAGGCTTAACATTAGCTCACATTCATTCACTTCTTCAAAATACAACTAATTGACTTCAAAGTTCAAAATTAAAAATTTAGAACATTACTTTGACATGTAAATCTCCATTTTCGATTATATGCTCAAAGGACTTATGTACTAGATGTCACAAGGTAGCTTTAAGGCATGAAATGTTCTCATAAAAATGGCATTTTAAAGCAATACCATCCCTGTAAAAAAAAGAGAGGAAATAAAACAACTTTTAAAGCAAACTAAGTCCAAAGCTATTAATAAAATTAAGACCTAATAATACACTTATCTCTCTCCCCAAAATGGCCACTATTGATGATCAGCTGCCAAATGTAGCTGTACAGGAAAATAGAAACCTTTTCTTAACTGACTTCTGAAAATCTAAGATGATCTTCAACATGCAAACCTGATTGAATCCTCTAAACCTTGCAAGTTGTTCCCAGAAGCCAATGAAAAGCTATCAAAAACTCAAAACTTACAACCACTCATATGCCAACCCTGATAATATGGAACTTCAGATCCCACCTCAGCATAAGTTTGATGTCTTCTACTTGGTCACCATAGTGAACACCCTAAAGATTGAAACAATTAGAAAATGGAAAATGTTCTTTGGTATGTCCAGACCATAGGATCTGATTCTTCATCAAAGTCAATCATAAAAACCCCACAAATGAAAGAGAAACTCTTGCCGCCAAAAAAGAGAAATCACAAGCAAGTTTGGAAAACATGAATTTTCTACGACACCCACGGACCCTCTAAAATATGATGCGAAAAAGACAGAAAATGACACATAATTCCTCCCAGGAGCAGTAGTTCTGCAGGATCTATTATAGAAAGCCTGGATTTGATTGAAACCCTTAAAAATTAAAATATTACTGTCAGTTTTGAAAATCTCTCACACAGCAGCGAAAACCCTTTCCAAAACCTGCAAAAGTAAAGAGGATTCTGCAGAATATGTGCAAAATCTGATGAGTATTCAAAAATTTAAAAAACAGAAATATTCAGTAAGTTGTTAAGCTACTGCTGCAAAAAGATCTGCTCCTATCAATGACTTAGAAGACTGAGATGCCATTGCTAACTCTAATTAACTTCAATAGACTTTCTCTAATTAGTCATTTGACAAAGTATGAGACATTCACATCTGGGGGGAGAAGGTAAAGAAGATGTGGAGCATGTAGGAGAAGAATTGATGAAGTAGAAGACTGAAATTCCATAGCTATCTTTAATAAATTTTATTTTCCTTTTGACTCAGATAACAAGAAGAAGATGTTCAACTCAACTGTTCTTTCGATGGTGACATGAAAACTTCAATGGCTATGCCTGAAACCCCCATCCTTTGTCTTTGTGAAACACCTCTAGCTGACCATATTACACAGCTAGGCACTTGTTTTCATGAATACATCATTAGTAGACAAAGATAGAACAACACCTAAGTACTTTGGCTATTTTTGATAGGAAACCTTAAAAATTAAAATAATTGAAATTGATGAGACAAAAATGACTTGATATTTGGCTACATCTGTGATCAATCTTTGAGTTTATTTAGAGGTGGAAATTTTGGGTACCTATTGGGTTTAGAGAAAACTTGCCTTCAATAGATCTCCAAATTCCATTTCTCTTGAGGCTCGGATCCTAACTTGTAACAGCCACCTTCTCCTTATGTTTCTATTTTACTTTCCTCACACCATTTTTCTCTAGTTGTTAGTGTAGGGATTATGGTTTCTCTTTGATTAGTTTTGCTAACATAAATTCTAGGTGTCAAATTTTGATAACTGTAGCCTAGACTTTTAGTTCTGTAGCTTAAGCATCTAAAAATGTTTTCTGATCAATATCTTATTAAATCAATCAAAAGTTAAAATGCAAAAGGTGGTGAGACAAATTTGAAATATTAAATCAACACACAATCTATCTCACATCTTATTCTTACGCAAAATTTAAGTTCAAACAATGCAACAAGCCATGAAGTAGTGTATGAGAAAGAACCTGAAATAGAGGATTGGATTTGTGTACAACAAAAACGAAATAAATACAGGAACAAGAAGATTAATTACAAATTCTATAAACCATCTAAAATTAAATAAGGACTCAAAGACTCAAAAAAGTTAGGTTCAGTTTCCACACCAAAAATAGTTCATGCAGTACACAATATACCATGCTTAGAAAGAACTAGGAATTTCAAGTTAGTAGAACAGCCAATGATCCAAATAACATTAAAAAATCTGACAATGAAGGAAAGTCATTTGAAATATCCTAAACAATCTTTCTCAAATACAGAACACTTTCTATTGAATCAATTGCCCCTTACCTCCTTAAAGCGATAATCCACACTAAAGTAATGTCCCATAAGTAATTTTAAAAAGAAAGCATTTGCAATGGAAGAAGACTTGTAACCACACTTTAATAAGACTTGCTGCTTAACTAACTTGACAGCAAATTCTTGTCAAAGGGCATGCATATCTCTTGTTATCACTGGCAAGTTATAAAATATGAACCATCTTATTAGTCAAGTAAAATTCAGATATAGATTATCTCTTGGATAATCTTGCCTGGTTGAATTCCAGCTTCATGCATTCCTTACCAAATCATACAGTTAAGCACTTGCAAAATGCACACAATGATAAGCTTCTATTGAAGAAAAATAGGAAGATAGAACTGCTAAACAAAGGAAGCAATTCAATCACATTTGCAAACACAACAGCTATTTTATCTTAAGAAATACAGGATTAATTAAATATGTAACGTTGTAAAACATAAGCAAAACTGTACAGTATGCAGACAAACCTTTGAGAGCTATCAACTGACGCAGTCGCTCCAATGCTACTGCACGGTTCTTATGCTGGGAACGGTCTTCTACTGCCTATAACAAAGATTTAAAATTCATCAAAGAGAAAAATATTCTGTCAGAAAAAATGAGAGATGCCAGAAACCACAGAAAAAATACAATGGATAAGTCTTTTTCTTCATTGCAGCAAAGGAAAAATGAACTGGCCTCGTAAGCTCTATGCTGCCTGAGACGCAAGAACAATACAAGATAGAAATGGAATGTAAACTTATTTGTGGAAGTTCAGCTATCAAATCAATTCGAGTATCTCATGTTTAGTAAGAGTGCCTCATTTTCAGGCCTTCATGATATAAAAATTCAGAAAGATTAATGTATATTTACTTTACCCTCATCATTATTTATTTTATCTAATATAAAGCATTATTAGAATAATTTTTAATATTGTTTTATTTAACTGACAATGGTCATTAATATATACCTGATCACTTTATGTATCTTCACATGTATCTAGTCGCTTAGATTAATATATTTCTATTTCAATACTCTATTAATGATTGTTTCTTTTAGAAACATCTTCTTTGTATTTCCTTATTTAAGGATAGCCTTTGGCAAGATTACCCTATTCATGTACTGCCTACACTGTACCATAGGTCATCCCTTCAAGTCTCACAACATTGGAATTGTTGATTTTTACTAGTATATCATCGATGTTATAACATTGATTTCTTTGATTGTTATATTAGCACTTGTTGCAACTGATTGTGCAAGTAATGTTTAAACATGTCTTTTATCGTGTACCTCAAGTTGTGTGAGTAATCATTTCCAACATGAGACATTAAAATAACTGATGGTACCTAGCTTCACTGATATTTCTTATTCGAAAATATTCATTTTATTTAAATTGCAAATTCGAAAAAAAACAAATTCTCTTTTGTCTACATTAATCAGTTAACAAAATCTACTGATGGTTTTGAATCATTTTTCAGATTTTGGATGGTTTTGTTGTTCAACATTCAACACTTCAACTATTGTAGAATGGTTCACAACACAGAATGTACACAGCAATATAACATGAATTCAATTATACCAACATAATATGCATTACTAGTACTATAATACCAAAATGGCGAGGAAATGTTATTACTTTATTGATTACCAAAAACATGAGTACATCATCCATATTCCAAAGTTCTTGTATAATGCTCAGTTGGTTGAGAAAACCAACGCATCCCCTCACTTCCTAACTATCCAATCCAACAAGGCTCAACTAGTTATAATTACAACATTATTTTATTATGTACTACATACACCCCCCCACAAAAAGAAGTCGTCTTCTAGACGACTACCCAACAAACAAAAGCAAAATAAGACTTCAAGAAGGTTGTGAAGACATCCCTAGACTTAGGGCTCCATGGAGGCGTAGAAGATCTTGTTCAGCCGTCTTTTGCTCTGCACGAACTCCCTGCAGTACACGCAATGCATCCATCTTTTTCACCTCTATTGTTGTGAATTTCTCTTCCAAGGCAACTTTCTCTTTCCTCCATTTTTCTTCCAAGGCATCTTTTTCTACCTTCCACTTTTCTTCTAGAGCATCTTTTTCTACGTCCCACTCCCTTACCAACCATCCTGCCAATTCCTTTTCCTACCGAAGTTCCAAGTAGTCCTTCTAAATGCTACTTCCATTTCTACAAGTGTGTGTATGAGAGGTGGTTGTTCACTCTACAGCTATTTCCTCCTGCTTGTACCTATCTTGTAGAAGTAACCCCAATCTGTATGGAAGTCCCTCGTCATGAATGCTACCAAGGATTCAACTGCTCTAACTATTGCCTCAAGGTTCTAACTCAGCCTGTTTTATAATCTCCTTAAAACTTGTAACTCTTGGAGAAATCTTTTTGCTTTGTCTTCCAATGAGATTGTTTCAAAAGGTCCAACTTTCTCATTTTGCATTTTTGTTACGTTCTCCCCTTCCCCCTCCAAGGGGCCGGTGAGGATGGAGGTACCATCTCAACTTCTTCAAGAAGTCAATTTGCCTTTTCTAGTACTGATTCCTCCACCAATATGGCCTCCTCAAGTGGTGTGTCTTCATTTTCAGCCTCCTCAACTGGTGTGTCCTCATTCTCAATTCTAGTTTGTTCCACATGCTTCTCATTCTATGCATCCATTTCTCCTGTAGGTCACACCACCAAAGCAACAGGGTGGACCACTTCCATACCTAGCGGTCTTTGCAGCATTACCTTGTGCCCACACTTTTTCTGACACTTGAGATCTATCACCTTAGTACCACATTGTTGTTCTATAGAAACGAAGCTTGTTACGCCTGGCAATAATAGTCTGGTCGCCCCCCATTGAGGAAGTTGTTGTTCTATGCCTCCCATTGCACCATCTATGCCTATAGTGTCCGTTGATCTAACTAGTTGTTCCGGTCATTCCATCACATTATGCTGACTACTACCGCCATCATGCCCTTCCATGTACTTCGTAATACTAGTCGTACGAGCTTCTTTTGTACGTATCCCTTTGGTACGGCTTTCAAGTTCCATACGACCATCAATGCTCTTCATACCAGCTTCTCTTTCCTCCGTACTAACCTCCTTTGTTTTCGTATCCTTCTGAATCACGGCATACTTGGTTATGGCCCTAGGCAATGGCCTCCTGTACCGGCAGAAAAGTAACATTCCTTGTATTACGGATGTAATTGGTAAAATACTTGCTTGTTATTAATGGAGACCGAGAGGTCTACATATACAAAAGAATAAAGCGATGTTTCCTTAGGAAACGATCGTAAAGAATAGAAATATTCTATTCTAGCTTAAAGAAAGCTAAAAAAAGCTAACAGATAACTACAACTAACTAAATATTAGAAACATTCAAATATTTACAATAAATTACAAACAGATAACCACTGACTAATAATAAAAGCTTATCTATTATCATAATACCCTCCCTTAATGGTTAATTTATCTAGAGCACGAAATTATCAAAAGGCATAAAAGGAAGATTCTATTTGCTTAGTGTGCTCTACACTTCGCTGTGAGCCGCAAACCAGATTGCTTAGATAGGACAGCTAAGCACTTCCGACATTCAACCTTCATGTGCCCATACTTGTGGCAATAGTTGTGTTAAATGTTCTTTTTCCTAGAGCCTTTTGAAGCTAGAGTAGAGGACCTTTGTTGAGAAGACTGTTGTGAACCAAAACCACCTTATCGTTATCGCAATATTCGAAAATTGTTAGCATCGGTTGTTTCCATGTACCATAACTGCAATCGTTGAACTTCTAATTTCCTTTGAGCAAAATAATAGTCAATGATGCCATAGCATGTTTTCCAATGAAAAGTGTGAAAATTTGTGTGAAGGCACGTTCTTCGAGGCAAAAAAAGACGAAGACCCAGAAAAATGAAGAGGTACCTAGAAGAGAGCTCAAAAAACCCACAAAGATTATGTTGTCGGTTTTTTGATCTACTGGCTCAAAAATTGAGGCACCTAAAAAAATTAGACAACCCAATTGAGCTCTCAATAAAACCCACCAAGAATATGTAAAAATATTTTGATTTGGTACTAAAAAATAAGGGTTTAAAAAATGCCTTGGCTGCAAAAAAAGCTTCAAAATAATGGCAGATTTGCAGAAAAAACAGCAAATTTTGGGCATGAATCAAGACCAGAGTTTTGTAAAAACCCTAGACTCCTCCAAATAGGGAAAAAAATGACCACTTTGTTTTTAATGGAAAAACGGGCCACAAAACAGACGTGCAAATTTTCAGAGAAATTTGGATGCAAGTGGCATAAAAATATGGGTGAGCTGCAAAGAAACAGCGCCCAACAAACCTCCACGTGAACAACAAAGAATAATCCTCAATTTTCAAAGGAATCAGTCACGCTAGTTGCAGACAAAAGGGTGCAAGTTTGCAAACCGGAAAAAATACGAGTCACAAACAAAATGGCATATTTTTGGGCAAAAAACCCTAGTCGAACTAGAGGTTTTGGAAGCAAATGTGCATGAAAAAAAATTTGAAAATAAAAGGCAGATAATTTCAACCAAGAAATTATAATTATTTTCAAAAAAATTTAGACTATTGGCTCTATTACCATATTATGGAAGTAATTTGGTAAAATGCTTGTTATTAATAGAGACCGAGAGGTCTATTGGTTCCCAAAACCGCAAATTGGAATCTTACAAGTCTTGCCAACTCGATGCTGGGATATCCAATCGATTAAGGCCAACTTGACAAGACCGATCAATTTGATTCGAGTCTTTTGCACTTTTAACTCTGCAAGGCCACGGTGGGTATACCTATCCTGAACAAATCACTTAAGTCCAAGATACTTATAGCAAATTGGTTAGAATCAAAGAAACGTGAATCGGAATCGGATCGGAATCAGCAAGGTCGAATCGAATCGTGAATCGGCAATGAATCGGCAATGAATCGGTGATGAATCGGCAAATTTGAAAAAACCCGTTAAATTTAAAGATTTTAACAATTTAAAACTTATTTCATGCACCCTTTATTGAATATAACTTAAGCACACTATAACATCATCAAATAGAAGTTAAAACTTAACATACATAAACATGAAACATAAAATCCATCACATACGTAACTATGTTATCTAAGATTCTAAAATGTAAATTGTAGGCTAGCTGAAGTAAATAGAAATCAAATGATCATAATGATTTAAATCATAGAATGTATGTAAGATGATCCATAAGACATCAAATCATAAATTTATGTAAGAATCTAAGATGAAGATCCATGAAAGTTTGAAACTTTGAAACATATGTCTATCAATGATTCAGTATCAATATCTGTAAACAAAATATAAAAACAAGGCTCCAGCTCAAGCCTCAGGCTCATAGTCATCATCATCCTCAACATCATCCTCAAGCTCGGCTACAGCCTCAGCCTCAGCCTCTGAGTATCCAGTCTGCCTAGTAGCAAGGCGTCTAATGTAGGTCCTAGAGGACTGTCGAGCCATATCTCCCGCATATAAGATGGGCTCACGAATGTCGCTAGGGCCTGTGTCTGTGCGTGCACGTGTGCGTCTACCAATGCCTGAAGAACGTGCTCTAGCTGCCTCAGCCTCTATATCCACCTGGTCAATCCACGCACGGTCTTCCTCAGTGAAGACTGGATCTACAACCTCTGTGAGCCACTCTGATTCTGGATCAATCTCCTCCAGAATGATCGGAGAGGAGTCAGTGCCCAAAATCTGTCTGATCCTAAGACGGAGGTTGTAATGAACGAAGACAAGATCATTCAACCTCTGCACTGTCAACCTGTTTCTCCTCTTCGAGTGGATGTGCTCGAACATGGACCAACTGCGCTCACATCCAGAAGCGCTGCTTGGCTGACTCAGAATACGAATGGCAATTTTTTGAAGTTTTGGGGTTGTGGCCCCAAACATTTGCCACCATCTATCTGAAATAAGGGAAAATAAAAATAATTAGTCTCATTTACAAATTACAAATTACAAGTTAACTCTAAAATTACATAATCAACTTTAAGTTTAGAATCTAGATTCATGAACATTGAATATATTATTTAATTTTTACCTGGCTGTATTGTTTCCCGAGCATCTATGGCTACCCTGCTAGAGAAAAGTAGCCCTTCTTTATTATTGAACTTATCAAGCTCAATAATTGCAGCACTGCTATCCTCATCAGTACTCAACCTCTGGATCACTGTATATAATCCGGTGAGAACCTCCTCATCCGCCTTGAAGTCAGGACGGAAACGAAATGCCGAATTCAAAAAGTAAGTTGCTGCATGGATGGGTCTGTGGAGCTGATTCTGCCATCTCCTATCAATGATGTCCCAAATAGGGGCATACTTCTCCTGCACTCCTGCATACTGAGCTTTAATGGCCTCCTTGGCCCTATCCATGCCCTCATATATGTAGCCCATAGAGGGCTTCTCCCCATCAACAGTTCGTAGGAGAGATACAAGAGGCTCAGTGGCCTACATATAAAGTAAAACAAAAATTTGAGTCAAAACTTAAACATAGAATAATTCAATAATATAAGGTAAAACTAAATCATTAAACAATTAGCATAGTAAACTGTAAAATATTAAATGTTAAATTGCAATAAAATTACCTTAAGTATTTCTCTAGCAGGTTTCCAAAAACCATCATCATCAAATATGCAATCCACCACATCTATCCCTGCAGTGGTCGTAGCATAGGAAGATGAAATCCACTCCCGCCCAACAAACATGCTCCTCAAATCATCCCTTGATGTCAACAAGGACTGCAAGGTGATGAAATTCGAGGCAAACCTCGTGATCCCTGGACGAGCTAACTCTTTGTCTCTTGTGTACTTCCTCATTGTGCTAAGGACAAATGAATGATTATAAATAAACTTACATATGTTTTTTGCCCTTTCCACACATGACTTGACCCACTCAAGTTTGCCAATTTCCTCCAACATGAGGTCAAGGCAGTGTGCTGCACAAGGGGACCAAAATATGGTGGGGTGCCTCTCCATCAAAAGTTTGCCTACAACAATTTTAAGATAATTAGAAATTCAAATTTCAAACATGTTAGAACTTAGAACTTAGGAAACTTAGAAATTCTAAGTTAGAATTAGAAAAAGTTCAAAATTCAAATAAATTTATTTTCAAAACTTAAAAAGTTAAAAGTTTACCTGCAGCAACATAACTTGCTGCATTATCCGTCACCACTTGCACCACATGTTGTTCCCCCACCTCTGCTATAACTTCCTCAATAACCTCACATAAGTATGTGGCGTTTTTTACATGAGCAGAAGCATCAATGGATTTGAGGAACATGGTATATCCTACAAGTAACAAAACAACGAATTATAATTACTATTAGCAATCAACAAATCAAAATTTGAAATAGTCAATCACGATTCAAAATTATGTATGTAGGAAAGTAGAATGATCAATCACCTCCACAGGATACAAGAAAATTGAGGAGTGTTCTTCCCCTCCTATCTGTCCAACCATCAGTCATGATGGTGCAACCCTTTTCGATCCACTCCTTTCGGTTGTCCTCAAGCTCATGCCTCATATCCTCAACCATTTCCTCCAGGAGGTATCCACTCAACTCAGCCTCAGTTGGGGCTTTAAACCCCGGACCACAAATGGCAACTGCATCTATCATGTTCTGCCAATAAGGAGTCCTGTCACAAATAGATAATGATATTGATTAGAAATTTAGATGTCAAAAACTAAAATCATAAAACAAGTAGATATAATTAAAGTTTTACTTTTACTTTTAACTTTAACTTTGAAGATAACAAAGAAAAAAGAATCAATTACCTGGCTGCAATAAATGGAATGTTGCAAAAGTACCAGAATTTGCAAATCTCTTTTCTGGCAGCATCATGAATCTCCTTGTTCAAACCCATGCCCTCAAGCGTGGGTTGGGAGCCAGGAGTAGTGCGGGGCACAAAGTAACTATCCATTCTGCTTTTCCGTACTCTAGGCCGCAATAGGTTGGTGTTGGACTCTGTCTCAGTATGAGACCGACTACCACTAACACTCACATGAGCACTAGCACTAGGATGAAAAGGAGGCCTAGAAGAACCCTCCCCAACACAACCTACGGATGCGGAAGCTGATGCAGATGCACTTGCAGATGTAGATGCGGTTGCGGATGTGGGAGCACGGGAGCCAATACCTCTTAACCCTTCAAGTTGCATTTTCTTAGTCAACTTGTCTTGTTCAATTTTTTCTAATGCCACTAAACAAGAGCGTTTTGCCTCAGCGGTTTGTTGAGTGCAAACTGTGACATCATGGCCAGGTATGCCAGCAATGTGGTATTTCAATCTATAGATACCTCCCGAATTTATTTTTTCTTTGCAAAATATACATTTTGTTTGATATTTGGTTCTCCTAGGAAACTCTTCATTATATTTCCAGCATTCATCTTTTTTACCCATTGTGGAAATTGGAAAATGAAAGCAAAGGGCTGCTGCAATAAAAAAATTCATGTAAAAAATCAAAGTTTGCAACTAATAAACAAAAACTACAAAACAACAAACCCTAGTTTACAATTTAGTAAAAGTTAAAACTAAAAATAAAAAACATTCAAGATTTGCAAATGAACACTAAAAAAATTTAACAAAAAATGCATACTACACTAACATGCAAAAAAAAAACCAACACTTACCTCTTGCAAATGAGTTGAGGAGTGTTGATATTGACTCCTTAATGCTCCCAATGCAATTTATGGCCTCCCCAAATGGACTTCTGATCTCTTTGGTGCTCTTCCTTCTTGCCGGTTGGAAACCTATGGATTCTCTTTTCTCTTCTTCTCTCTCACTCTTCCTCTCTTCTACTCATACTAAGCAAATAGAAGGCTCTTTAGGGTTATAACAAAGAGGAAAGTCAACTTAGAAAGCAAATAAAACATGTGTTTTTTTTTTAAAATTGAACTTTCTATCCTTGCTGCCGCGGCCGATTTCTGGCGATACCCGATGGCGATTCTGGCGATTTTTTCCATGAATCGCCGATTTTGGCGATTCAGGCGATTCATGCGAAAAAATCGCCACCAGCGATTTCCGATTCCAAAAAAATCGGGAGCCATGAATCTTATCGCGATTTCGGCGATTTCATGGCGATTTTTGGAACTATGGTTAGAATACAAATATAATGAAAGCTTCGAAAATGGCAAGAATTATAGAAAGCTTTTAACAATTATGAATTGATAATAATAAATGATGAATCTGAAGATGTTTGCAAAAAATAATTATTACAGATGGTTGCAATGAATGAATATATCAGTTCTTCAAAGGAAAGATATGAAATAATTGCCAATGTACGAATTATGAATTATGAATAACATAAAGACCAGTGCCGAAGGGCAATAGAGTCAGTATTATAAGTTTAAAACATACTACTTCATAAAATTCTACGCACATCAATTATAAACAATTTAGAAATCAAGATGTGATGGATCAAATATATGGACACAATTTTTAAATAAGCTAGAATGTACTTTAACTCCTATGGTTGGGAGACAAACCAGACACACATTCAAAAACGATTAAATATTTCTCAATATCTATGATATTTGATTTTAAAATGCTATAATTGATCCTGTTCACTTATCTATCATATAAAATTTTTATAGATTTTTTTTTAAAATAATTATAAAGGACAAAACTATATAATATTTCAACTCTAAAGCTTCATGCAAATAAAATAAAATAAATATTTCTTACTGATCATGTCGGAAATAAAATTGCACTAGAGACACTCCTTACGGATGATCCATCCAATGCAGTTTGACTCCAAAATCGCATATATAAAATTACTCAATAATTCAACATCCACGAGCTTAGTTCAAAAATCCATTTCTTTAGCAATGAAAGAATGTAATATATCAAATGTGCTTATAACTTGAATATTATACAAAATCTTTTTTAAAAGTAATATGAAAATTGTATCTATTGTCTATTTTTCATCTCATATTTATAGAAGGAGAGGTTTGTCCTCAACCATTGTACCTCTTCTATATACCTAATCACATTTGTTTTAGAAAACAAAAAATCATTAAAATCTTATCACAAACAATACTAAATCAAAGCATGCTTAAATAGCCACCGTGGAGATCTTCTTTGAATATATGTTGATCATTCATTCAACTAAGAGCAATAAACTATGTTAAAATAGATGCGTATTAGATCTTGTGCATGGCATCTGAAGGTTCATCGACCATGTCAACACTATCACTTCCCTGTGTGTGGTGGTATCGGAACAAATTGTTGACCTTCCGTTCCATAACTTCAGCACCCTCCAAATTGCTCAAATTCAAGAGCCATTTCTTTAACAACTAGTATATGATAGGGAAGTTCCTCAGAAACTTTGTGTTATCGAGACATGATTCTTCCTCTTGCTCATACGCTTACAGGCCTCCTTTTGTTTGATTGTTTTGCCTTCCACTCCATACTTTTTGTACTCTACATTTGAGTTGGCAATCTCTCTTTGTGCCTTTATTCATACCTGCAAGAGACATGAGTTATTGTTAAGAATAGGTGAATGGTAATAGAAAACTAATTTCCTTGCCCGTGCCCCTATGGGAAGTAGGCACTAGTATCTCCGCTACCAAGCATACTGATAATCAATTCATTAACATCGTCTCTTGTTGCTTATCGCAGGGTGCCAAACCAATCAATACATTAATCGGTTAGTGACTTGAGCGCAATCATATCAATAGCATGATTCTTAAAGCCGAGAATATTTACGAGAAATATAAGAAAGCATAATTTTTGGCCCTCTGTGACTTCTGGTTATGTTTATTTGTAAACAAGAAAACGTGATGCCAAACAGTGTATTTTCTAGATGTTGCTAGAGACTACGCACACTTCATATGCTCTCTACACTTTGACGGCACATGGTCCTTGCTCATGTTCATGATAACCACAGTTCGCACAAGTAATGGTTTGTGCGGTCACCATTCTAGTTTGGTAGACTATCGTTTGAAAACTAGATGTTCACCATTTTATGTTTGGCTAGCTCGATACTTGATATCAATTGTCTCTTGTTATGGATAGAAGCGTTGCAAGTCCTTGTGGAGATAGTTCCAACATTCCTCTTAACATCTGGAGATCCATGTTCTCAAACTCATGCAGACTCAAATCCATAAATATTGGATTCTTGCATTGGTTGATGTTGCTCTCAAAGTATTCACAGTGCTAATCATGATGTCTATTATTTTGTGTCCTTGTTGATTTCATGTTGCTGGTATAAGCCAGAAACTCCACAAAACTGTCAAGTTTGTTTCTTCATTTATTCCAAAGACAATATGCTCAACACATATTGCTATTCCTATGCTTCATTCTGAAGGATATGATTGTCTGTATGATTCATTGTTTCCACTTTCTTGAGCATGTCGCACTTTGTGATGCATCATGATGGATGTTGCAACCTTCAGTGAAAGTTCTCATCTTCCCGCACACATTCTCCAGACCGACATGGCTCCTAAAACTTACAGGTTAGAGATCAAAGAAAACAACTTTGTCCAATCAAATTATAATCAATGGCTCTGGGTAAACATTTCAATTCTATGCAGAGGAGAAATCATTTCCTAATAATCAATCAGTTGCCCTACTGCTTGTTTGTTCTTCATTGTTTGGAAGCACGCATTGCTGCATTAAATAATTTTTTTCTTTTTAAAGTTAATCACTAAAAAAGATTCTATTGAAAGTGTTGCTAATTCATTATTGATGGATATGTATATAGTTTCATGATTAAGCCCAAGTATTGGAGAATATTTGAAATCAATAACATTTTATCATAAAACCATCTCTTTACATAACACCTGCATGTGAACTTAAACCTTTGAATCCCTTCTTTCTCCAAATTTCATATTTGCTCACTCTTCAAGATCAAAAATGAAGACTAGAATTTTTGGACTCCATCAAGGTCTATATCTACACAAGAACAAAGTGATGCTTTCTTAGGAAATGATGGTAAAGAATAGAAATATTCTATTCTAGCGAAAAGAAAGCTTAAAAAAACTAATAGATGTACAGCTAACTAAATATTAGAAACATTCTAATATTTACAATAGATTACAAACAGATAACCATTAACTAATAATAGAAGCTTATATATTATCGTAATACCTTGAAGTGCCTTTAAGATGACTTAGTCAAATTACTTCGTCCTCGGAGTCTGAGGATGTGTCTGTACTAATGTCATCCTCCTCTAAATTGTCTTCTTTATCTTCCTTCCCCTCCTCCTGACTGGAACTTTCAATAAATGCTTCTTGTATAAGTTGTTTCGGCATTTTTCTCCTTGGCTCTCCCGCGCCTGGTCCGCCTCCAAAAGTGTCCATGTGAACCCAATATGTCATTGTTGGCTTATAGGGCTCCACCTTGCTTGTTGGTACTAATGTCCCTCTATGTTCGGCTCACCTGTGTTTGCACTGCTTCTAGGAATAAGGCTATAGCATGGTGGCATGTGGCATGTAGAATGCTTTGTGTTTCAACTCCATGAATTCTTGTAATCTCTCTAAAAGAAACTGAGCCCAGTTGTACACCCTTCCCCTATTCAATCCAACTTCTACAGGTAACATCCACAAAGCAATGTCTAATTGGCTTCTAGCAATAAGTTTTCTTTTTACTAAGTCTACAACACATCGCCATTCCTCATTAGCTATGGAGATTTTCTTGAGGCCTTGACTATTCCTTTTGCTAAGGATGCTCTCTCGTTCCTTTATTGTGAGATCATTCCTGCCAGTGTAACGAGACTCGGACTCGGCTTGGACTCGGCAAGGGTAACTTGACTCGTGACCCGGCTCTGACTCGTGACCCGGCTCAGCAATGACTCGGCGGTGACTCGACAAAGTGTAAAAACCTCGAAATTTTGAGATTTTTTTAGGATTGAAAGAACATTCCATGCACCCATTATTGAATAAAGCATAAAGACACAATAACATCATTAAATAGAAGATAATTTGATCATAATGCACATGCCACATACTTAAAGTTAAAAACTTAAAACTTAGAAGTCAAACATCGATTACATATGTACAATACTACAAAGTTACAAACTTACAAAGGTAAATTGCTAAAAGTAAATACTATATTACTAGTAATTAAAGTCAAACTAAGATAAATCCATGCAAACCATCAAAATGTATATGTATTATCATTTATGCATTATGAAATCCAACACATCAAGATTTAATAGTCATCATCAAATTCAAATGTTCCAAATGCTGATCATATATTAAGTTACTATTAAACTGTTAAACAAAAAGTTAAAACAAGACTATAAGTCTACAGCTATGGTTCCTAGTTGGAGTCATCATCATCCTCATCCTCAGGCTCATCCTCATCGTCATCCTCATCATCATCCTCATCCTCATCCTCATCCTCATCCCCAACCTCAACCTCAACCTCAGGCTCAGGCTCAGTATAATCTACAAAATGCTTCTTAGTAAGGCGTCTAAGGTAGGTCCTGGATGTCTCAGTAGCCATAGCATCAGCTCGTTAGGTGCCTCTACGATCAACTGTACTCTCTGCCTCTGGCTCTGCCAATGTCTGTGAGGTGCCACTAAGAACAACTGGAGCTCTCTGGTCCTCTACTGCCATAGCCACAGCCTCAGCCTAGCCCTCTCTATCTGCCTGGTCAAGCCACTGTAGGTCCTCATCATCAAAGACAGGATCAGTAGCATCTGTGATCCAATCAGACTCTGGATCAACCTCCTCTAGAGTAATCGGAGAGGTGTCACTATCCAAAATCTCCCTGATCCTAATGCGCAGGTTGTAGTGCACAAAGACTAGACTATTCATTTTTTGCACAGACAACCTATTACGCCTCTTCGAGTGGATGTGCTCGAACATGCTCCAGTTGCGCTCACATCCAGAAGCGCTACTTGGCTGGCTCAAAATGCGGATGGCGATTTGCTGAAGGTTTTTGATTAAAGGCTCAAACATTTGCCACCGTCTATCTAAATTTTGAAAAAAGGAAAACAAAAAAATATTAGTCTCATTTCAAAACTTGAACTTCAATTTTAAAGCTAGAAATTTAGAAACTAGATTGTATAAGGCTTAAGCTGCAATCTTTACCTGGCTGCAATTTTGTATGACCTTCTTTGCAAATTTCACTTGAAAAAATGGGCCCTAATGCATTATTATAGGCATCCATCTCAAGCAATATATCTATGGGATTAGGGGACATCTTCGATACCACTGTGTATAGGCCACTAAGAACCTCCTCATCCACCTTGAAATTATCAAGGAAACGGTATGCCGGATTGAGGTAATAGGCTGCTGCATAGATGGGCTTATGAAGCTGATTTTGCCATCTCCTATCAATTATGTCCCAAATAGGGCTATAGTTTTCCTCAACTCCTACATATTTGGCCTTAATAGTCTCCTTGACCCTATCCATGCCCTCATAAATGTAGCCCATAGAAGGCTTCTCGCCATCAGCAACTCGTAGGAGGGCTACAAGGGGCTTGGTGATCTACAAAACAATTAAACAAAAAAACAATTTAGTGAATGATGAAACTTTGCAAAGTTGCACAATGAAAATAAAACAAAAATATGTATGAGACATTAATTTCTAAAATTTTAAGACTTAAGCTTTTAAAATTTAAAATTTAAATTTTAAATTACCTCCACAATCTTCGAACATGGCTCCCAAAAATCATCATCATCATAAATGCATTTTGTTGCATCTATCCCTGCAAGGCTGCTCGCAAAGGAGGAGGAACTCCATTCTGAACCAACAAACATGCACCTCAACTCTAACCTTGAACTCAACAAGGATTTTAGTGTGATAAAGTTAGAGGCAAATCTTGTGATACCAGGACAAGCCAACTCCTTTCCCTTCGTGTATTTCCTCATAGTGCTGAGGACTAAGGCATGATTATAGATGAACTTACAAAGATTTTTGGCCTTGGTAACACATGATTTCACCCATACAAGCTTGCCAATATCCTCTAACATGAGGTCGATGCAATGGGTCGCACATGGAGTCCAAAAGATTTTTGGGTGTCTCCATCAATAGTTTTCTTACAGCAATTTTAAATTAGTTAGTAAACAATGAAAAATTTTGATGTATTAAAAAACTTTTAATTTTCAAAATTTAATGAAAAACTAAAACAAATTTTTTAGAAGCAGAACTTAGAAAGTTAGAAGTTAAAATTTTACCTGCAACAACATAATTAGCTGCATTATCTGTCACCACTTGGACAACATTGTTTTCCCCCACCTCCCTTATGACCTCCTCAATAGTCTCACATAAAAATTTTGCATTTTTCACACACGAGGAAGCATCTATGGACCTCAAAAACATGGTGGATCCTGAAAATGAAAATTAAACAAAATAATTATCATTCAAGAATCAATACTCAATAAAACAAAATTTTCGTTATTCAATAATAGTATACATTAAATTTTAGACTTCAAGAAGTAGAGCATGATGAATTACCTCCGCTAGAAACAAGAAAATTTAGGAGGGTTCTGGACCTCCTATCTGTCCATCCATCTGTCATGATGGTACACCCCTTTTGGCTCCAAATCTTTTTGTGGTCCTCCAACTCAAGTTTCATCTCCTCAACCATATCTAGCAAGAGGGGGCCACTCAACTCATCTTCAGTGGGGGCTTTGAACCCCACACCACAGATGGAAACTGCATCAATCATCCCCTGCCAATAAGGAATCCTATTACATTTATAAAAACATTTTAATTAGCATATTTCAAATTTTCAAACATCAAGTTAAAAGTATAAAATTGAATATAAATTTTAAAACTTAAAACGTAAAACAATCAAAGATAAATAAAGTTGAAAACTTGAAGTACCTGGCTGCTATAAATGGAATGTCGCAAAAAAATCAAAACTTGCAAATTGCTCTTACTCCAGCTTCATGTATCTCCCTATTCCAGCCCATGTTCTCAAGTGAAGGTTGTGCACCAAGAGTGGTACGCGGTACAAAAAAGTTGTCCAACTTACTAGATTTTCTGACTCTAGGACGAAGAAGAGCAGCACTACTAGAAGGGGCAGCAGCAGTAGCATCACTAGAAGTGCAAGGAATAGATGCAGAAGAAGCACGAGCAACAGAAGCACTAGGACGATAAGGGGGACGGGAAGAACCTTTTCCAACACAGCCTATTGACTCAAAAACATTTGCAGATGAGCGTGGAAGGGAACTAGAACCAATCAAAGCTAACTCTTCTAATTGTTTTTTTTTAAATTCTTTTTCTTGTTCATATTTTTCCAAGGCTACATAACAAAAAACGTTGAGCCTCAACAGTTGCAACTCCACAAGGCTCAATATCATGACCACGTAAGCCAGCAATATGGTATTTTAATCTATTTATGCCCCCACTATTAATGGTTTTGCAAAATAGGCATTTTGTTTGAGTTCTCTTTCTACCTGAAAATTCTATGGTGAACTTCCAACGCTCATCTTTTTTATTGCCTTTAGAGAGCTTGGGTTTTTTACCTCCTGAAGCCATTATGATTTAATTAAGGAAAAAGGTAAAGGTTGCTACAATAAGACATTTTAGACCAAATATTACCATTTTAGCATTGCATTTTATGAAGATCTAAAGTTATAAAAAAACTCATAAACAAACAAAAAAAATTCATGCAAAAAACCCATAAGCATAGACAAAAAAATCATCAAAATCTAAACAATCAAATCTTACCTCTTTCAAATGCTTTGGGAAGTGTTGAGAAAAGCTATAAACTTCTTGATGATCCAAATGCAAGCTCCAATGTCACAAATGCAAGCTTTTCTCCTCCTCCTTTCAGCTGTTTGCAAAACAAGAAAACTCTATTTCTCTTCTACCTCTCTCTCTCTTTCTTCTTTTCACTATAGACTGTTATGGGAGCCCTTTAGGGTTACATGAGTGAGAAATGTAAAAAAAAACATTAAAAAAAGTTGAAAAAAACTATATTTTTAATGGTTGAATTTTTGCCTGCCGCGGCTGCGGTCAAGCTCAGTCAGGTCAGGCGAGTCACTCTATGACTCGCGAGTCACGCGAGTCACTCCCCATGACTCGCCACTCGCGGGTCACGAGTCATTGTGACTCGACGAGGTCAGCGCGGCTCACTAACTCGCGCAACTCACGTGACTCGCCGCGAGTCACGTGACCCTGATTCCTGCACATCAAGTCTAACCAATTCTTTTTTTCCTCAATTGTCATTAGGGTTTTTGCCAACTCCTGTCCTCTTTTAGGAATTCCAAAAACCTTATTTATCTCATTAGCAAAGTAGGAAACTGTCAAAGTTTGTTGCGAATACTGAATTACCAATGCATGAGCTTCCTTATCATAGCCAACCACCATACTTCGCAATATAGCTTCAAACTCCTTCAAATCAAAAATTGGCATGAAAATTATTTTATTTGCCTATGCCCTACGCAACACTTCTTTTAAAGAATGATTGTCTTCTGTATTCTCCCACCAAATGTGACATTCACTTCCCACTACATTTTCAAAGATGCTAGTGGCAGTCGTATTAGTTTTTCCTGCAATTTTTACTTTATCCTTCTTGCTTGTCATCTTCTTCACTTGCAAGGCTTAAATCTTTCTTTTTAGATTCAATGATTTTCCTTGTGCTAGGGTTCTCAATGCTCGTCTTCGCCATCTTATAGTATCCCAAAATCTCTAGGTGGCTTTTATTCAATCTGTATTCCAACTATTTATCTTTCCCACATGTCGCCTGCTTATGTCTTGGTATGGTTTCTCCTACTACTAGTACCACTTCTTTTCAATGTTCAATTTCTATCATACGTAGTGGCTATGAGCTCTTGAGCTTCATATGTTATATGGTATGCTACTCTCTTCCTCTCTTTGGTTTCGTATGCTACCTTCTCCTCCACATACTCATACGCTGCATGTCCTTGCATACCACCATACGCTGCATGTTCGTACACTTACCAACCTTCGCAGAGGTCGTACATGGTATCCCCATCGTGTGTTGTATGCCTGTAGGAGGTCTCCTCCTCGCAAAACTTCGTGTTTGGACTCGAATCTCCCTAACTTTATGTTGCCTCCCGCACCTCGTACGTTGCTCATAGCAGTTCATACATTCCCATCCACTCTCTCTCCAGGCTTCCACTCCCTTTGTCTCCGTACCGCTAGGAGTGATTCATACGACTCCCTCCTCTTGGGAACAACTCCATACTTTGTTATATAAAGGAACGGTGATCTGTCCACCTCTTGATCTTTCTATTTGCGTTTTATTCCACCCCTTTTTATAGTGTCTTTAATTGGTCCCCATGGTCTTTGATATCTAAGGAGTAAACAGAAAAATCTCCCCTCCTCTCTTTGTATGGTTTCAATTTAGACCCATTGACTAAGCCCTTTAACAAATTCTTATCCAGAGTTGATAATTTTATGGCTCCATTTTCTTTTACTTCCATATCATGTATAGTCCCATCCATCAAACTTTAAGCTTATCGGGCTTTATTTCATTCTTACCATTATACTTGAGTATCAATTGGCCTGGGCTAAAATTCATCCTCTTCAAATGCGTATCATGGAATTTTTTCACCTCCTTTGTGCAACTTCAGTCGTCCATTGAGCTAGTGTCCTCTTTTCATCCAGTTTTATTGGAGTATTGATTCTTTCCCTTAGACTCTCTACATCCCCCATCCTGTGTTCAACTGCTATTCTCAGGCTAGGTACTACATATTCCATTGGCAATATTGCTTCTTATTTGTATATTAAGTGGAAGGGGGTTTGCCCAATTGTGGCCTTGTAGGTCTATAGGCCCATAGAAATGTTGGAAGGCTTTCCTCCCAATCTCCCTTTTCAACTCCACAAGTTTTGTATAGAATTACTACCAATATTTTGTTTGTGGCTTTTGCTTGACCATTTGCCCTTGGATAGTACGAACTAGAAAAAAGAATGGAAAATTTTATACTCACTTGTCATAGTTCTAACTTCTAATTGCCTGATTTACAAAGTGTACCCCCTATCACTTGTCAACTGGAGTGGTATACTATCTACTCATAGAAAAATTTGGTCATACTAGGAGCTGTGCTATCCATGAGTGATTGTGCCTCTGCCCATTGTGTAAGATATTTTGTTGCCACCACTATGTATCTACTACTTGCAAGCAAGGGCCCTACAATGTCCAACACTAGAAATGAAGTCTCCGGAAGCATCACAATGCAAATCGAAAGGCCTAGAGAAATCAAGCAAAGCCAACATTGGACATGAAGTCATAATAGTCTTAAACTTCTTAAAACATTCTTGTGCCTACGCTAACCACTGGAAAGCACCCTTTTAGGTCAAATTTGTAAGGTGTGCAGCATGTCATAAGAAACCAACCACAAACCTATGATAAAAGGCACAAAGACCAATAAACCCTCTTAATTGTGTCAAGGTCTCTGGTGTAGGCCACTCCACAATAGCACGGATCTTATCTAGGTCCATACGAACTCCATCAGAACTAATAATATGTCCCAAATAAAGTCACTCTGTCATACCAAGAGCACACTTAGACTCTTTGGCATGCAAGGAATCCTAATCCAAAATACCCAAAACTGTATCCAGATGAACCACATGATCATCCCAAGCCTTACCATAAATCAGAATGTCATCAAAGAAGACCAACACAAACTTGCAGAGCTGATTGTGGAACACCTTGTTCGTAGTAGACTACAAGGTGGTAAGAGCATTGGTGAGACCAAAGGGCATGACCAAGAATTCAAAATGCCCATGGCGACCTCTAAATGTTGTCTTCTCAATGACCTGCTCTCTAACCCGGATTTAATGATAGCCAGACCTCAGATCAATCTTTGAAAAATACTTTGCCCCATGTGGTTCATCAATGAGCTCATCAAACCGCAGAATGGGATACTGGTTTTTTATGGTCCTCTTATTCAGCATTCGGTAATCAATGCACATCAGAAGGGTACCATCCTTCTTCTTCACCAAAACAACTGAAGAAGCGAATGGGAACTTACTTGGCTTGATATGCCCCTGATCAAGTAGCTCTTGTATGGTCTTCTCAATCTCATCTTTGAGCCTCTTCGGATAGCGATAAGGAGTAATCATAATAGGCTTAGTGCCCTCCTCCAACTCAATAATATGCTCACTTGCACGATTTGGTGGCCTGCCAGGGGGTATATCATTAAACACTTTAGATTGTTTAATCCTCAACTGTTGGATATCAGGATGATATTCTACCTCCTCAATATTCTTTTGAGTTGGCATAATTCTGCACTCTACTACCCAATCAACAATATCCTCATGATGAACCCAGTGCTGCATATGCCTAAGTGAAATCTGCTTCAGCTCATCATTATGAATTGCTTTAAGAACTTGGGGCTGCCTGTCCTTAATGAACCTCATCTCCATCTTCTCAATACTCAAGTAGATATCCTTAAGTGTGTGTAACCATGCCATACCAAGGACTATATCTGTCCCCACCATGTCCACCACATAGAAATCTGCAGTGATACCATATGTATTAAGCTTTATAAGAAGATCTGTAATCATCTTGTTACACTTCAAGGTGTGACCATCAGCTACCTGTACCCGTAGGCCCTCGAAATCCTCAATCTACATACCCCTCCTGGTAATCAAATGAGCATCAATGAAATTATGAGGAGCTCCGGTATCAAATAAAGCAACAATACTATGTCTAGCTATGAGCCCATGCATCCGAAAAGCTCCCTCCTTCCTCATGCTGGATAAATAAGCTCCCTTGAGGTTGGAGTCATCCACCTCATCATCAACATCAACACTCCTATGCTGATCCTAACCACTAGCTCCAAACGGTTCCTGAAAATCAATACTATCATCATCATCATAGAACCATTCCATCATCCTATTTTTACCCTTAGGCTTCATGGGACAATCATGGTTGACATCATAGGGACCCCTACAATAGAAACACAACTTCCTCCTCCTCAAATCATTAAATTGTTTCCTGGTCCAAGTGTCCTACAGCAGGACACCTACCTTCAGTCTTCTCCTTTCTCTGGGTAGGTGTCCTATCATAGCAGGACGTAGCAGGCTTTGAGGCAAACTTGCCTCTAGGTGCAAAGGCTTCTAAATTACGGGCCTTTTTCATTGCCTCCTGTAATGATGGGGTTCTAATGACTTAACCCACCCTCTAAGTGACTCAACAAGGCCCTCAATGAAAAGCATAACCCTCCTCCGCTCAGATATGTCATACACCATCATTGACAACCTCTGGAACTCACTGATGAATGCCTCCAAACTAGTTGTCTATCATAACTGGGCCAACTCTCTAAAATAAACCTTAGGATCCTTCTTGTCAAAACATTCTATCAATCTATCAACAAATCCTGATATGAAATGATCTGATCATGATGGAGAGATACCAAACCATGATACCACCAATCGTGTGCAACTCCATCAAGGTGTAGCATAGCAAACCTAATGGCATCCTCCTCAGTCATAAGCAAGGAAGGTGTCAAGCTTGTGGATCCAAGCTCTGGCAATCACTCTATTGCTCACATCAAAATGAACCAATGTCATCTTACCAACTGCCTGTTGGAGCTTAGTATACCTGGGCCACTATCTGTCAGTAGTAGGCCTACCCCTAGAATGCTCATGCTTCTATGTCCAATATCTGTCAAAACTCAAATTGTCCTTTAATGCCTGAGGAAGAGCATCCCACTCATGAAAATGAGTTGGCACATCATCAACAAATGAAGTAGTGTTAGTAGTAGTGCTAACTGTATCTAATTCAGGTCTTAGGAAAGTGGGTCTCTGTGGCCTATCTTGAGCACCAATATAACCTATCTTGTCCACCCCGTCATCCATCCTGACATGATCCTCGGTCTTGTGCCTATCATCAGCCTTGGGCCCTACATCCACACGTGACCTATAGGAACCAACAGAAACATCTTGGTCTCCCTCTCTACCTCAATCCCAAGGTAGTGCTATCTGCTGCAGGGTATTAGACAACTGTTGCAGTACATTTGTTATTTGTTGTTGCCCGACTGCAATATTTTGAAATGCTTGCAAGGCATCTCTGTCAACTTAAGCTTCCGTAGCACGTCTAAAACCACTAGAACCACCCGGACTACCCACCGTGCCAAATTGAATCTCCGACTCTCCCTCTCTGGGAGGTACATTCTGATCCCATCTGGTGTAGTGCATTCCAGGCACAAACCTTCGATCACCATCCATACTTCAAAAAACAGAATAAACGAAATGTGCCTCTAATAATTTCTAAGCCCAATTCCTATAGGCTGGCAGGAAACCACTTTGATACCACTGTAAAGAACCTTTGTTCACTTCTGCCAATCTACGCCAGCCAATAGACAAATTTCTCTTTTCTTAAATACATAAACTTTTTCAAATTATATAAAGGATGAGAGGTAACATTAATAATTTAAGCAACTCCAAAAATTGCTTTGCATTTAACAATTAAGTAAAGTCAAGAATTTATTCAATTCCATAATCTAATCTTTTATTTATCAAAGAACCTAATTTTGCCGTGGACCCGAACAACTATTGTCAGTTTTAAGGGCACCCAAAATACTTAAATGATGGTTCTACATACAACGTTAGCTGCTCCCAGTTCAAACACCAATTCCCAACCTCCAAAACACCAATGCCAAACAGCTAACTCCAATACTAATTAACGCAGGCATACAGAATGATAGACGTCTGAAGAAAATTAGACTTTGCAGGATGCTCACGTGGATGGAAGAATGTTGTTGTTGACCCTACTGGTCGTATGCAATTGCCCAACTGGTTGGGATATTTTTGGCTGAACAATTTAAACTTTATTGCCTCACGCGTTCTTCAAATTTGCTTCCACAACTGAGACTAAAACCAATCAACTTCCTTCAATTATTAAACAATTTGATTCCAACAGCAATCGAATTACTTTTAGAATGCCAATCTCCTTGACCACAGTAGTTACAGTAGGAGATTATAAAAATTGTATACCTCAGCACAATTGTTTATGAAAAGAACTCAGAAAAATACCTTCAAAACCCTCGCCAAATTATCAAGAGATTAAATATATGATATTCAAGATGGTCTTCTCTCATCATATTTATAAGATTTTGTGTAACCTGGCTTCACCTTGACACTTCTCACTTAAATAACTCTTTAGATATAAAGTCCACTTACTTTATAATATAAAGCTCATTAAATAATCATTAAATCTCAAATTAAACGCAATAACCATGACTTCATTCGATTAATTCGTCCAAAGCCCGAAAACAAAGTGATAAGTACCTAACAATGTCAAAACTGACTTGACCAAAATAGGAACTGGCCAGAAGTGACTTACTAAAAATAGTAAGTCCAAAAATAGCAAAGCCATATCAAAGACACCCAAAACCGAACATCAACTCACAGGGATTATGCTGATGAGCTGACAAATCAAAAATCCAAGAACCTGCTAACTGGGGACATTACAATGGCACCTATTGCATAGTTAGAGCTATCCACATGGAGATGGAATTCTTTGCTCCAATCAAAGTATATGAGAATCAGAGCACCTACTAGTTTAGCTCCTGGAAAGCCTCCTCATATTCTTCCTCCCAGCAAAACCGTTCTCCTTTTCTAGTTAGTTTTTCTAAAGGTCATTTTAGACATGGAAGCCCAATCAAATGTAAATGGTGCCAAGTCCTTGGGGGATATGGGGTAATATAGGAGATTTATAAAAGGCTTTGCAAAATCGTTCTCCTTTTCTAGTTAGCTCCTAGAAAGCCTCCTCTTGTTCTTCCTCCCAGCAAAACCGTTCTCCTTTTCTAGTTAGTTTTTCTACTTCAACAAATCCTTTTATAAATCTCCTATATTACCCCACATCCCCCAAGGACTTGGCACCACTTACATTTGATTGGGCTTCCATGTCTAAAATAACCTTGATCTTGTTTGGATCTATTTTCAACCCTTCCTTGCGTACTATATGGCCAAGAAGTCTACCTTGTGTAACCATGAATTTGCATTTCTTGGGATTCAAAACCAGCCTTGCCCTTCTACATCGATCCATGCATTTGCTAATGATCTTGAGGTGTTGCTCCTTCCCACTGTACATTGACCAATCATCTAGGGAGGCCTTGAAGTTCCCTACAAACGTCTCATCGAAGATATGCAATATGATCCTTTGGAAGGTGGTTGGTGCATTGCACAACCCAAATGGCTTCCTGTTATAGGCATACACCCCATCTTCAACTACAAATGTGGTTTTCAGCTTATCCTCCTCAGCATTGTTGATTTGGTTATATCCTGAAAACCCATCCATGAAGGAGGATATTTCATGGTCGGCCACCTCTTCTAGGATGCTATTAGTAAAAGAGATTGGGAAGGATCTTTTATAGTTACCACATTCAAGCATCTAAAGCCAACACATATCCGATTTTGATTCCCGTCCTTCAATGATATGATTATAGGGGATACCCACTCACTGGTTTGTACTTTGAATATTATCCCAGCCTCAAGCATTTTCGTAATTTCTTCTTGAACCTTGGCTACATAGTTCTTGTTCATTCAGTATGACCGTTTATGCATTGGTCTTGCTTTGGTATTAGTGGTATTTGATGGACACACAATTTCAAGGGCACTCCTTTCAAGTCCTTGTACATCCATGCAAAGACCTCCTTATATTCCAAGAAAAATTCAAAAGTTGGCACCTTCAACACTGAATCTCAGTCATCCCCTATGAAAACCTCCTTGGGTTGGTCCTTCTAACCTAGGTTTATTGCTTGCAACTTAGCCTTTTTGTATTCTACTTTCTTCTCAATATATGCGCTGGTTTATTATTGAGGGTTATCGTCATAGTTAAAAAAATCAGCAAGATATCGCCAGAATCACGATATTTCACACTAGCAGGTAGCCAACGATTATATCGCTGCAAATATCAGCAACGATAATTGAAGAAAATCGCTGCGTTTTTTTCTTGAAATATCGCCAGTAAATGCCGAATAAAACAGTCAAACATCGTTGAAAAAGTCATCCAATGCTTTTAGGTTTTTTGTTTTATATGGTATCTTTGCTTTTTCATTTTGTTAAGGTTTTTCTTCCAGCCGCAAAGGTCGACAAACACATCTTCCAGGAGACAACGCATCTTCTAGCAGGGGACGACACATTTGGAATCTGAAGATAGACAACAATCACAAGAAGACGATGGCAGACAGGGCGAACATTTCATAGTCAACGGCGAAGATCAATAGCCACATACAATTGAGTCAACAACAGAGAGTGTTCTTGAAGTTTTAATATTATCAATTAATAATAAATTTTATAATTTATTTGAACAAAATTTGACTCCCATCTGCGTCTAATTCTATAGAATCTATAAAATCTTTCATAGCCTATATTGATATTATATTAAATTTTAATATATTTATTAATGAATATTGGTATTTAAACTTTACTATTTATTGTTGTTCTACAGTTTTTAACTATTTACTGTTTAGTAAATTAGTGTTTATTAATAGAAGACAATTATAAATATATACCAGTATTAATGTTTTCTATTTACAATTTTACAGTCTACTATATTTTAATTTTTAACTAATTTATAAATATGTATCTATAAAAATGTTAAATAGATTCAAATTTAATAATAAATATATTTCAATAGATTTATAATTGATTTGAATAGATTTATAACAATTGAAATAATAGATTTCATTATTTTATACATTTCAGGTATTTACTATTTAATAGTTACTAATTTAGTATTTTAAATTTTAATAGGTTCATAATTTAGTTTTTAAAATTCTAATAGATTATATATTTTTTAAGAAACTGTAAATTTTTGAATGTTCAATAAAAGTGCCAATTTTTTGCCGATTCCAAGATTTTCAAAAAATTTGAGCTAGCCCAGATATTACCGAAACCGAATTTTTCACCTATGGTTATCGTACCCTCTATGTATTCCTTATAGCCTTCTAGGTACCTTTCTTCTAATTCGGCTTCTTAGATTTGCAACATATTACATTCTGGCTGGAATACTTCATAATTTCCCATCTGCTAATGAAACAGGCTATTGAGGGAGCTTGTTTCATCTTTTGAGTACTCCCCAAGCCGAAACACTCCATTTGGTTCCACTCCTTCATCTTCTCCCTCTGCCTCTAAATCGGATGTCAAGTCCTAACTTATAGATTGGTTCCTTAGATCTATTGTGTACTTTCTATTGTCTACCTCTATGGATAAGGTAATCACCACAAAGTCCAAAAGGAATTGTTATGACTAGTCATCCTCTCCCCAACAACGCATCATACCCTTTCTTCTCCAAGGTAATCACCACAAAGTCCAGGAGGAATTGTTGTGTACCAATTACTACCTTTTTCCCCATCAAAATTTCTATTGGCTTAATTCCATGTTGGTTTGCACCCCCCAATTGGAATGTGAGTGGCCAAAGTGTAGTTTTCCCTATTGCCTTCCTTCTCCTCATGTAGTATGTTCACGCCAGAACCTCCATCGACGATAGTTTTTGATAGTTTACATCCCATTATATCCATTTCAACCACTATCAGTGTCATCCCCATTCCTATGGTGAACAGAGTGTTGGTTTCTTTTCCCACCTACACTTCCTCTTTCTTCTCCTCCTTGGAGGGTACTCCTTTGATACTTGCTCCTTGTGTTATTGCTACCCGCAATTTAGGTAGCATTTCTAATAGATCTGCAATTTTCATAGGGATGGTGGTCTTTAGTACTTGTTTCATGATGTTTGCTACCGGCCAGGTGTTTGAGAATTTAGCCGTACTTGCTTCCCCTTCCTCTATCATGTTATCTCTAATGTCCTTTCTAGCTTCTTGAAATCTTTCTTTCTCTATAGCTGCATCCAGATATTCAAGTTTCATGGCTTGCATTCTTGTGATGGCTAATACTTCGCTTTCTAGTTCTGCAATATCAAAGATGTTTACCGCTTTTTTCTAGGGAAATTGGCATCCTCATGATTACCTGGTTCGCACCATTTACACAACATTTCTCTGTTCTATCCTCCACCATTATGGTAATCCTGTGCAAAATGCCCCCATTCATTGCATCAATTGCATTGAATCATAGGTCTTCCTTTAGAATCGTACTAGATTGCTCTCCTAGGTGTGTTGTTATTGTTGATGTTATTGCTTCCCCACCTATTGTTTCTATATTTGTGTTTCATGGAGGGGTAGAAGGCGGTGTGGATTGTTCTCCTTGGGTGAAGTATACTTGTGCATTCTGTGCCTTTAGATTGTTGGGACGGTCCTTGATTGTGTGGCTCAACACCTAATAGATGTCACAAAAGGCTTCGTGCAGGCATGTCCTTTTTGTATGTCATTTTTCACAATCTGTGCACCGTAGTTCCCTTCCTTCTCTTTTCTCCTCCTTACTTCTTGTTACTTCATTAGCTTCATCATGTCTTTCCTTAGGGCTTGGATGGTTTTAAATTCATCCCTACTTTCTTCTGAACTTTCGCTTCTACTTCCATGTCTCTTAGCTTTGGAAGTTTTGTTCTCACTTTCTATACCCATTGCGCGGATGCACACGTCAGCAAAGGATGATGGGGGTACAATTTTCATTTTTCTTCTCAAAGACGAGGTTAATCCTTCAATGAACCACCTCTTCAATCCATCGACAAGTTCGTTGTCCAAATTTCCTATCAATTCCTTGAGTCTCCTGTTATACGCTCTATCAAATTCGTTTTTCCCTTGCCGCATATTATAGATTTTCGTGACTATCTCATCATCGTCACGTAGAAGTCTAAAATACTCCTCAAAGGCAATATGGAGGTCCTTCCATGTGGTCTTCTTTGCAGGCTCCAAGTTTGTGTACCAGTCAATAGCTATTCCTCTCAGCGTGGTTGGGAATGCTTTTATCCATTCATTTGCATTATTTTATCCATTGGCCTGCCATACAGTTATACATGTCTTACAATGACATGCAGGATCCTCCAATCCTTACCCACTAAATCAAGGTAGTTTTTGTTTAACGTCATTCTCCTACCACTCTTCCCTCTTGCCGGGATGTTCTCTCCTACCAAGACACTCCTCTTGCCAAGACACTCTCTCCTGTTGGGATGCCCCCTCCTACCTGACTAGATTCCTGAGTTCTTGATCCAATAATATCTCCTTCACCTTTTGATTCTCCTTCCCCTTCTCTGTAGCTTAAGCTTTGAACCTAGCGATACTCTCCTCGTGCGGGGGTTCCAGGATTTTGCCACCCTTCCTTTGCGATGCTTCCGAAACAACCAAGTTGGCTATACCTTCTATTGTGTTTTCAATCAACCTTTCTTCGATTCGGTTTGGACTCTGAGAGTGGTTCCCTAGTCCCCTCAAGTTGTGACGCCTTTCCTCTTGTTGGTGGAGGTGGAGATTTTGCAAGGTGGCTTCCTCCTCGGTTTCTTCTTTTGGCACTCACCTGGGATATTTATTTGGAAGCAGTGGAATGAATTGTTTGTGTCTAGTTATCTTCCTTGAATTGTCACACTTCTCCAATTCCCATGTCCTTCTCTCGGTGAACTATTGGAGCACTTATTGTCTTCTTCATTCTCTTTCTATCTCTAAGCTTTATTCCTCCATGCATACCAAATTTCTTGCCCATAGTCGAGGGATTTGTCCAAGTAGATCGTACACCAGTGGTAGTACCGAAAGCTCGTCCCATACCGTGCTCTCTAGAACCACTCTCTCTGGGCTTCCCTTTGCACATACTGGTCGACTGAAACTTCCCAGGCCACCACCAAATCTCATATCACCTGATCTTCTCTTGTCATTTCCTCCACTTCTCCATCATTGTTTGTTACTTGTATAGGTAGCAGGAAGGGTCTTCCCATTACTCCATCCTACCTAGTGGACAGCCTCCAGGTTCGAACTTAGGCAACGACACCAAAATGTAGAATGGTTCACAACACAGAATGTACACAGCAATATAACATGGATTCAATTATACCAACATAATATTCATTACTAGTACTAGAATACCAAAATGGCAAGGAAATGTTATTACTTTATTGATTACCAAAAACATGAGCACATCATCCATATTCCAAAGTTCTTATATAATGGTCGGTTGGTTGGGAAAACTAGCTGACACATCCCCTCGCTTCCTAACTACCCAACCCAACAAGGCTTAACTAGTTCTAATTAGAACATTAATTTATTACGTACTACAACTACCCTCATAGTTCAATGTTGGCAATGGCACTATCCTTAAGTTTTCTTTAGAGGTGATTTTAAGTTCATATAAGATTTACTTTTTTTTCACTATTGTTGAGAATTATAATGCACAAATTCCAGAAATAAGCTATATATATATATAATTGGATCCCAAACTGTTCAGGTGACTCCAGCCATTTTGACAACTGCCCCTATCATGATTGAATCCGATTTGTTTAACAAAGTAATCCAAGGTACTTAATCTCCCCACATAAAAATTCATTAAATTCTTAAATTCAATAGATATTTGTGTACTAAATGAATCAAAATTCTAAGAAACCCCTGTAAAACCATCAGCAGAAACTTTATTTTATTCTATTTTATTTTTTCTCACTACTTTAACAAGTTTTCTGAATGGAGGATCCATTGTTTTCTCATTTCTCCTAAAATTGCAAGAATGTCACTAGAGATCATTTTAGTCACTAATATTCCCCTATATGACATTGTTCCTAATTTTCTTCCTTTCAATAACAGTGGTCAATTGAAATTAAATATTTGCTAAGTTTTCATATAATATATTATCACCAAAATGAGACTTGTATCTGTCAATTATAAAGAGTAGATAAAGAACACACAAACTCAAATTTAACAAATAACAGTTCCACAATAAGAGAGATGTGCCACAGTGAATTATGCGGTTCAACATTAAAGGCTACATCCACTAGAAAAGCAGGGCATTCGTGTTTTATTATTCACAGTGACAGAATTCAAAAGTTCTTCATTGATAAAATGTTCCATCTTTGAATATATAGACAAAGTCATCAACACGAAAAAAGACAAAGAGTAAGGAAGATGGAAAGTTATTTGTCTTATGTGATGATTGGAGATCACAACCAACGATGTCCCACTTTAAGTCCTTTACTTTTCCAGGCTTACTGTAACATTCTAACCAAGCCAGGAGAAGCCTCGCAAAACTTTAGGTTCTCCATATTCTGTTCAAAGGAACTTCAGAGGAGTCTTCTCCATGCTATGTTGGAGTCAATAAAACCTAGCCACTGCACATCTTCTCCTTTAAACCTCAAAGCATTTTCAAAATAGTATTGTCACTTGCAGATACGGATACCCGTGGGGCCTCTGGCTTGTGATTTGCCTTTTGAAGAAATAAATTGATTGCTGCCAAATCTGATTTGTTCAAATACAAGATATAGCAATAAAAGATTGAGAAGTAAAACATATATATCCTCATCAGATTTATCTACATTGGCTATAGACACAAGATGGGCTCTATATCTCTTAATATCAACTTCATAAAGCATATTATTTTTCTTGAACTTTTTCTTCAATGAACTGAGGGCTTTAGCATTGCCACTAGACACTTTTTCTTAGGCCCCTTGTTGGCCAAAGCTTGCACAGTAAAATCCTCTAGCATAGTATTTTGAGAGTTTTGGGAGAGAATATCTGGTAAGAGTACGTGGATCAAATGGAACTGGAACTAGGGATTATGGATCTTGATCTCAATCTAGAACTAGAACTGAAAGGGATGCTGTAGCCTTTGCCTTTTGCTATGGATCTCCGTCTCAACCTACCCTAAATAGAATGGTGTGGGGATGCTTCTGCATGAATAATGCATTTCCTGCTGTTGGAATTGGATCATAAATTGGTGATTGGCAGCTATAGGGCAGTCGAAGATATTACAGTGGTATCAGATCTAAAAACCATGCCATCCTGTGGAGTTTCTTCCAAAAAAAAGACAATATAAGGGTTTTCTTCATTATCAAATTTCCACGAAAGCTTAATTAGTGTTGGTTTTGCTGCCAACCTGTGAGATTTCTTGAATGACAGAATTATTTGCAGTTCTAAAATTTCCGAAAAATAGATCACAGAGTTTTGTCTGATTTGAGGAAACAAGGGATGTATTAATCTGGAGTGGCTAAATATTTGAAGCGCATTAATTTATTGATTCACGGAAGGGATGATAAAAAAATTGAATATCCTTTCTGTGCATGAGATCGGTTGGTTCATCTAATAAGACTATAGCAGTGCTTAGTTTTTCTATGATTGTTGTGGCTCTTCTAGCTTTGTCGAGGACCGAGTTTGGAGCAGAAGAATAATTACTTATATGTGTGGTGAAGTAACTTTAATACTTCTTCTAGCTTATAATTATCCAACTGAATATTTCTTTAACATTAATAATTATTTTCCATGAATATACTGAAGGCTTATGTGACCAGATGATGCAGAAGTTTTTACAAAGGATTTTAATAATCAAAGCAACATAACTGCTGAAGGACAACTATGGTTTGATTGGATACTTTAGTAGCCAGGACTACAGTTTTGTCGTATAACTTTTTGCAGTGACTTTAGGGTTGAATACTTTATTTTATGTTATTGAGTTCATTGTTACTATAGTTGGGGAAATAGTACAAATCCATGAAATGTTATTTTAATGTGTTATGGATTTGATTGAAAGGTTTACAGAATAACTTCAACATGTGAGGTGATTGGCCTTTTAGAGGAATATTAATTTAGCTTGCCTTAATGCAATTTATTATTTTTAAGTCTTCAGGCCGAACCACCAATTTTACTTTTATTGGGTTTGTTGCTAAGGTTTTCAGGTTTGGCGAATAAGGGTGGGCTGCTAGATACATGCAAAGGGCTCAATTACTAAAATTTTGGGTGCAACAGTGAAATATATTATTATTCCCATGATTATTCAAATGCTGAGCATTGAAGAGTGATCAGAATTTATTATGCCATAAGCCACAAAAAAACATCTGGTAGCATTTAATTTAAGTGGGATGGGTTAAAAAATCGTGGTGCATATTGGTATTGAAGTATTTATTTTGACTATTGCTGTAGATATAAGGGAAGGAGCTCATATATAATTTTAAAAAATTGAACCAAACTATTGTCCAGAAAACAATATTTGAAAATGGGCCTTTAATTTGTCGTGAATTTGAAAGGCATTGTTTGAAAGCAAAAACAAAAAATGTGGTTGATTAATCTGCTGCCACTCTCAAATCATTGAGGATCTTATTGGCGCATTCAGACCATGAAATCTTTTCAAAGCAAGAAGCTGATGAAATGTGTCCATGAATTACCACAGAATTCTGTCATAGCAGACTGCAAGTTCAGAGAAGATAACTCTTTGATTTAACGCAGGGAGGCAGACAGGGTGTAACCAACATGGAACTCACAAGAGGAGGGAAATTTTTATCAGTAGTCGAATTGGAAGGTATTCTGAGGAAAGATATATGAGAAATTAATTATTTCATTGGGAGAGCATTGCCATAATACAACTTGATGCTTGTGATTACCAGAAGTCCTTTCCTTCATCTGGCTTGTGATATTCTCACCATAACCATTTGGTCTTGTAACAGGGTTAATTTAAATAAAATGCCAAGTGTATGAAAATCAAATGCTATTGATGGAGCATCATTAAAACAGAAAAAATGAATGGAATTGCCATGCATATCTGTTGGAAAAAATGGTGGCACTGGCATTAATTTAACCCAGGTTGTGTGAAAAACATTGGCCATTCCAAGACACATGAAAAGCCTCTACAAATTCTAGGGAAAAAATACATTACAATATTATTTTTTTGCAGTTCCCATGAATATACCAGTTTAATATGGGAAGCATGAACTCTGCCGAATAAAGTTGTAGGAAGTAAATTGAAATATTAGAACTAAGGCTTAAGACTTCCTGTGAAGCTTGGTCATTGTCGAGAAGACACTAACATGATCACTGGGTCACTCAATGGTGAAGCTGATGGAATGAGCTTAAGGGATACATGTTTTTTAAACATGGAAAGGGAATCCTCAGAGATTTACTTCTGTAGGTGTGTGATTTCTTGGTTGAGCTGGTTGGAGCTTCCTAGGGTCGCCAAAGCATAGAGTCTGATGTTGTATTTATTGTGAAGCTTGTAGCTGCAATCTAGGAGATTCTGAAGGTATAACCATCACAGAGAACTGTGTGGGACAGTTGGGTAGGAACATATAACATTGGCAAAATATAGGTATAGATTGCAGTATATTTCGGGCAATTTTGGGAGTTCAAACCTACAGATGATGGTAGTAACCAAGGAGGCTACATTCTGATTATTTTTCATCAACAGCCACTATAGGTTTCAACTCCAGTGACAAAGTCAGTAATACATTCTATTTGTTATCTTCCCTCTGTGATTATGATGCTCACTGTCCTGAGGATACTTTCCATGCATGGTTATTTTATGAGCTCAATAACCCAATCAAAATAAACTAAACATTTATACAAAGTATTTGTCATAGAAATCGCCCATTCAGAGAAAATTCATAGACAAGTTGTCAAACATGCAAAAGATGATCATAGAATGAAGCTTCCATCTCCTTATAACCCCTCTCAATTGCAAATCGAACCCTAAGTGTCTCCAAGTGGCGTTGTGTAGTGAAAGTAGATCAGTTTCAATGACTGGTAGTCAGCACAGCCATCAATCCCATTCTTCATTTGGGAGCTCCCTTCATTCCAGTAGGAGGCATTGCCATTGTACACCTACTACGAATAGGCCATTGCTTCCCCAATTCATACCAGGTGAACAGCCAGCGCAGGTGGAACCAACAGAAGTGGGGTTTCAGGAGTCAGTTTTGGCAGCCACAGCTGAGTGGAGAGCTCTACCTCCTGAGGTTAGGGACGTCTTCCCTCTTCCCCAGTATTGTGCATAGCGTAGAGATACAGCCAGGTTCAAGGGAGATCGTGGTAATAGACCACCACAGCAGCAACAGAATTATGACCTCAACAGAGCTACTGGGAAGATTACGTTGGCCCCATATAATGGCTCAGGAGACACTAGCGCATGAGCTTGGGTCCACAACTTGGACATATATCTTTCGTTGAGGCCCATGCCTGAGCGTCAAGCTATTCAATTTGTTGTGTTGTATTTAGAGGGGATTGCCTATGATTGGTGGCACCATGGATTAGTCACCCAGGATCACGCCTTAGTTCACTCCTATGCTGAGTTCACTGAGCGACTCATTGCACGGTTTGACCGTAAGAATACAAAACTTTATTACAGGGAGTTGGCTCACCTTAGACAAATTGGTCATGCAGAAGCCTATATTAATGAGTTCCAGCTTATTGCAGTTATGGTACCTGATATGCCCCAAAGACATAGTGTGATGTTGTTCATTAAGGGCTTGCAGGATAGGCTAAAAGGATTGGTGCATGCTTTCCAACCAGCGACCCTTAAGGAGGCTATTGATGTGACATTGAGACTGGATATTGTTCCCACTTCTTATCAAGCAGATAAGAAACCATTTAGAGATTCACGGCTTGCACAAAAGGCCAATACGTCACAGAACAAAGGAGGGACTCCATCTCAAACCCCTTGGATGAATCAAGAGACGAGGAATGAATTGAGGAAGAAAAAGTTATGTTTTTCCTGCAAAGAACCATGGGAACCAGGACACCGTTGCATGGGTAAAGGAAAGGTTCATTTGATTGAGGTGACTTCTAAGTTAGGGGATGAGGAGGTTCCTGATACTGATATTGAGGACAATACAAAGGATGTTGAACAAGTTCAAACATAGTTGGAGTTAGACACCCCTGACTCTTTTGGCATCAGCCAAAGTAGCCATGGCTACCCTCTCCAGTTATCCTAAGTTTCATGTCTTCCTGTTGAAAGGTACACTTAAGGGTAAGCGGGTCACCAGCTTGGTAGACACAAGTGCTACGCATAACTTTATTGATTAGAAATTAGTTGAGAGGCGTGGCATACAGTATGAGGATTTTGGTGGTTTCGGAGTGAAGGTGGCAGATGGTGCAATTTTGGGTTGTACCAAACAGATTCCACAACTTAGTATTCAAATTGGGGATTATACTTTGACTAATGATTTTTATGTGCTTCCTATAGAGGATTATGATGTGGTTTTGGGCATGTAGTGGTTATAGGGTATTGGACGTTACATTATTGATCACTACCGTATGCAGTTAGAGTTTCTTTCTCATGGGAAGAAGGTGATTTTGAGGGCAGCTTCCAACGGTGGACCTAGGGAGGTGACTTCTCACAAGATGGAGACTATCCTTAGGCACAATGATGTACTATGGGCTATGCATTGTTTGGTTAAGTCTAAAACACCCACACCTCAGGATGACCGTGTATTTCATGTGGACATTCAGTCGGTGATGGATCGTCATGGTAGAGTATTTGGTGATATACCTCCTGGAGTGCCACCAGATAGAGGTTTTGAGCATGGTATAGAATTGGAGGATGGAGCAAAGCCAGTGATTACCACCCCATATCGTCATCCTAGAGCTTATAAGGATGAAATTGAAAAGACTATTCATGAATTGTTGGCTATGGGTTTCATTTGGCCTAGTTCTAACCCCTTTGCTTCTTCTATACTGCTTGTTAAGAAGAATGATGGGACTCTACGGATGTATGTAGATTATAGAACCTTGAACAAGAAGATAATCAAAAACAAACATCCCATTCCACGCATTGATGAGTTGTTAGATGAGTTACATGGGGTTGTCTACTTCTCTAAGATTGATCTTCGTTCCGGCTACCATCAAATACGTGTACGAGCAAAGGATGTACAAAAGACTGCCTTCCGTTGTCACTATGGGCACTATGAGTTTCTGGTAATGCCTTTTGGCCTTACCAATGCACCAGCTACTTTCTAGTCCTATATGAATCATATCTTCAACAATCAGTTGAGGAAATCGGTTCTAGTATTTTTTGACGACATACTAATTTACAGCAGTACTTGGGAGGATCATCTCAGACATCTTGAGGAGGTTCTTAGCATAATGGAGGACCAGTCTCTATTTTCTAAGCTCTCCAAATGTGAGTTTAGATTGAGGGAGGTGTTATATTTGGGACATGTGACCAGTGCTGATGGGGTAAAGGTGCATGAGGAGAAGATTTAGGCGATTCAGAATTGGCCCGTCCCTCAGAACATTATTGAGTTACGTGGATTCCTTGGATTGTGTGCTTATTATAGAAGATTTGTGAAAGGGTTCTCTCAGCTGGCCGCACCTTTGACAAATCTTACAAAGAAAGGAGCCTTCAGATGGACAGAACAAGCGCAGGGGGTCTTTGATAGACTCAAGGAGCTGATGAGCACTTGTCCTATTTTGGCACTACCTAATTTTTCGCAGCCATTTGTCCTAGAGTGTGATGCTTCGGGATTGGGTATAGGAGCCATGTTGATGCAAAACAAACATCCCATTGCATATAAGAGTAGAAAGTTGCAAAACAATGAAAGGTTGTACTCTATTTATGACAAGGAAATGTTGGCTATCATGCATGCGTTAGCCAAGTTCAGATAGTATCTTGTTCGCAGCAAATTTGTGGTAAGAACTTACCACAACAGTCTGAAATATTTCCTAAATCAGACAGAGCTCAATGATTGACAGCAAAAATGGGTTAGCAAAATTTAGGCTTATGACTTCGATATCGAATTCATAAAGGGAAAGAATAATACTGTGGCTGATGCACTCTCTAGGAAACCTCCATTGGCTGCCCTATGCTCATTGAGCGAGATTTCAGCAGATTGGAAGGCTCAACTCTTAGTTGAGTATTCCAAGAATCAGCATGCTTGTGAGATCATGGAGGGTTTGGTAGTGGATGACAGATATAGTGTGGTAGATGACATTATCTACTACAAAGGCAGGGTTTATCTTGTTCCAAGTTCATAGTTGAAGAAACAAATTTTGCAGGCTCATTATGATACTCCTACAATAGGACATCCAGGATATGTGAAGACTTATAGGGCGGTTCGAGAGAGATTCTCAGGGAAGGGTCTCAAAGATGATGTTTTGAGGCATGTTCGAGAGTGTATGACTTGTCAGCAGAACAAGCCAGAGCATACTTACCCTGCTGGACTATTGCAGCCCTTACCTATACCGGAACAGAAGTGGATAGGGATCTCAATGGATTTCATTACAAGTCTTCCTCGAGTTCAGGGAAGAGATTGTATTTATGTTGTTGTGGATAGGCTAACAAAGTATGCCCACTTCTTTCCCATTGCACTAGATTTTACAGCATCACAGATGGCTAACTTATTTTTCAAAGAGGTGTTTAGATTCCATGGTCTTCCCAAGACCATCGTGAGTGACAGGGACAGCAGGTTCATGAGTTCCTTTTGGCAAGAACTTTTTAGGCTAATAGGCACTATGTTGACAACTAGTACTAGTTACCACCCTCAAACTAATGGACAAACAGAAATAGTTAACAAGTGGGTTGAGGGATATTTGCGTAACTATGTGTCAAGACAGCAAAAAGCATGGGTACGTTGGTTGTATTTGGGTGAGTATTGCTATAATACTATGCACCATGTGTCGATTGGCATGATGCCTTTCAGAGCTCTCTATGGATATGAGGCATTATCTTTCACTGATTTGGCACTTAGTGACAGTAGAATTCCCTTCACTCAGGATTGGTTACAGAAGAACCAAGATGTCATGAGATCTCTCATGGAGAATTTACAGCAGGCCCAAAATCAGCAAAAGATGTACGCTAACTGGCACAGGATTGAGAGAGCATTTAAGGTAGATGATATGGTCTTTCTAAGCTTACAACCATATCGACAGAGCACCCTTAAAAGGGGGGGAGCTGAGAACCTCAAACCCGATTTTTATGGTCTGTATAGGGTACTCAGGCGAGTGGGAGAGGTTGCATATGAGGTTGAGTTACCACCTGGCAGCAGAATTCATAATGTATTTCATGTATCTTGCCTGAAAAAGGCCCTTGGACAACATATTACAGTTTCACCCAAGTTACCTCCTATGGATGAGGAAGGTAAAGTGATTTTGGTTCCTAATGAGGTTCTTGAGGTGAGGGAACAGCAGCTGAGAAGCCGAGTGATTAGAGAGTATTTGGTTTGATGGAGAGATCTTCCCATAGAGGATGCCACCTGGGAGGGTGAGAGCATTTTACAGCATCCAGCATTACAGTTGCTTGTGGGCAAGCATCTTTGAGAGGGGAGGACTGTCATGTCCCCACTCTAGCTCATTCTAGCAGAGACATGTGAGTCAGCTTATTATGGGGTCTTGTAGGCTGACAGGGTGGATAGAGACCCAGTATGGTTATTCGGTGTTGGGCACTTGGTGTTCTAGCAGTTATTGATCAGTTGGGACACGTTCCTTGTTTTTAGGAGGCAGTGCCTGCTTTTTAGGAGGTATGATCTTGCCCAGGGTTGGGTCTCCATGAGATTACTCTTTGGGTTCAGTTTCAAAGGGATAGGGCTTGTTTCCTAAATTTTAGGAGCATCCCTGGATTTTAGGGATGAGACTGCCAGTGGATCCTTGATTTCCGACTTCAGTCACAAACAGGTGACAAGATGATTTTATGGTTTGTGATGTCAGTTGGGCATTTTCTGGCTATTTGGGTTATATTTTTAATATTTCCTAAGTTAGCGTTTAATAATTAAATAAGGTTAAGATATTATCCATTTTGGAGTAATAAGGAGTTTTTGGCCTCATCTAGATGTGCATCCTATGGTGTGATAGCTCATTGGAAAGGTCTCGAAATTCTCTAATTCTTTCTCTTTGGTATCAGGGCAATTCAGTGAACGGATTTCTATCTATGAGGAAAAATGTCATTTTCTAGTAACATGACTACTTTAAAATTAGAAATTATAACACTTTCACTACACAACGCCACTTAGAGACACTTAGGGTTCGATTTGAAATTGAGAGGGGTTATAAGGAGATGGAAGCTTCATTCTATGATCATCTTTTGCATATTTGACAACTTGTTTATGAATTTGCTCTGAATGGGCGATTTCTAGTCTGGGATGTAGCCCTCAGCAATCTTTGGCACCGAATCTCTTAGGCATTGTGCGTGGTGATTAAGGACAGAGGCATCAATTCTAATTGGGGTTTCAGCATGGCACATCAACCTTTCCAATTGGGACGTGAGTCATTGCAACCTGTGGGATGCCATTTGTAGCAAATACACTATGTGGTGTATAGAGTATTCATTGTATTCACCTCCAAATGTATGTTGGGTTCACGAACATTCTTCACCTTCCAGTTTGATATCAAAATTGGATGTGACCTTTGGGAAATGCATTGGATTTATTGCTTGGTTCTATAATTCAAACAAATTTGCTTGGTACGATTTGCAATAATTCTGATTTTTGCTGTATACCTTATTTATTTCAGTATTGTTTCATGTTTGTTGTTCCCTATTCCTTTTTATGTTGTAAAACCATCAACAAAAAGAGTCCAACCTTTCTGCACTTCCATCTAGTTTTGCAAGAAAATTTAATAAACAGGAAAACAAAAATTTTAATTCAAAAATTACAGCAGTTTATCAAAAGAGATCCATCAGGGATCTTTCAGTCAAACATCCTACATTCAGTAACAAGTACAAAAATCTTGGAGCTTATGGCACAAAACAGAATTTATATCGTCTTGTTGGATCTTGGTTGTGAAAGAATAATTCTTCAGTTGTTTCATTATTTTTTGAGTGATTTTAAAAAGCATCATCTGGACAATGTGAGAGCATGCATCAAAACTACCATGTCCCTAACTCTAGATGAGGATGATCAAGTATGCAAACAACTACAATCAGATTTGTTGGCATTTTAAAGAGAGGAATATAAAATTTCACTCATAGCTTATGAGCTCACGGAGGAATTAATTGAGCATCAAATTGAATAGTTCCAAGATCACATGGCACATAGTGAGCTGATATCTATGGGTACACAAGTTGGAGGATCTTCGAATTTGAGCAAGAACCAAATGAGGAAAGATCAGTTTTGTTTCACTTGCAGGTGTGTTTGGCCTTTTAGACACATTTGTGGGCATAACAAGGAAGAAGAGTCAGCCCAAGAAATTCAGATGAGCATTGAGGATACAAAGAGTCCTACAGCTCAGCTCCAACTAAATGATACTCAAGCTTGCAAGGAGATGGAATCATCTGTGGTTAATAATAGTAAGGGATATACGAGTCTCTTATTTGGTGACGTGGAGGTGGTCATTAATAAGCATCTTGATATTCCCAAGGAAGAGAATGAATCCTCCCTTGATGAACCACTTGAACATAATGACATAATAGAAGAGGAGGCTATGCATTTTGAAATGGAGGAAAATACCTTCAATAAATGTGAAATTAATGCAGCAAATGATGAAAATTATGCCAACCAAAGGGCTGAACAAACTTGTACACATAAGCCAGACCATGATGTTGACACCTAAGGGCTGATTCGAATGATCAATTTGAAATCTTATGTCTAGGTGAGGAATTTGAAGCATAAAATTTGGAGGGCTCACTAAAGGTCTCGGGTGATATGGTTGTTGCCGTCTTAATACACATGCCTCAATGCATGTGAATGACACATGTCATTTACATTTAATATTACAAATTAAACTTAAGTGTCCTTTTCAGCTGAACGTAATAATAACGGTAATAACAATCATATTTTCAAAGATAAAGATCTCTATTGCAGCTACCATCTTCAACACTCCTTCTTAGCCAAAGAGAGATCTTTAGCTAAACATTCACACAAGACTGCAACCAAAATGTTAATGATGAAATCTCATCCCATAGATCCTATAAGATTCGTGAAAACTTGTAACAATCAATCACATTCATGGAATCGCTCAACATGAAACATTGTAACAATTAATCACATTTATGGAATCGCTCAACATGAAATGCTATAACAATTAATCACATTCATGGAATCACTCAACATGAAAAACCTGTAACAATTAATCACATTCATGAAATCACTCAACCTGAAAAGATTTGTAAGACTCATAGCTAAGCCTTTATTTATGGACTCTCTCAACATGAACTGTTAAGGAATCTCTCAACATGACATCCAACTCCCATCACGGAATCTCTCAACGTGATGACATCATGGACTCTCTCAACATGATGTTCGCTATCGCATAGTGAAAGAGTTATCATAGCTGATCTTACTATTGCTCTTGTTTTCACTTCGAGTTTATCTAAATATATCTCTAAGTGAATGTTCTAGGTTCCTTTTGTGAGAATTAGCATTTGGTGTTTATAGTTTTGTTAACGCTAGAATAACCCTAATTTTTGTTTCACTACATGTCACCCTAGAAAGCTTTTGGGTTGTGTGCCTTTTCAAATTAAAATGCACAGGACAAATCATTTTAAATTTCCCCTTTCTATTTCCGAGAACCTTTTAAAAGGTTGTTCGCATTGTTTAAACATTTCCTAAAGTTCCTGAAATATTTTTAACCCAAGCTTTTATCTTTATGTTTCCACAGGTTTATGTTTCTGTTTTAAAAAAATCCAAGAAATACTGCACCATCAAATCTCCTCAAGATCGAATGTGCTCACCTTGTCGCTGTAAGAAATCACATGCCTTTTATTACTAGCAACATAGCATCCAAGTAATGTTCGCCCGCAGGACCCAGTTAATAAAGGAACAAGGTTATAAAGTGAATTGCCCACACTGTCAGATCTTCCTATGATCGACGGTGGTCAATTTATTGCCATGGGAAACCGCAAAGTTTTTACCCTTGGTGACATAGTGACCGCCTGCCATGTGGATATGTGGCGGGACCAACTTTTGAAGACAACACCGTATTTTCCATGTCATTAATAGCCTTATCATGAGAAGATTTTCTGGAGCTTGATTGTGTCACAATTTTTTTAAGCATCAACGTTTCGGATCACACACCGTGATCCATCATCAGGATGAAGAGTGCAAGAGAATAGAGAATTTTTATTCTCTATTCTCTTGCACTCCTCATCCTGATGATGGATCACGGTGTGTGATCCGAAACGTTGATGCTTAAAAAAATTGTTATTCTCTATTCTCTTGCACTCCTCATCCTGATGATGGATCACGGTGTGTGATCCGAAACATTGATGCTTAAAAAAATTGTGACACAATCAAGCTCCAGAAAATCTTCTCATGATATTACTAATGGATTGTGGAAATCAAATGACATTAATTAATAGCCTTGTCAGATTGTCACATGCCACGAAGGATTCGCACTGAAGGAAATGTACTGTTGATCTGTACCGTCAGATCTCCTCAAGATCGATGGTGGTCGCTTTGTCGCCATGGGAAGTTGCATGAACTTTATCCTTGGTGATATAGCGACCAAGAGGAAATACCACGGGCCCACCGTATTTACAATGAAATAATCATAAAGTTTTAACCGTCCGATGCAAGGATCATCAACGATGGTCGCTATGTCGCTAAAGGGAGTCGCTTGATTTTTACTCTTGGCGACATAGCAAGAGCATGACATGTGTCCAAAGACACAAGTGAGTCCAATGTAAGTTGCCAGCAATAAAATAAGAAGCTTATGTGGAAGGATTTAATTGGATTGACCCGCCAACTTGGAGGGTTGAAGCTGAGTCATTAAAGGTTTTATTCCTCAATCATTGGATTTTTCAAAAATCGACAGCTTGCTTTCAAAATTGAAAGGTGGTGCCACTCTATTTCTCTATGATCCATTTATGAGAATTAAGGCTCCCCGTGCGAAGTAAAACCAAGGATATAGTACAGGATTCAGAGATTTTCTTCATGCAAACGAATTTCTAATTTTCTAAGAGCTAAGAACCTGTTGAAGAGCTATTTTCCGCCTGGATAAATTGTGAAGAATTTGTTATACCATCAATTCACTGCAAAATTCAAAAAGAAGAAAACAAAGAGCCAAGTAAGTATCTCAGTCCATATATTAATTCAAAGCATTCTGAATTATTATCAAACATTCTTCCAAAGAAGGGTTTCTCTAGGAAAATAGAGCATGCTAGTAGGAATATCCATGATGATTTCCTTGAACAATTAAGTGAATCCACAAACAAGTCAGTCCAAATTAAGAAGATAGTTCCTATAAACCCTAGGCTCCGGATTGTAGATGGTTTGTATGATAAGGGGAATTGGACTAGGGATGCCATAACCTCTAAAACAGGGCTCCAATTGTTCAAGAAATGGTTCTCAGAGAGGAAATTACTTACCCCCCATGGGAATATTTGGAACTTTGATTTAGGAAAGCTAGTAGTCCCTAGGGTTTTTATGGATTCAAACCTTCTCACAGCTATAGCCCTAAATTAGAACCCAATAACCAAGATGGTGAGGTGAGTTGATGGGGAGTGTCTAATAAAAATCACTCCAGAAGAGATTCGAAAGGTTTTTGGGTTGGAGCCAATCACAGATTACCATGAGATCATTGACTTTCAGGGATTAGAAAAGGAGTATTTGTCTAGAAAGGATCAAGTTAGACAAGGTGCATTGAGAGGACACCTCGCCACAATCAGCAATTTGACCTTTGTCACAGCATCAACTAAAGAGCCTTTCAAGATGCAATTTTTCAATACTAGGGCCATAGACATTTACATGACTTTATGTAGGGTTTTTGGTGAGGATGAACAAGATTTTATGCCAACAAAGTTCATGTATATGATGACACATATCTCTTCTTCTAGTGTGGATATAATTTTTTATTTTGCATCCTATCTAGCAGAGGAGATTCAGTTAGGTTTAATTGGGACTGCAAAGAGCAAAGTTTAGAAAACATTTGGCCATTATTCATTGTTAATGCATATGTTATTGGTTTAAGGGGATACTTACTTCGAAGAAGAAATGAAATTGAACAAAGAATGAGGGAGAAGCTCCGCCAGTCCAGTTATGGTGTACAGCTATGACTTCGGATGCAAAAGAGGCTAGCTTGGTGAGATTTGACAAATACTTCGCATCCAAGTTGAGAAACCTCATATTAAGGGACAATCCCAGAATTCCTAAGGCACTACTGGATTTTATCAGGCCTGTGGACAACCCTACTGGTTTAAAGGTGTCTCACAATTGGGCAAACATCATACCCTACCTTGTATCTACAATTTTTAGAGTGTATGGATTCCAAGGGACTCCCCATGTACTTCCCTACTAGGTACCTCTGAAGGTAGAGATAGCTGAAATGCTATGGCAGATTGGTAGGTTAGAGGAAACACAACTGACTGGTCGGTCTAGAGGCTCAATTTTCCCATCTTGCACAGTTGCTCACCAGTTAATAATCACCAAGGGTGGTTGGTTGTTTGTGTATAAATTTTTGGATAACTATAAAATGGCTATTTCTCATGTTTGTTTCAATGATAGTGAGGGATTCTTTGATATATTCAGACAAAGGGCCAAAACTAGTGCCAAGAAGCATCAACCCTACTTCCCTAAGGACATAATTAGAAATGAATTTTCTCTTCAAGAACAAGAGATTAAGAAAGAGAAATGGAAAGTTTACTCTAGGGTTTTGGAATTTGTTAATTGTTTTGATAAGGATTATAAGCCTCTAGAAGATGCAACAACAGAGGCAAATAAAATAAATAAGTTGATGATCACTTTTCCAGAGATCATGGAGGCTATGAATGAGAAGAAACTATTCTTTACTAATTATTATCCTGATAAGGCCCGAGAGGTCATGAGAAAATTGTCTTTTACCCCCATGGTAGGATCAAGGCAGCTAGCTATTCAAAGGAGACCTGGCTACAATATTATTCAGAATAAAAGGCCTACAATTGACAAGGGAAAACAAATAAAATTGGGTCAACCAGTGTTGTTTTGAGGAGAGGCCTGATGAGCCCATGCCCAAGAGGCAAAAGATAGAAGAGAAATAGGTGCCCCAAGTAGAAGAGTACTCACCCACTCAGTCCCCACTACATATAGGAGATGAACAGCTCACTAAGGAGAAAATGGAGCAATTGGGATCCCAAGGGGGAGTCTTTATTACTGCTATGAAATTAGAAGAGGGGAATCCTCAAGAATCTCCCATGCCAAGTTAATTGTTGCTGACTACAGAGGAAGGGAGTTGGACCCTGTTGTAGAACAAACCAACCATGAATTTCTTTCTGATGATAACTTTGTCAAATCTAGGGCTTTCTACCACTTTGCATGGAGGACAAATATTGGATTATTTGAAGAGAGATGTAATAAGGTGAAAAGAGAGCATCCTGAGTTGAAAGAAGCTTCCATATAAGATCAAATCAAGGATGAGATGATGCAAGAATTTAAAAGCATGACCATTGAAGAAATAAGGAAAATGATAAAATCATCCGGGGTCTTACTTCTGCCAAATTGGGACATTGCTGTCAATGGTTTTTAATTCTGTTACCAAGAAATTAAATGCAGATGAAAAGGTGAAAAAGGAGCTGAAAGGTGCCAAGTTTAGCGAAGCCGAAGATCATGCTACACTAGTGATCTGGTCAATGAGGAAAGGATCTAGAGTTAGTTCCTCTCAACCTGATGATACTAATCTAATAGGAAATTTGATTGTAAAAAGGGTGGAGGATACTCCAAGTGAAGAAGCCACAGAGTTAGGTGTTGGAACAGCCAACCTCACCCTAGCCACAACCCTAAAAGATAAAAGGGAAAGATTAGAACTACAAGAGAAATATGAGAAGATTTTAGCTACTTATAATAGAGAAGTCCAAAAGAGTATAGAACTGGAAAATAAGTTGATAGGGCACCAAGGGCAGTGCAGCAGGCCAAGAATCACTTATCCTTGTCCACCGGTGAAACCTTTTAAATCCACACCTCTAATTGAAATTCCTAACATACCACAGAGACCTCAGTATTATACTACAGAGGATATTGAAGAAGAAAGAGCAAACTGTGGGAATTGCATGTGGAACTAAATATTCAATACAAGGATAGGTTGAGGAAAGCAATCATGTATTTAGTAGATAAAATTGGTTGGCCAACATTTTATGAGCAATTAGCAAAGGTAATAAATATATGGAATGAGCTGAAAGAAAACGATGATGCTCTAAAGCCAATTGTCAATAAATGGAACAAGAGGGACAAAGATGTTACTCTTCTATGTTGTTCAGTTATTAGTTTATCTTGTGAACATATAGAAAAGACTTATGACTTAACTAATGATCTCTCCGAGTTTGATAATAAAAGAATTGTATTACAAAAGAGAATCATTAATTATCTTGCAAAATATAAGAGTAAAAATTTTGGATTCTTCCCCCATGCCCTGGATAGAAAGGATAAGTTGAAGAATAAAGAAGAGTGCACCCAGGAATTAGATGACCTATTATGCCTTAGGATGAATAGAGTCATAAATGAGAAGGGAAATGCATTGTGGGAAAATACAACTGAAGAAGTTGTAAAAGTGCAATTATTTTATGATTCTTTAAGGGAAGATTTTATTGAAATTGATCAATTAGGAGAAAATGTGATAAAGAAGCAGCATGAGATTCTGAACTTCAATTGGCTAGATGACACTTTTTGACAAGTAGATGGCAGATTTTGTACATGCAAAGCAATTGAAATTGGGTGAAACCAATGATGATGAAATGGAACAGAATGATTTGCAAATAATTGACACATCAATAAAAGCAGAAGAGGACAGAGGTAAGCAACCAATTGCAATTACAAGCACAAAGGCCCAAACAGACGACTTGGCAATAGGACAATCAAATGTAACTGTCAACCTGTCAATACATAACGATGTGGATGGAGAACCTCGAGTTGAATTAAGTCTGCAAACATTAGAACTAGGTCCACCACAAGCAAGTTCATCGGTTACACCCTTAGAGGAAAAACAACAGCATTAAAGCCAATCATGAAACTCCTCAACAACAAAAAGGTGCAGCAAAAGTGGTCCCACAAGAGAATATTCATGATCAAAAACATTCTATTGCACCAGTTTTTGTCTTTTATGACAGTAACCTTGTAAATTTCTTTCTGTCTTAAGGACAGCTATCAGTACTCTAAGCCTAAAGCTTGTTGCATCTCACATTATATAAGTGAGATTCCCAGGCTAGAGAGAGGGTCCGAACTATGATGTAAATTTTAGTTTTCTTGCTAAGTTTGCATTCGGTCCAGTTTTCTTGATGTCAACTCTATGATGTATTTTTTCTGCATTTTTTTGAGAATACAATAATTTTCCAAGATCATTGTGTCTTGTCTTGAGTTGTTTTGAGTTCTATTCCAATGTTACATAATTTTCAAAGAGAATTAATACAAAGATGAACTATCACCATATATTTTTCTCTAAATCTTGTCTTCGTTGTTATTGACTGGTTGTTTTGAGATTGTATGGGCAAAACTTGTTCAATTTAATGCAACTAGGATAGATTGTATGTCAGTTTATTGTTGCTTTTAATTCAATAGATTAAGTAAATGCTTCAGTGAATGTGATGAGATTTCTAGGCAGTAATAAGGATATGCATAAGGATAGGTTTTAGGGAGAATTGCTGATGATATTGATTATAATGCAGTCAATTAAGTCAAGAAGTTGGATAGACTCTAAATCCCAATGGATGAGGCACTGATCAATTAAGTTTAGTTTGCATGTGAAGAGATCATAGATCAACATCAAGCTAAATCTCAAAATTTAAATCAATTTTACTTTAAATGTATGAAGAACATCATAGCTGGTCTATACTTTTTTGCATTTAATCTTTGAGTTACAGTTAGTTGTTATTACTCAGAATTACTTGTAAATCTGAGAAGAGTTATGACCAATCTGTTGTAGGGGATGAGTATTGTAATAGAATGTCATTGGATGAATGAAATATGGAAATAGTATCAAGCTTTAAATCTTTTTGTCCCTCAGGTGCATCCGCCTTGGTTTTGCAGAGCCAAAAGAGTAGAAAATCTTTATGATTTTGTTGAAGTTGGGTCCAGATCTGAAGACCATCTAGCTGATCATTGGAAGTAGCTAATCCTTAGGTTATTTTGATCTTCACCATCTTGATATCAAGTATCTTATTACTTAGTAGCGTCAAAAACACCAACACTTACAATCTCATTTATTCACACAAGAATAGAAATAGGTATAACAAAAGCAAGACTTAGTTCCATGTAAGTCTCAAATTTTACAAATACCATAAGCATCACAATCATATATGAGAATGAAGAGGATTTCTTAAGCACTCCCTCTTAATTATGAAGCCTCCCTCTGAAGCTAAAATCTCCCTCTAAAGCTCAACATCCTTATCTTATTGATTCTATTTGTGTCCTGCAACCAAAAATAGTTATTAATAACTTCATAAGATTAAACCCTCATCTCAAATGTATGACTCAGAATACTTATCTTTTTGAAGTATAATCTTCTTGATGTAAATCAATAACCAGTGCTAGAAGTAATGTATGCAGCTATTACACATAGGCTCTAGCCAGTTAGTACTGAGAAAGATTTGAACAAATATTTTACCCAAAAACAATTCTAAGTAATACACGCAGAGATAGTGGTAAGGAGATTCACGCATGGAGATACCATTCAAGTGATTCATGCATAGAGTCAAATTTTGCCAAGTATCTTTCATTGCCATGCAAAACATACAAAGGAGTAATTGAAGTACTCGATCGTCTCCCACAAAGACCAATGCAAGGATAACACTAACAGAAAATGTTGGCTTCACAAATTTCCAAATAGACAACAATCCAATGCAAATAAATACTCCAAAAATCTCGCACCCGCATAAGAGCGCTCATGTAAAACATAAATGTTGAGTCGGTAGAAAGAAGACAAAACTGAATTTTTTGGTGAAACTCACAAACGAAAGTGACACGATGTCGTGAGATGTCATGATAAGAACTGTTGGCACCATGAACAATATCAACGATGATGGCATCTATTACACTAGAGTCTAGCAATATGATGACCATGGAAGTAGTACCAGTCTTCACATACTAGGATTCTACTGTATCCGTTGAATGTATGTAGAACCAAATGACTCCCAATACCCTAATCTTCCCACTGCTTGCGACTTTTTCTTAACTCCCACTGTCATGCCTTGTCTATGACCTTCAACACAAGCTTGTCTAGTGAGATATTATACAGACTGCATGTAGACAGTATCCCGAACCTTCATGTGCTCAGGTTGACTTTCGTGATCGACGAGCCACTTACTCACCCATTCACTCGACAATGAAACAACACACAAGGATTTCACAGAGCAAAGAGAAGAGTAAGATAAAATGAATTTTCTCACTACAAAATTTTCGTAAGCTTCAAAGGCATCTTAAAAAATCCATCAAAATACAAATGACGAGAATAAACTATATAGGAAAGAGAAATGAAAGTGAAAACACTCACCTTGACAATGAATTGACACATGCAAAGATGCAAAAGAATATAAAAGATAAAGAAAGAATGATGAATTGCTTCTTTCGCTTAATATAAAATCTAATCACAACCGTTCATGCATATGACCCTACAGCTAACCACAACTACATGCGATTTCGTTTCATCCATACAAAAGAATCACAAAGTGTGATGAAAGAATAAAAGTAGACGACAATATGAGAAAAACAAAACGGTAGGAAGATCCATCAGAAGCTTGAAATAACCATCTAGAGCCAACGAACTGAAACAATATGGACATGCAAGAATTTCTCTCACAACCACCATAATAAACACATATATCCGCTCTCCTTACTGTTAAAACTATTATTGTTGTTATCTAACTGAGCTCTAATACCATGTTGAAACTTGAGCCCAAGAATCCATGAAGATAATCAGAAATAAAAAGAGACAAAAACTTAAACAAAGAACACCAAAAATACATAAAATATCCTTGAAAAACCCTTCTAGAATGAAGGAAAAAACCTAGCCACACAACAGAAAATATCATTTTATTGATAATAGAATTCAAGTGTATAATATCCTTTGGTAGCTACGAATATATAACAATAGGAGAGACTCTTTACATTATAACCGAAGGTCTCTTGAGATTCCCATAAATCCTATAATTAATTATAACTCTTCGAATATTCATGCTCAATGCATGTGAATGACACGTCATTTACATTTAATATTACAAATTAAACTTAAGTGTCCTTTTCAGTTGAACAGTAATAATGTTCATATTTCCAGAGATAAAGATGTCTATTGCAGCTACCATCTTCAACAAGAGGATGATAGTTGCCCCAGCCTTCTTATCCAAAACATCTCAATCCTCATCGGACATTTTTACAGGCTTCTTCAACTTGCCCTTTAACACAATTGAGAGATCTCTTTGAAAACATCTCAATCCTCATCGGACATTTTTACAGGCTTCTTCAACTTGTCCTCTAACACAATTGAGAGATCTCTTTGAATTAGGAGAGCTCGTAATTGTAGCTTCCAAATCGAGAATTTTTGACCCGAGAGTTTTTCAATCCTCCTCTTATCTAGTCCTCCATCTACGTTCGAAAAACCTCTACAGCTCAGATACCATTTGTTAATTATAGAGAACAGATAAAGAACACACAAACTCAGATTTAACAAATAACAATTGGACAGAAAGAGAAGATACATCACCACGAAGTTTGTGCTTCACCATTAAAGACAACATCCACGAAAAAACAGGATATTCGTGATTTATTATTCACAGTGGCAGAATACAAAAGTTCTTCATCTGATACAATGTTTCATCTTAGAATATATGAAGGAAGGCTTCAAGAGACGAAGAGACATAGTGAACGGAAAATAAAAAGGTATTCCTCTTATGTGATGATTGTTGGACTGCACAACGAACTGTATCAATGTATTTTAATTTTTTGATAAGAATTCTAGTTGAGATATGTGTATGTTTCCCTGAAAATATTCATAGACTGGCAGCACATTCCAGAACAGTATGAGGTGTAAATATCGTCCACAATAAATGTGGCAAAGAGTGGTACTAGAATGAGAAAGAGCTATTGAAGAGACGGAAAGTTAGAACCTGAGCAATGATGCCGGTGGGAAGATGTCTGAGGCGAACAGCACTTTCCCGTTTATTGCGATGCTGGCCGCCTGGCCCGCTGGACTTGAAGGTATCCATTTCACACTGCTCCATCAGCTGCTGTTCTGTTAAACTCAAGGGGTCTGCCCTGATACACAATGCCCTCGCGCTCCTTCTTATACTAGCATTCGTCTTCATTTTACCAGTCCTCTTCCTATCTATACTCAGCGCTAGCGCTGAACATGAAGACATCGCAGTATTAAAGCCCGCTCGATTGGAGCAAAACTTGAGAGCAAGTATAGCCATGTAGTGTAATTTGGAGTTCAGAGGCCGCTACAGTTGTCCTATCCTCTGCTATAAACTTTTATTCATTCCCTGGTCGATGGAATTAGCCAGGTATCATTGCTTTACATCACCCACGTCTTTTTTCGCTTGAGGCAATTAGGCTGGGTTCCATGGAGGGGACTTTCTCGGTAGCTTTGTTTTTAGAAATATTTAATTTTCTTAATTTCTTTGAGCTTTAAAATTTTAGTTCTTAAATTTAAGGAAACTAGTAGTTTTATGAATATCATTTCAAGAATTAAAATTTATGATATCATTATTTTATTACTATTATAAATAATTTTTTTAAATAATTATTAAGTTGTTGACATATGGCAAAAGACACTCTTGAATTGGTAGGGCAAAATCTAGCCTCACCCTATTTTCACCTGCTCAAATTGAGAGGGCTAAAAAGTTGGAGCTCATATTTTGTATGAAAAAATTTCAATTAAACCTTTAGTCCCCTCCAAAAAATTACCGTGGAGGTACCTGCTCCACAAAAATAGAGTCCAATCCCCTTTTATGGGACCCCTACCTTGGTCTGGGATGGAATTGGAAGCTTGGGATAATAAGTCTTTCATATAGCTTTTGTTTACTCATTGATTGGAGGATTGTATGTATTATGAATGAAAGAAAGATTTTGATAATGTTGATAAGGCTATAGCACCTCCTAACTAGCACACATCTTAAGACACGGTGTCAATAACTTAAATTGTAATATCTTACTTCAATTTGTATTTTGATGGTAGATTTTGATCACTAAATTTGATATTTTATTTAACTATTTTTCTTCAAATAAAGAATTTAAGTTGTGCATCTCTAACATATACATACGTCGAGACCAAATGTTATTCTATGTTAAGAGTTTCATGATAAAACATTGTTTTGTCTCTACCACATTTATGTTGTACAATAGGCATATCTTTTTTCCCCAAACATCCTTTGGTATTAGGCATCTACTTGTTTTGTGCCGCAAATGGTGAGAACTAGCCCTAGGCTAAAGTATAAGTATTTTTGCTCTCTATTTAATATTTACTCTGATGTATGTTTTTCCCTTATGATCCCTAATGGGGTTAATTTCTTTGACATAATATATTTTGTTTCAGCCATTTTGTTTGACCATATGATAATCTTGAATTTTTCAGATACAAACATTTTTATTTTTTCATTGTTATTTGGACACTCTTGCATGTTAGCATCTCATTTTTCCATTTATTTATCATTTTGGTTCATCCACATGTTCTTTCTCATATTGAAAACAAATGTCATTGTATGTTAGGAGTTCCATGATAAAACATTGTTTTGTCTCTACGACATTCATGTTGTAGAATAAGCATATCTATTTTCCCAAACTTCCTTTGGTATTAGGCATCTACTTGATTTGTGCCTCGAATGGTGAGAACTATTCCTGAGTTGAACTATAAGCATTTTTGCTCTCTATTTAATATTTACTCTAATGTATGATTTTCCCTCGTGATCTCTCATGGGGTTAATTTCTTTGACATAATATATTATGTTTCATCCATTTTGTTTGACCATATGATATTTCTGAATTTTTCTCATACAAACATTTTCATTTCTTCATATTATCTGGACACTCTTGCATGTTAGCATCCCATTTTTTCATTCGTTTGTTGTTTTGGTTCATCCACATGTTCTTTCCCATATCTAGTCTCTCTTCCATAATCAATTAGGTAATGATATTTTTCCATAATATTCATGTTGTCTTTAGGTAACTCAACCACCAGATCACTGTTGAAGTTTCTAACGTAAAGATATTGATTTCTGCCAATAAATTCTCATAACGTACCATTGTTTTGATTTTGACATTATTGATGATAAGATGTTTCTAAATTCTTTACACTTGTCTCCAATTTTTATTTGACATGTTGTTGCCCCAAATTTCATTGGAGTGGCTAAGAACCCAAACATCATTTTTGTGGTCTTTCAATCTCATAGCTCAACATTCCTAAACCTATTTTGTGAAGAGTACAATGTTTTCCAACCCCTTTAATTATGTGTGCCCTACATGTTTCTAAGCTGATTTTTTTCTAAAAAATTATCCTCATATATATGTACTCATTCATTACCTCTAGAGGATTTCCTTTGAGAAGGAATGTGATAAGAATCTTTATGTTCCTTTTCAAAGAGATATCATTACTTTGGTTTTACGAGTGCTCATGTGCATCCTAGCATCCTAGCCCAATGACAAAAGGCTTCAAGTGACTTTAAATGTTCTCCCAACCCATTGGTCATTTTGGCAACTAAAATAAGATCATTTAAATATTGAAGTAATTCTATCACATAATTGGCCAATTGGTCTCCCTCTCCATTGGTCTTGTTTATCCATTCTTCTAGCTTATCAATATAGAACCCAAAAAAAGTCAGGGAAAGAAGGCACCCATGTTTGACCCCAATTATTGTTGCCAAAGCAATCTAACATCTAATCTATAATTTTAATCATCATTATAAATTCTCTATTATATATTAAATGTGTAACTAGGAACTATCATACACCTCCTTTCTCCTTATCTCGCGATTACTTGGATGATTAAACACTATCACTTGATCTATAGTTAACAGAAGTCTTTACCTATTGGTTAATTAGGTAATTTGATATATCCTTATATAACCTCTTAGATGTTAGTTACACGAGTTAAATATAGATCATACATGCCATGTTAAAGGTATTGTATATATTGTTAAAGATTTAGAAACTGAATATTAACCAATCAATCTAATTGTCAAGAATGTCAAACACGCATTAAAATTATCAGGCTGTAACTAGTGTCACTTGTTAAAGTTTCTAAATTTATCCAAGAAATAGTCTAGTGGCATCCATTTAGACCATTGCATTTTTGCACTCAACAACACATTATTTTTGCATATTGTTTATGATTCGTTCAACTTCATCAATAAACCAAGGGTCTCTTGATTAAAGTATTTATTTTGATTTCCATAAACTCAAATACCTGTTTATTTATACTCATAATAATGGTTGAAGTACAATTTTTATGTCTTGAATAGTATTTTATGAGAATGTGGATTTATATGAAGCAATTGCACTTGTATACAACTTTAGACATAAGTGAGTATGTTGACCCTTGTCTTGCATTTTAATTGATGTCAAATATGAATTTATTTAGGGTAAGAAATTGAAACGCAGTGAGTAAGCATACAAGTAAGTAGTTTTTACAATTACCACATATTATTACATGCTACTAAAAAATAAATCTAGATAAAAAAAATTATTCACACTAAATTATTATTCTCAAAGTTCATCTGCACCTAAATTTTGAACTTTAGGTATTGAGAGTTTAGTTTATAGACAATATTTATAACCTCTCCACTAAGTCCATTATCAAAGCCAACTTCAATTCATAACTTTGTTCTTGGTATATTTCAATGGATTGTAAATAAGAGAAATTATTGCTTTAGTTAGGTTATGTATCGTCTTAAAATGGAAGCACTTCCATGTTAAGAGCATTTAGCCCTCCAAGTAAGTGGTCCAAGGTCATGTCAAGTGCCTTGAATAGGTCTTTGCATGGATTTGGTTGTATCCCCCTTGTTTTGCTTCTCTCTCCTTATTTCCAGCCTCTTTCTAACAACTTTATCTGTGAAACTGAAGACTTTGACTTTTTGGGTCAAGGACGACCTAGAGGATCAAGGTTGACCTCAATCCTAACCTAGGTCAAGGATGAGCTCAACCCTAACCTAGGGTAGGGTGGACCTCGTCCCTAACCCCAAGTCCAATTTTTTAAGTTCTAGGAGTTTTGGGATATCGGGCTTCAAAAAAATTATTTTCCCACTTTTAGGTTGGTTATTTCAGGTTTTGGAATGGTAAACTCTTAAATTGCATTTAATATAGGTCCATTTCTAGGGGTTAAGGTTAATTGGGATTTAATGCTCCCATGTCGGCCTTCTCTAGGATTTTGTGCCCTAGATCTCTATATAAGGAAGCCTTCTTTCCTCATTTTGACATCCACGGACTAGGAGTGAATTTATGAGCAACTACCTACTTTTGATAAGGAGATATTAGATTGGATGATCCATTATCAAGCATCCATTTTCGAGTGAGCAAGCATTTTACCATTCAAGCATTCAAGCCTTTGAAGGGATTTGGTTCAAGCATTCAAGATTCATCATTCAAAACCCTAGATCTAACCATCATGGTGGTGTGATCTTCCTTCAAGATCCTTTGTTCATCTTCTAAATCTATTCATTCTTCTCTCAAGGTGGATTCCAAGCATACAATTATGGAGGTTTTGATTTACATTTGCTAATGTTATGCTCAAGTTTTCGTATCGACATACTTGTTTACATTTCAAATACAATTGCATATCTATTGAATAGCATAGCTTCATTGTTAGATTTACTTCTACTACTTGCTAGCATTCTCTATTTCAATTCCATTATTAAGGTTGATTATAAACCTCCAAACAACAAAACCATTTTTTTGCAAGTATAGGTACAAGACAATGAATTAAAGTCTAGATTTGGATACCCTTTTTGCCGAACTTGCGAGATCCATGAACAAAATTTTAGTCAAAGCAGTGCAGGTCAAGTTCAACTTTTTGGGGTACAATTGTGCCCCAGGGTAAGATTGTGCCCCATTATCTGGGCTGAGGTTGACCTACCCGAAAGGACAAAATATTTCTAGGTTTTCTCTATTTCAACATTTCCAGTCTAGAGCAGGATGTAGAATTCCCCAAAATTGTACATAGACATCAGAAATTGACACTTTCCAAATTCACCCTACTTTGAGGTTAGTATTTTTCTTTCATTCATTCAATGTTTCAAGTAATTACTTTCTAGAGTAGATTATAGGATTTCCTCCTTTATTCATATTCTCCATTGTTTGATTCATTTGGGCATTGATCACTTCCTTGTGGTTAATCAATTTGGATTATTCCTTTTGGGAATTTGGATTGAGGATAGATCCTATATTCCTCCTCGTATCATATTTCCCCCTACACACATATACACCCTAGATCATATATTTTCTTCTATTCAGGTTATAATCAATATATTTTTTACTGGCATTTTTTAAAGAAAAAAGCACTAGTCCAAAAATTATATTCATGTAAAATAAAATATACATATTTAAGCACTACCAAGAAACCCTTAATGACCAAAATGATGAGACTATGAAGATGCATGGTTTGAATCCAACTAAGAAATCATACTTGTCCCACAAAGGGGACAAGAGTGGGTGGGAAGATGCCAAAAGAGATTATGTAATAAAAAAGTCATAATATTTCACCCTTAATTACTAAGATATGCATGGCTAACTTCTACATGCATCAACATTGTTGGAGACTTGGGCTAAGATATCAAGAGTGGGTGTTGCGTAATCTTTGTCAAAGAAGCTTAGTTTTAGAGCCAAATAAGTGCACAAAAAATCTAAATCCCATATCAAATCCTTTCATCAAAACAAACCTCCAATTAGAGATTTCCTAACATGTAATTTGTACCATTAAAAAGTTATGTCTAGGGTTTGTCCAAGGTAGAAAAACTCTTACACAAAATCAAATGTCATTTGAGCAACCAAACCATACACTTAAGGTAAGTCCATTGAATTAGAGAGAAAAATAATTGCCATCTATATTAGATCATAAAGGTGCAAGAAGGTATCCATAAGTTTTTACCCAATAATGCATGTCTCAAGGCACCCTTGACCCTTTAAAAAGTAACATCCAATCCCATAAAAATTAAGATTTCATCCTTTATCATGAATTGAACCCACACTCAAGAGGTTTTCTCTCAAACTTTGAACATAGTAAACATCGTCAATTTTATGCTTACCACCAATACACACAATTCCCTTACCACAAATAGGTGCAACTTCCACACTAGCAAACTTAATTGATCCACTACTTAAATTCAAGGAACTTTCCTCTACCTCTTGTCTTATTATTTGAGTGCCCATAATCAATTATCTAGGGTTTTGGTTCCTTTTTTGCACATAGGGAAGTCTTTGCAACTATTATTTTCTTATTATTTTTAGCAAAATTCTAACTTACATGCTTGTCACTACCATTGTCCTTAATTGCCAAAAATATAACTTCACTTGAATCATTACCATCTTTATATTTTGATGAATGTGTCTCTACTAAACAAAGACTTTTATTACCCTTATCTATGATGTCTATCTACCTAAACATTTTTGTCATTCCTTCTACAAAGTTAACAATTGGATCATCATCATCATGCTTCTTATAAAAAACAAATCTGGAAAGGGCATCTAGTTGCATAATGACCTACCCTTCCACAATTAAAAAATTTGAAGGGTAGTTATCATTACATTTTATTGATCCTTTTTTAATCTTCTCATGTAGTTTTCTTCTTCAACATTCAAATCAATTCTTGCCTCAAGGACATCTTCAATCATCTTTGTAGCTTTAAACACATTGCCCTTCTTTGAGTTTTGATTGTCTACAAATTTTGCGATTTCACGAGCAAAGATTGATCCATAAAGTTGATCTGGTGTGTATATATCCATGTTATAACCTTCTTTAATGACATGCATGTCTTCTCACACTTTCCTCAAAACTCCATGTATATACCTTTGATTGCAATCACAACTTCATTTAAAAAATCAACGTAGGTAAGTTTCAATATTTTTATCATCTATCATCCTTAGGTTTTCAAACTTATTCTTTTTACTTTTTAACTTGACTTGTTTGGTCCTTTATCTTCTCCATATAGACTACTCAACTTTTCCCAAATCTCTTTTACAATTGTGCAGTTTATGATCACAACAATTATGAATTACTCAAGTGACCCATGTTAACATTTCTAGCCATGATATCATTTTCGTGTCTTTTGATCTCATATAGGAAAGAGGGAGCACTAGCTAGAAAATGTATCATTTCGTCATACTATAGAAAACTCCAAAGGGCATATAACCCAAATATATATTTTCATCCTCGCTTTCCAATATGTATGATTTGATTAATCAAACTTCATAAATTTATGACCACTTTCATTTATAGTTTTTGATCTTCCTCAAGTAGTTAAGATTCTTTAGGGGACTCGGCTCTGATACTAATTGTTTAACACACAACAAGACTAAGAGTGGCGGTGAAGCATCTCGAACAAAACTTGAAGCTTTTATATCACTAACACTTATCTCTTTTATTTGACCAACTAATCATCATTGAAAGATATTACAATGAACGCATAAACAAATGAATACTAAATTTTTACATGAAATCCCTAATAAGGGAAAAATACTAGTGAGAATCAAAATCATAATATAACTAACTTGACCACAATATTTTAGGCCAAAGGAAAAGGAACTCGCTGCTTCTAAAAAGAACTCATTGACAGAGGGGCACTATCTTAGAGAAACAAAAAGAACATGAAAACCATTGAGGATTACTTCCTTTAATATAAGATACATAATTAGTGAAGGCACCAAAATAACTCATTGTCTTCAACTAGGTATAGGGAAATGATGAATTGGAAAGATGTAGAATCTTCTAATCACATCAAACACTTTTGCCATATACTTTGTCAACTTTTAAAAGATGTGATTAATTTGTACCTCTATGTACTATTTTTACATCATACTAACTTCACATTCAATCCATACTCATCCACACTCAAACATTTTCTTGTCTTTATATATATCAACTTGATCATCATACACTTTAACTAGGTTGGTCATAGTATAAATAATCAATATTTATACAAGGTCTGCCACCTAAGTACTTTCACTCAATGTGGTCTACCCTAGGAGATGAAGGGGACCCAAATACATCATAACACCCCTTCCTAAATTGAATTAATTGAAGTGCAAGAAACCCAACATCATTCATTAGCAACATCAAATGTAACGTGAAGCAAAGCATTAAACACATTAATCAATCACCCTTAAAACATTTTTTTGATGTTCATATCTTATTATGGATCTATATCAATTTTTTAACTCTTACTCAAAAACTTATATAGACTAGGTGGTCATTAATCAAATTAGTATAATCCACAGAGTTGACTAAAGATCAAAACAAGCAATGACATTGAACACAAAAAACATATATTTACTTGTAGTACAAACCAAAATAAGGTATCTAAATCAAAATGCTACACAAATGGTAGGAACATGTATAACAAATCACAAAACATTCTCTAAACTAGTTTGAACTGGTCTTAACAACTAAACTCCCTGTTAGCAAACAACCAAACATAACTGCAACCTATGCACTTTAGTTGACCTAAAAACAAGGCGTTGTAATATTCACAAATCATACTCATCAACTCTACAACCACAAGCCACAAATTTCCTATGCAGAGTAATCCAAAGCATTCCCCCATGAGGATTTCAAATACTCTTTCTTGCATATTTGAACTTCCCATATTGTCACCTTTTGGATATACTGAATACCAGCTAGATAACACTTCTAGACATCAAAGCAACCTCAAAATACACAATACCCCACCTCTACCAACTTCCATACATTAGGCAACACATCACCTCTTTAGGTTGACATGAATACAAATAGTTAGTTGACATCAAGCAACATTGAACACCCATTGTTGACAAGGTCTCACAAAACAACAATCTTATTTATAGAATGATAAGGCAATGCCAATTGAAGGATTTTAAACCTTTATAATATTTCATAGGATTGACTCAAGGCATTCTTAATCTTGGCCAGTATTTCAAATTGAGTGTGACACTCAAAAGGGCATTTTGCATGTTATATTGTGTTGATCAAAATGACCCCTCAAGTGGATATTATGTGTTGCTAGATATATTTAATCTTTAAGTAGTTTCAACCCTAACTTTTATAAATGAGCTTGAAATATACTACAAATCTCAAACAACTATTGTATATTTGAAATCTTCATCTAAAATTTGAAATATACTATAATAAAGATTAGACAAAAGAATATATTTACGAATATAACTATATTTTATAATAAAACTTTAAATATCAAAACATCATTAAAAGAATTTCAAAACAAAACAATATATACAATATAATATTTCTATATTTATTAATAAATCTTCAAACTAATAAATACACTCTACATTTTTTCATAACTAATTATATTTGTGAAACCTAGAAATGTACTGTGCACAATAATAGGAGAAATATGCATAGCATTAGCTCATAGTATTAGAGCCTCCCAATAAAAGTTATTGCTTTAAGAGGTGTCTAGAAAATTGGAACTTTAAATGTTGGATCTCTATAAAGCCTCTATTTAATCACAATATAATATGATAGTGGTTGTTATGACAAAATGTCATAACACTAATTGTATGGTACACAACATCACTTTAGGAACAACTTAAATGTGGATATTTTGAATGAGTTGTTTAAAAAGGTAGTAAAAATAAGGAAGTAAATGTGGGTCAAAATTTGATTCAAAATAACATAGTATTACTTAGTCTAAAAAAAAGTCCTACTCATCACCCTTGGGCCACCAAATCTCGCACTTCACAGTTGGTGAGGCAGTAAACCTTGACAATTAGGACACAATAGAACAATTTTGTAAGGGCCCGTTTGGTTACAAGCATAGGAATAGGAAATTAGAATAGAAAATGGCAATCCCATTCTTGTTTGTTTACTTGAATTTTTTCTTGATGTGACATGTAATTTTCCTTTTACCTTTGTTCATAGATACACAATTCAAAACTAAAACTCTCCCCTGATATTGAATTTTTGAATAATCAAGATATTTCAATGAAGATCGAAGAAAGAGTTGTGGCAACAACAAAGCATATTGTAAGATCTCTTTGCACCTTCGAAAATGAGGATAAAAATATGGACATACTATTAGCAATTTGTTCAACACTCCCCTCGGGACTTGTGACAAGGGCTTAATTGCCTCATGTGTACTATAAGTTGAGTGGTTGTATCAGGCATTGAAAAATCTGTCTTTTGGTGCAACAACAACCCCACTCTAACAAGTGGTATCAGAGCTTGGTCACATGTTCAAATCCTCAGACCCTCAAGTAATGTTAAGGGGGATATTGTTAGAAATTTGTTCAATGCTCCCCTCAAGATTTGTGACAAGTGCTTAACTGCCTCCTATGTACTATAAGTTAAATGGTTGTATTGAGCATCGATAGATCGATCTTTTGGTGCAATGACAACCCCACTCTAACACATCAATTTTTGCATTTTAACAAATTGATCCATTACCTATCCCTTCAATTCTCTACAACCATAGGCATTCAATCCTTCCAAGGAATTCAACTGTATGAAATTAGGAGGAAGTTTTTGAAGTTCAATGCAACTTGCTATACTCAAATATTTCAGCTTAAATAGCTTTCCAAAGCCATCAGGTAGAGCGGACAATTTAGAACACTTGTCCAGGAGCAACAATGTCAAGTGTGTATGTTGTCCAAACCCTTGTGGAAGTCTCCATAAGCTGGAAAAATCGCCTAAATCCAATGTTTCCACTAACATAGGAAATGCAGGCACACATGGTTAGTTATGTCCGATTTCAACTGAGTTGTGCACCGTTGGTACCTACGAGAACACCAGGGGAGGTTTAGTACTTGAAGATTTCAAGACAACGATGACATATTCCTATTCTCCATTCAAATAACAAATATTTTTGGGAATGGACTTATGCTCATTTTGGGCTAAAATGGGAATACGTATTCCTATTCCCCATTCCCATTCCATGCACCAAATGAAGAATTAAAAAATATATTCTAATTCTCAATGACCATTTCGGTCATATTCCAACAACCAAACAGGCCTTGGCCACGGGAATATAGTTGGAATAGGCATCTATCTATTCTTAAAATCACTGAATTCTCTGTTTGGGTGCAACAACTAGGAAGTGGGACAATGCATACAATAGGAATATGTATTCCATTTATGCCCTAAAAAATGAGTATCTCAATTCTAACTAAATAGGTGGAATTGGAATAGTTATTCCTATTCCACTTTTTTACTTTGTTAAGAAACAATTTTTTTTGGGTCCGTAGAAATTGTGCCGCTCATTTTCCTGACACTTGATGAACATCACGTGGGTTATCATTTGTATTGTTGTTGGAGCTTTACTTTGGGGTTGAATTTGCCATTACAAGTCTTTGAGGTTTTTTCTTCTTGTTTGATACAAGAGATTATTGTTTTTAAGCCCTAACGATATATTTGAAGTGAATGTTGTGAGGGTTTGTTGCTTTTCCAATTTGCATGGATTGGTGGGAAGTTGTAGGAAGTATCAATAAGTCTTCTTTGGTTGTGGACTGCATGCTAAGACTATTCAAGGTTAAGTGTTGTTGTTGGATATTCCATATTAATGTATGTAATTGATGTTGTTGATTTAAGAGTGCATCTATAATTAAAAGGTCAATAAATTATAGATATTGCTCATGTAACTTTTATTTATTGATACAAATTAGGAAAGTCAGTTGTTTCCATCTATGTGTACGAAGAGATTAAGTTTGTAATTCTCAATTACTATATTTACTCTTAAATTCAAGCTTTCATGATTTTTTCAAGCTAGTTGTTTAGTAGTTGTTTTACAAGTGGATGGTGCAAGTTCAACATGAAATAAACATATTGCCCATCAAAATTGTATGAATCAAACAATACATATTCTCATTTTGTATTCAAAGATTAACAAATCCAAAATACGTATTCCTAGTATTCCTATTCGTAGAATGATACGACAAACCAGATATGAAGAAGATTGACGGTGGGTTTGTTGACATTCTACAGTACACTAGGAGCTTTCCACTTTGCATGCTGTACCCAACTTCAAGTTCCATCTTTACTGTATTCGTAGAAGTGCTTTCGAGTGGAAATGTAGTTCTCTTCGTTACTGATTCGCATATTCATTTTCTATTAATTCAGCACTGCGAGTTGATTAGGGTTTGTCGAATGGTTTCCAACTTTAAGTAATGCACTTTTGTTGTTCGTACCCCACTTGAGTTGGGATGGAAAGTCTCAAGTGCCAGCCCAGGCTTACACAAGTAAATAAGGATTACACTTAATTGCAGAAGGGATGGGTTGAGCTGCTAAAGTTAGTTAGAGCTCAATGAAAGCCGCTTCTGTTCGCTGAACGTGTAAAATACCACCGGTGTTTTAGCAAGTTGATACCACGCTCAGGGTTTCTTGCTATTGTCATCGTTGGTAACCCTAAATTTATAATTTTTTCATTGCCCGTGAACGATAACTAGGCATCACCAGGAATCAAGTCCATGCTTTTCAAATTCTAAATATTTACTCCAATTGCCGAACTCGGCCTGATTGTTATAATGAAATAAATGTTTCCACCATAACAAACCAATATGTTCAGTATGAGACGAATAATTTTGCTAAGTTCGCTGCACCGCCTTCCACGCCAAGTTTTTCATCGATGGAACAAACCGCTAAATTCTTTTCTCATGGAGGCCTCCTTTTTTTGAAAGAAAGAAATAAGATTTGTAATTTAGCTTATAGCAATCGAGGAAATAGGTTAGTGAATGTCGAAATGCTCTCAGACTTACCATTAGCGATGTCATTGTGGCAAACATACACTGAATTACACTGCATTTTCTACACTCCGATTACAATCAGAAAATGGCATTGCCATCCACTACTCATCTCAGTCGCACAGCACATCTTCTGCTTACTACCCACAATCCCACTGGGGACTCCTCTCTATATCTTCAATTATTGCAGATCTGCATTCTCAACAATGCGCTCTCACAAGGGAAAAAGTTTCATTCTTTCATCATTCAAAAGCGATTTGCATTTGCTACACGCACAGCTTTTCAGAATAAGCTTATTAGCATGTATGCTAAGTGCGGAAGTATGGTGGAAGCTCGGAAAGTGTTTGATCACATGAAAGAACGAGACTGTGTCTCATGGAATACGATTATTGCAGCATACCGAAGACATGGTTGTCCTCAAGAGGCAGTCACAATGTTTCAACAAATGCAACGAACAGCTTTCCAACCGGACAAATTCACATTTTCCAGCGTACTCCCAGCCTGTGCCAAAATGGAAGCTTTGGAACAGGGCATTGCCATCCATCAAGGCATAAAGGATAGAGGAATTATGACAGATGTAGTAGTTGCAAGCGCTCTGATAGACATGTATGCGAAATGTGGAAGCATGCACAAGGCACGTGAACTATTTGACGGAATGCCTCAAAAAGATGTCGTCTCATGGAATGCAATGATTGTAGGATATGCTCAGAATGGGCACGTTCAAAAGGCTTTAGAAACTTTCAGACATATGCTATTAGCAGGGGTAAGGCCAGACACCGTAGCTTTTGCCAGTGTCCTCCCAGCCTGTGCCAAAATGGGAGATCTGTTACAAGGTCTGGACATCCATCAAAGAATAATGGAGGGGGGGTTTTTTTCGAATGTTGTAGTTGCTACTGCCCTGGTAGACATGTATGCAAAATGTCAGAGTATAGTTAAGGCACGTAAACTGTTTGACAAAATGCCTCAAAGAAATGTAGTCTCATGGAATGCCATGGTTGCAGGATATGCACAAAGTGGGTTTAGTGAAAAGGCACTTGAAACTTTTAAGCAAATGCAACTGGTGGGTATAAAGCCAGACGCCTCGACCTTTGCCAGCATGCTTCCTGCCTGTGCTCAAATGGGAGCCTTGAGACAAGGTACAGCCATCCATCAAACCGTAATTGATAGCGGACTTTTTTCAGATATTATAGTTGGGAATGCTTTAGTAGATATGTATGCAAAATGTGGAAGCATAGACAAAGCACGCGAACTTTTTGATAGAATGCCTCGAAGAAATGTCATATCATGGAATGGAATGATTGTAGGATATGTACAACATGGGCTTGTTGAAAAGGCTTTAGAAGCTTTCAAGCAAATGCAATTTTCAGGTGTAAAGCCAAATTCCACAACCTTTGCAAGCATCCTCCCAGCATGTGCCAAAATGGGAGCTCTGGAACAAGGTATGGACATCCATCAATGCATAACAGAAGAGGGATTTTGTTCAGATGTTGTAGTTGCAACCGCCATTGTAGACATGTATGCAAAATGTGGAATTTTAGACAAGGCACGGGAACTATTTGATGCAATGCCTCAAAGAAATGTGGTCTCATGGAATGCCATGATGGCAGGATACACACAAAATGGGTTTGTGGAAAAGGTTTGTAAAGCATTTAAGCAAATGCAAATAGCAGGTGTCAAGCCAGACTCATCGACCTTTGCCAGCATCCTCTCGGCCTGTGCTCAAATGGGAGCTTTGGAACAGGGTACAGCCATCCATCAAAATATTATTGAAAGTGGATTGTTTTCAGATATTATAGTTGTAAATGCCCTAGTAGATATGTATGCAAAATGTGGAAGCATAGACAAGGCATGTGAACTGTTTGACAGAATGCCTCAAAGAGATGTCATCTCTTGGACTGTAATGATTGTAGGGTATGTACAAAATGGGCTTGTTGAAAAGGCTTTAGAAATTTTCAAGCAAATGCAATTGGCAGGTGTAAAGCCAGACCCCACAACCTTTGCCAGCATCCTCCCTGCTTGTGCCAAAATGGGAGCTTTGGAACAGGGTATGGATATCCATCAGAGCATTATGGAAGGGGGATTTTGCTCAGATGTTGTAGTTTCAACTGCTCTAATAGACATGTATGCAAAATGTGGAAGCATAGACAAGGCATGCGAACTGTTTTATAAAATGCCTCAAAGAAAGGTGGTCTCGTGGAATGCCATGATTGCAGGATATGCACAAAATGGATTATCTAAGGATGCTCTTAGAATTTTTGAATTAATGCAGCACTCTGGAACATATCCTGACATTGTGAGCTTTTCTTGTGTTTTGTTTGCATGCAGCCATGCGGGTTTAGTAGATGAGGGCTGTACTTACTTCAATTGCATGATTAATCCTTATTGCATCACACCCACAGTTGACCATTATGTGTGCATGGTTGATCTTCTTGCCCGTGCTGGCTATCTTGAGCACACCTTAAACTTCATCATTAAAATGTCAGTTAAACCTGGGTTGGTTGTCTGGACGTGTTTCCTTGCTGCCTGCAGATTGCATATGAATATAGGGTTAGGAGTATTTACAGCAAACCTTCTTTTTGATTTGGATTCTAGAAGTGCTGCAACTTATGTCCTCCTGTCAAACATCTATGCAGAAGTGGGCAGGTGGGGTGAGGTTCAAATGTTAAGGGGATTGATGAAAGATGGAGGACTTAAGAAGATCCCCGGATGTAGTTGGATTGAAAGCCATAAAATGGTACATGTTTTTGCCGTGGGAGATAGATCGCACCCACAAACACAGCAAATCTATGCAAAGTTGGAGCAGTTAGATTGGGAGATGAAAAAAGCAGGGTATTTTCTAGATTCAAGGCATTCACTGAATGATGTGGAAAAGGAGGAGAAAGAATTATTTGTCTGCCACCATAGTGAAAAGTTGGCAATTGCTTTTGGTTTGTTAAACACGCCCCTTGGAACAACGATTAGAGTTGTTAAGAACCTTCGAGTATGTGTGGATTGTCACACTGCAACAAAATTTATATCCAAGATTGTTGCTAGAGAAATTGTTGTAAGAGACGCAAATCGTTTCCATCATTTTAAACAGGGACAATGTTCTTGTGGAGATTATTGGTGATGCCAAAAGAAGCAACCTGCAAAAAAGGTTTGCATTATAATAATTTGCATGGTATTAGATCTGCAGTGATAATGAAGAGACCTGGTTTTATTTTCGGATTTTTGAAATTCTGTTTTGTTTTTTATTTGACAATCTCATTCATGCTGTCGACTTCATAAACTGAGATGCATAGGGTGGAAGGATGATCACTGCTTATATTGCTGAATTATCTGTCAAAGACCAGTTTATTTTGAAAGGAAACCTATATACATGTATGTAAATGAAAAGCCGGAGGAGGTAGAGAAAAAGAGGAAAAAGGTAAAGAACACTAAAGTAAATAGAAAGATGCTTGAGCTGAATTTCGTGTCCGTTGCTATTTTGAATGCTCTCTGATTACTTGTATTAGCTTTTTGCCAGTGTCACGTTGGTGAATTGAGATTAACCTTCGCACTCTAGATTAAATATGTAATTTAGCCGATAGGCTTTCTCCCTAGGAGACTTTCGTCGGAATTTGCGGAGTTTCCGACGTTGTCGGATGCCGTGAAAAAAGCAGATTACACCGTGAAAAGAAGCGTTCCGGCTGCGTGCATCGAAACTGTTTTCATCGATTATCCCAGAAAAAGAACGGCAGAAAAGTTTGCATTGTCGGCTGCTCCAAAACAGGAAAACGACGTGGAAATGGGGATGACGATGCACGTGTAGTTGTCCAACAGATGGATGTGAGGTCATTAAAACCTTGGCGCAGTCACGGGTGTTTGAACTCAATCAACCAAACTTTTTCAAAGACCACTGAAATACTGATAAGCCATGCGCTCGCCTAAAAATGTGCTTGGGCACATATTCCCCCTATCATGGAATTTCCAAAACTTTGGATAAAAATCCTTTTTTCACTGTTAACCCCAGTCCAATCCTTTTCCAGCGCAAAACAAGACAAGTCACAAAATGAAAATAAAAGGATAAAAATTCCCACTTCGATAGATTTGCGCTCAAGCAAAAGGTTTTTTTTAAAATACGGATGTTTTGATCCATTGAAGTTTAAGGAAAATATAATTAATTATTAAAAAAAAGCTTTAAAAGAGGAAAAAACAATGAAATTTGGAAAAGGTAAAAATGTAGAACACCTTAAAATATTTTGAAATTTCTAAAAAGAAAATTGAAAATAAAACAAAATGATGGGACGATAGACTTCAATTTTTCTTAGTACATCATACATGAAAATAAAAATAAAAATAAAATGAGTTGGACTCAGTGTTGTTAGAATGTGAAAAAAAATTAATGCTATGGTAAGTACAAAACTGGGCAAAAGTAATTCAAAAAAATATATTATTTTAGTGATAATAATATTGAAATATGAATTATTTTTATCTTTTTAAATTAAAAATATATATTGTCTTATTTTAAAAATTATATGCTATATTTTATTTTTTTTAATTCTTTTTTAATGTTTGGGAGTAGTAGAGATAGAATGCCAAAATTTTGTAATGCTATAGTAGTTTAAATTAAGCCCAAACAATAGCTTTGAGTAAGCTTATGAAGATTTTTTTTTGCCAAGAGCCAAAATTTTAAATAATTTTTATATAAATGAATATTTTAAATTAAATAATCAAGAGAACAAAAAAGGTACAACATCAAAAGAAGGGGGGGAGGCGAGCCTCAACCACTAAGTTCAAAGTTCAACTATCAGCCATAATCAACCAACTAACACATTAAGTAGTAGTTCTAACGAGATTACAAAAAGAGGAGACAGATAAGCTATTCAAGAACATCATCATGATCATCGAACCAAGCTGTCCATCCTAGCTCTCCTTCCATCCATACGACTTTCTTCCGCTCGAGAAGTTGAGCAAAGAAGTCAAGTCTATCAGAAAAGGGGCCTCTGTTCTCACGTATTTCCTTGAGCAACTCCTTGAGAGCTTTTCCAAAAGCAGTTTGGTTATCAAGAATGCTGACCAGTTCTAGCCCATGCTTCATCTCATAAATGAACATTGTAATGAGCCCATCATGGAGGAATCTTTTTAGCTTGTCCATCTCGAGCTTCATAATGCAACAAATCTGCGAGACAATCTTAAAACATATGAGTTTCAAATGAAACAAACTAAGGGATCTACCAACATCTTGAAATTTGTCCTCATTTCTACATTTCCAAATAAACCAAAGAATGTGAGAGGATAGAATGTTCCGGAAAAAATTAGCATCCTTTTTAAGACCAAATAAGTTGCCAAGAATGGTATTTAAAATAGGAACATGATCAGTTATAGAAATTCCAAAAAACTTCCATATAATCCTAGCAAATTGACAAGTAAAAAATATATGCCTTAAATTTTCAGGAACCTCGCAAATAGAACAAAGTTTAGTATCACCAACATGATTTTTAACAGGAAGTCTATCAAGAAGAAGCTGCCATTTAAAATGTAAGATTTTGGGCGGAATATGCAATTCCCAAAATCTGTCAAGAATTTTTTGCCATTCAAGAGAGTTCAAGTTCATATACCAAGTGGTATTAAGGTGAGAAATAACAGAGTTGTCTTTATTGAGAACCTTATATATATCTTTAGTTTTAATTTTATGTAGGAGAGATCCATCATCCCAACGAAAATTCAAAAATCTATAAGAGTCCACATCACACCTACAAGGAAGATTAAGAGTGTGGCAGGCATTGGCAACCATATTATATGTACGTTTATGGGAGATAGGAAGATTGAACTTGATTCTAATATCCTGCCAACTAACAAGGTTATCATTCTCCAAAATGTCAATAAAGCTTTGGATACCAAGGTTGTTCCAAAATTTTGTAGAACAACCTTGAGTCATGGTAAGAGGCTTACCATTATGATGCAGATTCCACCATATAGAACGCTCATCGTGAATAGAGTTATTGCTAGCAAAGTTGGAATTATAGATGAAACCCCTCACAAGCTCCCAAGCTTTCCAGATAGACTTGAAAACCAGGGAACCTTGGATAGAGACAGGGAAGGACCCAACAACCAGATCAATAAAAGGAAGATTTTTCCAATGTTTGGCCTGCTTAGGATAACCAGATTGAATGTTGTTTCTAAGAAGAATCTCCCAGGGTTCCTGACCATCAAGAGCCTAAAAAATCCACTTAGCAACAAGGGAAATTCCTTGGATCCTAAGGTCAATTAGGCCTAAGCCACCAAAGTTCTTGGCAACATGACACCAACTCCATTTAACAATGTGTTTCTTCCTGTGACCTTTGCCATCAGACCATAAGAATCTCCTAATGGCTTTCTAAATCTCAAACAATTGGTAGTTACTAAACATCCAGACAGAGGAGTAGTATATACTATAGGATGACAAGATTTTCTGACACACTTGCACTCTACTAGCAAGCGACAACACCCTGTTATCCCACTTGTAGAGCTTCTTAACAATTTTATCCTTAATCGAAATCCACATGTCTTTGAGAGACAGGGAGATGGGAAAAGGAACCCCCAAATATCTGACAATCTTATTAGGTCCACCCCATGAGTATCCAAACTGGAGAAACTAATCAAGAGGCTCCTCTTTCCAACCAAGCATAACAGATTTGGATTTGGAAATGCAAGCTCCAGAAATGGTCTCAAATAGGTCAAGTTTAAGATTAAGATGCTGAATATTACTACAAGATAGTTCAAGGAAGAGCGAAGTATCATTCGCAAATTGGATATTAAGAAGCTCAGAATTATCGGGAAGAGAAATCCCATTAACTTTGGGAGAAATAGTGTTATCTCTGAGGATATAGTACAAGGCATCAGAAGTGATGACAAAAAGAGCAGGAGCAAGGGGACATCCCTATCGAATGGACCAGGATAGAGGTATAGGATTAGAAAGAAAACCATTGATTTCAATTCGAGAAGATGAATCCTTAAGCAAGACTTGAATATATCGAACAAATTCATCAGGGAATCCAAATGCCTGAAGAATAGAGAAGATAAATTCCCATTCAACGCGGTCATAGGCTTTCTCAAAATCTAAAAGAAACATAGCAGAGTTTTGATGCGAAGTCTTAGCCCAATCCATTGACTCCCAACTGGTGACAAGGTTCTCTAAAATATACCGACCCTTAATAAATCCTGTCTGAGTGGGACATATGAAATTAGGAAGAACATTAACAAGTCGAGAAGCTAAGGCTTTGGCCATAATTTTATATGAAACATTAAGCAAAGTAATTGGCCACCAATTCTTGATAAGGGACTTATCTCCATCCTTAGGGATAAGTTTGATAATCCCCATATTGATAGAATGTCCAAGCGTGCCACGATCATAGGCTTTTGAATATAGGTCAAATAAGTCCTTGGCAATCCAATCAATATTGGATTTGTAAAATTCAGCAGAGAGACCATCAGGCCCAGGTGCTTTATCTTTTTTGAGAGCAGATATAGCATCAGAGATCTCCTGAACTGAGATCCTAGCCCTAAGGATGGAGGCAACATCCTTAGTAATTTTCTTGGGAATAAGCTTTTGACATCTACTTCTGAGGTCTTTGGCATTGTTGCTGTCCTCAGAATTGAATAAGGCTTTGTAGAACTTCTCAAAAGCAGCAGTAATGTCATTAATATCACTGAGCTCCTGATTATCAACCACAATTCTATCAATTTTCTCCTTAGTTTTCTTTTGTTTAAGGTATTTAAAGAAGAATTTAGAACCCTTATCCCCATATTTCAACCATTGCTGACAGCTTCTAACAAAGGCTCCAATGGTTTTAATAAGTTGATGTTTCCTTAGCGTATCTCTGGCAGCCAAGACAAGTTCAGCATGAGGAATGGAAGTGGGATTAGCTTGCACATCCAATTCAGCAAGGTGAAGGCATTGCCTTCCTTTGGCCAAGGGTTTGGAAAATTTTCCTCCACGAGGAGACATTTCTATTCCACCTATCAACTTGAGAGGAGAAATTATTAGCAAGATTAAACAACCTAACCATCTTAACAACAACACAAGAGTCCTAGTCATTAAGCAATGAAGTATTAAGGATAAATTTTTCATTATGATGAATGCAAGGAGCAAGAGCATTTCTAATGTTAATGAAAGCACTTATAGGGAGATGATCTGAAAGAGTAGAGGAAGAGGCAAAAATAGGGGAATGCTGTTGGTTAGGAGAGAATGAAAAAAAGTCAGAGTTCACATAGAATCAAGCCTGGAGTAAATCCTCTTAGACCCCTGTTGAAAATTACACCATGTGTATCAAAGGCCAGAGGTATCCCTTTTACGCCCTTCCATAGGATCAAACAAATTAAATTTATGTTTACAACGATCCCAACGCAACTTCCAAGTTAAGGATAGGATCACTTTATGGAATTGGTCGTATAATTTTCTTGACATTCCTTGGATCCTTGCCGAAGACTTTAACATGGTCGAGGATCAAGATGATAAATGAATATTTGATATTATGATTGTTCATAATAAGAATTGATAATTAGAATATTAAAAAAATTATAGTTAAATTTAGTTTTTGTTTAATGATTAAATAATTTAATCATATTTGTATGAGGGAAATAATTATTTGAATGCTCTATCTAATATGGAAAAGATTGCTATTAGAGAATACTAATTAGAATAAATTATTATAAAGATTTTAATCAAATTGTAATGTGTGTAAACTTAAAGTTCTTTTAAATGTAAGATCACTTAAAGTGAATATTATGAAGAGTTAATGTCAACTTCATAGAGTCAACTTCATTATGTAGGAAGTATATTTGGAAATATAGTAGAATCACAATCTTATGACATTAATCATTTAAATGAAAATAATCCATTTATTCCATATTTTTCTTCTTTGTATCTCTTACTAATAATTTTTTTGTTAATAATTTTGGGAAATTATTTTTTTAAGGCTAGGTTTAACACTAATATTTCTTATCTACTATAGGTGAAGTTAATTGTACTAGATTGCATATTAATTATATGGGTATTT